>CM028131.1:1599975000-1600575000 GCA_016271365.2 Neoceratodus forsteri
ACAAACATGTTGGGGGGGCACATGCTGCCAGGGAGATTGGGCACTCCCTTGGCAGGGAAGGGGGTTAATATTGTTTGTGAACAGGCGGCAAACCGCCGCCATGTTCTACAAACAATATCAGTGCTGATTATTCCACCCCTGTTATGGAATTCGCTCCTCATTGCAGTGAATGGCTGACGCTGCAATGGCGCAGGCGGCCCCTGATTGCAGTGGCTATTTTCTCACAACTTGGTGGCAATGTTCCAAATGACTGTCACCGGCTGTGTCCCCCATTATTGGTGGACATCACATGCCCCAAAATGCCATGCAGGTATTGGCCTCAACAGAGCCGCACCTCCAGAACCTGATTCGGTACCAAGCTGTTGCAATATGTTTCCCACGCTGCACGCAAGCAAACATAACAAAAAGGGGCAAGACAATTTTAGGTACATAAGAGAAAAAGAAGACTAGTAGAGGGATTGTGAGGTTAAGAAGGGCAGGTAGGGACTGTGCAGAGGAGGATCAGAAAAATGCAGATATCCTGAAGAAATACTTTTGTTCACTCTTCACAGAGGAAGGGGAAGGAGATGGGCCACATAAAAGCAACAGGGGCACGGGGGGGGGGAGGTAGACACTAGTCCCTTTACAGAGGAGAAAGGCCTGAAAGGATTTGCAAATCTGAAAGTGGACAAAGCCATGGGACCAGACAGAGTACACCTATGGGTACTGAGAACCTCAGGGAGGTACTGGCTGCACCTCTGGCAGTTCTTTTTAACAACTCACTGGAAACAGAAGTGGTTCCAGAGGAGTGGAGGAGGGCAGGTGTAGTTCTGCTTCACAAAAGCGGTAGCAGAGATTAGGCTGGCAACTACAGGCCAGTCAGTCTGACATCGGTGGTGGGGAAGACAATGAAGTCACTGCTAAAGGAAAGGATTGTGAAGTATCTTGGACCTAGTGGGTTACAAGACCCGAGGCAACACAGACTCACGGTGGGGGAGGTCATGTCAGACAAATCTGATAGACTTCTTTGACTGGGTGAACAGGGAAATAGATCAGTGTGGAGTGGTGGATGTGGCCTACATAGATTTTAGTAAGGCTTTTTACACCATTCCACATAGAAGGCTCATGTGGAAACTGGGCAGCCTAGGGTGGGTCCAAAGGTGGCAAATTGGGAAATAAACTGGCTTAGGGATAGGCTGGAGTGGGTGGTGGTAAATGGAGTTCACTCCAGGGAAGGAAGGGAGGGAGGTGACCAGAGGCGTATCATATGGCCCAGTACTGGGACCAGTACTCTTTAACTCTTTTAAACTAATACCTCTGTAATCCGGCTTCTTAACTGTATCCAGTTTCTGCTGTACTCTGTGATCTGTATCCCAAAGTGATGTACAATTTCTTGTGTTTCCTCCTTTGTGACTATTCCGGGTCGCCCCTGAAAAAGGGACCTTCGGTGCGCAGAAGGCCAACCCGGTTAACAAAATTAATAAATAAATAATGTCTTTATAAATGACACTGCAGAGGAGCTGGAAGGAAATGTCTGCCTCTTTGCAGATGACACCAAAATTTGCACTGAGGAAGACACTCCAGATAGGATGGAGAGAGAGTGTGTGTGTGCAGAGACCTGAGAAAACCTGAGGCATAGTCAAGGGCACAGCAGCTGGGTTTCTGTGTGAAAAATCAAAATTAGGTACATGTCTCAAAAAACAGAGATAGGAGGCAGTATAGCGCAGTAGTTTAGGACTCTGAGCTGCAAACTTGGAGACCTGGGTTTGAATCACATCAGCCCCCACTTGCATACTGTGTGACCCACATCAGCCCCCACTTGCATAGTGTGTGACCCTGAGCAAATCACTTAACTTGCTCGTGCTCCAAGGTAGCGCCTGGAGACAATTCAGCTTAGTGTTCTTTTGCTGGCTAAACAATTTCCCCTTCCCTTATCCATCCTGGAAGCTGGCAGAGTAAGGAGCTTTGTTGTTAAATGCATTTTCTGAAGAAGAACACGTTTGTAACTTTAATGCTTGACATTTTTGCCGTTACTACCACCACTGTTCAGTCATAAAAATATAAATTATAGGAGGGATAGGCAACCTGCTAGTCAAAATCCGCGACGGCCCTGTAAATGAGGGGCAGTTAAGAGGTATGATTGTTGAATTACAGTGTGCACCTTTAACTGGCCAGTGCCTGGAACCAGGGACTAACTACTGCTAATTACCCATTTCGCTTCCTATGATTTCAATTGAAACCCCCTGCAGCTGTAGCCCCTTACCCTATCTCCCGGCCCGGGCGGCTAAAAACACGCTCCAACACGGGTGCCGTTGCGCCTTCTTCTTTTTTCAACGTCTGGCGAGGTTTTGGTTCTGCTTTTATTTTTTAGCAACACCGCAGCTCTTGTTTTGTACTTGGTCGCTTGATGACCTGCGTTACGACCTTCTCCATTAAAACATTGGCGAAACATTTTGTTGTTTGTGATGGGGCCGTTAGCGGCATTCATTCTACTGTTCGCCTTTTGTTTAAGTCTAGGATGTCGAGCTCGGGACGGTAAGTGCTTTTCATATATGTACAATCCAGTGTGTGGAGCAAAACAGCATGGTAATTCAAAATTGGCATACGACAGTATTTTAACCAAAATAAAATTAAAAAAATCCTATGTGTATTTCTGGTGTCGGTCAGTAGGTCTTATTTGGGCATCAGTATTCATAATAAATGCCCAATGTTTATTCAGCTGATCTTTTTTTGACTTGATGATTCTGGCTGATGCTTACTCGATTAAAAAGATGTAATTATGTATTCAAACTCCTATCATCTCTGGACTCTTTCCAACAGGATGGTAGAGCTACAGACTGTCTATTCTTGTAGAACCCTCAACATAAAACCTCGGGTCTCATGAAACATGAAATGGGGTGGTGGTATTCATGGCAAGAAAAATTGTTCCTGTTTTCATATACTGTATTTGCAGACTAATCCATTGTCAGTGGTGTGTGTGTGTTTTAAATAAGCCATATAACTTGCTTTATTGAAGTTAATAAACTCTAAAAATTTACTAGAAAAAGTTCTGTGCAATTCTGTCAAACTCCGGTTATAAAATGGGCAAACAAAATCTTGAATGTTGATTGGCTGGAAGCCCTCTCCAGCTGTGTCCTTATCGGTGCACTGCAACTGGTAACCACGGCCCCACCACAGGGAGAAATCGATCCCAACCTGTCCCAGTTAGCACTTTCAGTATTTATTTATTGCGTAAGATTGGAATTACAATCCTTTGAGTCAGACTCTCTTGCAAAGGCTCCACATCGGTTACAGGGGGTGGAGGGAGTACATAAAATACAGGGAAACATACATAGTCAAGCAGTATTCAGGGAAAACCTACATTAACAGTCAGGATTCATAATCAGTACTGGCAGTGCAGTCCAGGCTTTTACTTAGTTTACCTGAGACAGTGGAGGCAGCTTTCAGGATTCCATTTAGTTAGAGATGGGTAGGAAGCAGATTCATAGGGTCTAGGAGGACCCTGAGTCAGTTGTAAGGGGGGTTTGGGGGTGCACGAGGTGGGTAGGGAAATTAGCCACAGTCACAGTTCGCAGTCCCAAGTAGGTGAACTTTGAGGCCTGCTTTGAATAGGGAAATGCTATGGGTCTGAGAGAGCTGGGGAGGTAGAGCATTTAGCCAAAGGGGAGCACGGTACCGGAAAGATCTTTGACCTAGAGATGTTCTACAGTGGGGAACCTGGAATGAGGAGTTTGCTGCGAGCCATGTATTATGCCTGAGGGGGACTGGGCTGATTATGGGGAGGAGGCCAAAGGGGGCAAAGAAATGCTGTTGTAATCTCCAAAGCCATTCTACTGATGTACCTGGTATCCATTTTATAAGTGCAATCAGCACAAGCATCTCATGCCTCATAATGCACCTGGAGGTGTGCTGTTATCAAGCCATAACAGACACCTCATTGTGTCTTATTGCTGGCTTATTTTAAGTGCCAGACAGAGTTAATCATAAGTGCATGGCGGGCAGGCAAGTGGGATTTGCATATAGTTAAATAGCATCTAATAATGAAAAGGTGCTGTCCTAGTCATGCTGCCACTTGGAAGACTTTGGGTCTGGCATGTGAGTCCTACACTGGAGTCTGCTTGGGGTCTGGCATGTCACAGAAGTGGAAGGGCAAAGGCCACCTGTGTCTTGCATATCCCTGGTGATGCACCAAAGAGTGGTATTTGTGTTGGCTGTGAAGTCAGACACTTGCCCACCCTCCCTTCCAGCTGAAGGAAGGGTGTAGCCATTGTAACCCAAGCATCAGGGTGGTGGATGGGGAACTTGGGGACAGGTGAGACTAAAATAATTAAAATCCCATTTGCTTTTGCCAGCCAGTGCATAAATTAAGTGGCATTTATAGTCTTGAGATGGCATATAGATTGCACAAGTACCGTCGAGACCAACATTTACTTTTTGATCGCCTTTTTGTCTTCAAATGGCAAACTTCTAGAGTAGAATGCAGAAATGGGCCATGTGATATCATTTGAGGTAGGCACTGTAACTACAGTCCTTGGCTAATTTATGAGCAGGCTAATGAAGGGTTCATTAGTCTGCCTATAGCTTTTTACATTTTATTTTAGTGTTTGGTAACCGAGTAAGGCCTATTGGGCACAAGTATCTGTTTTGAGAGGTGACTTGGGAATACTTCGGTGGTTAAGTGACCTGCTCTGAGTCACACATTATGCAAGTGGAGATTGTGGGAATCCAACCCAGTTTGCAGGATGTACCAAGTTCATTCACTGCTTGTTACTCTAACTTATACTGACAGGAAGCACATCTGCTAATGCTATAGGCCCACTGGGAAAACATTTTGCACCCTGTAAGTGAAACTGGATACACACAAGCTGGAAAGTGTTACTAGCCCTTAATTACTTTTTAGTTGCATGTTTATAAAGCCCAACAGTAGTGACCTCTACAGGAGTTAAGGATGTTCTTGGCACAGGTAGGGCACATGGGTATTGGGCCTGGACCTATGGATGGATTTAAATCTAGATTTTGCAACTGTCTTAACTGATGGTGGGGCAGTGCTTGGGAAATGCAGATTTTATTTTTACTGGGGCTTGTTGGCCTATCTGACCCTGGTGTGGACCTGCCCATGACCAGCACGTAGTGATTGCTGGCAGGGGTCAACCATAACCTTTTTTGCATTAGCCAGCAGGACAATTTGATTAAAAATTGCAATATCCCGCAGATGGTTGTACTAACCCATAATTATAACACTAAATTTTGATCACTTACATGGAACTAAATGCAAGTCAGGCAATACTCTATTGCACATTTATCCTACTCCCACATTGTTGCCTGCTCCTGCCAAAAAAGACTGCAAGGCAGTGCACACAGTGCCCCCCACCTCTTTCTGCCCCTCCCACTGAGCCAGAGGTTACAACAGCAAATGTTCAATCAAGAACTCCTAGCTCTGCACAAACGATAGCAAACATAATCGTGCCCCTCTGCACCCCCCCACCCCCACAAGGCAATGAACAGTCAGGCAGAGAAAAACCTTTTTTGGGGGGGTGTGGCCTTCCCTGTAATCAGCCAGAAACCTGTTCAAGTTTTCATACAGTGTCAAGTGCCAGATCCAGCATTTCTTTATTTTTGGAGGACACCACACAAACCTGGGGGGCTTAAGAAATGGAAAATGTTATGACCTATACCGGGCACAAGTGTTGATTATAACATGCTATGCCCCAAGAATAACTTGTATTTAACCTTGTCCTTTCACCAGCCAGGGGAAGTGATGCACAGGCATGATGCTCCACCTCTATTTCTGTTTAGGAGGATCTATGCACCCCGGGAATGCCTATTCTAACCATTCAAAGTGTATACTTTATAGTTTATTTTTGTATCCTGCATTTTCCAAAGCATTGTTTTTAGACTGAAAGGACATGCTGGGTGGGATGAGGGTGTGACTGCATGCCTGATGCTCACTGGAATGATACATTAATAAGAGTTTGGGACCCCTACACCTGTCGGTAATGATGGCTATGGGTCTATGGATGGGCATTTCAGTCTGGTCTGCAGTGGTGTCCAGGAAAAGTACAGAGTTGGGAGATTGGGAGGGGGGAGGGAACAGCTGTGGTGAGGCTGGGATAAAACCCACCATCTGCAGGGCAGGCCCTGTAGAATAATGCTTGGCATTTTGTCACTGAAATGTTGGATACAGACGCTCAATTTGGAGAAATGGAGGATTATCATTGATGTGGGACAAATCATCTGACAGTGACAAGCTCAAACTCTGGCCAGAGCTGATAGGGCTGCAGTTCAGAAATTTGGAATAAAAATATTTTTACCAAATTTACAAGCATGCATTTGCAAAATGTGATGTAAGTTCATAAATGTGTGTAATATTTTTACACCAAATTTTCAACATAGCCTTGTTATGGCCTAGCCTCATGAAAAATGGGGGTACAGATATTCAATATTTCTCATCAGCCTGACTTCATTAAAATAAACATAGGTTCATAACCTTAGTTTTTTGTTTTTACATCAAATTTCCAAGATGACTGTCTTAAGTTTATTTTAAAATATGGGGTTGGGAGGTGCACATGATGCATGGGGAAGAGCCCCCCGATGTACACTTGGCATGTCATGTTCATTTGCTTTTCCTTATACTTGCAGTAGTTTTCACTGTAGCGGTGTCACTTGGTGGGGAGTTGAGATAGAGGCTGTGATGGCTGTGTCACACTGGGGGGCCATTGCTGAAGCTTCTAATGATCCAGCTTGGTCTAACCGATGCCCAGCACACTGCTTCAGGACCTGTGAAGGATCTGACCCTCGTATGCATCCCTGACTCACTGTAGTCCACCAGACCTCAAAATAAGTCGCCCCTTGTGAAAGGCTACCCTGCCAACATCAAAATATTGACCACATGGTAGAACAGTGCCCTGTCAATCCCCAGGCTGTAAGCGGTGCTGTGGGATGGTGCCAGTGCCCCGCATTGGGCTACTCAACCTACAGTGTATATCGGACACAAAACATAAAGCACTCTGTCTAAATGTCCAAGTAGCCACTATTTTAAGATGCCTTTTTCTGACTGGGATTCCTATGATTTGAAAAGGAGATCTGGTTCAGTGAAGCTTGTTTTACTCAATACTGCTTAATTGTTCAAAATGTAAGATTGAAAGGGAAAGGGTTTCTAACGCCTGATCAGGTGTAGCTTGCGTTCACTCTATTAAATATTGAAACTTTACATCTACTGAAGGCGATGACATTTTGAGTGTTAACACTGTTTCTTCCACAGGTGCTTCAGGTATTGGTACAATCCAGTGCCTCTTGTAAGTGTAAATCTTTTACACATCTCTTGCCATATCTAAGTTTAACAGCTTTTTTGAAGGAGATGTAATAAGGCTTAGTTATACAGAGGTTGTCAACGTTGGGCTACTATTAGTTAGCCTCTGCAACTTTGTAAACCCAATGCTTTTAAAATGACCAGAAAGCAGAGGATGGTGACTAAATAATTTCTGTATCATTCTAAGACGATTCAAACTTTGTTCCTGCCCATGCCCTTGTACTGCTAGTTTCAGACCACACAAGTGCTTTTCATGTTGGTCTACCTCCTTTTCTGACCACAAAAATATAGCAAGTTGTGCATGAGGAGGGACATCATTATGACGTCAAATTACGTGAAGTAAATAGATGCTGGTTGTATTTTGCCCCTATATGTATGTCAGTTTTGGAGCATGAGGACATATTTAGCAACGCGGTCAATGAAGGTTTTTCTTCAGAGGGTGGTTGACCCATGGAATGGTCTGCTGGTTCGAGTCATTGACCCCAAAACTGTAGGGGAATTCAAACTAGCTTGGGATAGATGCCAGGGGTTTGTATCACAGAAATCCTGAAGAGGGGGGTAGGGCTCGGGGCAGACTAGATGGATCTCTAGCTCCCATCTTCCGTCAATTTCTGTTTCTTTTTAGCAACACCTAGTTCGAATCTGGCTATCAGTAAGTTCTTGTGGAAATGCTTAGACACTTTCACTAAGTCAGCAATGCAATTGTTTTTACAAACTTTTAGAAAGATTTTGGCATACGTTAAATGTTGCATGCTAAATATCTAAATACTTTTTCTCATCAATAAAATATATTACTCAATAAGATCATTGGTATAAAAAGCTTGGATAAAAAAATTGACTATTACTTGAGTAAAAACTTGGCAATTTAACCCCACATGTAGGGAGTAAAGTAAAACCGAAGTCGGTGCCTTACGATCAGAGCAGAACGGTTTGTGCTGCATAAAAGTACTGCAACAAGTGCAGAGAACTGCCTCATGTAAAAGGCAATCGGGCAGTCATATTGGCTGTAGTAAGACAACTCCTCAAGGGGAGGGCAAAAGCCAGCTGGCATCCTGGCAATAGTGTTGAGTACTATAGCGCACAACTCTGTGCAAATATAACCCAATATCCTCATGTGACTATTGTGCATAAAAAAGGAAGCGAACCAAACACTAACAAAGAAAATGATCACACAAAGGAAAAGGAAGAATATTTTATCTGTGCACGCAGTGTACCCTAATATGAACAGTGTCCACCATGACCACATTGTAAATTTGTAAGAATTGATGTACAATGAAACAAAAACAATGTGTACAAATCCACTCCTAGTGCTGCTGTGCAGTCAGGCACTAGCATCAGACAATCTCTCATTCTCCTTTCTATATGGTGTGATGGAAGAAACCTGAACTAGAGCTTTATGGTAGCAGTCAGTTGATGGACTCTATTCCATCCTGCATATATGTTGAGATACATGCAGTGATGTAAGCATGGACAGTGGACTCCATAGCACCACTGAAGGAAACGGATTACTCTGAATAAGACTGGGGATTATGTTTCCCATCTTTGCAGAATCTGTTTGAACCTGCTATTCCTCGCAACATGGCTAGATGCTTTGGGGGGGGGGTACGCACACCTCCTTGAAAGCCGAGTTTAACTGCAGTAGCATAGCAATCAGTTTAACTAGAGAGAGGGTAAATTGTGCTACTGCAATTAAACTCTTGGCTTTACAGGAATTGTATTTAACTTGCCTTCAGACTATGCTGGCAGCTCCAAAGGGCACATACTGTAGAGTGTAACCATTAACTCTAGCAAATGTGTGTGCTTTCTTTTCCATTTTGTTCCACAAGGCCAAAACAATTTACAATGTTAAATCAATATTTTAACTGGGGCATCTATTCTATGGACATGCAATGTTGTCTGCAAGGAGTTTAAGGAAGTGGTACAAACTAGCTTGAATAAAGCGCTAAGCAGAATGTCCCCTTCCCAACTCTGCCTAATAAAATTTTCACGTGAAATGGTCTATTTTTTTTCTATGAAGAATTGGGGGTGGAGTCCGCTAAATGCTTTATCCTGGCTAATTTGTATGCTTTCTTTAGCTCCTTGCAAACAGCATAATAAAAGTTTCTGCCAGCATGGCTCTCCCTATTCAGACCCTGAAAGGTTTTTTAAGGAGAAAGGAAAGCCGTAGTGAACAATCGAAAGCATGGTTCAGTATTGAGGGGTTGTCTGTAGGATACCTCCAAAAAAGCTTGTGAAAACACTACTTTTTGTGATGGTCAAGTTCTGCGGCCAGGTACACACAAAGTGAAGGATAGGAAAACAGTTGCATTTGACTTCTTCTGCCCGAAAGATATTCATACCTTTTGCTGCATGCAGTGGGTCTCTTCCCCAAATTTCCTACCGAGTTGCACAGTTGCATATTGGGGGTAAAATAGACAGGGCTCATTCACAGAGCATCACTGACATGTAGATGGCCGTGGCAATGCTTGCTGAAACGCTGTAGATCAGTGTTCAGACTGCATGGCCAGTGGAGCCCTGTAGGTGCTCCCATCGAAATTCCAGTGGGGTGTGGGTTTTTTTTTAGGAGAGTTCTGACCGGGAAGGGGGCATGGGTGTAGGTTGAGCTTTCCTATTGTGGCACCAGAGCTCAAGGATGGGTCTTCCCACCCAAGTTCAACAAAACCTTGTATCTGGCTCTGTAACAGAGCTGAATTCAGAATTTTTTTTTTTATTGCAAATTAAGGGCTAACCAGCATTTGTCAATGCCGAATTTTTGCTTGCTGGCATTGGCATTGGTAGTGTAGAAGTTAGAGCTGCATAATAAGAATGGCAGTGAAGTACTGAACTGAAGCCAACCCCACCACCACCCTGCAGAGAATGACGGGCGTTGGGGTGTGCCTTTGGGTCGTCAGACATAACTACCACACCCTACCCTGCAGACGCTGACAAATGTCATGGTGTGCCTTGGGGTCTTTGGCCCTTATGCGTACCCCATTCCATCAGGAAATACGGTGAGATGGGTGTGGTATAGGAGAATGGGTGAAGTTTGGGGTATAAGAGTCCGAGGCACACCTTGATGTGTCTCAGTGGCTGCAGGGTGTGGGTGGAATGGTATGAGCATTACAGGCAAGAATCCCAAATGTCACCCCTGATGCCTGTCATTCTCTACAGGGTGGGGGCGTTGTGGTCTGAAACCCTAACGCCTCAGGCATTCGTTGGTATTTTTCACTTCAAATTTTCAACAGTTTTTTGTGACACCCCCCCTCCCCCCAAAATGAACAGTGGCAATATCAGTTTGTTAGCTGAAAACTGCTTTTGCACAGTGACTATGGCATTTGGCACCACAGGTGCAAAAACACATTCCGAACAGGATGTGAAAAATGACAGCGGTATTGTTCATGGGAGGTGTAAAAAATGGCAATGTTGAAAATCTGCTGTGAAAATATATAAAAAAACTGAAGTCATGAGCATGCATAGAAACTGTGCAACACACACCCATCATGTAACTAGTTGGGGGATTTTATTACAGCAGACTAATGCAGGCATTTTGGGACCTCCGATCATGAACAGTGTCAGTGTGATTTTTCTTTGTCCCGAACAATGATTTCCCACAGCTACCACACATTTCTACGCTGAAAGTGTGAAAACACATTTCGGCCATGTTGTGGAAAATGACAGCTGTACTGTTTATGGGGAGGTGTAAAAAATGGCAATGTTGCAAATCTGCAGTAAAAATATTAAAAAAACTGGAAGTCACGAGCGTGCATAGAAACTGCAACGCACACCTGTAATGTAATTAGTTTGGGGATTTTTTTACAGCAGATTGTCAACACAGGCATTTTGGGACCTCCGATCATGAACAGTATCACTGTGATTTTCTTTATCTGTCCCGAACAATAATTTCCCACAGCGGCCACGCATCTCTGCGCTGAAAATGTGAAAACACATTTCGGCCATATTGTGGAAAATGACAGCTGTACTGTTCATAAGGAGGTGTGGAAAAATGCCACTGGTGAAAATCTGAACTGAAAATATTACAAATTCATGAACTTACGAGGGTGTGTGGAAACTGCGCAATGCTCACTCGTAAGTCATTTTATGGAGTTTTGTCACCAAATTTTCAACATAGCCATTTTAAGACCTCTGCTCATGATCAGTGTCACTGTGATTTTCTTAATGTGTCCCATAGATTGATTTCACACACCGTCTGCGCCATTGTGTGCTACATGGGCAGAAACACGTTGTGGTAGATGTGAAAATGACAGCTGTACTGCTCATAAGGAGGTGTGGTAAAATGGCAATATTGAAAATCTGGAGTGAAAATATTAAATTCGCGGAACCTGCGCAGCCGCAGAACTGCACAACGATGTCAGAAAAGCTTGATTCTTTCCACCAAATGTTCAAATAGGCTTTGAGAGCTCACCTTAACACTGGTAGTGTTTCATTAATCAGTCCCAAAAGGTGATTTCGCGCAGTGACTGCAAAATTGCCCTTTGGGCCTGATTAATGCCATGACAGTGACAGCATTCATGAGAAGGGGTCCCAAAAACCAATGTTGAAAATTTGCTGCAAAAATTCCCAAAAATGGCAGAGATGCAGCAAAGTTGAAAACACTATTACATTATGCAGCTTACCGGCATTTCCTCAGTTTGCGGTCAGCTTTGAAGAGTGCAGATGTGTTCCGGTCCACTGAAGATCGTCGCTGAACTCGGGTAAGTATGGGGAGGGTGAGGGGTGTGAGGAGGCAGGGTGCGCAGTGGGTGGGCGGGTGGCTGGGAGAACGCCTAGGATCACTTTTTACAAGTTGTGTGTGTTGTGTTTTTTTTTTTTTCGAAGATGGGGACATTTGCCATGCTGGGGTGGGCTCCCAGCGTGGCAGCTAGGATGTTTGGGGCTGGAGCAGACTGGGGATTGGGCATCCCCATCGGCCATACGGACACATGCCATGCTGGGGTGGGCTCCCAGCATGGCACCTGGAAAGCTTTTTTTTTTTTTTTTTTTTTGGGGGGGGGCAGCATGGAGCCGAAGGGTCATTGGGGCACCCTCGTCGGCTATACAGTATGTGCGTGGGGGGAGCATGAGCACACAATATGCATGCATGTTGAGGGGGGGAGCTCTGCTTGCTGAAGCAGAGCTCTCCTTTCAACTGTATATGACAGCAGTTGAAAATGCAGTGGCAGACAGCTGGAGCAGTGATTGGAGCACTGCAACCGCGCCTGCAAACACACTGACTGAATTGGAAGAGGCTGACACACCTCTGAAACTCTGATAGCACTGTTTCTTGCACATGCGTGCAAGCAAACATAAAAATGAGAGAACATGGTTTCAGAGTTGAGCAATGACTTGTGCATGTGCTTATGAATATGCATACACTCATGCCCAGTGTAGGGGCTAAAATCCGAGTCCTTGTTTCCTTTAATTTTGAGCCCCTGTTTGAAAAAACTAAAAAAAAAAAAAATCTGAACTGTGGCCACTGTCATCCACAAGTGCAGGCTGGGAAAAGCCTGCTAAAACATTGTAGGTGGTGCGGCCAGTTCACACAGCAAAGTGAAACACCGCAAAACTGCTACATCACCTCAAACTGATTGCGGCCATGATGAAATGGAACTGAAATGGCAAAACAGCAGCATTCAGGTGTGGACAGTGGCAATGATCGGCTGCTGTGCATGCCAAGAATGTTGCAGACTTGTCTGAACGAGCCTAGAGTGTTTCCTTTAAACTTGCTGATATGCTCTTTGAAGCAGCCAACACAGAAGCGCACACTGTTGTCTCAACACAAGTTAAATGCAACTCCTTTTGAAGCAATAAAATGAATTAATCCATAAAATCATAATAGTATAAAAAGCTTAAACAAGGCTAATACTGGAGTATAAACTTAGGTTTTACTCGGTCGGACTGGCCCACCTGGATACCTGGAAATTTCCAGGTGGGTCCCCCTCAGTTGGGTACCTGGTCACCTTCTGAACTTTTGTATTTATCATCTTTTTTCTAATTAAATGGGGTATCTGGGACACTGTAGATAAATGTAAGATGTAATCAATGAGCTAATGTATCAAACTGAAGTGGAATACTGATGTGTCACCCTGGGCCCTCCTGTATTGATTTTCCAGGTGGGCCCTCTGTACCCCAGTCCGACCCTGTTACTTCCTACATGTGGGGTTAAATTGCTAAATCCATGCCTTACGATGTATACAAAACTGTATATTATGCGCTGCATAAAAAAGGGCAACACATGCAGAGAACTGCCTTATCAAAAAAAGTCAATCTGCTGCAGTACAACACATGAAGGAGAGGGCAAAAGCCAGCTGGCATCCTGGCAATAGTGTTGAGTATTATAGAGCACAACTAGTGAAAATATAACACGATAATCCTGATGTGAATATTGTGCATGAAAGGGAAAAGAGGACCAAAAATAAAGAAAATGACCACACAAATAAAGGAAGAATATTTAATCGGTGTACCCTAAAACGAACAGCAGTGCATCCACCATGACCACACTGTAGGGTTGCCACCTGTCAGGTTTTTTACCTGGTGATCAGGTTTTCAGGGTCCCTATCGGGTAATCCGGTTTTGCTCTGTGCTGGTCAGGTTTTTGAGTGCTCAGATACTTACTTTTGAAACAAATCTTGTCATATCATTCATTGTTTCAGTTACAAGTCCAGGTTACAAACATATTCTGTTAATATAGCCCTTTGTTTGTAAAAGCAATCAGCCTGGGAGGTGTAAAGTATGGCCATTAACACCATTAGCACTTAACCCAAACTTTCCACTACATCTTAAAGTGGCATAGCAGCACAGCTGCCCCACCTTTTGTAACAGTAACAGAACCAAGTCTTCCGCTTTCATTTGCTGGTAAACATTTTCATTTCTAACAGAATTTAGGCATTTTTAAATGTTTTAAATTATTTTTTCCTCAAGAAAAAAAGTATGGTCACTTTAGCTTTGAAACAGTACTGTGGACATAAACAGGGAAAGAGACAAAAGTACACATTATAGGAAACAATTTATTATGTATTATATGCCATGTATACTATTGTATGCTATTTACAGTATTTCCCTTG
The DNA here is from genome assembly GCA_016271365.2 of Neoceratodus forsteri. Taxonomy (NCBI): domain Eukaryota; kingdom Metazoa; phylum Chordata; order Ceratodontiformes; family Ceratodontidae; genus Neoceratodus; species Neoceratodus forsteri. Next base: position 1,599,989,329 of record CM028131.1, read on the forward strand.
TCTCCCCAGATCATATCTGTAAATGAGATTTCTTTTATCTCTGGATATTTATCTGGTAAACCAATGTCAATGAATAAATAATACTTAAGTAAATAAATAACTAGGAAGAATCTAGCAAAGTAACTTTACAGGCACAGTGCAGTATCTTAACATTTTTGTTGAACTGTTGCTTTAAGTGTTATCGTTTATTGCTAAAACAAATGGCCTTCTAGGGGGAGCGATGCATGAGTCAAAAAAAGGGGTGGGGCTAGGGGGCGGAGCTAATGATCCAGTTTTTGCCTCATCCAAAGGTGGCAACCCTGCCACATTGCAAATGTAGAGGAATTAATGTACAACTGAAACCAAACCAAAATGAAATGTGTACAAATCCTTTAACATGAGTCTGCATTCTATTATGTGAGAAGTATAGCTTTAAATTGGGATTGCTTCTAAGATGCTACAGTTCCCATGATTAATGCATCTCGTGCAATGGCAACCAGTGGGGAGGTGGAGGTAACCAGTTTATGTGGCAAGGGGTAGTTGGACCTTTGTAGAAAGACTAACAAATTGCTTGTGAGAAATTCACTGTACTAGGATCCGGAAAATGTAAATGTAAAATGCTGCTGTACAAAGTGGGGAGACGGAGATGCGCTGAAATTGACAAACTAAGTGCGGTCTCTGTCTTCCCTTGCTCCATGCAGTAAAAGTAAAGTGCCAAACAAAATGGTGTGCTTTTTATTTTTTTCTGTAGCCCCTAAAAGCAGCTATAAGAACAGCCCACAAATCCTGTTCCTTAGCCCAGAAAGTACAAAAAAAAAAACAGTGAAAGCACTTGGTGTTTCCAGGCAGAGTCTAGATCTTTGTAGAATGACAACCAAATTGCCTACAGTATGTTACAAAAGAGGAATTTGGGATAGACCCACCCATCAACTATGTTTAAAAATCCCTTATCTGCTTTTACAGTTGGTATTGTTTGTTGCCAACCTTCCTAGTGTGAATGTATTGTGCTGTTCTGTGCTACTGTTCATAAGTACATGTATCTAAAGCAAATATAAAATGTGGTGTTTCTAGTAAACCATTTCATAATTAAATTTCATTAGTGCTTTACAAACACAACAATCTTGTACAGTAAGATCTTCTGTCCACTTTTTAATCCATGGAAGACAAACTCACTGGCCAAAGTGTCTAAAAAGAAATATATTTTACCTAGTAATTTAAATTCAACAGTGTGTGCACACTAATTGTTAGTAACTTAGTTTTTAAAAATGTATCCTTGTGGTGTTTCTGTTCACTACATATCTATTTTTTCTCTCTGAGAAATAGAATGCAATGTTTCTTTAATGCATTTTATAAGGAACAGGACTTGTACAAAAACCAGAGTCCCATCTATATTGGTTACAAAAATAAAATATGTTCGTCTCCAGAATAAAAGCTGATGAGGCCATACCATAGTACAACTGAGAATTAAAGAAAAAGTAACCATCACAAATAACGGAATACTCCCAGTCTTCCTCTAGTTTGTACAGCGCTGACATCCACAAGATGCCTCTCACAACTACTGTACCACACAAACATGCCATGTTTTTATGCATTTGTAAATCTATTACTAACTGTAATACTACTACAGTAAAATGGGAGCAGCAGTACAGATCATAAGTTGATAGATGGGATTGGGGGAACAAATCTGACTCTGCATCCACAATCGTATGAGAACAATTGAGGATCCTGGCAGGTATTTCAAAGCAGTGGATAGTGAATTCAAGTTGGGGAATGTGGCTGTCTCTGAATGGCTGATCAGTGTGGGCTTTTTTTATACTGTGCATTTCTCTACTTGGATTTTTCCTTGGGGCACAGTGAAATACTGTTGCAGGTACAATACTGTATATGTAACACATACCTGAAACCTGTGCTTGGATAGCTTTACAGTGTACATGGAGGCTGTGGATATTACCACATAGTAAAACCCGCACAAAATTATTTTGCATTTTTTTTGTCCTGAAGTCTTTGGGTGTAACAAGCCTCCAAAGTTCAGGTCCTTACACCAGATAATAAAACAGAATTATTAAGGATAGACAGCACATCTACAAAATGAGCAAAAGGGGTTTGAGGATAGCACACCTAGCAGTGATGCATTTCAGCAAGAATTAACACAGCATTAATATATTTGTGGAACTTCCTGTCAGTCCATCGATATACTGTGTACTATATCGACTGCGCACAGTGCTATGAAATGGTGTAGTTTTAGCTATCTAGTTCGGACTGTCTGAACAACCGCAACACTTTTATTTTAGTAGGTGGTATCCCTGTGGAGGGGATGCCGCTGGCTGTGGGCAGCAATGCTGCAGGTAGCACAGGGAGAAACAGGCTAGAGTCAGATACTGCTCCAGTGGTAGAGCGTGCACTGCAGGTTGGGTGCAACTGAGGTGCATGGGACTGGAAGCTTTCTGTCCACGCCCATGTTTGTGGAGTGGACTAGTGATGGATGAGCTGTTGTCTGGTACCCCCGCCCCTCTTGTTTAAGTTTCTGCAAGTTCCTGTATTTGCTATGTTGCACACCAGAATCTTATTGACGAGGACTGCTAGGCCCATCTAGTCTATTTTCCCTGCCTGCTGTAAAAGCCTCAGACCCTATTTTATCTCCAGCTTTACATCCTCATTCCTATTGCTAGGGTTCCTCTATGCCTGTCCCATGCATGCTTGAATCCCCCATGCAAGCTTGATACAGACAATAACATTAGAATGATAGTGTTGACCACAGATCTTATTTAAAATAGTCTGGTAGAAAAAAAGGTAAACCTAGTTGGATACATGCTGTACTTAAATATTTTACTTATAGATAATCTCTGAAAAAGACCTTCAGCGGAGATGTTGATAAACTTTATTTTGAACATGCCTTTAGTCTAGTGTGTTTTTCGTTAAAAAAAAAAAAAAAAAAGCTACAAGTATTACATCAATATTTATATCTGTTAATGAAAGCCTAGAGTACCATATCACTTTACTTATTACGAAGATGAGATGTCATGCAACAGATACTAGTCTAGGACCAACTGGTGACAACAGGACTAAACTCTGGCTACAATGCATGAACAAGAAATGTCCCCATACAAATGGATTCTGAAACGAATACAGATCAACATCTGGGATTGTAATACATTCATATATTTTTTTTTTTGGTGTGTGTGTGTGTGTGTTCTAAAAAAGTTGTTCTCAACACATGTTGAACAACTTTCTGAATGGTTAGGGCAACTTTACACTGCTGCCACCATCAGACCCGTATGCTCACTAGAACTACAACTAACTATAGCACCAGCACGGTTTCTGTTTTTAGTCAGAGCTGCTGGCCAATTAAAACTGTATCTTCTTAAACCTCAAACAAGATGAGGTATGAAAGTGTTTACAAAAACATGCTAACTGAAGTATTATAAAAACTGTTAACTCTCGTTCATGCAGCTTGTTTGTGTTGACACCCGTGAGGCACTTGAGCTTTGTTCTCATGCCAAATGTCATGCTGACGAGGCAAATTCCCACTCGGATTTAAAAAAAAAAAAAAAAAAAAAAGTTTGGTTTCCTAGCAAAATATCTCCGTTGGAACCATCAGAACTCTAATAAATAGAATTATCCAAATGTGAATATCTGGACCTTCCATTATATTGTTTGTTAGGCCTTTTCACTAAAACTGGCTATTTTCCCTTGTGCTTCCTTGGTTCAGACTGATTATAGCTACCATGAACTCATAATCTGCTGTTGATTGCATCACAACCTGCTGTCATAGAAATGATTCTGATGTCACAAGCAGAATGTTAGAATTCCAGAGCAAGAAAATGTTGGAATACAGTAAGTCTAAGAGGTAAAGAATTGAATTAATCAAAATGGCTTTAGTAACAAAACATGGCATTTCCAGGAATTTAAATTTGGAAATGTTTGGGGAATTTGAATCTTGTTGATGCCTACAGTCGGGGCCACATTAAGGCAACATGGGGCCCTAGGCCCAAGAGAATTCTGGTGCCCTCCTCGTCGTAACTATGGCCCTTCACCATGACCGCACCTCTTCGCTATTGCATATCAGTTACAGAAATATGAAAACAATATTCTTACTATCCTTAAAAAGTGACACAAAATGCTTCAAAATTAAACTGGCCAGCCCAGTGGTGCTGAGGGTTGAGGTGTTGGGACACCACACCTTGCACCCGTCGGTGACCCCGGTTCGGTAATGGACTTGGTTCACCAAGGGTTGGATGGGGTAGAAGGATTGAGCCCCCAACTGCTGCTCTTCTCTGGGGAGCAGTGGGATTCTGGCCCTGCCACTATGCCGCCACCGCCTGGGTGACCACAGGCTGTGCTGGTGCAGTTGGGAAAGCATAGACAGGGAGGGGCTGATGTCACCTGAGGACTGGAGTGGAGGCGCGTCTCTATGTGCCTTCGTCTCATTGGTCCTCATTCAGTGCTGATGTTGACAGGGGGTGGACCAGATTAAGGAAACACTGCAGCCGATCTAGGCAAAGGGCTCCCACACAGCTGCGACCATGGATGAACAGGAAGGATCTTCAGTTGCACGTTCCACTGAGGATCTGAGGAGGTAGGATGGACTCATCCCCCTCACTCAGGGGGTCAAACTAGGTCTTTTAAAGTTGTTGTATAGGAGTGGGGAACCTATGGGAGCATCCTCCCGGTCCTCATGGAGCAGACTGGGTGCATTGGGATGACTGGAGAGGGGGACCATAGTGTGTGTGTGTGTGTGTGTGTGTGTGTGTGTGTGTGTGTGTGTGAATATACACTCTCTCACTCTCTCACTCTCTCACTCTCTCACTCTCTCACTCTCTCACTCTCTCACTCTCTCACTCTCTCACTCTCTCACTCTCTCACTCTCTCACTCTCTCACTCTCTCACTCTCTCACTCTCTCACTCTCTCTCACACACACTATGGCTATGGAAAACAATAGCCTGAGTTTTGATTTAGAGAATAATTAATGGGCCGGTAAACAAATTTTTTTTTTTTTTGTATGCAAAATGTCATGATTTTCACTTCTCCAAACACACGTGTCACTCGCAGTCTGGGTGTTGGCATACTGTCCTGTCAGGTAGTATGAACCAGGATGTGGGAGTTTGGTTGGGTTGGGACCGATCTGTAAAACAGGCTAGGTCCTGGGTGGTGTAAGAATTAAGTGTGGTTTACTTTGGGGGAGACTTAGAGATTCTACTGCAAAGCAAGTGATTATTGGAAGAATTTGAAATCCTTCCCAGGATCAAACATTTTAAGTAAGCCAGTCACTCAGGATCCATGAATAGCAAGATTTACTGATGGGAATCTTTAAATGCATTCATTTTTTCACCCTGAAAACTGAGCTGTATCAAGGTCAGAACTTCAGTATGAGTGAGATGAGAGAATTGGTGGGTTTTTTGTACCACTGAAACTTACTGTAGATTTCTTAATTTTAGGAGTGAGATTACATATTTGTTTTATTTGAGATTGGAATTACAAACCTTGGCGTCTGTAGGCGCATTTACACACAAGTTTTTAAAATGAAATGAGTTACCTGTGTGGCGCCATTGTACTCTGTTACGTTCTGGTTTCCTTTTACACCATGCGAGTATTCCGGTCAATCCCGCCTCCAATTGTTTCGGCTCCCCCAGAGTTTGCTGCTCCTAATGGCAGTTTCTGCAGTGCTACCAGAATGGCTGTTTTTACACAGCCAGATGAAACTAAACACTGTGCAAACCGTGAGAAGCAGAGATTGTGGTTTGGACGAAAGTTCACCAAGGGAATGAAACAGATGCATTTACACACAAAGGATGTAATGGAATAATGATTCCGTGTTATAAACTTGTGTGTAAAAGCACCTAGACTACTTTGCAAAGGCTCCACATCATGAAGTACAAAAGAAGAGATGGACAATACAATGAACGGTATTATAAATGAATGCAGAAGGTAAAACAACCCAGAGCCAAACATGGTACAAAGGTTTCAAGCAAATTAAGCTATTGCTTACTTTCAAATTTCAAGGATGATGCAAGGTTTCCTAAGCCAGTAAGATACTTGATACAATATAAAGCATGCACATTGAATTGCACTCTTTACTATAAAAGATTAAGAGTAAGATTCTAAACTGGGATTCTAAATGGGGTGGGAGACTAAGCAAAGGAAATGGGCTTGTTCACACCTTAAAGGTCACCCTGGCTGGTGCCCCTGAAGCTGTCGGCTGCACTTAACACCTAATCGGGGAGGTGAGTCCTGTCACAGGTCAGCCCCTGACTTACTCAGTGGCTGAGTCCTTTACAAAAAAAATGCAGCTCGGGCAGAAAGAAAAGGATGTATAGCAAATATATGTTGGAGTGCTGGGTGCCCCTGGCAGGCAGGGGCCCTAGGCATGTGCCTATGCTTTAATCTGGCCCTGCTTAATATAAATATTTTATAGGAATCTAGAAAATCCCAAGCAATACGTAAAAACTATTTAGCAACAGGTCACAAACGTATGATATACGTTTTATTTTTGGTCTGTTGTAATTTCTGTTAAAGCTGTGTGTAGACCTTGGTCGGGTCCCTCAACTTTACTCTCCTAGAGAAGGGATGGGCCTTGGCAAAAAGAGGACTGACTCCTCAGCATGAGCTGCTTTCTCATAAAACACCTCTTGCACAAGGGCAGGAGGGAGTTCAGATGGGCACAAAATGCATTGGGGATTGCCACTATTGGAGGCCAGCCTTTTTTAACTCATAAAAATAAACTAAAGAAGGTTCTAGAGGTTTGTCAGCAAGCAACCCTTTATTAGGTTGAGGGTCCCTGGGCATTCATCACCTTTTTTTTTTTTTTTTTTTCTTCCATGGTAGCAGGCATGTACTACCATGGAGTGCTCTCAAAGGAAAGGCAAAATGGGCCGGCCCAGTGGCGCTGAGGGTTGAGGCGCTGGACAACACGCTGGTGACCCAGGTTTGGGAACGAGTCTGGGTCGTCGGTGGGGTTGGGGGAAGGATTGAATGTCCCCAGGACTGCTCTCCTTCCCCAGGGAGGGGGGATCCACCTGCCAATGCACTGGTGACCTCTAACGGAGGCTGGAGGCACTACAGTGCTCGGCTGCAAGTTGCTGGGATTGGAGCTGCGGTGGACATCAATCGGGGGTGTGTGTGCATGTGTGCGTGTGCAGGAGCATGCACCAGCCGGGCTGGATGTCATTGCACATCAGAGCTCCAGGGGACGTAGAAGAACAAGGAAAACTGCACCTTGAATAGGTGACAGCACTGAGTCCCCCATTCCCACTGCCGGGCCAACCCTGACTGACCTTCCAGGCCCTCCATGGCTGGTCCTACCATGCAGCTGGAGTCTAAGAGCACCCAAGAGGAGTAGGGTGACCCACCCTGGGAGGGTTAAACCAGAGGTACTGGCTGCAGGGAGGAGGAGGTACAGCTCGGGGGGGCCTCGCCTCGGCAGGCAGGACACTGACTCAGATGCCTGAGAAGTTCAAGGTGCCGTGATCGGAGGGAAATAAAGTCGGGGGGGCAAAATAAACACTTGTCCAGAATACTGGTAATTTACTGAGGTCACAAATATCCATTGCTATTCATTTCAAGCAATTGGGATATTTCCAGTGCAATGATTTGGTAACGTAACCATTCCTTGAGTGACAGCAATTACATGACTTCACAAGACACTTTCAGCTACTAACCAAGGTAGTCTGTCACAATTAACTGCAGTTTCTTCACTGTTTTGTGGTACTGAGAACTTCCAGGATTGGGCATCACAGACCTAGAAGCATTGGCAGAAGACTTGGCACACACTGAACCGCAGAGCGAGAGAACTGGCATGTCCTGAACACAGCCCAGAGGGAACCCAGGCAGGCCTGAAATGATGGAATCTGGGCAACCAGTGTAGACATTTTGCTGCAGGGCACCAATTCTAGACTTGAGTGGCCTTGGTTGCTTTATTCTGCAGTTCAGTCTGTTGCCCAGAACAACAAATAATTCCCTATCTTGTGCTCTTCATTCTCATTAGCAGCCACCAAACTTGCATTGGGTTCACTTGCTAAAAGCAGGCAGCCTTTTGATGCTTTAAAAGATTTAATTGGCTGCAGACTGGGCAAGTATTGTGGTTCTGGTGCACCTCTGGTTATGGACAGGTGGCATCCTCACCAGTTTCTCCGGTCTGGGGTCTACCCCTTTGGTCTCCCCCTCCTCCAGCTGTATGTTTCCAATTTGGGGTCCTGCTACTGTCAGGTTTGCTGTTCCATTCATTAGCTCTCTTCCCCCAGCAGGTATTGGTTCTGCACATCCTGGCTCCACAGTCGGGCAGTAGTGCTCCAGATTGCTCCCTTCCCTGGTAAGGGGTTCAAATCTGTGGGGGTATGCATTGCCGGTGGAATTTGAAGTTTGCAAACTGCAAACTCCTGAAACCACAGTAGAAGGATGCAGTAGGTGATGCGGTGCCCATAGTTCCCATGGCTGTTGCTGTCCATTGCTCTGTAGGTGCTTGTGCAGGGGGCAGGCAACAAACGGTAGCAGCACGAAAAGAAAGGGAAGAGAGGAGATGCCTCCTCCTACAAAGTTGCCAGGCTGCTCCTTGCACCACAGGAGGTGAGGGGGCTGCTTGGGCACTCTGGAGTCATGCAGGGACTGTGACCAAAGTGGGGGTTATGTTTTGGAAATCTGACACCCAGGTTGCCCCTTTGTAATAGAGCCTCTTCAAACCCAGGTAATGAGTACTTGTATTGCGCACTCTGTTTACCACACTGCCTTTAATCATGGAAGGAAGTTTCTCCTGTTTGTCAGCTCTGAATCTAAACTTAATGGGATCAAGCCCCATTTGTGTCCAGCATGTCCCTACCGGTTACCATTATGACTTAGGATTCTTGTGATCGGTGGCTCCTGGGGATCCCTGCAGCACAGCTTGGGGTCTGAATGAAGTATGTGGGTCATTACTGAGAACACATTGGCTGCTTCTACTTCATTCCCCAAGTATTGCTCAGATTTTTAGGAATGGTGTCTGTGCGACCAGTATTTTAGGGATGTTCTGCAAGAAACTAAGTTGCCTTGTTTACAAAGCCACCTTGGTGTTTTTAAAATTAAACTTGGACAAGGCACTAGTTTTTCACAGTGCCGAGAGCTTGTAGCTTCATGTTTGATGTGGCTCATGCCTGCAAGAAGGTGTCCTCTCGTGGGGAGGATAGGGATGGAGCAGGACGTGGCGGTGGCTAACACAGAAGGGATGACTGCAGAAAATAGTGCAGTACCACGGTCAATAGGGACAACACGGGCAGACTGTTTCACAGAGGTGGAAGCCACTATGACTCAATGCAACATGTTGGTTGGGAAGAAATGTCCCCTTTCTCTGAGAAAGGACTGCAGGGCTACGCCCAGTGCAGCCCTAAAAACTGGAAGCTAATGATTTAATCACTGCCTGGACACCAAGTCCTAGCAATGGGGTGATAAGGACTCTGAGTCCTTTTGTGGGATCCCCCTCTTGAGCTGCCTATCGCACCAAGCCATCTGTAACACGGGGATTAGTATGAGGACTAGAGCCTGCTACAGTAGACTTTTTTAACTTCATTAACAGCCATGGAAAACTTGCACTAGTCAAGATGGACAAGTAGAGGGTTAGCTGCAGTAGCCCTAGTCAGTTTACACTAGGTTCTGGGCTAGTAAAACGAGTCCACCCCTGGCAAGTCTTCATTAATTTGACAGAGTAATGCAGAAGTCTTAAAAGGGTGCATCATTAAAGCCTTGTATTTCAGGCTTCTTTTATAGAAGGAATAGATCAGACAAGATCTAAACTGGTTACATGACGACTCCTTACTTTCACAATACCAAATGGTTCAGATTTTATAACTTTTTAAAAACATTCTATAAGCACAATAACACAATTCAGTGTGTAGGATATCATAAATTACCACTTCCCCAGGTGGTTAAAGGCACTTGGCTGTGCCTCAAGACCCACAACATAGAAACATAGAAGTGGACTGCAGATGAGGGCCGCAATGCCCATCCAGTCTGCCCATTTTGTCTACCTTATGAATGTGCCATGGGCCTTAATTGTCAATGGCCTAATGATGCTCTATTGCTCCTTTATGCCCATTCCATGCTTGTTTGAAGCCCTGTACTGTGTTCATATCTACCACTTCCTGCAGTAGGCCATTCCATGCATTCACCACCCTTTCTGTGAAAAAGTCCTCACATTACCCCTTAATTGGTCTCCCTTTAGTCTCATGCTGTCCTTTTTGTCCTGCTATTTTTTCTTGCATTGAAACATGTTACTCTCACCTTGTTAATGCCCTTAAGATATTTGAATGTTATGATCATATCTCTTCCTTTTGCTCTAGGGTATACATATTGAGCTCCGTTAATCTGTCATGTTTTCTGATGCAGTCCTTGCACCATTTTGGTTGCCCTTCTCTGGACTGCCTCCGTTTTGTTAATGTCCTTGTGCAGGTGTGGCCTTCAGTACTGCAAGCAGTACTCCAGATGGGGCCTAACCAGTGTCTTGTAAAAAGGGATTATTGCCTCCCTCTTATGACTTGTGATATCCCTACTAATACAACCCAACCTCCCTCTAGCCTTACCTACTGCTTTAGTGGTCTGCTTGGGTGGGTGGTGACTATGGTGATGAGTCTTTCTTCCCTTGTGATTGCCAGCAATTCCCCTCCTAACCTATAGGTAGCTTTAGGGTTTCTCTTCCCTATGTGCATGATCTTGCACTTCTTTGCATTAAACTCCAGTTGCCACTCTTAAGAAGATTTTACCAGTTTTTCCAGATCTCTTCTCATTCTTCCCACACTATCTATCATATACTCTGTTGCAGGTCTTTGTCCTCTGCAAACAGGCAAACCTTACCCTCCAGTCCATCTACAATGTCACTGATGAAGGTATTGAAGAGGACTGGCCCCAGAACTGATCCCTGAGGTACCCCACTTGTGACTTGAATATCTTCTGACTGTATAGTTTACCACCACTCTGTCTGCCTGCCAACCAGTTTGCCATCCATTTGACCAACTTCTGACCCACCCTGAGCCTGCTCAGCTTATCTACTATGTGGAACAGTATCAAAAGCTTTGAAGTCCAGGCAGGCTACGTCAACTGCACCCCCTTGGTCTACCACTCTGGTTACCCGGTTAAAGAAATCTGAGATTACTTTGACAGGACTTTCCTGTTGTAAACCCATGCCGTCTTGGATCCTGTGCTCCTATAGATTCCAGGTGTTGCACTATCCTTTCCTTAAGGAGGGCCTCCATAATCTTGCCCAGTACTGAGGTAAGACTGACTGACTGGTTTGTAGTTCCCTGCTGCCACTCTTGTGGAGTTGGGATCACATGAGCCCTTCTCCAGTGTTCTGGGACCTCTCCTGTGCTCAGACTCACTAAACAGTTCCGTTAATGGCTCTGCTAGTTCCACCCTTGGCTCCTTCAGTACCCTGGGATGTATGCGATCAGGTCCCATTGCCTTGTCCACACTGAGCATAGTGAGCTCTTGTAGAACCCTTTCTTTTGTGAAGGGACTTGTGCTCACCTCCTTTCCCCCTGTGCCATTGGTGCTGAGCTGTGGGCCCTGTTGTAACTTCTCTTCAGTAAATACTGAGCAGAACTATTTAGGATAGATGCTTTCCCTTGGTCCTTCTCCACACTTCCCCCTTATCCCCTTTGATCTCAGCAATACCCCCTCTGGACTTTCTCCTTTCATTGTTGTAATCTATAGAAAGTACTGTCCCCTCTTATTCGTCCTAGTGTCTCCTTGGTTTGGGCCTTTGCCTACCTTACTGCCTTTCTGCCTTTCCTGCTTCCCTTAGGAAGTTTGGTATGCCTCCCTATCTTCATCCTGTTGTGTTCCCTGCATTCAACAGATTTGGGACATGTAGTAATTGAGCAATAAGACATGACCAGGGGTTATGTTCATGGTCTGTATCACTTTCTAGGGGTGTACTGTGGCACAAGGGGTAGCAGAGTGCCACATGCCCCTAGAGGGTGATTAACTGACCATTAACATAATCTCTGGGAGTGCCTTATTGCTATTATAATGAAACACATTTTTAAATGGTGTAAAACCTTTTCATCATATGGTTAGGCTCTACATGTATGCTAATATATAGAATAATAAATGAGTGTCTATTACAAGGGAGTAATACCATCGAGAGGTTCTGGGAACAAAGGAACTTCGAGCAAAGCTCGAGAGGTTCACTTGTTCCCAGAACCTCGGTGGTATTTCTCCTGAGAAATGGACACTCTCCTATTATTTTTTATAATATGTGGATGCAAATTTTATTTGTGTGGTACTGTGAGGCCAGGCTCCATGGCAGTGAGAACTCTGACACTGACTCTGTCTCCACCCCATCCCGCTGTCATGCCTACTCGCTCACTTGGTGTCTCTTGAGCAAGTTTTGTTTTGGTACACAGTCCTACCTTTACTTGATTTCCACCAGTGTACATAGGATTAGCCAGATAATTGTGTTGCAGAACAGTGGTACTGGAGTGAAGGGGGTGACTTTTTTTCTTCTCGGTAAGCGAGACTGCCGCCATGTGTTTCCAACTGTTTTGCCTGCCCACAGAGACCATGTTGAATCAGGAGGTGTGGTTTTCTAAATGTCACCATGCATGGTAAGAGGTTGCCATGTGGATGTCTGGAACAGGCCTATGGCGTTTAAGTGTTTGGAGGTTGCACTCCTTAGATTTGCTGATGCTACGATTTAGAGCTAGAACGATGGTATTAAGAGTTCTGAAAGGTAGTATCACTTGTCAACGATGGTATCACTTTGGGTACTGTTGCATTACCAGGATTTTTTCTTTATAAGGGATAGGATACTATTTGGCCATCTCTATGTATTCTAAAACACTAACATAAGGCTGTTAGAATGTTTGCAGCCAATCAGAAAGCTCCATTTCTCAGACCCTTTTTTATAATATTGCATTATTGCACATCCTGTCTTGTGTTGCTTATTAGGTGCAAGCCAGCAGAGTTCTTGCTGGTGCTTGAGAGTTGACCTTTTGGAAAGTGGGGGGAAAATTATTGATGGGTCGTAGACTACTTCTGGATGCCACCACCTTCCTACCTAACACAATCTCCATGGAGTTGTATGTAATAAAGATGGGCTTGGTTTCTCTTCCTCCCCCTTCTCTTCTCTCTTCTCCCCAAAGTTTGATGCTGGGCTTCCATCAAGCCTGTTCTTTGACACAACTGCACCTAATTTTAGTGTATTGGGAGTAGTTGACATCTACAACTTTATGGTAGAATATTTGGTGCAAGCGCTGTAAAAAGGGTACCTCAACATGGCACAAGTTAGACCAGGGAAAAGCTGGCTTAACATGTGGCTCTTGGGATTGAAAATCCTGATCACTGGCTGAGGGAATGCCACAAGCCCTGTGTGCCTAACAATTGGCACTCTTGGGCCTCTGAAAATCGAGCTGGGGAGGTACTCCCTGAAGTGCCCTGGTGGCAGTGCTTGAAGTAGCCCCCTCTGAGAAGTGGGAGAACGGCTGCCATGCAGGCAGCAGTGCTTGTAGTCCCATCTGCTGAATGCGCAATGGAAGGAATGTTGCAAAGTTTTAATTCACTGAATTGTTTGGGGAAGTTGTCGCTTATGCTAGCCATTCTGTGTCATGGGACTGTTGGTGCTGTGTTGTACTATATTGTAGGTATGGAATAGTTTTGCCACTATGAACTAGGACAAATTGGGATTACAGCATATCGGAAGCATTTTATTTGCTTTTTTACTTCAGTTTTATTTCTGTCAGTTGTAGATGTAACCCCCAGGTGGCACTATCCCAAGGGCTACTACCCCTGCCTGCTTGACGGACAGGTTGAGGGGCCTAGGTTTTATGGCGGGTGCCTCCATCCAGAGGTCGGGGTTTGTAATGGTCTAGTTTGGTCACAGCCCTCTGGGACACTGAGACCCCCTCTAATGGCCCACACGATGCACAGGAGTACAGTACCAATACCCCACATGTACACACTGTTCATTTATAAGGTACCACTTACCCTCGAGACTGATTCGCAGGTTCGTCTCTGAGGACCCCCTGAAAAATAAGGTTAAGCAGCATACACAAACCAATTCAGTGCTTGGCATGAAGGTACTGATGCTTCAGACAGTTTAATCTGACTTATTTAGGGAACAGAAACACGGGAGGGGAAATCTGGTTAATTAGTGACATTAAATCACAGTACTGTGCGCACATACAGGGTCTGAAAAGTCGCTCTGTACCCAGGTGGGGATGGGGCGCTAGCCAGGTCCATTGCCCGGCAGGTGCAGATGGATAGGGCCCTGTAGAAGAGAATATATGCACAACACCTAACTGCAATCTGGAGCCTCATGGCTTAGTCCATGAAGCAAAGAATCAAGAATTAGATGACACACTTGTAATTGAAAACAGGCTGCAAGGGAATACCCTGATTTGTTCTCGCAATACCCAAATTGAGAACCGGATGGTGGATGTTCTGGATTGTCAGAAACGGGGCATGGAGACAAGGTGCTTGTGACTGGACCCCACTGCAGTTTATAGCAAACGGATTTAGTTCGAGACACAGCACAGGGGATTGGAAGTAGCAATTCCCCACAAGCACGACACACTTTCATATGTAAAAGGAAAGTACTGTACCAGGCAGGTTCTCCTCTATCCCAATCGCAATTACTGCAAGATACCCAGGAGCACACACAGCAGCTTCAGTTCCTGACGGACTGAGTGTGATTCAGCAGTTTCTCCAGTCTTCTACAGGGTGAGCCTGGTTTCCACACTTCTGGTGCTTCTTTCTCCTCACAACTCTGATTCAGTCCAAACTGGCACTCGCAAAGACTGCAGACCAAAACTCAGGGCCTCACACATACTTTCTGCATGAAACTACACACTGCAGAAGCACACAACTCCTCTCTTCACTGCCATAACTCATCTGATCTTTCCAGTCACACAGCAGGACATTTCCTTCAGTGCCACACCATTATGTTGGCTGGTTCAGCTGTCTCTACAATAAGACTCCCTCTGTTGGTAGAAAAAGGCGCCAAGGTCAAAACTACAATTCCCAGTCACTGCCCATACAATCCCCTTGTGGCTGGCTCAAATTAAGAGTCCAAGTTCTGATTCGTCCACAGGCTCCATTTTAGGGCTCCCTTTTAACCTAACTGGCCCAGCACAGCAATTTAGGTCCAAAATGGAGAGGTAACACACAGTCCCAGCTGCAATAAAGGCAGGTTAGACAAATTATAATTTTGCTAGTGCTTTAAATTATTACAAGCAAACAGTTACAGCTTTCAGATGGGCTCCCTTTGCACCCTCAGTGACCATAAAATGGAAGCGATTACTCCATGATTCGAGTTGAGGATTGCAGCATTACACAGTCTCTCTTTCTTCCCCCAAAAAAATACAAACTAAGTCTGCAAGCAGACAGCTCTTAGAACAGTACGTGGAGGCTCAAATAGCACTTGCTTGCAACCACAGTTAAGCAGCTCAGATGCCGAACACCACCCAGGCTTGGAGCATTCGGGCAAGCTCCTGGAAGACTTTTGGGAACTCCCATTTGCAGGGGGGTTACACGTAACAATAGCTTTGTTAAAAAAATTTTTAAAACTCTGAACTTAATTTCAGAGAATCATAAAATTTCTATAATCATCTTTCATGTCGTCGGATATCCTACATTGTCACATACGTGATTCACATGCAGCTTATGTTGTAGAGTCCTTGCATCTTAGTCTATTCATTTTGCTGTTTATCATGTTTATAGACATTTACATAGTTATAACACTACAGCAGATAATAAGCCTACATCGCATACTAGTGGAGAGATGATACAGGGCATACAGTCATGGCCAAAAATATTAGCGCCCTTGCAGTTTTTTCTAATGGTGCACCATTCCTTCCAGAAAATTGTTGAAATTAAAAAATATTTTGGTATCCACATATGTGTTTCTTTGGTTTGCAGTGGAATAAAACACAAAAAGCAGAAAAATGTACCAAGTCTTAGCTTATTCCACACAGAAATCCTTAAATGACCCGGACAAAATTATTGGCACCTTTTAGAGTAGAAATAATTAGATTTCAAGCAGGTGATTCTCCTTCACTTTGGAACTGAACTCACCTGTGGTGAGTTGCAGGTGCTCCAATATAAAAATCACTCATTCAACCAGTTTGAATAGAGAAAAGGACTCATTCTCCTGTTTTGTGTCACTGTGTGTACCACAATGAGCATGGAGAAAAGAGACAGCCAGAGAATTGTCTGAGGAGATCAGACAGAAGATTGTAGCCAAGCATGGACAATCTCAATACTACAAATCAATCTCCAGAGACCTTGATGTTCCTGTTTCCACCATACGTAATGTTATCAGGATGTTTAAGGCCCATGGCACTGTAGCCAACCTCCCTGGACGTGGCCACAAGAGAAAACGTGATCGAAAATTACAGCACAGGATTGTTCGAATGGTGGAGAAAGCACCTCTATCAACTGCCGAACAGATTCAAGCTGACCTTCAGACACAAGGTACGACAGTTTCAACTCACACCATCTGTCACCAACTCAATGAAAGGGGGTTATATGGTAGGAGGTCCAGGAGGACCCCACTGCTGACAGAGACAGAGACAGAGACAGAGACAGAGACAGAGACAGAGACAGAGACAGAGACAGAGACAGAGACAGAGACAGAGACAGAGACAGAGACAGAGACAGAGACAGAGACAGAGACAGAGACAGAGACAGAGACAGAGACAGAGACAGAGACAGAGACAGAGACAGAGACAGAGACAGAGACAGAGACAGAGACAGAGAGACAGAGACAGAGACAGAGACAGAGACAGAGACAGAGACAGAGACAGAGACAGAGACAGAGACATGCCAAAACACACCTGAACAAGCCAGAATCCTTCTGGGAGAATGTCCTGTGGACAGATGAGACCAAATTAGAGCTTTTTGGTAAAAGCACATCATCTGTTTACAGAAAACAAAATGAAGCCTTCAAAGAAAAGAACACCTTCCCTACAGTCAAACATGGAGGAGGTTCAGTGATGTTTTGGGGTTGCTGCGCTGCCTCTGGCACTGGGTGCCTTGAACGTGTGCATGGCACCATGAAATCTGGAGATTACCAGGCCATTTTGGAGCACAATGTTGAACCCAGTGTCAGAAAGCTGGGTCTGTCAAAGGTCATGGGTCTTCCAGCAGGACAATGACCCCAAACACACTTACTTCAAAAAGCACCCAGGAATGGTTCAAGACAAGATGCTGGACTGTTCTGAAGTGGCCAGCAATGAGTCCAGATCCAAATCCTATTGAAAACCTGTAGAGAGATCTGAAAACAGCAGTTGGGAGAAGGCACTCTTCAAATCTGGGAGAACTGGAGCAGTTTGCACAAGAGTGGGCCAAACTACCAGTAGAGAGGTGCAGGAAGCTCATCCATGGCTATAGGAAGCAGTTGATTGCAGTTATTTTGACCAAAGGCTGTGCTAACAAATATTAAGTCTAGGGGGTCAATAATTTTGACAATGCCATTTCTTTTCATTTTCTGATTTTAAAAGGATATATTAAATTCTGAATCAAAAACAAAGGTTCTGTAATATTGACAGAGAAATAAAGAATTGTGGAGACCAAATACTGTACTGTTAATTTCAACTTATGTTTAGAGGAATCGTGACTTATTTGAAAAAGTGCAAGGGCGCCAATATTTTTGGCCACGACTAAGTAAACCGGAGTTAAATAACGTATTGTACTGTGCAGAAACCAGGGTTACAGTCACTCTAAGGCATGACAAAGGGCTTAGGGTTACTTTGTGATCTAAAACTAGTGGGGTCCTGGCACAAGAGATAGCAGAAGGACTTGTGCCTCAAGGGTAAAACATGATTATTTTTTATTTATTAAATTGTTAGTTAAAATTCTAACATCCATAGTGTGGTAGAACGCTGTTCTGCATGGAAATGCGTGCTTAGAACAGGGTTGTGCTGCACTGGGTGCGTCACAGGGTTGTGCTGCACTGGGTGCGTCACAGGGTTGCATGTTGAAGCGGGCCATGGCCAGGAAGTGAACGGCACTAGGAGGAACTGCACCATTGTAGGTCCCTTAATTTACAAGGGGACAGAGAAGCAAAATAATGGTTGCCCATACACTCTATAAAAGATTATGTATGGGCAATCATACACATAAAAGGCGCTTTCTGTTCTTGAGGTTTCCATGGTAGAGACCTCTCGAGCTGTGCTCTTGAGGTTTCTTGTTACCACAGAAACCTCACTATCAGAAAACAGCCTTGTGTAGGATTGCTAATACACAATCCTATATATTGTGCTCAAGGGTTTCCAGCAGTTAACGAAACCATGTTAGAAAATTTATTTTTCATGTAAGGATTCGAAAACTGACCTTTGAGCACAGGCTCTTTTTACAAAGGTTCCACATGAGGTTAACAAACAAATCACATTATCGGGCTAAGTTAGAGAAAAATGCATTGGGTTATAGTATTGGTCATTACTAATACCAGGTATTAGTATAGCGTTTTGCATAGGATTTATGAAAGCAGTGGTGAACTTGGTAGAGAGGGAGCCCCCTCTCGAGTGGACTGGGAGACTTGAGGAAATGGTAAGCAGCTTCATGGAGAGACTGTCAAATAAGGGGGCGAAAACAGTGGCAGGGGAGTGCTAAGGGGGATTTGGGGAGGGAAGGGGCAGGGCTAATGAGTGTGGCTGAAGGGTCACAGGGAATAGGGTGGGATGGCATGGGGATAAGATATATAAAAGGTGGTTCTTGGGTGACCGCAGGGGTGGCAAGGTTGAAAAGCTATTGGTGGAGGGAGGAGGTAGGCCCTATGCATGTATAGTGGGGATTCTAGGGAGAAGGGGGTATGGGAGGGATTCTAGGGAGAAAGAAGACCTTATGTCAGCTCAGGGGGCTAAGGTGTAGGTTAAAGGAGGAAGAGTCACAACTACAGAGCAGTCATTTGCTGTGCAGAGGAATGGCATGCAGCAGGACTGCCATATGACAGCTAGGATGGCATAAGGAGGGGAAGGGTCAAGCCTTCAGAAGCAGTCTCATTATGTGCTTCAGTTAAGGTGTTGCCTTAGGCCAGTTTTGAAGTGGGATAGGTTTGTGGAGATTTGAATGGGTACAGGAATTTCACTAGGCCACTAGGGGCCCTATAGGCAACTGCACATTGTCCAAGTGCAGTTCGACAAACATGTTGATGGAGCCCCCCCATGTCCCACCTAGTGTCCTAGATGGAGGCAGAATGTTGTCCGTCAGAATTCTCAATTTCTAATCATTTATAATTTGTGTAAAAATGTTAAGCTAAAACTGGCAACAGTGACTGTCCCCACCCAGCTTGTGGAGGTGGTTTTGCGGAGCTTTCCACATCGGCCTCTTTCCATCTAATGCGTCCCATCCTTTAGATAATCTGGATATTCATCAAGGATATCTCCTCTGTAAACTAGGCACTATGTACCAGCAGCCTACTACCCCTGCCTGGGGGCCAATACACCAGGTTGAGGGGCCAGGACTCTATTTCTGGTGGAAAAGGGGGTGTTCTTTCTCAGTGTTGTGCCTCCACCGAGAGTTAAATATAGTAGGCCAGATGTTTGTGCAGTAGAAACCCTTGGGGTGCTATACCTGCCCACTTCCCCTTAGTCATCTCACACATGGGTTACTATAAACCAAAACTGCATTTTCAATAACTTGCAATTATTGATCTCTGCAATCTGCTCATGAGACCTTTGTATAAAGGTTAACCAACAATTTGTTTACAGGGGTGGGGTTAGTAAAAAAAAGTGATAAGGTTGAGCAACATTTTGCATTTTTAAACATCAGTAAATCACTTTGGTTGCCTCCCTCACACCAGCATTTACTTTAAAACAGGTATTGGCCCTTTTTAGTCTTGCATTACTACCCCCCAACTGGTATTGGTGTAACACCTAATAGTCCTATTTGGTACCCAGGGTCTAGTTGCAAGCCTGTACTGTAACAGTTGACAGTGTTGGTGCACCTTAACTAATTGGATTCAAACAAACCCTTTTGGATTGTGCAGTAACTGTCTGAAACTTGGCAACTGTGGGCCAGGTGGCAAAATTAAAAACCCTTTTGTGGCAACTATATCCAGTTTGCCAGATGTAGGGCAAGCCCTGAATTTCTCGCAGGTTGAAAGACTCTTGGCATTTCAGGCTGGTGACTTTCAGACTGCAGATCTTGGGCATTTGGATCAACAAAGGCTAGGATGCTTGTAATTTGGATTGTTGAGATAAGCAGCAGCATATTGCAGTTTGGGGCCTCCTCTCTTTCTTGCAGTTTGGCCTTTTTTCTACAGCGGTTCCACAGAGTCTCATCGATAACAAATTTGTCAATGAACTTTACAGTAACACTAATTTGCTGATGGCAGTCTCATCACCTGGCAAATGTGGTGGCCAACCACCATGGCACAGGGCACATTTAGACAGTTTCCTCTGCCCCTGGACTTAAAGATAAATCAACTTTGGGTGGGGGGCAGTTCAGATCAATGGGCTCAGTTGCCAACACCAGGAGTTGCTGTATTCCATCAGCTCAGAAAACCTGTTTGACATTGTGGATGTTGAATGGGTTGTGGTGGTATGGACTTGCTGTGCGGGTGTTGCTGAGACTGTGTGCTCTACAGCAGGCTCTCGCAGCTTCAGGCTGGACACCTCTCTACTTCTCTGGCAGCTTGTTGCTCCTTGTCCATGGCATCACAAGGCTGGAACAGACCAGTACTAGGGACTATGATCAACACACTGCAATCCTCGGGGATGATGGGTAATGCTTAGCAGCGACACCTGGATGAATCCCAGACTGACCTCCAAATGGTACACACTCTTTCAAGCGTTGAGGAACATCCAGCTGTAAAAGGCTTCAGCTAGCATCCATGGCTCTTTCTTGACTGGAACATAGTCTTTGGGCTTCCCACGAAATGTTAGCAGGAAACAGTCTCTCAGACGCTGACATTAGTTTCACACTTGAGTCCAAAGATGGGGGCACATCTTCTCACTTTACTGACTGCTTTAACAGAAGAAGGAATCTTCTCACCTTACAGGCTGATGTGAACAGAAGAATCTAACTTTAACTTTCCAACAACTGGAGAAACTTTACAACTACTGGAGAACATTGGGCTGGCTTCCCTTGGCTCTTCAGCTGTGCAAGCCTCCAAGTAGGGCTCCATACTTTCAGGCATCACGAGAGGTCTGATGTCCCTTGGCTGGGAGTCTGTGGAAACCCCAGGAAACCCTCCAAATTACTTCCAAGCATCACGGTAGAGTTTCCTCCTACTGGAAACTCCCAGACAACTTCAACAGCACTGTCATTGTGGCGCCAGCTCCTTCTAGCCATTGGAAGGCAAAATGGAGCAATGCAGTGCACCTCCTGGGCTGGTGGCTGTGCAAGCCCCTGGGCAGGTCTCCTTCACTCGACTATCTGAGAGGCCTCCTCTTGGCTTTCTTGCCTCTGGACAAGAGATCTCACTTTAATTCTGGAATGGCTCCTAGGCATTGGAAGGCAACACAGGGCACCTCCTAGGCTGGTAGTTGTGCAAGCCCCAAGGAAGTCTTCCTCCAACTCTGAAACAAGGGCCAGAGCACCCCTCCATAGGAGGGGCTCCAGCCAAACTGAACTCTGCTCAGATAGCCCTTTGGGTTTCAGGGGATCATGGCAACATCCCATTGGTCAAAACAGGCTGTCCATCTGAAAATTAATGTGCATCATGCTCACTCGATGCCCTATTGCCAGTCTGGATTGGCACCAAGACATTGTCCTCTCCTACTCCTCCTAGCAGTCCGCTGTGTTGGATCCTTCGGGTTTCCTGACTGGCTGCAGTACAGATCAAAGGTAGCACATATGGCTGTTTTTATAGCATAGTCTGTGTAGTGTCCCAACTTTAACATTATCTTGCAGGTAAACTTTATTTTGCATTTGATTGCCCCCAGCAGTTGGCAGTAGCCCATCTGCCCTTAAATCCAGTGGCAGGTAGGGGCATGGCAGGTTCATCCCTTGCTTTGTCGCTAGTGTCATAGTGCTATTTTCCCCCATGCAGTGCTCAACATTTCACTGTTAAGAAACATGTGCCCTTTTTAACAGCACTGAAGAATGCTCAAACATTTTGTTCCCCTCCCCCAGAGTGCCATTAGACCCCCTTTCTATTTTGTATGCCCCCAGGGCGCACATGCCAGAGCTGGAAGGAGACACTGAAGCATTGGTTATACTGAGCACTGCAGTGCTCACTTGTAATACACACTGACCTGCCAGCATCACACTACCCTGTGGCATTCACCAAACTGCCAAGTGGGCGGCTTGACTTCATTTGCTTCTCTGGTCTTCTCTTCTCTTCCCCCAATGGAATTAAGGCACTTGGGGACCAGTAGGAGCAAACCCAAGGATCCATGAATGGACCAGGACTAGAGGAAGGGCTGAGGAGCACCACAGGGAGATGGCAGGGTAGGACCCAGCAAGGGGGGGAGTTTACACCTCCTTTTAGGCCACATCTTTGGAACTGTAAGTAATCAGTGTTGGGACCACACGGAAGCCTTTCACTAGCCGGGGGCCACCCACTGACATGTAGCTTAATCGTGTATATGATGTGGGTGGCCCCATTACTCCTCAGTTCTTTCGCCTGCTGATAATCCTTGTTGGACCTGCTGAAGGAAGCCACATCTAATGAGCCATTGACACTTTCAGGTTAGTAACATCTCTGAATGCCAGTGAAATCTAAAGAACCTTAATTTCGGATATTGTATTTGCAGTTATAAAATCTACAAGGATGACTCTCACTATTTGTGTGCTGTTTAGGCCTTCCTCACAATGTGAGATTGAGATTTGCTAGGGTTTCAATAAGGCTGTGAGGTGACTACGTAAGAAGGCTCTAGAAAACTTTGTTGCCCATAAAGCACTAAAACCCATGAAAAAGGTCTCACTTTGCTTCTCCCTCGTTGCTGTCCAAAAAAAACCTCTTATTGGAACTGAAAGATCACAAGAGGGCATCTGACTTCCCTGTCATCTGGCCATAAACAGACAAGTGTGCTTCATGATTGAGGTCTCGGATACTGAAAACGGGTACATCCTCATCAATGCCCACTTTAACACAAGGCCCCTCCCCTCGACCGTCTCACACCAAGGTCTGGCTCAGGTGTTGCTCGTGTCTACTATGAATGGTATTACGCTGCCTTTCCGGGTTCTGGCCCATCAATGCAGGTAGTCCTGGATGGTTTTCAGTGTCATTGGCTCCCTGGCTGTGCTGGTGGTCTTGGAGATTTCACACATTCTGCCAAGCCTGTCATTGTAGGCAGTTGTTCCGATGGGTCCTTCCAATTCAAGGCCTTCATCAGTGTATTCAGATTTTTGCGCCTCTGCCTGTGTTGCCGGCTTCTGCGGCTCCCATAGTCCTCGACGACTATAATATGGAGTATAATCCTGACATGGATTTTGAGGTAGATTCATAGGAGGAATATGAGGGAGGAGCACTTTGAAGAAAGATCTGCCCACTAGTTCTACCTTATTGTCCTTCAGTGAGGACTCTGGCTTATACCCCAATGTCTCCTCCTGAGGACCCCTTTTTTTCCAGGACATGATGCAGCAAATGCAGTCTGCCACATAGTTTGCTGTGAAAGAGGAAGATTCCCCTACGATGAAATTAATTTTATGGAGTTTAGTGTGCCCTACACTTCCTCCATTATTCTTCCAGTTTATCCTGCCTTAGAGGATACTTGTGCTGCATGGCAGAAACCTAATTCTCTGCTTGCAGTCCATATGTAACCCCTAGGTGGCACTATCCCCAGGGCTACTACCGCTGCCTGCTTGGCTAGTAGCGGATTAAGGGGCCTGAGTTCTGAAATGGGTGCCTTCACCCAGAGGTCAGGGTTGGTAGTGGTCAAGCTAACCTGGGCACAGCCCTCCAGGACACTGTAAACCCCCCCTTTTCCTTACTAGTGGCTGAACAATAGACAATCACTTTCACAATACCCCTGATGCACCACACAAGTACCCACATTGTTTGCACTTTCCACCAGGGCTTTCCTCTGGCTAGGCCCTGGGGACCCCCTGTAAAAACCAGGTTTATACACAGCAAATAGCAGTACAGTACTCCTGCGCAAACTGGAACTTGTCAGGGTAAATGCAACAAAGTTGGATCTGATTTTTATTTATGGGACTTGAAGAAGGGAGGGGCATAATCGGGTTAATTTGCTTAAAGGCTCTAGCAAACAGTTATGCATGCACTTCTGGGTCCATAAACAGTCACACTCTGGGTACCCAGATGGAGAATGGTGGGCTAGCCAGGAATGCTGGCAGCTGGTTGGGGCCCTGTGATGGAAGAAAAACATGTACAACACACACTATTTGTAATCCAGAGCCGGAGGGTTAAGTTCATGAAAAGAGAACAAGACAATCAGATGATGCACTTTTTTTAGATTAGGCTGTGGTTGCAGGGAGCTACCTTGATTAGTCACGATACCCAAGACTGGACACAGGCTGGATGAAAATTGAGACAGCAAGTGGTTAATCTGGAGTGCTAGGAGAAGCAGAGCCCACATGATTCACTAAGGCATAATTTCTGTTCAAGCATGGAGCAGGGGGGCTGATCCCCAGGCAGGTCTCTCGTCGGTGGCTTTCTCTGTGCAGTAGGGTAGTCGGGCAGGGCCAGCATGGCCCAGGCCGAATGGAGATGAATGTGGATTCAGTCTGATTAGGCTGGATAAAGCTTCCAGCAAGCGGAACACAGTTCACACACCAAATCACGACCCACTTTCAATACACAAGACCTTTACATGTAAGGAAATTCTACTGTTCCAGGCAAACTGCTCTCCGTTCACGATCGCAAAGTCTCTGCACAAACCGGGGATTCAAAACCAGCTGGAAATCCTGATGGGCCGATCACGTACAACAAAATCTTTGGTCTTCAGGTATGAGCCTGGGGAAAAAATCAGTGGCTTACTTTGTGTTCTCAAACTTGGATTTAGTCCAAAATTCTCCCCTTCTCTCCCTTTCAGGGGCAGCAGACATGCAGGTCACAACTCTGGCCTTTCCACAGTTCTCCTGCGTGAAACTACTCAGACAGCTGCTTGACTGTCTCAAGCATGTGGCTTCTTCAGCTCCCAACTTGGATCTGACTCGACTGCCAACAAGCCAGGTACTTTCCCCAGAATCCAAAAGGTTTGATTGGCTGATCTGTCACAACAAAGGCTCCCCCTTCAGGTACAAAAAGGCACCAAAAGCCCTGAACTACAATTCTACAGATTTTAACTCCAGACAGCCCCTGTAGTCTGGCTTTTTTTTAGGTCCCACCAGAATTGATTGGTCCAATTTAGGACCAAGATAGAGACACAGTCCTTGCTACAAAGAAGGCAGGTTAGACTAACTACATTATCGCTTCTAATTGATTTTCAGCAAATAGTTGCGTCTTTCAACAGAGCTCCCTCTCGGATTACTTATGACTGCAATCCAGACAGTTCTTGGAGACATTACACCGAGGCTATACAGGCACTCTGGCCATCATTCTGCTAAAACCTCAGGACACCAGCCTGGCAGTGAGCATTTAGGCAAGCTCGAGGAAGACTTTTCGGGAACCCCCATTTGTGTGTGTGTGTGTGTGTGTGTGTGTGGGGGGGGTACACCTAGAAAGGCTGGTAACTAGTACTCTGCTGTCTGCTAGGCCTCATAAATCAGCCAGCAATGGACTCTAGTCATTATGGCTGCTCATTAATGGGTCCAAAGCCCCTACACACGAGCACTTTCCAGATGATGAAAAAAAAAAAATTGTAGAAGGCTGGCTGTAATGGGTAACCTACTGTACATATGCCTCTGCCTCACTGGGTCTTACGACTGCAGATTACCAGGCCCACGTGGTTATCAGAACAGCATGTGGAAAAATAACTAATTCTGCCCAGGCTTTGCCTGATGGTACTGTCAAGATGCTTTCCTTAAAATTATCTGCTGAAGGACTTGTGATGTCATTGGGCTATTGGGAGCTCAATCCACCAGCTCCCACTCCCAACCAGCAGAAAACCATGTAAAACCAGCAAAATAGCAAACCAAAATAACGAATACTGTGGTAGAGGTTCATGAAAAATGAAAGTAATCAGAAATGAATTTGAAATTTTACCGCAAGACAACTGATCTGCAGCCACGGACCTCTCTGTCTCTGCCGTAACATCTAGCACAGCACTTCCGCTTCAATGGCCATTCCTTGTCCTAAGAGAACAAAGATAAAAAAAATCTGCAGTCCTCCAGTGAGGGAGGCTCTTGTTTGGCTATGGCAGCCTTGGAAACTCTGGTCACAAGACACAGAACAGAGTGGAGGGCCTCTATTCCTGTCTTGAGACCCGGGAGGCAGCGCTGGAGATGGCAGCATTGCAGCTTGCTGAAACTCTAGCAGCAGTGGTGGACCGGCAGGAGGATGTAAAGAATACGGCACGCTGTCGGAACATTCAAATCTACGGCGTGCTGCGGGCTCTGAGGGCCCAGAGATGAATGCCTTTCGGGATACTGTCCTACATACAGCACCTTCATCACATGGTAACTGCTTGGGCCCCACTAATATATAGAGATGGGTATAGAGATCCAAAATGAATGGCAACGGGCAGAGTATTGTGGCACCACTAAAATATCTTGACTGAGACTGCCCCAGTGCAGTACAGAATATATGCCCAACACTCTTTATTTTTTTAAGAAAGGTTTGACTGGTTAAAACAGTAACATGAGTAGCTCCCCCTTCCCAATAGCTTAGAGCCAGGTGTTATGGGGGGAAGGAGGCCCCAGACTCTAAAACCTCACTAGTTCTCCTCAGATTAAAATCTGCAACAAAACATGGGTGTTTCACCTTGAGATGTCTTCCAACCCAACGATAGAGCTCCAAAGATGTTCAGCATCTCCCCAGTAGGGAAATCTAGCAGGCAGAGTGGTCAGATCATCTTCAAGCTTTTCCAACCCACTGGAGCAGGAGGGCTTATGGCATTCAATACTTCAGAACCCCCAGAATAACTCTGAAAATCCCCAAAACTAAAGGACTTTATTGCCACAGAAAGCTTTTAATGAATTATAATCAAACTCTACTGACTTCCTCAAACCAAGTTTATTCTCCAATAAAAAATTTAGGAGCTCAGGATCAGTTGCTTAAAACTTGAAAGGATATAGCTCCATGGGGCTAACTTGTTTACACCAACAGATTGGTTAAGAGGGAGCTACAGGTTTTCTTAGACATGGATGTTCTGTACAATAGACAGCAGTGAGAACTTGACCACAGGACCGGAGATTTAATCCTGCACATTCCAGAAGTGTGAAGCTCCACAAAGACCCACTGCCACTGGTAAGAACCTTGCTGTTAAGGATTCCATTATGCTGAACCTCTTTATCCATGTTTTTCCTCCTCCTCAGGGGAGTGATTTACTCCTCAGCTGCTGCCCTCGAGCCAATTCATGCTCGGTGTGAAAATTAAGCAGCTGGAAACCTTTGCAGCTGCTCTCATAATAGTTCCTCCCTTTGCCTTGGTTTCTGGTGCATTCTTCCTCGCACAATCCCTGTGGCTGTACCCGGAGCTGAGGCCTCCAGTTACTGACTTCCTCCTTCCAGCAGAAGTCCTGTTGCCCAGGATGGGTGTGGCCTAATATTGGCCTCAAGGTCTAGCCATATGTAGGTCCCAGGGCCTGCCCCAGACATGGGCACGGCAGGCTCCATAGTCAAAACTGCCATCCACTCCCACCTTCTTCCCCTGAGCTGACATGCTACATGCAGAACTGGGATTGGGAGGAGCTGCCACCTTCCTCTGATCCCATGTAGAGGCCCTGCCACCACCTCCAGACTCTGATGTCCCAAAACCTCTACAGACTGGGCCCAATGCGCCCCAGGGTCCTAAATTTTCCGTCTTCCAAATTCCTGTAACATGGATGCTCGCCACCCATCCCAAGGGAACCCTAGAACCAAACGACCGCAATTGCCTGTTTGCCTCCCTCGGAGACCAAAAACCCAGTACCTGGCGCACTGCTGACCTGCCTCTGAACTGCCCTGCAGCAACACCCGCCAGTCTCTCCTATCCAACCCCCCCCCCCCCCAAAAAAAACTCCCATCCAATATTTACCCACTCTGCTGTCCCAAGTGGCGGCAATAGAAAAATTCAACCCTCACAGCAAACAAACTCCTTTGCTCCTAAGGGCAAACGTGAGGAGAGGAATAAAAAGTGTATGGCAGTTAGTTCCACATTGAAGAGACTAGACCGAGATACAAGCGAGAAAATGGAAGTGAAGTCTAGTTCATTATTGAGGCACATCTGTACAGGGTTGCAGATCACCTTAAGTCACTTAACCAAAGTTTGCTAATATGTCTGACAGTGCACATTTATACACACAGCCAGAATAACTGGGAGTAAAAGGTGGGGAGTGGGGAAAATTGCTACCATACAGATTTAATTATTCCATTCTGCAAAATAAAATGGGGAGAGAATGGTAGAGATCTTGGCATTCATAATGGCAATCTGTCATTTTCAATAGATTGGATTGGAGACTGAGGAGAGCCATTTCTGTTAGTGTTCATAAGGAAAGTGGATCTAGAACCAATATCATAATACTGTTCCAAAAGGGAATGATCCTAGGGCAGGTAAGGGTTATATGAAAAATCTCTTCCATCCTGTTAGTATTTGGGGCATTCTGGAGACCTGTCTGGCTGTATTCTTTGTAGCCTCTGTGGAGTAATATAGGCCCTGTACATAAAAATTTTTAAGATGCAACTTAGAACAACTAAGATGACTCCCCCGCTCAAGGCAGGCCCTGGGCTTATTCACGGTTCATAAGCTTCACTGCACAGGGTCTAAACAGGATCAGATGATGTAGATTGCTCTGGTACAGCTGGGCCTTGAATGGCAGGGCTGGCAGTCGTTTAGGTTGGTTGTGATGTCTGGCAGCTTGTCACCTTCAAGACATCGTCATATAGATGCCAAATTAGGTCATACTCTGGGACCAACTCGACTTTATTTTTAAAAAAGCGCTAATCAAAATATCTAAGCACTTGTGCAAAAGATAAAAAGATGAACCCTTAAAGACCTATTACAATATAAAAACAAACTGCATTCATCAGCAATAAATTATCTGAATTTAAAAAAGGTGAGACTGAATACGTTTTCAACGCTGACTTAAACCTCTCAATGGTTGGGCAATCTCTTACCGAATGATGGAGAATTCCACAGAATCTGGGCCACCAATAAAAATGCTTTGCACCAGATGTCAGACTGACCTTGGGAATCTCCACCAATCCTTTGTCTGGGCAATAAGGATGAGTTCTTGTAGGTGTGGACCCAGTCTGTGTAGGGCATTATTGGTCAGCAAACCGAACTTGAAGGTGACTTGCCACTGAACTATCAGCCAGTACAGGCTGTGGAGAACAAATGACATAGCAAGATAGAGGTAAGCCAGTCAACAACAACCTGGCTGCAGCATTTTGTACCAGCTGCAAGCGGTGAATGTCAACCCCTCAGAAGCCCTAGCTATATGGAGTCTCGGTAATCAAGGTGGGAGGTCAAAAGGCAGACCAGAGCTGGAAGGTTATTGGGTAGGACCAGGTGTTTTATCTGGGTGATACTCCTCAGAAGGTAAAGAGGATTTGATTGTGGTTGACACCTGCAAATTGTCTGCTCTTCATCAAATATAATGCCCTAGATTACGCACCTGGTCAGAGGTCAACAGCTGGCTGCCCCAGAGTCAAAGCCCAGAAGGCTGACCAGACAGTCATCCTGTAACCTGATGGACTGGGTCCACAATCAACACTTCAGTCTTGTCAGGGTTCAGCTTCAGCCAACTGGAGCTCTGCAAGGCCGTTGTTAAAACGCGAGACTGCATCATCCTTCCCGGGCACAAAGGACATACAGAGCGGAGTATCATCCACATAGCAGTGAACTCTGCTTATACCACCTCAAATGTCCCCCAATGGCAGCACATATACTGCGAACAACATGGGCGATAACACTGAGCCCTGAGGGACCCCACAAGGTGGGGAGACTGGGTCAGAAGAATAAATCCCTGATGCTGCTCTCTGAAACCTGCTGGCGGGGTACAATTGGAACCACCTGAGGACCATACCAGATAGTCCACAGATGTGCCTCTGGCACTCCAGAAGCACACCATGGTCCATGGTGTCGAATGCTGCAGAGATCAAGGAGAACCAAGAGGGAATGGGTCCTTCGATCTCTTGCTATCTGGAGATGGTACTATGCCTCTTCCTGAAAACCAACTGGGAGAGGATCGTAGATCTTGTGGATGTTAAAATGTCCAGCTGCAGTGTGACAGCTTTCTCTCTAACCTTCCCTACAAAATGAAGGTTAGAGACAGGCCTGTAGTTGGCAAGAGGGTAGATTTCTTAAGGAGGGGTATCGCCACTGCCTCTTTCTGGGTGTCCAGAAACATGCCTGTCTCTTTTTAATAAATAAAAAAAAATTTCCACCAGGACCTGGTCAATGACCACAACACACTCCACAAGGAGGTGAGCTGGACCCAGGTCCAGACTACAACATGTCTGCCGCAAACTTTGTAGGACATCTGTGATCGCCAACTGATCAAAATCTGACCAAAGGAGCTGCAACCTCCCCCTGATCACCACAGTCCCCATTGAAGCGAGCCGCACAGATCTGCTGTGATGCAAGTGGCCTTTTCTGCAAAGAACCAAGCAAGTTTGTCACAAATGTGACAACACTTTGACTGGAGAAAGGCTGGATTGCACAGTCTGTCCACAGTCTGGAAAAGCTGGGCTGGTAGGTTCTGTGCAGCAGCTATCTCCCTGGACAAGAATGCCTTCTTATGGGAGGTAGCAGACTTATCTTATAATGGAACATCAGTCTGTCTGCATCAAGACTGGACTTCCGCCAGCATCACTCCAGCCTTTGTGTCGCTCTCGCGCTCTCTGTCCCATCAAACCGAGAGTGAAGGGGCAAACACTGACTGGAGCAGTGGAATCCAGGGGTTCTGCCACAGCCTTATTGTAGGCCTGCAGCAGGTTCACTGGGTCCATGCTTACACACTGCATGCTCAATTAGATCCAGTACCACCATCAGGCCACTTGGGGTCAAACCTCCTGAAAGGGTGGGGGTCTCTATAGGGGCAGGCCTATTGTGGGAGCCAAGAAATTTAACCTGATGTGATGGTTAGACCTTCCAACTGGTTCCACCACCTTGTCCGTCTCAGTACCCAGTAAGACCAAATCCAGTGAGTGACCATGAATATGGATCACACATGTAATCACCTGTGAAGCCCAGCAAATTCATTGAAGTCCTGACTAAATTGTGAGTTCATGGTCTAACCAGGCATTGAAGTCCCAGAGCACCACTCATTTGGGGGACTCCCAAAACAATATATCTGTGACTTTCTGCAGAAACTGCTTCTCGTCCCTGGGTGGACAGTAGAAGAGAAGGATTCTGCACCCCACACCTGTGCCAGTGATGCACTCTAAGGACTTGGGACTCCCAACTGTCACATCAATAAAGCCCAATTCTGTTTTAAAAACAGATTGCTACACCCCTGCTCCATGATCCATCCTTGGGATGGTGTATCAAAAACCCGGCCGGTACAGCTAACTCTTATAGGGCCAGCATTCTCGTCCAGTCAGGTTTCGGTGATGTAAGCCAGGTTCAATGACTCAATCTGCAATTACTGCTGTTTTTAATGGACCTGGCATTGCATAACACGAAGTAGGATGAGCTTCGAAGGTCAGCTGAGATAATTGCTCACCTAATGTGGAGCCCTTGGGTATGGGGACCAGGGCCACACACTTGCCCCACATATCAAGGCTTCCAACTGTCTGGGCAAGTGATCAGTACTGCCTAGCATTGACAATGCTGGGCTGATTACTGGCCCAACCTGAGTGCTTGCAGTCCTTTCATGAACTAGTTTAGTCTTTCGCTGTCTGCAGAAAACAAATACAGCTGGGTGGTAGCATTTGGATGCCTTTTGGCAATTGGTCATACAGTCTCTGGGAAAGATTCCACACTTTCTGGTGGCAAACCATAGTACTTTCTGGCTTCTTGTGTAAGGGGAATCCAGCAGGCTTTTTACGTTGCTGCTGTCTCACTGGAATCACTTTAAGCTCTGGATATACACAGTCCCAACCCTCGTGCTAACTGAGGGCTATTTATAGGTTGCCAAATTGTAGTCCTTCACCTCAAAACTGGAAATGCTGGCTCTCCCAGATGGTGACGACCTTTGAATCTCACTGCCTGCTGCAGTGGAAGCCATGGGCTGACTCCCCAAACTGTCGCTCTTAAACGGCTCCTCTCTGTCCCCAGAGAGCCACTGTTGCCAACTGCACCAAGCTGAAAACTGTCTGGGGAGGGGGAGAGGCAGCTTTCCATTGGTCCAAACAGCTGTCTCTGCAAAATTAATAACCAATCAGGAATCTTAATGTTTATTTGGACACAAAGGACATTGTCCGAACCCAATTCCCAGGAGCCATAGCTGCAGATCCTTGGGCTTCTTGAATGCTGATTAGTTTCTTATGGGATCAAAGGATGACAAATATGGCTGCTGTTGTAAGTGCAGACTGCCTGAATGGTTTGTCCCTTTGTAGCCAAATGGAATTGTTTTTTAATAACTACATAGTTTTGTAGCTCCTCTGCCCTATCATCCAGTGGCAGAGTGGGTCTTGAGAGGCTTTCCCTGCTGGTCACTAGTGCTGTAGTGTTGCACCCCCCCAAGGCAGCAGGTAGAGCTCCTATTCATGCATAGTGGCCTCTGCTGCTCTTAAACATGCACTGTCCTTCAGTTAATAGTACTTAATGGTGCCCCCCAAAGTGCCTCTGTACCCCTTTACTCATTATGCTTATAGGGGCTGGAACACACAGAGAACATGCAGGAGTGGCTTTCACAGTGAGCACCATAGCACTGATGAGAGCCAACCACTGCAGCTTGCACATCTGAGCAGGGCTGCATGGTGCTCTACAATATGGCTGAACTGGCGGTCACGATTTAAACTTCTCTGGCCCTCTCTCTCTCAGGATTAACACCTGGGGGCCAGCAGATGCACAAAGGGGTGGTGCCCAGGACTTGCACTGGTGGTGGTGAGTAGTAGGAGGTGATCCAAGGTAAGCCCCACCCATGGGGGAGTTGCACTCTCCCCCACCCAAATACTTGGCATCTGTGCCAAGTCCATAACAGGATCCTGACACAAATAACCATTAGCAGAACATTCATACAGTCCTAGTCTAGCTAGACAAATGATTCCTAGCTAGCATAGGCAATCTGATGGTCTAAACTAGACAAATGCCAGCTAAGTAATAACAGGAATAATGGCTGAAAAGCTTTGCATTTCAAATTGTAGACCATAGTCATAAACTTTAGGTAAGTTTAGATCACACATTTTTAGAGCTGTACTAAATAACAAGGTTAGATTAACATAGGAACACTTTCTGACCTTTTTGCTTTTTTTGGGGGGTTGTAACTGTTCTGGGTGGCTTATCTCTAGGTGGGCACACAACAGTTCTGGCAGAGACCTTGGAGTGACATAGATGCCCTTATGAACTATAAACATGGGCAAGTCAGTTGGAGCCCCTGGAGTTATAGGTGAGCTTTTAGTAGAGGCTTAACGGTTCTTCCAGAGCATTGCAATGGCACTCTGGTTCATGACCAGTGATGAAGCATCCTTGGGCAAAGTGGGAACCACAGCTTCTTCTAGTACATCATTCATTTTTTTTCTCTCTGTAGACTCTGGCTCTGCAGGGTTTCCATTTTCTTCTACTGGCTCTCCACTTTCTTGCTCTGTTGCTTTCTCTGGTTCAGGCCTGTCATCAGAGGGTACCACCCAGGCTGTGGGTTCAGAGTTTACAGCCACTTCAGAGTTTTGAGTTGGTGTAGGAAACTCCACAGTGGGCATATGTCACATTGTGGTTTCAGGCATCTCTTGTAGCAGTCTAACAAGTTCTGGGGTGGGGATAATAGTAGACTGAGTGGTAAACTTCTCCCTCTGAATCGTAATCTGAACTATCTGGTTGCTCATAGGATCTTACTGTGACAACTCCAGATTGTCTGTCCCTTTGTTTACTTTATTTGCATGCAGCAGCTCTTGTTTAAGGAGATTTTGGAGGGGCAATCATTTTGTTTTTAGTAGCCATTTGGCCAATGGGCAACAAATGATTTCTGTGTGGTTCAGAAACCACTGTTATGACCATCTGGACAAATCTTGTATGCAGGCATTTCATGCAGTTACTCTATTGTGACATAGGGGGTAGTGTCCCATCTGTCAGCAATGTTGCGTTTGCCATGGAGTCCTAAGATTCTCATCAGTACTGTCACCAGGTAGTAACTCTTGAGCCTTGACATCTTGTCTTTGTTTGCATGGTTTCTTTTTGTAGCAGCTTCAGCGCCTAATTTATAGGCAGAATTTAATTGTTTCAGTACATACTGCATGTAGGACTAGACTCTGGTGCCCTCGGGAGATGCACTAAAACAGACATCTTCATGTAATTGTGCTTGTCTCACCAAACGTTAAACTAGGGTGAAAAGTTCATTGCATCATATTTGGCACAATTGTATGTGTGCACTAAAGCACTCGCTTGTTGACTTGCTTTATTATCCTCTCTGTTCAGAGTTCCCAACATATCAAGTAGTTTTGTTAAATCTATTGGGCTGTGGATTGTCTTGCAGGTGATGAGTATATGATATACAGAGAGAGAGAGAGAGAGAGAGAGACACAGACTCAAAGAACTTGCCAAATCCCCCTCCTGGTTGGAGTGGATCTGCTGTGGAGACACAATGGACAAAATACTTTTCTACGAAACCTTTTGCAACTGTAGAGGCCTTCTGGTCTTTGGGATAGGCATGGACATATCTCTTGAGAGATGATCTGTGGCTACAGGTATGTTGGCAATGTTCTTGGAGTCAGGCTCCAGGCTGAGGAAATCTATGTAGATGAGCTCCATGGATGCACTTGATGGAATGTTGAGAAGAGGGGTGGTGCTTTGGCTGAGCTTTCCATTTGGACATATTGCTGGCAGCTTCTACAGTAACTTTCTATGTCACTGCCCTTTCGTGGCCAGTAAAATCTGGCTTGGGCCAGGTCTAGGATACATTCACTTCCCTGGTGTCCATGTTCTGTAGAGCCTGCAGTACAACCTTTCTGAACTTCGACAAATTAGAGTTGAAGATCCATTTTTTGCTTATTTCTCTATGTAGCAGGTTGCATTTAGTCTTTAATGTTTCTACATTCTCATAGAAGTAACTTCACATTAGG
The DNA here is from genome assembly GCA_016271365.2 of Neoceratodus forsteri. Taxonomy (NCBI): domain Eukaryota; kingdom Metazoa; phylum Chordata; order Ceratodontiformes; family Ceratodontidae; genus Neoceratodus; species Neoceratodus forsteri. Next base: position 1,600,024,415 of record CM028131.1, read on the forward strand.
GTCAGTTTTTGCAATTTGATTATCACTTCCTTTTTGCACAGTGTAGGACCGCTTTAGTAAGTGGATCCAACTTTCGTTCTCTGCAGGTCTTCTGGAGTCAGTTGAGGTAACAAACTCAAATCAACCCACAAAGAGGCAAACCGGCACCACTCTTGGACATATCATCCCAGCAAGGTTGCAATAAGCAATGGTCAATCACCAGATGCACCAAGGGCATCCACTAGACATTAATTAGCAGCTGTAGGAATCTGATCTATATCGGTGTGTGTTTTTTTTTTTTTTTTTTTTTTTTTTTTATAGGGCTTTAACAGTCTGTTCAAATATGTGTACCCATTCTGAGTCTGGCTTGGAAGTGGTTGGGTGTCAGGACAAGGCGTCTGCATCAGTATGGCTTGGGCCAGGACAATATTCTACACAATCATAGGTGAATGGAGCAGACAACCACCAACATCAAGTTTAGCAGTGGTTTGAATGTAAGTTAGAGGGTTATAAGTCTTCATGGTGACGGGTGCCCCATAGAAGTACTTGTGGTACTGGTCCACAATGATCCACTTAAGTGCAAGAAACTCAAGCTTATGAACAGGTATTTCTTCCCAAAGCCATTCAGACTTCAGCTAGCAAAAGTGACCATGTGCAGGCCTTCAGGGTAACTTTGGTAAAGGACTGCCTCTGGACTCTGTCAGGAAATGTAGGGTACTTCATTTAAGGGTCAAAAACCCAGGCCATGTTTACACCCTAAGGGGAGTCTCATTGCAAACCACATTGGCGGAACGGGATCTAGGGGTGGTGGTAGACGTCAAAATGAATAACTCTGAAAATTGTATGTGTTGCCAAAGCAAACGGGATACTGGGCTGTGTAGCTAGGGGAATTCCGTCCATGAGGAGGGAGGTGATTTTCCCTCTGTATAATGCCTTGGTCAGGCCACAACATTAGTAATTGTGTACAGTTCTGGAGACCTCATCTGAAGGACACAGCACTGCTGGAGAGTCCAGAGAAGAGTGACCAGGATGATTCAGGGCATGGAGGGGAGGCCTTATGAGGGGAGACTGGAAGAGATTGGGCTGTACACACTGGAGGAGAGGAGGGACCGGGGAGACATAATATGGGTCTTCAGGTATGTAAAGGGAATAACAGAGTGGAACCAAGGAGCTGTTTAGGCTAAAGAAGGGGAGAATGACCAGGGAGCATGAGTGGAAACTGGAAGGGGAGAAATTACCAGGAGGAGCATAGGAAGCATTTCATTGAGGGTGGTGGATCCATGGAATGCACTGCCCGGGAGGCTGGTGGTGGAGAGCTTAAAGGGGTGGGGCAGGTAAAAGGGGAAACTGAAGGCAATGAAGATCCTCACGGGGGTGAGCACCCAATAAGTTGCTGGCTATCAAGCAGACATGACAGACCGTTGGGCCTATTCTACTGGCTTTTAGTATGTTAAACCACTAATGCTAGCGTCTGTACAAGACATAAGGGTTCTCTAGATCAGCATAGGGCAGGGACATGAGTCAGTCTGTTTTCTCCTCAAAAGCTTTATCACAATCAATGGTCTATGTGGCCCCAAAAAGCTCAGAAGGCTTGAAATAAGGCTTTGGTCAGCTGCTAGACAGTCTCTTGCTCTTGTCAGTTGGAGGATAACCTTGGGTCAGGTTGAACAGGGGTCTCACCACTTGGGTGTAGTCTTTGACAAACTGATGGCCACAAAACAAGAAACCTCTAAGATTTGTTGGCTTGGGCCAGGTGGTCAGGGCCTCCATTTTGCTGTGATCAGTCTGGATGCCTTCGGATGATGCAATGTGGCCCACACATTTCATAGAGCTTTGGAAAAACTGGCATTTTTCTATGGAGTGTCCAAACTCCTTCGGACTGTCATACTTTCAGAAGTCTGTATTCTTGTTCCTCCAGGGTCTTGCCAAATACTGTTATCTAGATGGACTAAGCATTGGAGCAAGTTTGTCTGACTGTTCCTTCCATAATGCATTGAAATGTTACAGGGGCACCAAAGACTTCTTAAGGCATTCAGAGAAACCCTTAAAAACCTAAAGGACAAATGAAAATGGTCTCTTCTCGATCTTGGGGCACCATGGGTATTTGATTACCACTTCCAAGATAAAGTACAGAGAAACTTTCTTCCATTTTAAGGCAGTCAAGGGCATCTAGAATATAGGGCATGATGTACTGGTCGGGGATGGTTTATTGGGTGTCCTGTAGTCCACACATGCATACTGATCCATTCTTCTCACTGCAACTATGGGCAAGACATTTGGACTTCAAGATTCTTGAATGATGCCAGCAGCCAACAGTTCCTATAAGTGTCTTTTTGCGTCATTCATATGTGCAGGAGCCAGTCTGTGGGACCATTCTCTAAAAGAGCATTCATCATTAAGCCTGATGTGATGCTCTTAAACTCCACATTCCATTTGTAAAGGGGCAACACCTTTATTCTTTCAGCTAGTTTGTGGTGGATTAGTTTTCCATGCTTTTGGTATAGGGAAGTCTCCAAACTTACTGTTCTGGGTCTGTTCCAGGTGGGGTGCAATCCCTGATTGGAGTAGGTTGAACTGCAGTATCCACAATCCACTCGAGCCAAAGAGTCCCTTCCTGATGACCGTCTGTTTCTCACATTCTTTACCTGCACAGTAACTTGCTTGGCATAAGTATGAGCTAAGACTGGCAACACACTGGGTTTTACTGATGGCCCTGCTGGCAGACCATGTTCTGGAGCATTGATCATTAGAATTTTTTTATATACATCTTTCTCTTTTGAACTTGTCTAAAATTTCTCTAAAGACAATGCATCTTAAACCATTCTTACACCTTGCACATGGCCTGGTACACATAGGGACTAATGATCTCACCAGCTGGTCAATTGTGGAGACAAAGGAACACCTGACCAGGCTGGGTGACTAACTATCATCCATTTTATCTGGCATCTCCTTCTCTGAGATCCCGCCAGTCTGGGAGAGGGGGGCCAGATGGATGGAAAGTCAGAAGAGGAGATAGGGGAGCTAAACATGTGGCTCAAGGGCTGGTGCCAGGAAAAAGGACACTGATTTTGTAAGGAACTAGCAACAGTTCTGGGAGCAAAATTTCTTTAAATTTGATGGACTGCATCTGACTAAGGAGGGAGTCTGTGCATTGGGGCAGAAGTTTGACGTCTCTGCAGAATATTTAAACTAGCAAATGGGGGTGCAGCACCCCATACGTCAAATGGGAAGAGCACCCCGCCCCCCTCAGCTAGTGGTCAAACGGGGATTCGGCATGTTTGCAGTTCATTTGCATCACCAGGTAAGAGAAAAAGGTCAGTCTCCCCATACAATGCACAGGAGAAAAGCCAAACCTCACCCAACAACTAACGCACTGAAATCTGGCCAAAGGAAAAGCATGTACACAAATGCTCACAGCCTGGGAAATATGATCCCAGACCTGCAGGCAATGTCGGAGGCTAAACTGGACATGGTAGCAATTAGTGAGACGTGGTTTACCAGTAACCACACTTGGAAGACTTCAGTACCTGGCTATGTACTGTTCAGAAGACAGAGGTGCAAAAAGGGAGGGTGGAGTGGTCCTGTATGTCAATGAAAATATCAAAGCTACAGAAATTCAGAATACACATAAGGAGCCAGAAGAACTGTGGGTCACCCTGGAAACGGGAAATGGGACAGCCATAAGAATTGGGGTTGTCTAAGGCCCCCAGACCAGAGGGAGGACACAAACACATTACTGTTGGAAGATGTACAAAACATGACAGCTAAAAGGGAGGTTCTGATAATGGGAGACTTAAACATGCTGGATACAGATTGGTCAATACCAGCAGGAACATCTGCCAGAACTAGACACATGGTGGATTCCCTGCGGGGGGGCCTCAAACTGGTACAACAACCCACAAGAGACAGGGCTATCCTAGATCTAGTACCGACTAACACAGAAGGGATCACAGATCTCCAGGTAGGTCACCTGGGGGCCAGTGACAATCGCATGGTATGGTTGTTTGGCCACTACATCTAAATCATCCCATTCCAAAGCAAAAATATGGGACTTCAGAGGAGCTGACTTTGATAAGATGGCCAACAGAGTTGAGCTAGCCCTGGCAAAAAAACACAGGTGGGGGGTACAGGCAAAGTGGGCAAGCATTAAGGATGCAATACTTGAAGCAACATCCCATTGTGTTAGACAGAAAAGGAAGTGCAAAAGAAGGAAACCACTTTGGTTCTCAAATACAGTAGCAGAAAAGGTTGGAGCTAGAAGGCTGGCCTTCAGGAAATGTATAGGGGAACACAGCGGGATGAAGATACGGAGGCATACCACAACTGCCCTAAGGGAAGCAGGGAAGGCAGTAAGGCAGGCAAAGTCCCAAACTGAAGAAACACTAGTGCGAACCAGTAAAAGAAGGTGATGAGACTTTTTATAGATAAGTGAAAGGAAAAAGTTCAGAGGGGGTATTGCTAAGCTCAAAGGAGAAAAGGGGGCATGTGAGGAGGACCCTGTAAAAAGCATCTATCCTAAATAGATACTTTTGCTCAGTATTTACTGAAGAGAAAGTAGGGCAGGGCCCACAGCTCGGCACTGTGGACCCGGGGGGGGGGGAGGTGAGCACTACTCCCTTCACAAAGGAAAAGCTCCTACAAGAGCTCACCAAGCTCGGGGTGGACAAGGCAGTGGGACCTGATGGCATACATCCCAGGGTACTTAAGGAGCTAAGGGTGGAACTAGCAGAGCAATTAACACTGTTTAGTGAGTCTCTGAGCACAGGGTAGGTCCCAGAAGACTGGAGAAGGGCTCATGTGATCCCACTCCACAAGAGTGGTAGCAGGGAGGAGGCAGGGAACTACAGACCAGTCTGTCTTACCTCAGTAGTGGGCAAGATTATGGAGGCACTCCTTAAGGAAAGGATGGTGCAACACCTGGAATCCATAGGGGCACAGGATCCAAGATGGCATGGGTTTATAAAAGGAAGGCCCTCTCAAACTGTCATAGATTTCTTTGACTGGGTAACCAGAGTGGTGGACCAAGGGGGAGCAGTTGATGTCGCCTACCTTGACTTCAGCATAGCCTTCGACATTGTTCTCACAGAAGATTGATAAATAAGCTGGGTAGGCTTGGGGTGAGTCAGAAGTTGGTCAACTGGGTGGCAGACTGGGCAGAAAACAGTGGTAAATGGTATACAGTCAGAAGAGATGCAAGTCACAAGTGGGGTACCACAGGGATCAGTCTTGGGGCCAGTCCTCTTCAATACCTTCATTAGTGACATTGCAGATGGACTAGAGGGTAAGGCTTGTCTGTCTGCAGATGACACAGAGATGTGCAACAGAATAGATGATCCAGATGGGGTGGGCAGAATGAGAAGAGATCTGGATAAACTAGCAAAATGGTCAGAGTGGCTACTGGGATTTAATGCAAAGAAGTGCAAGATCATGCCCATAGGGAAGAGAAACCCTGAAGTCACCTATAGGTTGGGAGGTGTGTTGCTGGCAGTCGCAGAGGAGGAAAGACTTTGGCATCATCACTGACCTGAAACCATCCAAGCTGACCTCTAAAGCAGTAGGTAAGGCTAGGGGGATGTTGAGGTGTATTAGTAGGGGTATCAAGTCGTAAGAGGGAGGGAGGTAATGCCTCTTTACAAGACTCTGGTTGGGCCCCATCTGGAGTACTGCGTGCAGTACTGGAGGCCACACCTTCATAAGGACATTAACCAAATTGAGGCAGTCCAGAGAAGGGCAACCAAAATGGTGCAGGGACTGCATCAGAAGACCTATGAGGACAGATTAACACAACTCAATATGTATACCCTTGAGCAAAGGAGGGAGAGGGGTGATATGATTGAAATATTCAAACATCTTAAGGGCATTAACAAGGTGGGAGTCTAACATGTTTAAATATAAGAAAAATAGCAGGACAAGAGGACACAGCATGAGATTAGAGGGAGGCTGATTTTAAGGGGGAATGTGAGGAAATTCTTCACAAAGAGTGGATGCATGGAACGGCTTACCTCTGGAAGTGGTGGCTATGAATACAGTACAGGGCTTCAAACCGGCATGGAACAGGCATAATGGAGCAATACAGATGAGTATGAATAGATGGGCCACTGACAGAGCGAAGGCAGATGGCACATTTATAAGGTAGAAAGAAAAATGAGCAGACTGGATGGGCCTTGCAGTCCTTATCTGCTGTCAACCTCTGTTTCTGTGTTATCAAGAGCATGACTGATACTTCTGTACACTGTTGCTTACATCCTGTTATGAAATGGGGTAGAGCAGATTGTTCTGAGTCCTCTTGCTTGATTTCCAGGTTTTAAAGAAAGTATGGCAGTGGAATTGTATAAGGAGCCGCCTTTAATGAGCTTACACATTCCTCATTTCCTTGGACCTCTGTCTTTCACCTCCTGACCCTCCACATCCTCTGTCTTAACTCTGAATCGTATTGCCTTTTGGCTTCTTTTAAATACAGCCATTATTGCATAGCAAATGCATAGTAAACTGGTGAATAAACATATACAACATGATACAAACTAACTCTGCTGTATATTCCTCACTTCTTTAGATGTCATGAATAATTGTCCAATGGGATATCCTCTACAAATCAGCCATACATTCTGTTTAATAGGTATCTCTCCATATGGCACCCTTCCACAGGATGACTCTGACCATAAGTGCCACTATTGGGTCTAACACAAGTTGGTCTAGTAGTACTGAGATCAATATTTCTCTAAAGATAGCCATCTGGCACTAAATATTTCTGTTTGGAGTCTGTTTCGCTGTTATAGCTTCCATATGTTTAATGTATTGAACATTCTGAGACCACTGACGCAACACTGGTTTATTAGTTGGCCGATTGTGCGATTATTTTAGCAGTGGCTATTAGTCTAGAGCAAAGGTATCTATTACATTCTAATTTTACATCTTTCTTCACACACCGCACACCACTAAGATTGCATTCAGCATCACGACACCAGACTGTGTACCCACAGGGTCATCTTGAACTTCAACTGGAGTCTGTTTGTTGCTGGTAAGCCTATTGCACTAGGGTATGCACATGCAACACTTCCTTTCTTTTTGGCTTCTTTCTTGGCAGAGCTGAACCAAGCAACCAAATGTGGGTGTTGGTGCCAATTGAGTATGAGCACCCTGTGGTATGTCCCAGACTCCAGACATACTAAAGTCAATGTCTCAACTGGATTTCTCCCCTCCCCCCACCCCAGTTACTTTGGATGGAAAGGCAATCTACATTTTAGTTTTCCCCCAGCAATCCATATTTTGGTCTTTTCCCCCAGGTAGGGGTAGGATTGGTCACTGAGCCCCCCCCAGACATTTGGGCCTTCCAAGGATAGTAGCTTGTGCTGATGACAGGTGTGGGTCATGCCAGTTCTTGAAAATGATTCACTTGAGAACCACTGTCCAACAAAGCTTGAGCAGGCACTCCATCAGTGGTGACATTAGTTTTGGTGGGTAGTCGTACAAGCTTGTCAAGGTTAGTACAGTTTCAGATACTTTAACTGAGGACTTTGCTACAAATGTAGGGGAGCTGGGCTTGGCCGGGGCCCCAGTGTAGTTCCTTGTATTTGGAGCTTTTCAAGCAATCTGTCCAACTCTTACTGGGTCCTCCTGTGACCATTTCCTTTGTGTCAATCTTTCCCACAATTATAACAGAAAATGCCCTCTGTCCTTGGTATGACACATCAGCAGGGGTTCTTCAGCTGCAACTATTTTGTTTGCAACATAAGTGTTGGAGGCCTTGACAAGGGCTTTGACAACTTCTGGCATTCGTGCGCTCACTCGCTCTCTCCCGGCCTGGGCGGGGGTGCATACCAACTCTTCTTTGTTGGTTTACTGTGCTGCATACCTTAATTGATCCCACGCTTGGGGTTGGGGAACTCGGGGTGGGGGGTAGTAGTACTATAGCTTGCACACCCATGACAGAGGTTTGGGGTGGCTGGACAAACAGATGTGTTCTGGTGGACATCTTGGCCTTTAAGAGCTTTAGTGGCCTTATAAAGTACCTCCTTTATACTCTTGAGTAGCTCCCTCCATTCTTGGTTCTCTGTTATGGGTGCACTTCCAGTATCTTGCATAACTGCCTCAGTCAGGGCAAAGCCTACAACGGTTTTTCGTCTTTGGCCTCTAACCTGTCTCAAGTTCCCAGTGAGAGGGTGGTTCATATCTCCTCTCTGCCAGATGCAGCTTGAGGATTAGCAGCGTGGAGTGACTGGCAGCCTTGAGGACATGTTCTAGCCCCACTCTTTTTAAAACTTGGGAGGCCACACCTCCTTAATGGAATTTGTTTCTGCAAGGTCCTCTCTCCACAGGCATTGGCCTGACAATGGTTCTCCTTTCCACTGCCTAGTAGTTTAGAATTTCTGCAGGAGATCCTCACAGGAGACTGCTTCCAAAAAGACTCTCTCCAGGGCCATCCAGTACTCTTGGGATGGTGCATCTGGGTCAGCAGCTCTGAGTGGAAAAACATCTACTGTCTGGCCTCAAAGGCTTTGTCCAAGCTGTTTTTTCTTTGCCTCGGAGCATTGTCAGCCCTGCACTAAAGGGGCAGCATAATCCGTCTGTCATCCTCACCTTCTGGTGTAGGCTTCACTCTTGAAAACATCCCTAGTCTGATAGAAGTCTGGGGAAGGCAGACTATGACTAGGTCCGCGCCTCCCACCCCTCAGTCTTTGGTGAGACGTCCCTTCTTGGAATTACACTAGCAAGGGTCAGTACGGTCCATGCCACATTGGAACATTCTAGGATCAGTAAATTTGGCCACTGTGGTGGCCAACTGCATATTGGCACTCATGTAACATCTTTGTGGCAGAGTCCATACACTGTCCTCTTGACAGCAACTCTCCCCAGACACTTAATTATTGATGGGGGGCTCTTTTTAAACTGTTCTCTTGTCTGTGGGGGGGGGATTCCCAGGAGCACAAATCCTCACCACTTAATCTATTATAGGCCATAGTGCCTGCAACCACTCTGGGTTTGGAGGGCACAGTACTGTCTGCAAGCAGGTACCTCCATGGGGGGGACATGACTGAAGAGGAGATCCCAGTGGTGCCTCCAAAGATGTAACCTGGGCACAGTGTACCCACAGGCTATTAACCCTGCTTGGTGACTCTAAAACAGATTGAGGGGCCTAGGCTCTGTTTTGCTTGTTGAGGGGGTTCTTTCCCAAACAGAAATAAATAGCACAGTGCCTCAATTCACAGTAAATATAGTGGACCAATTTTATAGGATACTGCCCCATGGATGCTGTACTTGCCCATCTTCGAGAGAGAGATCGAGAGATCGAGAGATCGAGAGATCGAGAGATCGAGAGATCGAGAGATCGAGAGATCGAGAGATCGAGAGATCGAGAGATCGAGAGATCGAGAGATCGAGAGATCGAGAGAGACACACACACCCCCCCCAACTTAACAAAATAGGATGCAGGTAATGGCTATCACTAATAATATTCTCAGATGGGTTTAAACAGTAATGATACTGATTCCTTTCAGGGAATGGGAGATGCAGCAGGAAAATATTTGACAAAGATGGTCTGACCACACAATTGTTTAAAACTGCACTGTGCCCACCCACACATATGCAAGCCCCTTCCCCACTGGTACCAGTGTCCCAAGTCTCTAGGTACCCAGAAAGTGGTACAGGCATGAACTTTGCCGTGTGTTGGCTGGTGTTGGTGCACTTATAAAGGTGTAATATACCCAGAATTTGCAAAAACCTATATTGTGTAGAGTATTCATTTGTGTGGGGTCCTGGTGTGTCCTTCCCTCTGTCTATTAGGAGTTTTTCCCTAAATTTGCCTGCTAGCTTTATGGCAGTTTTACGACCCCTTGGGATCTCCATGTTGATTTGTTTTCCTTGTTCCTACAGTGCATATTCTCATGTGACAGTGGTGTAGCCGTGACCATAGATTCGGCAGCCAGCACTGCTTTACAATCCATTCACAACAGTAGAGATGGCTAGATTTTAAAATTATCTAGTTCAGCTTGGTGATTTCCCTCATTGTAGAAGTCTTTATGGCAAAAATTGTGATACTGGTTGTATGTGTAACTTGAATGGTTTTCAAGATACGTACATTTGTTTGGCATGTCTACTAGTGTTCACTCGGCGGGGGGCGGGAGGAGACACAATCTGCTGTTTGCAAGTGTCTGCACACATGCCAAACAAATCTAAGTATCTTAAACTATACAAGCACAACAAGCAGCAAAGTTCAGGACAAATAATTTTACATTGAGGGTAGTCACTAAGCTGAACTCCATACAGTTGGTAAAAATATTTGCCATCCGAAGTGGGAAAGTGGTTAAGAGTTCAGCTTGGTGACTACCAGAGGTTTAAATTGAGGTGGAATGCTCAAACGCCATTCCACCTCTAAGCCTGCCAGCCACGTGCCCCCCCCCCCAAAAACTTAACCCTTTGGAGCCTAACGGATAAATCCATTGTTCCTAGTACACAGATACCTGTTCAGACTCTAGTGTAAATGCAGCAGCTGTACAGCAATAGTAATATGGCCCTGAGTTGAATCCTTGAAGGCAGCTTTCTTTTCAGACTTCTGCAAGCACAATATCAGTGGCCACTTGGAAAAACACAAACTAGGAAGCTAAACTGAAGGAGCTGTCTTTTGAGGGCATATGCCTTACTCGCGTGAACAAATTGACACACGGGGCTTTGAAGAAATGGCCACAGCCATGAGTTTATTAATAAAACCAATTACTGTATATATACATGCATGTGCTTCAGCGTGCTGTGTGCAGCTAGCTAGCCTTGGAAGGAATTTAGCTTGCCATGGATATATTGGATCATTTATGGTCAACCTTCCCCAGGAGAGGGCTGCCTTGCATCAACCAGGATCCTGTGAGGGAGAACCTCTGGGGCATGAGGGATGACTGACTGGCTGTGGCTAGCTCCTCCCCCAGTCAGAGGATCTGCCATACCGCGGGACCCTGCCTGAAGAGGGTGCCCTCTGGACTCTATTAGTCATGCCCACGCTCCTGTCAGCCTCGGGGAGATCTGGCTGGTCGACACATGATCCCCTGTTACTCCCTCCCACAGCATTCCAAAATTACCAAGCTGCCACTTACTGTACAAAGGTTCATGACTGACTCCTATCTGCTCCCTAGCATTCCCTAACTAAAATGACTCCCTCTTGCTGGAGAAGGCAGAAACCCGGAAAACCCAGTTTTGGGGGGGGGAGACTAAAATTCTCTCACTCCCAGGTGATTCCCTCCCCTTTTTTTTTTTTACTGGGTCAGCAAGTTGCCTATACCCTCCATGTCTCTTCTCTTCTCCCCCGCTTTACAAGGGTGATGTTTGGGTGGGATGCGACCTGGGACAAGGAGGAATGAGGAAGAATTCCTCCTGTGCAGCCCCTCTTAAGGGGCCTGGCTCTTCCTTGTCCCTTCTGGGCAGTCCTACCTGGGTCCCTATTCAAGTGTCTCCGGCCATGCCCACAAACAAAGCTCCGCCTGCTGCAGTACCTTGCAGGCTCCTCCATTATCTTCAGCTTTTGAAGCTCCTCGCACTAAGTTAGCACTTGTATGTTAACCGCGGCAGTCCCAACTGCAATACCTTTTAAATTATAGAGGGCTTGGTATACTGTCATATTACTACATTGCCTTTCTATATTGTAACATTCTGACACATTGTACTGAAGAAAAATGCATCTCGTACTTAAGAGGGGAAATGCATAAACTCTTTACATTTTAAACTCCAATTATTTGTCTTCATGAACAGCTTTTTAATGTGTAATTTTAGTTGTACATATGAACACAAAGAACTTGCTTAAAACCATTTGAAAACTCTGCCAATCTGGGGTTTCATTGTTTTTCATAATTTCTATCAGTCTGCAAATTCACAATGCTAGGTTTTATAAGGTAGTTTATGCTTCAATGAAAACTAAGTTACAGTAGTTTTGTAAAGTGTGTGCACACATACAGTACCTGCCTGCTCAGATCTTGACCACAAATCTCTGATCTCTAAAATTAAAAGTACACTAATGAATTAAGATGTCAACCTGTATGTAGGTTGGTAGGGAGGTATACATAGAAACATAGAATTTGACTGCAGATAAGGACTGCTTGGCCCACCCAGTCTGCCAATTTCCCTAGCTAATGGATAAGCTGCAGATCCTAGTTAACAGCCTACTTCTTCCTACCCCCAAGAATTGCCTTGTGACTGTCCCATGTATTCTTGAATTCCACCACTGTTTTTGACTCCAACCTCCTCCGGAAGGCTGTTCCATGCATCCACAATCCTCTGGAAAAAATACTTCCTTACTTTACCTCTGAGCTGCCCTGCCACCCTGTCTTCAGATTGTGCCCCCTTGTTATTGCACACCTTTTCTGAAAGATGCTACCCTCTTGGCCTTTGATTCCCTTGAGGTATTTGAAAGTTTGTCATGTTCCCCCTCTCCCTCCTTTCCTCGAGGCTATACATGTTAAGCTCCTTAAGTCTTTCTTCATAGGTCTTCAGGTGCAGACCCTGCACCATTTTAGTTGCCCTCTGGACTGCCTCCATCCTGTTTCTTGGCAGAGATTGGGTCTCCAGAACTGCACGCAGTACTCCAGATGGGGTCTCGCCAACTGTCTGTACAAAGGGATAACCACTTCCTGTTTTCTACTGGTAATGTCTCTCCCTATGCATCCCAGTAGCCCCCCTTACTGTCCTCTCACATTGCTTGCCCACCTTTATGCCATCTGATGACTACCCCAGATCCCTTTCCATTTTTGTTGGTATCTCATCCCCCATTGTGTACTCTTCCCCTGGGTTTTTGTTTCCCAGGTGCATTACCTTGCACTTCTTAGCATTGAATCTAAGCTGCCATTCATTTGACCATTCCTCCAACCTTGCCAAGTCCCTTTTCATCCTTTCCACCCCACCTTGTGTAGCAACTCTGTTGCAGATCTTTGTCTGCAAAGAGACTTGCTTTTTCTTCCAGTCCCTCTGCAATGTCTCTTACAAAGACATTGAAGTCCTAGTACTGAACCCTGCAGTACCCCACTAGTAACCCCTTTCTTCAGAGTGGACTCCATTTACTATTACCCTCCGTGTCCAGCCAATTCTTTACCCAGGCTACCATCTTGGGACCCACTCCCAGGCTGGCTAACTTGTATATTAATCTTGTGCGGACTGTCAAATGCCTTGCTAAAGTCTAGGTGGGCCATGTCCACAGCCCCTCCCTAATCTACTACTTTGGTCACCCAGTCAAGGAAATATATTAGTTTCATCTGACATGACCTTCCTGCTGTGAATCCATGCTGCCTTGGGTCCTGTGCCCCACTGGCCTCCAGGTACTCGACAGTTTTTTCCTTGGGAAGTGATTGTCATTTTTCCCCTATCACTGAGGTTAAACAGGTTTGTAGTTTCCTGCTTCTGCCCTGCTCCCACTTTATGAAGTGGAATAACATCTGCCCTCCAGTCCCTCGGGTACCATCCCATCCTCCCATGATTTGTTGGAGGGTAGTCAGTGGTGTCACTAGTTCTACCCTTGGTTCTTTTAGAATTCTGGGATGAATCCCATCTGGCCTCATTGCTTTGTCCACCTTCAGTTTTAAGAGTTCCTTCAGAACCCTTTCTTCTGTGAATGGGCTGGTATCAACTTCTGTATCCAGAATGTTTGTTTTGGTTTAGAGTACCCCCTTCATTTGAGATACTGAGCAAAAATATTTGTTTAGCATCTCTGCCTTTGACAGTCACCCGGTGCCCCACCCCTTCCCCTTTATTAAGCCTCACTACTCCTCCTTGGTCTTCCTTGGCTCCCTGATGTACCTATAAAGGGGTCCCCCCCCCTTAACTGACTTTGCTATCTTTTCCTCGGTTTGGGTCTTTGCTGTTAAGACTGCCTTCTCAGCTTCTTTTTGCTTTAACTGATACAGTTCTCTGCCCTGCTCCTTCTGTGATTCCTTGCACTTCCCAAATGCTTTCTTTTTCTCTCGAACCTTCACTGCTACATCCTTTGAGAACCATAGTGGTTTCTTGCATAGTTTTATTTGCTTCACACAAAGGCTTGTTGCCTCTGGCAGTTAAATTGTTCTTCCACCCCTCCTTCCTGCCCATTTGCTAGTGCATTCCTTAGGTACTCACCCATTTTGGCAAAGTCTGCTCTCCTAAAGTCCAGTACCTTTGCCTTAGTATGGCTTTACTCTAATGCTGTTTATCGTGAACCATACTGTTCGATGGTAGATAGTTCCCAGATGGCTACCCACTTCATCTGTGATCCTGTCTCCATCTCCATTTGAGTACCAGGTCTAACATTGCTTCCTATCGAGTGGGTTCCAATACTAGTTTAAGGCATGCCCCCTGTAGGGCATCTAGAATAACCCCACTCTTAGAAGTGGCTGCTGCAACTGCACTCCAGTTAACATCTGGCATATTTGGATCCCCCATCTGCAAGATCTCCCCTTTTTCTGCCATTCTAAGTATACTTTCCATAATTTCCCTGTCCATTTCCTCTCCCCCCCCCCCCGAGATGGGGGTCTGTATACAACCCCTGTGCAGATTGTGGTGCCATTGCCTGTCTCCAAATTGACCCACAGTGCTTCCTCTCCTCCCTGTTTACCCTTTTGTTATGTTGCTTTGACTCCTTCCCTTATGTAGAGCTCCTCCTCTTTTACCCTCCCTGTTCCACCTGTAGATGGTATATCCTGGTATGTTTACATCCTAGTCATGGTTCTGTGTGTACCATGTTTCTGTGACTGCCGCAATATCCAGATGTTGCTCCTCCATCAAGGCCACTAATTCGGAAAGCTTGTTACCCAGACTATGGGCATTGGTACTCATTGCTCTCCATTTTTTGGTGGCTTTACCTGTTGTAGTAACAGCCCTGTCCTCACTGACTTTGCTTTCTCCATTTACTCCTGTCCTGCTCCCCACTGACCTTTCCACCTTGGTCTTTCCTCATTTAGTTCCCTGTTTTGTAGGGAGAGGCTGGGAATTCCCTGCTGATTATCAGTGCCTCCCCCTTAACTAGTTTAAAAGCTTGCCAATGAAGCATTTAAACCGATCACACAGAAGACTTAACTTCCTGTACAGATGCAGACCATCCTGCCAGTACAGGCTGGTATCCCTCCAGGTGGAACCCCAGTCCCCAATGAAGCCAAACCCCTGTACTCCACACCATTTTTTTTTTTTTTTAAACCAGTCATTAAATTGCATGCTGCGAAGTACCCTCACCTCACTCATGCCATAGACTGGCAGCACCTCTGAGAAGGATACTGTGTGCTACTTGTCTTGGGCCCATCCCAGACTCCACAGACTCTTCCTGCACTGCTTTAATCTCATGTTGAGGCAAGTAATTTGTCCTTAGGTGGACAATGACGTCCAGCTCAGTCTGCCGTGCAGCTGTTTTCGTGATCCTGAGGATGTGCTTCCTGTCCCTCCAAGCCATGGTGCCAGGCAGGCACCTTACTTCAGTCTTCCCTCCTCCCCCCCCCCCAGTTCTATCCCCCTAATAGAGTCCCCACCAGGAGCTGCTTTCTTTCACTGTGGTGTCCTCTTCCTCCTTTCTGTGGGCCTCTCTTGCGACAGTTGTCTGCACCTCAGTCTCCTCTGCAGGTGCATCCATAGGGGAACTGTGCTCCACCAGAATGGTGTACGGATTGTGGAGTGGTACAGTACAACTGACTGGGTGTGCCTCTGTTCCACCACCCTCACCCTCCCTGAGCCCACTGTGGTACAACTGTTGCAGTTTGTTGGCAATCTCTGAGGCAGTGATGGTGGCCCTAGTGCTCCCTGGGTGAAGGAGGTTCACTTACTACTGTCCAGTGTGGCCTGAAGACTGGCGGCCTCCTCCCTCAGGGTAGAGAGCTGTCTGCAAGTAGGGCAGCATCTGGGCCTCCAAAAGACTACCGGAAGACTGCTTCCCCACAGTCAGTACATTGTGCTACTCCCCACATGTCTATCTTCCTGGTTATCCTGTGCAAGGTTTTTGTTTCTCCTTCAGGGTGTACGCTTCTGTCAGTGCAGTGTGCTGGAAAGGATATGACACTGGTATGCAGCTTGCCCTTTAGAGGAAATGAAGACCCCTGGTATAAAGGAAACTGTACCAGGGTGGGTGAGGGGAAGGGGGGATATGGGCCCAAACTGTGCCCTCTCGAAACAATCTGCTAAAAGTTCTGACCCACAACTATGATTGTTGACCTTCCTGTCAGTAAGACAACCTACACAATTTAACAAATTACCCTGGTAAACAAACAGACAAATCAAACAGCTGAGTCACAGGTAAACCTCCCCAGCCCCAATACAGCCTGGTGATTTGTGCTCTGAAAGCAATCTGCCCCTAAAAGTCAGCAGTGCACCAGGAAAGAAACAGTAAACTGTTTCAATCCCTCTGGGTTTACAGGTAGTCGGATGGATAGATTCGGATATGTGACACTACTAAATACAGATTATGATAGTTTATAGCAACATAAGTCTGCTTTATTACTGAATGAGCATCTCCAGTACTGTATGTGGTTTTATGACACTTAACAAAGATCTTTGCAAATATTTTTCTCCATGGGAAAGGATGACAGACCATGACAGTCATATATCCTTGAAAATCTGAGGCAGTTGAAGTAGCAGTGCAATGAAACTGGGCAATACTTTGACCCTTCATGTTTTCGCTACAAAAGATGACTAGCAACTTTCAGTTTTATTTAGGGGTAAATATTACCCTTCACCAACAGATGGGTTTTTATAAATGTTTCAGTTTAGTTTGATTTCCTTAAGTGTTTTTTAGGTGGGGTGGGGACTGCAGTATAGCCCAGAGGTTAAATGTGGGGAGTTGTGAATGAGCTTGGTACATCCAGTAGCCCTGGATTTAATTACCATGACCTCCACATGCATTTGCATGTTGTGACTCTCAGCAAGTCATTTAACTTCTCCTGTGTCCTTGGTCACCCCTGAAGAGAGGCATGTGTGCCTAGGGATAGTGGGCATTACCCGGTTAATACAGAATCAAAACGGCTGCCCTGCACACTGCAAACCTGGTAAGGGTCTGGATCGAGAAAATTGAAGGAAAAGAACTGTGTACAGCATAGGAGGTATATAAAGGTAGATTTGAGGTATGCTAATTTTATGAATTGTAGCTGAAACTGGGGGGGGGGGGGAACTGCATTGCAGCTATAAGGTAGAGGAACAGTGCAGTTAGGCAGTAGGAGCAACCAAATCTAGCAAAGTCCTAGGATGGCCCCCAAAAAAACACTTGCAAACCATGCATGCTGTCAATAGCGTATGTATAATCAGCTGGTATGTTTTGTAACTAACTTGAAGCAGCTGCATGTATTTTCAATTCATTGTTTGCTCACACACATGTGCAAGAAACATAGTGCCATCATCAGAGTTTTCGGAGGTGTGGCAGCCCTCTACCAATTCAGTGTTTGCAGGCGCGGCCGCAGTTCTCAAATGGCGGCTGGAGCTGTCTGACAGCAGTCGAAAATGCAGTGGAGTACAGTTGAAAGGGGGCTATGCTTCAGTGAGCAGCGATAAGATATCGCCTCATCTTGGCGCTCCCATGCCTGCGCATACTGCATGCTCGCCCCCACACGCGCACACTGTATAGTTGGGGGTGCCCAATCCCCGGTTGGCTGTGCTGCGCTCCCTCCCCAAACAGAGTTCCACATGCCACTCTGGGCGCCCACCCCAGCATGGCTACTCATCGTATAGCTGGGGCTGCCCAATACCCTGTCGGCTCCACGCCCCCCAAACAGCCATCCTTGTGCCATGCTGGGAGCCCACCCCAGTGTGGCAAATGTCCTGCATCGTCGTCCTAGTTGTATATTAAAAAAAAAAAAAAAACACAAATGGTCCCTCGCTGTCTCTGCCCCCACCCACTGCGCACTCTGCCTCCCCACCCCCTCACCCCCATACTTACCTCCGGACTCCGGTGTGACTATCTTCGGTGGACCGGGAACATGTCTAGCACTCTTCGCTTCTAATTTAACTGAGGAAATGCCGTAAGCCGATAATGGGATAGATGGGGTTTTTTCAACTTTGCTGCATATCTCTGGCATTTTTGAATTTTTACGAAATTTTCAACATGGGGGTTTTTGGACCCCTTCTCATGAATGCGCTCAGTCATGGCATTAATCGGGCCCGAAGGGTGATTTCAGTCACTGTGCGAAATCGCCTTTTGGGACCAAGTAACGAAGTGACGCTGCCACTGTTCATAAGGGGCTCTCAAAAAGCCTATGTTGAAAATTTGGTGGAAAAATTCCTAAAAATGACTGTCTTACGAGCGTGCATTGCGCAGTTCCTACACACGCTCGCAAGTTCAAGAATTTTCAATATCTTCACTCCAGATTTTCAACATTGCCATTTTACCACACCTCCTTATGAGCAGTACAGCTGTCACTTTTCACATCTTGCCCAAAACGTGTTTCCACCCATGTAGTGCACAATGGCGCAGTCTGTGTGCGAAATCAATGTATGGGACACATTAAGAAAATCAGTGACACTGTTCATGAGCAGAGGTCTTAAAATGGTTATGTTGAAAATTTGGTGACAAGTCTACACAATGACTGTTACGAGTGAGCATTGCGCAGTTTCCAAGCACCCTCATATGTTCATGACTTTGTAATATATTCAGTCCAGATTTTCACCAGTGGCATTTTTCCACACTTCCTTATGAACAGTACAGCTGTCATTTTTCACATCCTGTTCAGAATGTGTGTTTGCACTTGTGGTGCTAAATGCTGTAGTTGCTATGCATAAGCAGCTTTCGGCTAACAAACTGATTATTGCCACTGTTCATGAGGTGGGGGTCACAAAAAAACCATGTTGAAAATAGCAACGAATGCCTGAGGTGTTGGGGTTTCCAGCCATAATGCCCCACCCTGTAGAGAATAACAGGCATCAGGGGTGTGACTTGGGATTCTTGCCTGTAATGCTCATATCATTCCACACCCTGCAGCCAATGAGGGGCATCGAGGTATGCCTTGGACTCTTCGGCCCCAAAGTTCACCCCATTCTCCTATACCCCACCCATCTCAGTGTCTGCAAGGTAGGGTGTGGTGAAATGGCGTGGCGGTTATGCCTGACGACCCAAAGGCACACCCCAATGCCTGTCACTCTCTGCAGGGTGGTGGGGTTGGCTTCAGTTCAATACTTCACTGCCATTCCTATTATGCAGCTCTGTAACTTCTACACTGCCAATGCCAGCAAGCAAACATTCGGCATTGACAAATGCTTGTTGTATTCTCTTGTAACCAGATAAAGCCCACTACGCACAAGTACCTGTTTTCAGGGGAAACCTGGGAGCACTGGTGTAGTTAAGGGACTTGTTCAGAGTCCCACAGAGTATGAAGGTGGAGGTTGTGGAAATCAAACCCATGTTCACTGACTGCACCAAGGTCATTCACGGCTCATCACTGTAACCTCTAGGCTATACTGCCAGCACCATTAATATATTGATTTGTCATTTTATTTGTAATTTTTGACCAGGAAAGGCACACTAAGCTAGTACAACTCATTTCCAGGTGCATCCTACTAGACACTGCATGTTGTCAACACAATTGCAGTGAGCACTGCTAAGAGTGAAAGGGGGGGTTCAGTGAAATAAATGATACATGCACACCCCTGAGAACTAGCCTCACAGTTATACACCTCTCCTCACTGATATACCTGTCACTAGTTGGTCCACCAGTAAAACCATGCGACCCCCACACCATTTGTAAAGTGGCTTATTTCTAGATGCTCAGCAGATCACACTGCAAGCAAGGCTAGAAAGGACCAGAATGTTCAGGATAGCTATGAACGTAGTTGACATCTGACAGGATGTTCCAAATAACACTTCACTGCATACTGCATGTACACCGGACTCGGATTTCAGTGGCATAGTGGTTTGTTTTTGGATGTGGTGTCACAGGGGTGTGTGTGGTATAGTAAATCTTTAGTCATTTTCTGTTTTGGTGGTTGCAGATGTTTAATTTTACTTTATGACTTTAGTTTTTCAATGGTTCAGAATATTTTAATTTTGATTTTTTTAATGTGATACAGGTCACAATAAAACATTTTTGGGTTACTAATATATTTGTGCTACACATGACATGCAACACATACTTTGAGCTCTTTCTTAGGAACTAGAGTTCCACCTCCTCAAATCCCAATTTACCTCCTGGTGACTACCCTCATTGTAAAGGTCTTTTGTCCTGAACAAGTCTGCTGCTCATTTTCGTGTAGCTTGTAAAGTTTCCAAAATATTTAGGTTTGTTTGCAAGTGCATCTGCACAAATGCCAAACAGGAGATGCTGGTTTTTTCTGTGAGTGAACATTCTTGTAGACATGCCAAACAATGTAAATATCTTAAACCATAGTTGCACATACACAACCAGTGTCACAATTGTTCACAAAGACCTCTACAATGAGGGTAGTCTCCAAGCTGAACTCGGTATAGTTTTTAAAATATAGCCATCTCTACTGTTTATCCAATTGTAAAGCAGTGCTTGCTGCTGAATCTATGGTCCCGGCTACATCACTGTTATATCAAACAGGATGCATTGTAGGAACAAGGAAAGCCATGAACTTGGCTGAGATGGAGATCCCAAGGGAATCATAAAACTGCCGTAAAGCTAGCTGGCTAATTTAGGAAACTCCTAATAGCAGACCGAGGGAAGGATACACTAGGACTTCACACACAAATCAAAACGCTCTGCACGACATGTTTTTGCAAATTCTGGGTGTACTATTCCTTTAAGACACAACTTTGGAACAACAAAGATTTCCCCTACTCAAGGCAGGCCCTGGGCTTACTCAGTTTAGAGGCTTCACCGCACAGGGTCTGAATAGGATCAGATGATGCAGATTGCACTGGTAGAGCTGGGCCTTGAATGACACAGCTGACAGTCGTTGAGGTTGGTTGTGATATCTGGCAGCTTGTCGCCTTCAGGTTGTTGCAGGCTCTTTGCAGCTTGTCACCTTCTGGATGTCATTCTGTGAATGCTGGATTAGGCCAGACTTGGGGACCAGGGCCACACACTCACACCACGCTTTAAGGCTTCCAGCTGTCTTGGGGGTGGAGCAAATGTTCAATACTGCCTAGCATTGACGATACTGGGCTGATACTTGGACCAACCTGAGTACATGCAATCCCTTCTTGAACTGGAGTTTAGGCAGGCTTTCACTCCCAGCAAATAAACACGGTGGGGTGTGTGTGTGGGGGGGTGTGGGGGGGGGTGTGGTGTTTTTCAATGCACTTTTCTGGGTCACGACTGGGATTCTCCTTCTCCTTTCTTCTCTCCCTCCCCAAAATAGCAACTTGGTCTTGGTGTTCACTGGGATCCGGACGTCACAGGGCTTACACTAAAGTTTAATTTTTGTATGACACCCTCTCTTCCTCCTCCGTGACCCACTGGAATGGATTGTGGAATTGTGAAATGACCTCTGTGCATGGTCTGGTGCATTCCTGCCCCCGATGTGCAGAGGTCCTCTGGCCCTGCCCGATGAGACCAAGCAGCATGGTCCTGGACTACCATACCCCCTCAGTCACCACTAGGAGTTGGTGGGTGCAGGGTGCCAGGTCCCCTCCCTGCCAGAGAAGGAAAGCAGTCCCTGGAATGCTCTGCCTCATTCTCTTCTTTGTTCTCCTCCTCTTCTTCTCTCTCCCCCCCCCCCCCAGCCGACCCTCCGACATCCAAGGTCTGCTCCCGAACACCATGCGTCGGGCCAGCAGGTGGTAGCATTACCACTGTGCTGTTGGGTGGGCTGGGTGGCACCTTCTGGCAATTAGGCATACAGTCTCTGAGCAGGATTCCACATTTCCTGGCAGCAAACCTTAGCGCATTCTGGCCTCCTCAGGCAAGGGGAACCCAGCAGGCTTTGCATGTTGCTGCTCTGTCGTGGAATCACTTTAGGCTCTGGATACAATCCCAGCCCTCGTACTAAGGGCTATTTTCAGGTTGCCAAATTATCTTTCAGTTCAAAACTGGGAATGCTGGCTTTCCCAGATGGTGAAAGAACTTCAGCGAGTCTTGCTGCAGTGGAAGCCATGGGCTGACTCTTCCCCGCCCCACAACTCTCACATGGCTCCCTCTGTCTCCAGAGAGCCTCTGTTGCCAACTGCCACGAGCTGAAAACTGTCCCAGGGTCTCGTGGAAAATGGCAACTTTCCATTGGTCCAAATGGTTGTTCCTCTGCAAAACTAAAACATTATATCCCTTTGACGCCTGATTGGCTGGCTATTTGGGCACCAAGGACATTGTCCAAACCCACTTCCCAGGAGCCATAGCTGCAGGTCCTTTGGCTCCTTGAATCCTGAGTGGTTGCTTATGTGGGTCAAATGATCACAAATATGGCTATTGTAAATGGTTCAGGAAGCCCTCACTCGAGTCCCTTTGCAGCCAAACAGAATAATTGTAAGCACT
This sequence comes from Neoceratodus forsteri, assembly GCA_016271365.2. Classification (NCBI taxonomy): domain Eukaryota; kingdom Metazoa; phylum Chordata; order Ceratodontiformes; family Ceratodontidae; genus Neoceratodus; species Neoceratodus forsteri. Next base: position 1,600,046,728 of record CM028131.1, read on the forward strand.
TAATGGTACTCTACTTTTTTCTTTTCCCCAAGTGCCTCTGGACCCCTTTTCCTTGTGTACCTGCAGTGGCTGGAGCACAGAGAACATACAAGAGCAGCTTTAGCAGCTTTTGCATCGAGCGCCATAGTGCTGATGCAAGCTGACTGCTGCTAGCTTGCACATCTGAGCTAGGGCTGCATTGTGCTTTGCAATACTGGTGACCATGAATCAAAATTCCTCCAGTCCCCTCTCTCAGGATTAACACCCAGGGACCAGCATGAGCAAAAAGGGAAGGCATCCAGGATCAGGACTGGTAGTGGTGAGTGGTAGTGGTAATCCAAGGTAAGCCCCATCCGTGGAGGAGGGGGTTGCATAAATATTGGCTCTGTATAGATACTGGTGAGACCCCATCTGGAATACTGTGCCCAGTTCTGCAGTCCTGACTCCTCAACAGAGGAAAGACTGACTGACTGCAGGCTGGAGACTATGCAGCATAGAGTAACCAGTCTAATTCTGGGTCAACAGGACAGATATGAGGATCAGCTGAGGGCACTGAACAGGTCTTTGCTGGAGACCTTAAAGTTTTTGAAGAGAATAAACATGGCAGACTGCAAGGAGCTATTTATTGGGAACAGCGGGTTGAAAATGTAGCCCAGGCACTGTGTGCCAGTGGTCTAATATCCCTGCCTGTTGGCCTTCAACAGGTTAAGGGTCCTGGGTCCTGTTGCGGTGTTTAGGGGTTATATCCCAAAGATAATAAAATAGTGTGGTGCCTCCACCTGGAAAGAATTAAGTGGGTAAGGTGACTGGTACAGCCCCCTGGAATGCTGCATCGATGCACCTTCCCTACCAGCCACCCCACACACTGGATACCCAGCAGTTCAATAACACCAATAACCATGAACAGTAAGGATTGGACAGACTGACTACCTGCACACAGTGTTGAACGGTAAACTACAGCTTTATTGGGGGTGAGGACTAGGGAAGGGATATCAGGGTGGCTGTGGATAGGAAAATAGTAAGAACAAACATTTGGGCCAGTTGGCAGTCTACCCCTGGAGGCCCGCCCCCACTGGTACAAGTGTCTAACCTGATAGTCCTTTGGGGGACCCACAAGATGCAGGCCTGATCATTGCTATGGGTTGGCTGGCTGGCTGGGGCCCCTGGTAAAGAAGAAAATGACTTGAGGAAGCAATTAAATCCCTATTACACTCCTTGCCTCTGTTTCCAGGAACCAGGTCACAGGTACTCATGGTTTTGCAGAACTCTCTCCTAGGATGAATGCCTCCAGCTGTTATGGATTGCAGAGTGCCATGCAGCAATGGGAAGATGGAGTCTTGCTCGAGGATTTCTCTGCTTGTCCCCTTGATTGGAGGTCTGGCCACGTGTCGCCTTAAGCCACTTCTGACTCCTTGCAGAGCTCTGTAGTACCACACCATCCCCAGAGGGGCCTGGACCTGGGAGTGGCTTTACATCCCAGCTCCCCACAATGGATCACAAGTGCCCTAGCACCCCAGCAAGCGCCTGTGACCTCCTGAGATGGTGTCCTACTTGGAAGGGGTTAAGATTCCCTCCCTGGCTCAGAGTGAGGACTCCCTAATGGTGGGGGTCTTCTGCAGTCCCTGCACTGAGTTTGAAAACCAACAGAAATCACCGGCAGTTGCTTGGGCAAAGTCCAGTGCCAGTTAGCAGTGGGTGCCATCCCTAGATCAATGAAGCACAGGTGCAATCAACAGGGGGATCCAAACACAATGGACTCCTGTACACCAGTCCACACTTTACAGTTAGAAAATGGCCACAGGCTTTTCCACAGCTCTCTGCAATCTCTGCCATTTCAGCCATTTCATTCTGGGAAATGTACAGCACATGGCTAGCACCCCGATGTCCAGAGACACTTTGCCTCTTCAGAATCACACTCTCAGTCCCACACATGTGAAATGAACTTTCATCAGTAACTGTGGCACTCAAATAGATCAGATCAGTCTTCTCATCAAAATTCAGTCTACCAGTGCAGGGTTTCTGCAGCACTCTTATCCAAATTGATCAGACCACTCAGTACCTTGGGAATCAAGGTATTCGTTCAGTCTCTTGCTTGCACTTTCCCCATTTGATCCTTTCCTGAACACAGCAATCCCCTCGAGACCTGGGAAATGCCTCTCCAGCCCAGATCCACTCTCACAGGAGACTGGACTCAAGAGCCCGGGAACAGACTGAAGACACCCAGAAAGTCCAGTGGGTTTCACTCTAATACAAGGTTCTGATTGGCTGGTTGAATCTATTTTTCCATAATCATAGAGATCAATATTTACCAAGGGCTTATTTGGGGCATGGTTTAGGTGCCTGAATTATTTATTGAAAAGTTTCACCAGGAAAGGCACACTGAGCAAATGCATTTGCTCCCCTCTGGGTGAGTAGTCCCCTCCTTTTCCCAGGAGTCCTTTGTCACAGATTTGGGTGCCTAACTAGATGGGCTGCTGTTTGAGATCATAGTGCCATCAGTATGTCCACCCCCATTCGAATCTATGCAGTCCAACACAGTTCCCCACACTCTGGTGCAGCAAAGGCAAATATCCTTGTCTGATACCCCACCCCCAAAAATGGCCCCTTGTTAGAGAAGCCCTCTCTTGGTTTCAGGCTCACTGTGCCCCTGCTGTCGCTGCTTCCAAAATATATGCCCCAGGTGGCAGGCAGCTCCTCATTAATATGCATGAGGGCTCATGAATTATGCATGAGCCGTCAATATGTGCCAGAGTTCTAAACTTTATTTTTAGATAGAGAAGCTTCTCTCCCCCACCTCAAGGTCTCAAGTTCTCATTAGGCTCGGGAGGGGCACTGGGACCAGTGTCGGACTTTCCAGCCGACTGCAAAACCGGCAAGATAAAGTGCTGTGTATGTGGTCGCCGCACGCTCCAAGGAGCATGGCACTTCCTCAAAGGCAGCCCCATTGGTAAACATCCGGACGAATGGCACCATGGAGCTGATGTGTAGTGGCTTCCTTGCGTTAGAACCAGACTCGCGCAACATAACATCCCAGTAGTCACCGATCACTTTACCAGACATGCCCAAGCCTACCCTATGAAAAATCAAAGGGCTTCTGGTAGCCAAGATCCTGGTGGAAAAATTCTTCATGCATTATGGGGCCTCTCAAAGGATTTACTCAAACCAGGGTCATGACTTCAAGAGCTGCATCATTAAAGAGCAGTCACTGTGGGGCATCAGAAAATCAGACCACCACATACCATTCCTCAAGGAGACCCTCAACTTGAATGGTTTAACTGTACTTTAGATATGTTGGGCACCTTGGACCCATGAGATAAATATACCTGGAGCCAGGGGAGCACACTGGTCCATGCTACCAACTGCACCCACAACAATGCTATGGGGGTTCTCCCTACCAGCTGATGTTTGGGAGGGAAGCCCATCTGCTCCTCCTCAGGGGGTTGTCCTCTTCCTGTAGGCCTCCTTAATTAAGGGGTGAATAGGGAGCTCGCTGCGCCTTCTGTCAGCCTCTTATGCTTGACAGAACTGGGCTAGTTATTCACACATGTGGGCATTCATGCCCACCAACACAGGCACTCCATTATGTATGCCAGATTAAAGGCAAATCAGAGCCGGGGTCTCCACTGCATCTCCTATGCCAGCTGATTTCACTGGAAATGCCAGCCACACCTTCACTTATCCCAGATAGGGGTATGACTTCTCACTGAGTCACCACACATGTAAAACCTCAGGTGGGTACAGCTCAACAGTGAACAGCTGCTGGTCATACCATGACTTGAAAATGATGGTGACTTGCGAACCACTATCCAGGACAGCTCTGGTGGAGATCCCATTGCTGCTGACAGACCCACAAGCTGGTTCATGTCGATGGGAACGGATGCATTGGTCTTCGCTGTGGAGGCTCTCAATGAGCCTTGGAGCTGGACCTGCCAGGGGCTCCGGTGTGCTTCTTTACTGGGCCCCTCTGTAGTTTCCCCGGTTCTGACTGGGATTTCCATGTGTTCTATCTCTGCCAGTGCCATGGTTTATCAGCACCCTACACCCCTTTTGGATATGGCCCTCACCACTGCACGTATAGCGCATAAAGGGTTCCCTCTAAGGCAGCCCAGCAGATGCTGTGGGGTGGGTTACTGGGACCCCCACAGGGGCACTTGTCACTACTGGCCCCCATTAAATGGCCTCATTTCCCTGAACTAGACTAGGCCTTCCCATCCTCTCCAACTCTGCTACACTGCGAGCGAATTGATCCATTTGGGCCTTTATCCCACCCTCGGGAGAGGGTGCCTGCGAGGTGAATCTAGAGCCAAACATGGCAGAAGCTACACTGGGGCCACCCCACTCACCCCTTGGTTCAACTATTCCAAGACTCACTACCATCTTGGCCGAGGTGACTACATCCTTGCATTCCTTTATCAAAATTAAGACTTCTAGGAAGACGTAGTGAACTTAAAAGCTCAAATGGGCAGACTGGGTGGGCTGTAAGCCCTTATCTGCTGACATGGTCTATGCAATCAATCAATCAAAATCTTTATTCAGGCGAACATCATTGAGCACAGCTCATTTACAAGATGGACCTGAGTGGTCATAACAAAAAGGTTACAGATTGTATACAAAAACATGATATTGAATAAGCACAAATACAACCATTTATGAGTGAGATAGATGTACAAATATTTACATATATACAAGGCAAAGGACAATAAACCTAAAACCTAATAAAGGAGAGAAAACAGTCTAGTAGGGATAAGGCATGGATAATGGTACATGGGTGGGCATATATGTATGAGGTTTGATGGGGAAAGGACCAGATAAATGATAGAAGAATAGGAAGGAGCTTTAAAGAGGGGGTGGAGGAGAGAGGGTGTGGAGGGTTGGGGTGTGGAGGACTAGGCCTTGTGGAGGCAAGTGCACGGATCTGGGATTAGGCTGGCATACAGTTTTTTGAAGGATGTAAGAGGAATCAGTGTATCCATTTTCAACGACTTTTGGATAGAATTCCAGATAAGTGCCAGGGAATAACTGATTGCAGCTCTTCCATACCAGGTGCAGGTGATAGGAATCTTCAGCAGGATCAGTTTGTTGATCCTCAAGGTGTAGGGCCTGGATGTGATCCAGTTGAAGCAGTCTGAGATGTAGGAAGGGAGTCTGTTTGTCAGTGCTTTGTAGATCCAGATAGCAGCATTTTTTTTTCTTCTATGTTGCAGGGATGTCCAACTGACTGCATTGTAGAGAGCAATGATGGGTGCTAGAGGAAGGTCAGTAATGAATCTAATAGCTCTATGATACAGGGTGTCTAATTTGTTTAGATGGGAGAGGGAGCAATGACCATAGAAGTCAGCATAATCAATGAGGGACAGGAATGATGCTAGGATTAATCTTTGTTTGGAATCTTTGGTCAGGTAGTGTTTGATCCTATAGAATAGACCAAGTCTTTGTCTTAGCTTTTTTAGGAGCTCTTCAACGTGGGTAGTATAGTCTAGTTTATTGTCTATCCACACTCCTAGATATTTGAATTTGTCAACATATTCCAGATTTTCACCAAGGATGGTAGAGAGTTGTGGGAGGGTGAATGATGGGATAGTGGAAGAACACTTCTTGGTGGCAAAGAACATAGCTTTGGTTTTCTTGGCATTTAGTAACTTCTTTTCTAATAGGTTGTGCTATGCATCTATGTAAAGTCCTCAACTCATGCATTTCCCCAGAAGGTGCCTCTTTCCCTGCCTGGATAGTGGCCATTGAGGCCTTCTGCCCTTCCCATTGTACTTGCTCTTGCTCTGCTTCCTTAATTCTCGCACTAGGACCCAGTATGGAGGGGGATTACTTTTCTATCCACCAAGCGAAGTTATAATACCAGCAGGGTAGAATGGCCAGTGGCGCTTAAGTGTTCTGACATTACCGGTTCAGATCCTGCGCTGCTACTCCCCCTTTCCTAAAATACCTTCTGTAATGCACTCTACCTGGGTTAAGAAGGTGGACAAGAGCTTCCCATCCTTTGGCGGGTGGTCTTAAATTTCCACATAAGGTCCTCAAAGGATTCAGGGCTGCCAAAAACACTTGAGGGCAGTAGAGTATACCTGGACTGGGGCATCGGGTCTGTGGCTTGCAAAGAGCGAATGACTTCAGGGCTTATCCACAGAGGCTCCCTACCAGGTGGCTTCAGTTTTTCAATTTCGGAACACTGCCAGTTCTGTGCAAGTGGGGTGGCACAATCCATCCATGCTTCCAAATCGTGTCCTATTGGAGTGGGCTTAACACCCGAGAACCTTCTTGGCTGCATTTGTCAACCTTGAGGAGTCTTGGCAGGAGCACAGACCCTTGTTCCCCTTCTCTGCCCCCACCCCGGAAGACTACACTACACTAAACAGTTACAATGGACAGATCCTCTGGCATCACCTCTGCCACCAAAGCCTCTGGTATCCAGGCAGCCTCTAACACATTAACTGTGCTAGTATATTAATGTACCCCTTCCAGAGTCCATCATTCTCCCTCACATTTTTGCTTTACCTAATTTGGCTATGGTAGTCGGGCATTCTGTTTCCCCTTTCTTCATTTCCTGGAGGTACTCAAAGCAACACAGGATTCTTGGGGGTCCATTCTCATACCCTCACTCCATTCCATCAATTTCACGGTTATCCTCTGTAGGCTTAAACCTTGGCCTCGGGGCAGGGGGGGGGCTCTCCATTCTAGTTCTCCACAGTAGGCATGGCTGGCAGATGAGATCCCAGCTCTGCCTCCAAAGATGTAGCCCAGGTGCTGTATGCCAGTGGGTACTACCCCTGCCTGTTAGCCCTCTAACAGGTTGAGGCCTGTTACAGTGGTGTTCGGGGGGGGGGGGAGGATCCTTGTCCACCCACAGAATTAGAAGTGGGTCAGGTGACTTTGCACAGCCCCCAGGGATGATGCACCTACCCACGTCCCCTCCCAAGCACCCCACACATTGGATACCCAACAGTTCAATACCACCAACCATGAACAGTGAGGATTGGACAGATTCTAAGAATTTGTGCGCACACACACACTAACAGTAAATCAGATTTATTTATATTTATCTCTATTGTACATATTGTAAAATTGGATTTTTAACCTCTTGAGCTAAGGGCTCGTTTACAAAGGTACTTCGTCATAGAGAACATAGTCACATACTTACAGAATACAATCATACAGAATAAGCTTTACATAGTTGCTAGAACACAGTGAATAATTAGAAACTTTTCAGAATGACAGATTTGGTACCAGCAGTGGGAAGGAGGCCGTAAGGGTGGGGTGGGGGGAGGTGGGGAGTTCAGCCCAGAAGGCTAGTGTCTTGAGTAGCAGAGCATCTGTTAGAGAGAGGTGCAGCAGTGGGTGTTGAACAGTAGATTCCGAAGGGCACTGTTGAAGGGGTCAATTTTGGGAGTGCTGGAGATGGCTGTGGGGAGCAAGTTTAACCAGGATGGGGCTCTGTAGCTGAACGACCTCTTTGCCCTGGTGGTCCTAGTTCTGGGTACTAGTAGGGTGACGTTGTCAGCAGTTCGGGTAAGCTGTGGAGGGTGTAAGTTGGACGGAGGCAGAAACCCCCGGGGGGGGGGAGCCCGAGCAGAATTTTCTTAGTTAGAAGGTAAGTTTGATAGCTGAGACGTTCATTGAGGCTTAAGGAGTTTGCCATGTTATAAAGCTGACAAGTGTGGGTGAGCCTGGGGGCATTGGTCACTAGTCTGCAAGCCTTGTTTAGGGTGAGTTGCATTTTTGAGGGCCATGGAGTCTGCAGCACCATAGACCAGAAGACTGTAATCCACAAGGTACATTACTGAGGACGTAATGGCAAGTCTGAGCATCATGTGGGAGGCAGTCCTTGTGATGGTAGAGGAAGCAAAGTCGGAAGTTAGCGGTGGATGCGGGAGCTGTAATGTGGGCATGAAAGAGGACCGAGTCGAAGGTGATCCCAAGGTATTTGAGAGTTTAAACTTGTTCAAGTGGTTGTAGAGTGCTGGGGAGGATTTGGAAGGGGTTGTTGCTAGCTTTGTTCTGGTGGTGAGCAAAGAGCATTGACTTGGGGTTTTTTGAAGTTAATGACTAGTCTGCTTTCCTTAAACCAGTTCTCTGCATCATTGGAGTGTTGGTGGGACTCCTATGAGTGGCATAAATAACTGCATCAGCGTACAGGAGAATATTGCCAGAGCAGGCACTGGGCAGGGTGTTTAGGTAGAGACTAAAGAGTAGTGGGTCCAAGATGGAGCCTTGGGGAACCCCTGAGCAGATCAGATGCGTTTCTGACAGTGTCCATTGTTTTTGACATGCCAGGAGCAGGCTGATGGGTAACTCGAGCACCAGGTGAAGGGAGCAGCAGAGAAACCTGTATGGTAGGGGGGGTGGGAGACTGTCAAAGGCCTTAGAGAGGTCAATGAACACTGCTCCAGCTAGGGAGTCTGAGTCCAGGGAGGAGTGCAGAAAGTTGGAGAGCTCCATTAATGCTGTACTTGTGCTGTGACCAGTGCGGAAGCCATGCCATTCTGGGCATAGAATGTTGTATTTTGCCAGATATTCAGTGAGTTGAGTGGCCACCACTTCTTCTAAGGCTTTTTTTGGGGGGGGGGGGGAGAGAGGATGGAGATTGGACGATGGTTGCTGGGGGTGGACCAGTCACCCCCTTTGAATAGGTGTGACTATAGCTGTTTTCCACACTGTGGGGAATTACCCCAGAGGGACCAGTTTAGTAGGCTAGTGAGTGGGACCAGGACATCGAGGATCAGCTGGAGTATGTTTGGATCCAGGTAGTTGTTGCTAGGACTGTTGCTGTTCAGTGCTTTAAGCAGGAGAGGTCTGGCTTCCTGGACCGATACTTTGCGTAGGTAGAACCAGGGGCGTTGAAAAACTGGGGGTGGTGGGTCTGGGTAGGGTTGAAAAGGTTACTAGGGAGGACAGGGCTAAGATCCATAAAGGAGTTAAGGCAGTTGGCAATGTCAGTTAAGTCAGTAAAGGTGGAACTGTCTGGTAAGCTGGGATGGGGGGGGGGGAAGAGTGTGATTTCCTGTATCTTTTTTTTTATATTGTCCCAGAAGGTCCATGCACACCTCCACAAGGAGGTGAGGGTGGCCTGCCTTGTCTTTACAGATGGCCCACATGCACCTGTTACATGCAGCGTTTGTAGGCCTGTCTGTCAGCCGTCCGGCTGGTCTCTGTGGCTAGGTGCCAGAGGTTATCCCTAAGCATTTGGAGTAGGGCAGGGGTGATCCAAGGCGTGTTATGATTTTTGGAGCGGAGTTTGAAGGGTGCAAAAAGATCACAGGTCTTGTTAAAGGCTTGTGAGAATAGGTTGAGGGCAGCATCAATGTTGGATGCATGGTGGATGGGGGACCAATCAATCTGAGTGAGGAACTGAGTTTTTTTCAGTCCACCTGGCCTAAGATGCCAGTGGAGTGTGGTTTGGGCTACAGGTTTGGGGGTGGGAGCAGACCAGAGGAATAGAAGGGAGTGGTCACTTAAGGAGTCTGGGAGGACTTGAAAGTCCTGAATCTTTTGGGGGCGGTTGGTGACTGACTTCTAGGAAGGTGCAGGTTCCTGTAGTTTGTTTGCATCTAGTGGGTTGGGAGATGAGTTGGGTCAGGTTTAAGGCAGCAAAGATCTCTTATTGGTGAGGCAGAGGGACTGAGCCAGTTCACATTGAGGTCCCTGACTAGGACTTGTTCTGCTTTATGGGGGAGGGAGGGGAGAGATTCAGTGAGAGACGATATCGCTGGGTTCTAATTCCTTGGGTGTATGTAGGAGACATGAGAGCGAGCTCTTGGAGGGGTCCGATGTAAGTTTGAGGGTAAGGGCCTGGACAACATTAACAAACTCGTGGGCAGGAAGCACATGGCCAGTGATGGTCTCACGAGTATAAATCGCACAACCACCTCTGCGTTTTACCTGCTTGATCTTCACAATATAAGGTGTAGCCCGGAAGAAGGGAAAGTCTGAGGTGGACATAGTTAGCCAGGTTTCTACTAGGGCTGTGATGTCTGGTTGGTGTAGTATGACCCAGCATTGAATGGCAGTGAATTTTTTTTTTCAGCAGGCTGCATATGTTCAAAGAGGCAATGCAGAGATATATATTGGGGGTAAGGACTAGGGAATGGATACTGGGACAAAGGGTGGCTTTGGATAGAAAAATGGTTTGTAGGAACAAACGTACATTTGGGCCTTTTGGCAGTCTATCCCTGGAGGCTCACTGGTACTGTTTAACATGATGGTCCTTTTGGGGTACCCATAAGATGCAAGCCTGTTTGGTGCCATGGGTTGGCCGGCTGTTGGAGCCCTGGTAAAGAAGAAAATGACTTGAGGCAGCAAATCCCTTGTTACACTCCCTGGCTCTGTTTCTGGGAACCAGGTTCTGGGTACTCACGGTTTTGCAGTACTCACTCCTGGGATGAATGCCTCCAGCTGTCCTGGATCGCGGAGCTCTGTGCAGCAGTAGGCAGATGGAATCTTACTTGGATTTCGCAGCTTGTCCCCTTGATTAGAGGTCTAGCTGCTTGTCACCTTCAGCAGCTTCTGGCCTGTTGCAAAACTTTGTGGCAGGACCACACCAGACCCAGACCTGGGAGTGGCTCCACAGCCCAGCTCCCCACAATGGATCAGAAGTGCCCTAGCACCCCAGCAAGCACTGGTGACCTGAGACAGTGAGTCCCACTTGGAAGAGGTTAACTGATTCCTTCCCTGGCTCTGGGTGAAAACTCCCAAATGGTGGGGATACTCTGCAGTCCCTGCACGGAGTTTGAAAACCAGCAGAAATCACAGGCAGTTGCTTTAGCAAAGACCAGTGCCAGTTAGTGGTGGGTGCCAGTCCTAGATCAATGAAGCACAGGTGCAATCAACAGGGGGATCCAAACACTAATGACACCTGCACACCAGTTAGAAAATGTCCACAACCTTTTTCTGCAGCTGGGATACAGCTCTCAGCCACTTCAACCAGTTCACTCAGGAAATGAGGAAATGTACAGCACTTGGCTAGCACCCTGATGTCCAGAGACACTTTGCCACTTCAGAATCATACTCCCAGTCCCACATAGGTAAAATGAACTCTGCTTTAACTGTGGCACTCGGAAGAGATCCACTCAATTCAGTCCACTGGCACACTGTTTCTGCAGCACTTATCTCCAAAATGATCAAATGGCTCACAGTACCTGGGGAATCGAGGTATCTGTTCAGTCTCTCGCTCTTCCCCCTGCCGATCCTTTCCAGAACACAATCCCTACTAGAGACCTGGGAAAGGCCTCTCCCAGTCAAGATCCACTCACAGGAGACCTCAGACTCTTGCAAAGCCAGGGAACAGACTGGAGGAAAAAAAATTCAGCGGGTTTCACTCGATAATCCAAGATTCTGAACCAGCCAATCAATTGTCCATAACCATAAAGATGAATAGTTACTGAGGGCTTACTGGGGCATGGTTTAGGTGCCTGAATTAGTCCCCTCCTTTTCCCAGGAGTCCCTTTCACAGGTTTGGGTGGCTAACTATTTATTGCAATCTTGGATTTACACCTTTTGTGCTTCAAAAAAAAAAAAAACTAATTTACAAAGGTTCCACGTCGAAAAAGGCTACACAGAATACATACTTTTACAATACTGATTGGGGAGAACATATTAAAGTATAGTACTGTTGAAGCAAACAAAAATTGAGACCGTACAAAGAACTAAACGAATGTGGACAAGCAATACTAACATACTAAAATGCCAGAAGAATAGGCCTTAACTGTCTTTCATGTCTGCTCGTTTTGGTCAGCCTCCACCCTGGGTGCTGACCTTGCTGCCCCCCTCGCCTCCTCTGGCTTCTCTCTTCCCAGTTCCAGATATTCTTGCTGCATTGGATTTTGCTTCCAGAACCCTTCCTCTGTACCTGTCCAACCCCCTCTTGAACCCCTAAACTCTCTGCCTCCACCAGCCCCTAGGCAGCACATTCCATGGCTCCACCACCCTCTCAGTGAAGTAGCACCTCCTCCTTTCTCCCTGAATCTTCCCCTCCAGCTTCCACCCATGCCCTCTAGTGGCCCCTTCTCCTTCCTTCGAAGCACCCTGACTGTTCCTCCCCTATTTACCCTCTTCATGTACCTGAAGACTTCTATCATGCCCCCCGGTCCCTTCTCTCTTCCAATGTGTACATATGTAGCTCTTCGAGCCTCTCCTCATAGGTCCTGTCCCCAAGCCCCGAATCATTTTGGTTGCCCTCCTCTGGACCCTCTCCAGGAGGATAATGTCCCTCTTTAAGTGTGGCCTCCAAAACTGCACGAGTACTCAAGGTGCGGCCTCACCAAGAAAGTTATATAGAGGAGTATCACTCTTCCTTTGAAGTGATCCCCTAGTGATGAATACCAGCATCCGGTTGGCCTTGCGCTGCCTCCAAGTCTGAGTTGTTCATCTTGACATCCACCACCACCACCCCCAGGTCCTTCTCAGCCATCGAGACTTGTAGCATCCCCCCAGGGTGTACACTTGGCCTGGGTTTCTGGCCTCAGGTGGAGTACCTTGCATTTCCCTGCATTGAACCTCAGCTTCCACTTTCTAGACCATCTTTCCAGAGCCTCCAGGTCCCCCTGTAGGGCCACCCTCCCCTCCTCCCCATCCACCACCGCCCCAGTTTTGTCATCCACAAAGACTCCTCTCGCTTCTGATTCCTGTCCTTATGTCAGACATAGGCGTTGAAGAGGAGGGGCCCAAGGACTGATCCCTGTGGGACCCCACTAATGACCCTCCTTGAGGATGAGACTATCTCGCCAACTACAACCCTCTGGGTCTGGTCCTGGAGCCAATTGCCTATCCATCTGATTTCCCCACCCCCATTTCTCGCAGCTTATGCAACAGGCCCACGTGAGGAACAGAGTCAAATGCCTTGCTGAAGTCTAGAAAGAGGACGTCCACTGGTCTACCCAGGTCCAAGGCACTCATCACCCATTCATAGAACGCCACAAGGTTTGTCTGACACGATTCCCCTGAGATGAATCCATGCTGTCTATTGTCCAGGCACCCTGACTTTTCCAGGTCCCCCCAGCCTCTCCTTGACAATGCCCTCCATCACCTTGCCCACCACCGATGTCAGGCTGACAGGCCTGTAGTTCCCTGCCACCTCCCTTGATTCCCCCCCTTGTGGATAGGCACTATATTTGCCACCTTCCAGTCCTGGGGCACCCACCCTGTCCTCAGGTGGTGAAAAGCTCCGCCAGGGGTTTCGCCAGGACATCTGCAAGTTCCTTCAGCACTCTGGGATGTAATTTATCCGGCCCCAGTGCTTTCTCTGTCTTAAGGGAGCTGAGGGCTTCCCTCACTCTCTCTGCTGTGATTTCCACTTCCGGTACCTCTTCTCCCTACTTAGCCCTCCCCCCTCCTGCCAGTGATGCCTCCCCCTCTCCCCAGACCCGCCAATTGGTAAGGGTCCCCCCTCCTCGGTATCTGTCTCCTCTCATGTATGATGCAGCACCCCCATTTTTTCCTTGGTGAAAACTGAGGTGAAGTACTCGTTTAGTACCTCAGCCTGCTCCCCCGGGTCTTGCGCCCAACGCTCCCCTGATTTAATCCTGCTAATCTGCCCCTTCACCCTTCATTTTTCCTCAATGTATCTGAAGAACCTCCTTGTTCCCTCTCCTAATTTCCCTGGCCAGGTTCTGCTCCTTCCTTGCCTTAGCCGCCCTCACCACCCTAGTGGCCCTTCTAGCCATCGGCTCATACTCCCCTCGATCCCTTTCACTCCTTGAGCACTTGAATTGCCTATAGGCTGCCTTCTTTCCCCGCACCACCACCTGGACCTCCCTTGTCCACCAGCACGGTTTTCGGGCCCTACCGCATTTTCGTCTTACTCTTGCACAGGTGCTGGTAGCATCCTGTACCCCTCTCCTGATTTCCCACCTACTATCAGCGTCCATGTCTGACCCAATCACATCCAAATGCTCCTTAAGGATCCTTCCCATTTCTGTAAAATCTGTCCCCCTGAAATCAGTTACCGCCGTCTTTGTGCAGCCTTCTAGCCCTCCTAGGTCCAGGCAGAACCAGACCATGGCATGGTCACTCCCCGCCAATGGGTCCCTTATCTCCAGGCCCCCAATCTGGTCACTGTCTGCCGGGACCACATCCTGTACCCGCACCTCCCTGGTCGGTTTCCCCACCTGCTGAGTTAGGAACGCGTCCTGAAAGACGTCCAACAACCTCTGTTCCTTGGTCAGAGGACGTCAGTCTCCCAGTCTGTTCCTGGCATGTTTAAGTCCCCCAACACCACCACTGTTCCTCTGCTCAGTCTGAAGTGTCTCCCAACATCTGCCACCAAACTCTCCTCCAGCTCCTCCACCAGGGCAGGGGGTTTATACACCACTCCTATTTTTACTGTCTTGCCCCCCCTTGTTATCAAGGTGACCCAAATGGCCTCCACAGTTCCCTCCGCCTCCTCGACTCCCCCTATGCTAATACAGTTTTTGACCATCATTGCTACCCTCCTCCCTTCCCTCCCCCATCCTTCCTGAACATAGTGTAACTCTCCAGATTCAGGTCCCAGTCGTGTCCTGCAGTGGCCCAAGTCTCGGTGACCACTGCCACATCCACTGCTCCCTTGGTTAGCATCGCCTGGAGCTCAGGCATTTTATTTCTCAAACTCCTGGCATTTAGCAGGACTATCTTCCACCCTTTCCCTATACATCCATTTCCCCTGCTCGTGTTCCCATGGGGATTCTGTTTTCCCCTGGTCTGCACTTTACCAGTCGGCCTTTTCCCACAATCCTCCAGCTCCCAAGGGGGGTGGAGACAGTCCCTCCTTTATCGGCACCCCCTTGACAGCCTTTTCTCCTATCCCTCCCCGGTCACAAGTTTTAAACCCCCACCTTTCACCAATGAACCCCTCTATTTTCAACTTAAGATTCCCCTCCCCTCCAAATTGAGATGGAGTCTAGCTCTAGCATACAGCTCCTTATCCTCCCAGGTCTCCCCCCCCCAAATCCCCCATCAACCCACACCCTCTGGCCTCACACCACTCCCTGAGCCACTGGTTTATCTCCCTAATCTTCCTTTTGTGTTCCCCACTAGCCCTTGGCACCGGCAGGATTTCTGAGAAGGAAACTGCATCCTATGTCATGACAGACCCTGGCAAGCTCCCTGAATCTTGCCTGTATCTCTAGCTCACTAGTTCCCTCAATGTCATTTGTACCCAGGTGGACCAGTATGTCTGGTGAACCCCCACAATCTTTTGCCAGCTGATATACCTCGTGCTTAGCCTTGTGCACAGTTAGTCCAGGGAAGCATTTTGTTCCAACTGGCCAGGCTTCTCCCTCCCTATCCCATTTGATACCCCTGATCATAAATTCCCCCAACAGGAGCACTCTGACCGCTCCTTTTCCTCCATTCTCCCCCCCCCCCTTCCATGTCCCTGATCCTTTCTCCGGCCCTCCACCCAGCCGGCTCCTTGTTCCTCCCCATCTGGGTGCCACATGCCACCTCCCTCAATCCTATGCCTCTCTCCTCCTGAGTATCCTTCTGTACCTTGCTAACTCCCCCTCACTGCTCGTGACTGGTCCTTCTCCCCATCTGCCTCTCTGCCTCTCTGCCTCTCTGCCTCTCTGCCTCTCTGCCTCTCTGCCTCTGCCTCTCTGCCTCTGCCTCTCTGCCTCTCTGCCTCTCTGCCTCTCTGCCTCTCTGCCTCTCTGCCTCTGCCTCTGCCCTCTGCCTCTGCCTCTCTGCCTCTCTGCCTCTGCCTCTGCCCTCTGCCTCTCTGCCTCTCTGCCTCTCTGCCTCTCTGCTCTCTTCCTTCCTGTTTCCATTTAATCCTCTCCTCTCTCTCTCCTTCCTTCTCCATTTAACCTCTCTCCTCTCTCTCTCTCTCCCTCTCTCCCTCTCCCTCTCTCCCTCTCTCCCTCTCTCCCTCTCTCCTCTCTCTCTCCCTCTCTCCCTCTCTCTCCTCTCTCCCTCTCTCCCTCTCTCCCTCTCTTCCTTCCTGTTTCCATTTAATCCCTCCTTGCTTGTCGTGCTCACCTGGCTTAAACCCTCAGCTCCCTTTACTGAATCCTCCTTGTACTTCTGGTCCTTCTCCTTTACCTTTCCTCCCAACTGGTCCTTCTCCTTGCCTCCCTCTTCCCCCTGCCCCTCCTGCTCAGATTCATTGCTCTCCCCCCCCCATTTTCCTGCATTCCAGGTTCCCCCTGTCTTTCTGCTATCCGCCCCTGCCTCCAGCCCCCACCCTTTCCATCTCTAACCACCCCTGTCGTGGCTACATCACCCCCTCATCCTCGAGTAGAAGAGAATTGAAGCGGTTATTGAGTGTAAGGTCCGATCCACCTCCCCACCTTGCTTCCTTCTGTCCAGCCCCGGCCATCTGCCTACTTCCCTGAGAATGTTGTCCCTCTGTCCCTCCTTTGTGAGGGTCCCCAGTTACCTGCCTGCTTCCTTGGTAGTGTCCTTTTGGACCCCCTCTGCCAGGGTCTCTGTGACCCCTGAGTATTCTCCTGCACTCTTTTTCCTATGCCGCCACCCCCAGTGCTTGGTGCAACCCCGTGGGAGATCCCCCTGCCCCCTGCTGTCTCCTAATCCCTGCAACCTCCTCTGTAAGTTGTGCCAGCTGATAGCACACTGGGCAACCACTGAACTTCCAAGCCCAGTCCAGTATCATGGCTGCTTCACACCCTGTGCACCCCACCACCCTCCCAAAGATGCCGGCCCTAATGTGTGGTTCCATCCCCTTTCAAGTAGGTTTCCTTGGGTGAGCCACTAGGTTCCCCTTAGTCCAAGATACACCCCTACTGCCTAATCAGGTCACCCACTAATCTTGGGTACAGTCCCACAGTACACTGGTAACCCTCATACTAGGTGCAGTACAACACAGTAAACTTATAAGGGAAATGAACAACTTCCTAAGCTGCTCTCTCCCAGCCTTTAAATCCAACCCCCAGTGGCTAGAACTACATGAGCTGCACCTGCAGCCTTTTCCTCCAGTTGCAGGACTGGTGTTCCCCTATAAATTAGCATAACTCTGGGGAGGGTGGGTCTTGGGTAGACACCCGACTTGAGAGTGTATCAGCCCTGTCTCCCCTCCAAGCCCAAGAACCAGGCCCCAGCAAATCCCACCAAATAGATTTTAAATCAGAAGAAATGGGCCTCCACCAGCGCAGCCTGTTACACAGTGAAACATCCAACAAATGAGCCCACTTATAGCCACCAAACCAGCTTTCAAACTTTCAACAGCCCCCAAAACAATACCCTGCTAGCTCCTTAGAAGAAAGAAAAGAAATAACCTTCTACCAAGTAAAATTCACAAGAACCCTGTGAAAACAACAAGCAGCAGCTACTGTCCTGGAACACAACTGATCCTGTCCCCTTCCAGAGGTAACTGATCTGATAAGCATACTGGTTGTTAGGAAGGTCAGGAAAAAGGGTGACCAAGGTGGGAAGGGTGGAAAGCCAACTTGGAGGGAGTGACAGATAAGAGGGTAAAGTGGGCAGGGGCATGGGATTGGCTAGGATTCCGCCTAAACCCATCATAAGTAAGGGATGGGGTGGAGCTGGGTAAGGATGAGAGGCGAGGGGGTGGGGATACATAAGGGTTTTAAGGTGGGGGAAGTGAAGTGTGGAGAAACTGGAGAGGAGGTGAATAGGTGGAGAGGAAATGATTGTGATAAAAGGCGGGGAGGGGGTGGTGGTAAGTACTCTGCAGGGCAAAACAAGATGGCGCTGGGGATTAGTAGCAGTAGTACTAATGCTAAACTAGATTGGCTGGCTGCTGTTTGAGGTCATAATGCCATCAACCTGTCTGCCCCATTCAGATCTGTGCAGTCCAACAATTTCCACACTGTCTGGTGCATCAAAGGCAAATATCATTATCTGAACTCCCACTTCCCCCAAATATTGTAGCCCAAATGGACCACTGACAAGCCCACTCTTGTTTCAGGCTCACTGCTCCACTGCTGTTGGTGCTGCCAAAACATATGCCTCCCAGGCGGCAGGCAGCTCATTAATATGCATGAGCCCTTCCTATGTGCCAGAGTTCTAAACTTCTCTTTTTAAACGAGAGTCTTCTCTCCAACCTCAATGTTTCTGGTCCCCATTAGGCTCAGGATGGGCACCAGGACAGTTGTCATGCTTTCCAGCTGACCGCAAAACTGGTAGCCGGCAAGATCAAGGGCTGCATGTGCAGTAGACGCATGCTTTGAGCATGGACAGTGTCAACCACAACCCAGTAATCCAAGCCAAATATGGGCTGAAATTAAGCAGGGCCACTCTGGGGGAACTGAAGTGCAGCCAAAACAGCCCACAGAAACTGGACAAAACAGGGAAACCGGGACCATAAATGCAAGAAACGAGGGACATGAGCGGAAGCGAGTGTTGGAGATTCAGAAGGGAAGTGAGTTTCACTTTATGGAGCTGTGGGACAGCCTACTGGCTGAGGTGGTAGGCATAAAAAAAAAAAAAAAAAAAAAAATAGAAACAGACTTTGAAGGCAGATGAGAACCTTTTTTTTTTTTCCTACCTTATGACTGTGCCATAGGTCTTTACTCTGTCAATGGTCTAGCTAATCATCATCCTCTGTATTGCTCCCTTATGCCTATCCCATGCCTGTTTGAAGCCCTGCACTGTATTCATATCCACCACTGCTGAGGTAGGCCGTTCCATGCATCCACTGCCCTTTCTGTGAAAAAGAACTTCCTCACATTATCCCTTAATCAGCCTCCCTTTAATCTCATGCTGTCCTCTTGTCCTGCTAGTTTTCTTGTATTGAAACATGTTACTCTTTCACCTTGTTAATGCCCTTAAGGTGTTTGAATATTTCTGTCCTATCACCTCTCTCCCGCCTTTGCTCTAGGGTATACATATTGAGCTTGGTTAAATCTGTCTTTGTTTTCTCTGATGCAGTCCCTGCACAATTTTGGATAACCTTCTGACTGCCTCCATTTTGTTAATGTCCTTGTGCAGATGAAGCCTCCAGTAAAGCATGCAGTACCCCAGATGGGGCCTAACCAGTGTCTTGTAAAGGGGGATTACCTCCCTCATATGATTTGTGATATATGTGTACTAATACACCCCAACATCCCTCTAGCCTTGCCTACTGCTTTGGTGCTCTGCTTAAATGATTTGTGGTGATGCCTAAGTGACTGGCAACAATTCCCCTCCCAATCTATAAGTGGCTTCAGGGTTACTCTTCCCTATGTGCATCATCTTGCACTTCGTGTTAAACCCCAGTTGCCACTCTTCAACCATTTTGCCATTTTATCTAGATCTCTTCTCATTCTGCCCACCCCATCTGGATCATCTACTTTGTTGTAGATCTTTGTCCTCTGCAAATGGACAAACCTTACCCTCAAGTCCATCTGCAATGTCACTGAAGATATTGAAGAGGACTGGCCCCAGGACTGATCCCTCACTTGTGACTGGCATCTCTTCTGACTGTATATAATTTACCACAACCTGTTTTCTGCCCACCAACCAGTTTGCCACCCAGTTGGCCAACTTCTGATCCACCTCAAGCCTAACCAGCTTATTAATCAATATTCAATAAGGAACAGTATTGAAAGCTTTGAAGTAAAGGTTGGTGACCCAGTCAAAGAAATCTGAGATTGGACAGAAACTTCCTGTTGTAAACCCATACTGTCTTGGATCCTGTGCTCCTATGAATTCCAGGTGTTGCACCTATCCTTTCCTTAAGGAGCACCTCCATTATCTTGCCGACTGACTGGTCTGTAGTTCCCTGCCTCCTCCCTGTTACCACTCTTGTGGAGCGGGATCACATGAGTCCTTCTCCAGTCTTCTGGGTCATCTCCAGTGCTCAGACTCACTAAACCGTTCTGATAATGGCTCTGCTCGTTCCACCCTTAGCTCATTTAGTACCCTGGGATGTAAACCATCTGATCCTATTGCCTTGCCCACCCTGAGCTTTGCGAACTCTTGTAGGACTTTCTTTTGTGAAGGGACTTGTGCACACCTCCTTCCCTCTCCCTGTGTCCATGGTGCTGAGCTTTGGGCCCTATCCTACTTTCTCACTAAGTACTGAGCAGAAGTATCTATTCACAATTTACTCTTCAGGGTTTTAAATGAGCTTAAATGGACTAGTTGTTTGATGCGTGAAAGTGCTAATAAGTTGTGAAAATGCATAGCACTTAGCATAGATTGATTAGCAAAATGTGAAAAAATAGCTTTATTGTGTACTGTCATGGACTTGATCAAAAAAATGGGTAGCAGTCTACTGCCAAGCATTTCTGAAAATGGTTGGCATTACTCCTGTTTTGCTGTGCTATACCAGCCATTTAAAACCATGCTCTGGGTTGAGGCACCACATTATCATATATAACTTTGGGAAATAATCCCAAGTTGCTACTGTAGCAGGACCCAGGCCCCTTAACCTGTACCAGGGACAACAGGCAGGGGTAGTAGCCCACTGGCACATGGTGCCTGGGCTACACATTGATGTGCTGGGAAGAAATGGCTATGTTGAAATTTTGGGGTCAAAATATTGAAACTTACCAAAGTTATAAACCTGCATTTCTAAACTTCAATGCAGGCTCATAACTCTGATATTTTTGCCCCAATTTTCAATATAGCCTTCTTATGGCCCCACCTCACGAACAAGTGCAGAGAAAATGTTCAACTCCTGGCCGAGATCATTTCGCACGGTGTCTGCAAAATCGCCTCTTGGGATGCAAAAAAATTTTTGGACATGATCTGAAAAATAGCTCACATTCATAAGGTGCTGTGAAGAAATAGCTATGTTGAAAATTTGGGGTCAGAATATTGAAAATTACCAAAGTTAGGAGTTTGCGTTTGTAAATGTCAATGCAGGCTCATAACTGTAATATTTTTTACACCAAATTTTCAACATGGCCATTTTAAGACCCCCACCTCATGAACAAAGGTGGAGAAACCTTTCAACTCCTGCCAGAGATGGGGAGATGCACACTCTCTCCCTAGCACCAGGCAGTGCTGCTTTGTGGAGGTCCCACATGGGGATATCAAAGGCAGCTTGGCTGGCTAGCAACATAATTTAATACCATTTAGACACTTGGCAAAACTGTTCCTGCCCTGCTCTGTACTGTGGAAAATCTTGTTTTCTCAAACTTGATAAATTCTGCTGTATAAATTGGGCTATAACTTCACAAACTGCCTTGCTATATCTGCTTCCCAGACTGCTCTGTTTACGTGGGGCTTCAGTGGGATGATTACTCTTATTCATTGTACACCAGAATCTTGTATTTTGTTAGTACAAGATCCCTGATGTTAGTTATATGAACCGCTTTACATGATGGCTTTGGCTGTGAACAGCAGCTTCTACTAATGCAGTAAAATAGTGAACTTGGTGATTAAGAACATGTAATATTGTCCAAGAAGACAATAGACTAGCAAATTATCAAGTGTTAACAGTGTGAGCAGCAGAACTAGGCAGGCAGCAGTTCCACACATTCTAGGCTGACTGACACATCAGCTTAGCTTGCTGAGCAGCACAGATCAAAGGGAATGGCTGATTCTTGATTGGATAGGCTATTCCTTTTGAAGTTTGCCATCTCCACCCACCAAGATAACTGTCATAGTAAATGTGGCTGATTGGAGTGACACTGAATTGGCCTTAAAAAAAACTGCTCTGCTTTGGACGAATAGTGTCACACCCATCAAAAGGCAGTACTACTACAATATGTTTGCTCTGCAGTTGCACACATGGTGAACATAAAAATGAATATTTGTGAGGCAAACATTATTGCTGGGAAACTATATGGTGACCAACAATACTGCTGCTTTAAGATGAATCCTCTTTAAATGTGCGCTATAATTGGGGGTGGTCACCATGGAATAATATAGTGGTATCTGAAGCTTGACACCCACCACTAAAATTCAGTCCTACAGCAAAGAGCAGGTTAGACAAAGCACACTGCAGTATTTTTTGGTTGGTAAATTTCTGATCTTAATGGAAATGATCACATTTGGAAGAATACTAAAGCGCACAGCAGAAGCATGCCATGTACTAATGAGGACACTTTCTCATTTCAACCTGAGATGCATGGCTTATTGACTAGGTTTTGGGCTATACAGCTTTACAGCGCATAATGTAGTAGCCACTCTACAGTGTGATACGGGGGAGTGTTTGAGACATGACCCTGTACTATCAACAGGGGCTGCTACCAGCCAAATTACTCGTGATGGATGACTTTTGAATGTAAGGTTACTCATCTTGAAACTTGGAACATTGGTAAAGCCGGCTAGTCTAGGAAGATGCATGTGGCCATTTAGGGCAAGCACACGTAGCTCCTATTTGGTACAATAAGTAACTGGGAAACACTTTATTATGCGTTTCAGAGCATCCATCTCTGACACTGCTATAGTAATGGTGGCCATCATGGAATTGCATCTAGTGCAGTTTGTGGTGTAATAACATTTTCAGTTCCCACTGTAGAGGGCAGAACATGTTGAATTCTGCCATATCTAATTGGACTATCACTTTGTCTCTGAGGGGAGTGTTCTTCAGTAGTCGTCTAGTAGTAGGCTCCAAGCCAACAAAGGGAGGCATAATGTCTGGTAGCATTTGAGGAATGACCAACAGTTTCTGCTAGAGTCGGCACTATCTGCTAAGCTACGGATGAATGCTTGCCCAACTATAAGCTGCCTACTAAACTAGCATGATGTGTGGTGGAATTTGGCCCTTGGGAAAACGAAATATTTTATAATATATAAATATATTTTATAATTGACAATAGATTTACATACATAGAATACATTCCAGACTACTTGTTTTATAACATTGTAATGTATTGGAAATTCAATATTTCTATTTATGCAATTGGGGTGAGTGGATAAATTATTTGGTAAAGACATCTCTTCTCACAACCATGGAATAAATGTATTTAGTCATCAGTTTATCTGCAGTTGCGATGCTCGCATAAACTTCACTCCACAGCTCACTGCCCACTTTCAGATGAATATCGGGACCAGAAAACATCCTCTAGATGCAAAGTTCACCCAGACAACAGGAAAGTCCAAGAAAAGCACACCATTTAACTCCAGAAACTAAGCTTTAAAAAAAAAAAAAAAAAAAAGCTGCTCCACGTCCCCAACAAAACAAACTACAGCACCCGAACAGACGCACCAAACCATCCCAAGTCTTCCAAGGTGGCCACTGTAACTCCACAATGCTGCCGTAACATATTTCACCCACTAACCCACGTGAACCAGTCAACTACTCTGCACATGACCAACACACACAGGAATAAAACCACCAATGTAAACAAAGAACCATTACAATCAACCAACCACAACATACAATCCAGTCCCATTCATAAAAACCAATCCAAACCCATGGAAGACCTGCACACACAAAATAAACCCCAAAAGTACCCCAAATATCCACATACAGAAGCCAAAATACAACAGAAACACACCATGGAAAAACGGGCCCCTTTTGCAGAAATCAAATACATGATGGGCACCGGTGGAATACGCTATGTATCTGAACTTATGGAGACTGACCTCTGGAACCATCACTCAAGGCTCCGCTCTGCCACTTGAGAGGTTATCAGAGGTAAGGGTCCACTCATTGAGAAATGGTGTATTACACCAGCATCCATTACTTAGTGTGTGTGTGTGTGTGTGTGTGTGTGTGTGTGTGTGTGTATGTGTACAAATATAGTGATTAAATTCCAAATGTATTGAAATAAGGACAGTCATTGGTGTATTGCAAATACATGTACATTCCTAGATTTACAAATATGTAATATACATGTGTAATGGATGTTAACGTAACCAGAAGATGAAAACAAAGGGTATAAATTGATTTAATGTCCCCTATCTGTACAACTGGAGTTTATCTTAATAACCATAGAAATTTTATATTGGAATTGGTGCTTTATTCAGCTGCTTTAACTCAAACGTATATTTACATAGATACATGGATGTTGGCAGATAAGGGCCTTTGGCCCACCTAGTCCCTTCACTTGCACCTCGGTTTACGATACTACTGTAAGACGTTGCTGGGAGGTGGGGACTTGGAGGGGCCAAGGCGATCTTGGGTGGTGGGGAGCCCCGTGTACAGTGGAGGGTGGTAGGATAGAGATCGTTGGGACCAGAAGGTGCCCTGTTTCATGACTGTCATGAGAAGCCAGACTTGTTTAGTGCCTGTCCCCAGGGAGTCCACCAGACAGTGGTCAGGTAGCCAGAGGGGCTGCTTTACCCACCAACCCCCAAAGGGCAGTGCTATGCAATGCCAGATTGATCAGGAACAAGACTGCAATTATTATTAGACTATTTCCTCTGCCGATCTAGCTTGCATCACGAAGACCTGGGTTGGGGACGATGCTAGCCCAGTTTGAGGCTGCCATCCTACTCTGGTATACCGTAATGCACTGCCCCAGAGGAATGTAGGGGCAGTGTGGAAACCATTTGTGTTAGACCCGACTTGGGCTTCACCATGCACTCAGTGGGAACCCTGGGTTCTTTTCAATGTGTGGCCGTTTGTGGGGTTCCAGGCACAGGCTGCAGGATTTTCTTTATTTGCTGTCCTCCCGGGGTGGCGGGGAAACTTCCTGCAGGAGGTTGCCGAATTTGTCGTTGGCGAAACATTTGAAGCCCACAGATGTATTGTCTTGGAGAATTTCTATGTTTGGGTTGACGACAGATCTTCTCAGCTTAGTCATAACCTCTTCCAGATTATGTAATCACTGGGCTTGTCCTAAGTTTCTGCTGCGACACACCAGGGCGGCCACACGTTGGACCTGGTGTTCTCACTGGGGCTTGAGAAAAATAATCTCAATCTTGATCAGGTGGTATGGTCCGATCACTGCACGGTGTAGTTCATGTTTGGGCTCCCACTGGATGCCCTCCCCCTACAGAGATGATGAGCTGTTGTCCTTTGCAGGGATAGACCCTGGAGGGTATTTTTTTTTTTTTTTTTTTTTTGGCAGCAGCTGATCTATCTGGTGTGGGTAATGCATGTGTTGGAGGCGCTGGTGACGTGGGCTCTTATAATAGAGTGCTATCTGACACCATCGACTCCCTCGCACCTGTCCGTGTACAACCCAAATCTTCCTACCTGAGGTCCCCATGGTTTGATGGGGACCTCAGGAAGATGGAGAAAGGGTTGGAGGTTGGAGCAGTGCTGGAGAAAGTCTGGCACGGAGGACAAACTGGCCCTGCATGTGCATTATAATGCATACCAGGGTGCAGTCGACCATGAGGCAGTGTTCCTATCCAGGGCAATTGCTGCCGGGAAGAACCGACCAGCTGTACTTTTTCAGACTCTGGACAGGCTACTTCATCCTGCTTGTCTACATCTGAAGAAGGTTTTTGCTAATGCTGAATGCAAAAAGTTTGCTCGGTTCTTCTCTGACAGTGTCTCGTATCCGGCAGGGAGTTCCTCCAGTCAGCAATGCTACAATTGGCAGTGGCTGCCAGAAGTATTGAGTGCACTCTGCCTGGTTGGGGAGAGTTTAGACCAGTAGAGGTATGTGAGGTCATCAGAGTGGCAACCAATCTGAAGCTCACTTTTGTGAACTGGATCAAGTGCCGACTCATTTCTTGAGATGTGTTGACACCATTGGCCTGGTGTTTGCTCAGATTGTCTGGTGTTCCTTATTTGAGGGGATCTTCCCTGATGCCTTGGAGGAATTTGAGACCACTCCTAAAGAAACAATCGTTGGACCTGGAGGTTAGGGCAAATTACTGACCGATTTCTAGTCTTCCCTTTTTGGTGAAGGTTGTGGAGAAGGCAGTGGCGTTTCAGTTGGAGGAGCACCTCATGACCCATGAGTTGTACGAACACTTCCAGTCAGGGTTTTGAGTGGGGCATAGCACAGAAACTGCACCTGTTTGGGTGCAGAATGATGTTCTCTGGGCTAGAGATCAAGGAGGGAGGACGATTCTTGCTCTCCTTGATCTCTCCTCAGTATTTGACACTGGACCATTGTGTGTTGCTTGACAGCCTTTGGGAACTCTGTGGACTCGCTGGCACCATCATCTGCTGATTGTCCTTTTTTAACCAATGGGAGGCAATGGGTTGTGATGGAGAATTTCTCCTCTACTCCTAGCCCCCTGTCCTGCAGAGTACCTCGGGGATTGATGTTGGCCCCAATATTGTTCGCAGGGTACATACTACCCCTGGGAGGGATCATTGGGAAGTATGACTTGGGGTTTCATTGCTATGCTGATACCCAGCTATACTTATCCTTTGTCCCAGGAACATCCAACACGGTAGATATGCTAAACAGCTGCCTTGCTGAGATAGACTGGATGGCCTCTAATTGGTTGCGACTGAACCCTGATAAGACTGAGGTATTGGTGGTGGAGTCTGAGTGTGTGATAGGATGGCCTCTGAATCAGACTGGACTTGTTCTGGGATCTGTTCCATTGAAGGCCTCTTCAAGGGTGGAAAATCTTGGTGTCATTCTGGATAGGAGTTTGACTATGGAGGCACAGATATCTTCCACTGTCCGCTCTTGTCTTTTCCATCTCAGAAATGTCACCAGGATAAAGCCCCTCTTTCCGCTTCTGGACCTCCCCACTTTGATGCATCCCTTGGTTACTTCAAGGCTTGACTACTGTAATGTGCTCCATCTCAGGGTCGTGGGAGGATCTTTCCACAGACTGCAGTTGGTGCAAAGTGCAGCTGCCTGGTTACTTGGGCAGCCAAACTTTGCCACATTACACGGGTGTTGCATGAGCTGCACTGGCTGCCGGTCAAGTGTAGGATCCTCTTTAAGGTTGGTCTTCTCATCTATAAGGCCCTACATGGGGAAATTACAGGCCTATTTTGCTCCTCCTTGCTAAAGTCCAGGAATCGCTCATATTGTCCAAACTCGGTCTTTCTCTCCTCCAACAGCTCCCTCTCACCCATGCAGTCAGGTTTCATAAAGCACCACTCCACCATCACCACCCTTCTAAGCGTAACAGACTCCATCCTCTCTGCCATGGACAACAGCCAAACCACAGCCGCCATATTCGTAGACCTGGCTAAAGCTGCTTTTGACTCTCTCCCACCCGCTGCTACTCTGCAAACTTGGTTCTTTCAGCATTGCCCAGCCTGCTGTTGCCTGGTTCCATTCGTATCTTCATGATGGGCAACAATCCATTTAAATAGGCGACGCTGTCTCCTCTCCCTATGTTATCGGGTGTCCCCCAAGGCTCTATACTTGGTCCTATCCTCCTCTCCTTTAATGACCTTTCCTCCACCTGCCTCTCCAATGTGAATCTATACACAAATGACACTATAATCTTTGCTTCTGGGCCCCTTCTACGTCTCTGTCCTCCCCAACCTCCAAATTGTTTTCAATAGAGTCCAGTCCTGGTTTCTCTACCACCTGCTCACACAACACAAAAAAAACTCTCACCATGGTCTTTGGTTCCAGGCAAAACTTAGTACCCTCCCTGCCCTGCCCCCCCAGCGATCCACCACCCTGGATGGCTTGCGTGGAGCTAGTCCCAGCTTTCAAGTACCTGGGTGTTTGGCTGGACAGCCACCTTAACTACTCCACTCATATTGAGGTAATCTGCTCCAAACTCCAGCCCAAACTCTCAATCCTCATCACAACAAAACCAGCTTGACTATCCCACCCATTGCGAGCTTGTACACACAATACTGCCTGTCATAGACTATGCCAACATTGCCTACAGAATGGCCCCAGCACTCTGGTCTCTCTACTAGATATCCTTCTCGACTCTTTCTGCCACTTTGCCACTGCTTCCCTCACCCACTCACTCACCACTATCTACTCCACTCCACACTAGTCCTTGCTCTGCTCTCCCACAGGAGAGCCATCCACAGCACCTCTCATAGCTAAATTTTGGCTTGATTCCCTACCCTCTTAACTCACGTCCCACCTCACATCAGCCACTTCCCTAAACCACTCTCTTCACCACAGGGGCCCATGCACTTTCCACCTGCACCGAACTCTCTCATTGGCCAAGCTGCTTTTCTTACCATCTCCACATCTCTGGAACAATCTCTGCCTGGCCCCCACTCATTTGGCCTCTTCCCAACTTCTCAGGCTCCTACCCACCCCACATTGCCCTAATTGTACAAATGGTTCCAGCACTCAGCAGAGGCCCCTCAGTCTCTACTCTCTCTCTAGTGCCCCCCGTCTGCAACCCTGTCCCTTTCTGCACATCTACTCTGCTCACTTACTGTTTTTGTTAATATAAATGTATTCCTTGTAAAAATGTCTGTACATACTGATGGTGTTCTTCCCCATTTGTTACTCCTTTCTTCACTGTTCACTTTGTACCCGGGTCACACCTGGAAATGAGCCTCGGCTCAGTGTGCTTTTTCCAGTCAAATTTTAAATAACCAGGGCCCTGACTTTTTTAAAATCTGTTGGCCCTTCTTGTACCTGCTCTCTCGGTTCACCCCCTCCATTTCTTCTGTGGGGGCCCCTAACTATTTCCAAGACGAGGTTGAAATCTGCCGGCAACAGGGTCGTTAGTTTCACTGCCCTGTCCTGTGGAATTTGCTGCCCCTTGGGGTTAAGGGGGCCCCTACCTTGGAGGTATTCAAGGCCCTCGTATTGGCTCAGGCATTTTTGGATTGTTATTAATTTATAGATCTGATTTGATTACAGCCAGTGGTAATTTGATTAGTTTATGGGTAAAGTTTTATATGAAGTGTTATTTATCTTAATTTCTGTGTTTTTATTGATCGACTTCTGAATGTGTTTACCCATCTATATGGCGTCCAGAGCCTCCGGGATTGGGCGTCTTTTAAATAAATTTTTGCCTTGCCTGCCCATTACTACAATTTACTCAACATTTTTATACTTAAAACATAGGCTTGAGTTTGTGAGTGCGTTCTATGAAAGGCAAGGCTCAGATAAGTTGTCATACTACCCCATTTTGTTTCCCTTTTAGGTCCAGATGAGATCTGCATGTACTTGCTTTATACCTTTGTCTGTAAGCCAATGTTGTAAATTAAAATATTTTAAAGAATTGTCGTGATTTAGGCTGAACTGTTTTTGAAATATGCAAATTAGTTGTGCACATGGGATCAAATTAAGAACTTAAATATATTGTGAATGTTATATTTTTGTAACGTATAAAAAAAAATATAGTATTTACTCTTTTTGTACTCACAGGGATTGTTACTGTTTATTGCTAACATTTTATTTATTTTTCTCAGATTCAAATTGTTGCTGGTATACCTTCTGAATTACAGGGTGTGTTTACAGATTACTGCTGTAATCTTCTGATTTCAAATTGTCTTTCGTAAAGTATCTTCTGTTACTGCTTTATTTTTCTTTGTAGCAAAGTTTCTTACACGGGTATATCTTCTGTGAAATTACAGGTGGTGCTGTACGGGTTTTAGTTATCTATCATTAAGATAAGCTTTCAGGGCTACTGGATTTGTTGCTGGCTGATTGTTTCTGCTCTTACCTGCTTGTTTCTTTAATCCATTCTTTCTTGGCAGGGGAAGGGACCAGCCAACCACCCCACACTACACTCAGGGTAGCGCAGTCGTGACATTTCTTGTAGCAAAGCAGGAAGGGGTGGATCAGAGGCGTATGCACACAGTGACCTCATTTACAGGGGCACTAGTAATTTAATGTGTTATAACAATGTATACAAAAACAAACACAAAATCGGACTTTTGCTTTCATTTTCTTCCAATTACTCTGACAAGGTTATAAACCCAGCAATTTATCTGGAATGGATATCGATAACTGCAGGTACTGCGGAACACTTTTCAGAAGGGCAGTTTTACAGTATTTAGGACACTGTCCTGCATGCTGGGCCATTGGAGATCTAAGGGCTCAGCTCAAGGCAGCATGGTCAGATTGTGCGCCTCAAAATTGCATATTCAAGAGGAAATGGATTATAAGAACCACCTGCCATTTCCCCAACATCCAACAGAAGCGCCTCAACCGCAGAGGGTAGTTGGTCCGGGAGGTTGGCAGGTGGTTAGGGGCAAATCAGGTGTCCCATCACTCGGTGCTCTCCAACATACTGCCTCAACAAGCCATATAAAAACTATAAACAGGTATGCCTTTCTCCGAAATCAAAGGGGCAGAGGACACTGCAGCACAGGAGCTAGCACAATAACTCCCAAAACAGAAACCAAAACAAAAAAGCAAAAAGGAAATCCAAAAAACTTCTTCTGATCATAGGAGACTGATTTGGGAAGTTGATGCGCATCTCCAGCCCGGGGTAATGGTCAGATGTCTCCCAGGTACATCAGCGTGGAGAGACACTGACTGCATTGCTAAAATTGTTCAGGAAGCAGGAGAAAACATTGACGTCCTGGTACACATGGACAGTCTCGCCAGCCAGTCAGTTGTGGAGACCAAGGAACATCTGACCAGGCTGGGTAACTATCATCCATTTCGTCCAGCATCTCCTTCTCTGAGATGCTGCCAGTCGGGGGGGGGGGGGGCAGATGGACAAAGTCTGAGAAGGGGAGATAGGGGAGCTAAACATGTGGCTCAAGGGCTGGTACATTTGTAGGGAACTGGCAGCAATTTTGGGAGTGAAAGTTTAAATTTGATGGACTGCATCTGACTAAGGGAGTCTGTGCATTGGGGCAGAAGTTTGACATCTGTGCAGAATATTTACACTAGCAAATGGGGAGAGGGGTGCAGCACCCCATATGTCGAATGGGAACACCCTTCCCCCCAGCTAGTGGTCAAACAGGAGTTCGGCATGTTTTTAGTTCATTTGCATCACCAGGTAAGGAAAAGGTCCAGCTCCATATACGATGCACTGGGGAAATGCCAGACCTCGCCCAACAACTAACGCACCAAAATCTGGCCAATGGAAAATCATGTACACAAATGCTCACAGTCTGGGGAAACAAGATCCCAGACCTGCAGGCAATGAGGCTAAACTGGACATAGTAGCCATTAGCGAGACATGGTTTACCAGTAACCACACTGGGAGACTTCAGTAACTGGCAACGTACTGTTCAGAAGAGACCGAGGAACAAAAAGGGGGGTGGAGTGGTCCTTTATGTCAATGAAAATATCAAAGCTACAGAAATTCAGAATACACATAAGAAGCCAGAAGAACTGTGGGTCACCCTGGAAATAAGAAATGGGACAGTCATATAAACTGGGGTGGTGTACAGGCCTCAAGACCAGGGGGAGGACATAGACACATTACTGTTAGAAGATATACAAAACATGACCGCTAAAGGGAGGTTCTGATAACTGGAGACTTCAACATGCCAGATACAGATTGATCAATACCAGCAGGAACATCTGCCAGAATTACACATGGTGGATTCCCTGCAGGGGGAGACGACTGGTACAACAACCTACAAAAGATAGGGCTATCCTAAATCTAGTACTGACTAACGGGGAAAGGACCACAGATCTCCAGGTAGGTCACCTGGGGGCCAGTGACCATCACATGGTATGGTTCAATTTGGCCACTAAAATTAAATCTTCCCATTCCAAGGCAAAAATATGGGACTTTAGAGAAGCTGACTTTGATAAGATGGCCAACAGTTAAGCTAGCCCTGTCAAGAAGAAATACAGGTGAGGGAGTACAGGCAAAGTGGGCAAGCATTAAAGGTGCAATACTTGAAGCAACATCCTATTGTTGGAGAGAAAAGGAAGTGCAAAAGGACGACAACACTTTGTTTCTCAAACAGCAGAAAAGGTCTGAGCCAAAAGGCTGGCCTTCAGGAAATGTATAAGGGAATGCAGCAGGATGAAAATAGGGAGACATATCAAACTTCCCTAAGTGAAGCAGGGAAGGCAGTAAGGCAGGCAAAGGCCCAAACCAAGGAAACACTAGCACAAACAGTAAAAGGTGACAAGACTTTCTATAGATACATTAGTGAAAGGAGAAAGTACAGAGAGGGTATTGCTAAGATCAAAGGGGATAAAGAGGCATGTCAGGAGGACCATGTAAAAGAATTTATCCTAAATGGATACTTCTGCTCAGTATTTACTGACAAGAAGGTAGGTCAGGGCCTACAGCTCAGCAACATGGACACGGGGGAGGGAGGTGTGCATTAGTCCCTTCACAAAAGAAAGGATCCTACAAGAGCTCGCTAAGTTCAGGGTGGACAAGGCAGTGGGATATGATGGCATACATCCCAGGGTACTAAAGGAGCCAAGGGTGGAACTAGCAGAGCCATTATCAGAACTGTTTAATGACTCTCTGAGCACAGGAGAGGTCTCGGAAGACTGGAGAAGGGCTCATGTGGTCCCGCTCCCCGAGGTGGTAGCAGGGAGGAGGCAGGGAACTACAGACCAGTCAGTCTTGCCTCAGTAGTAGGCAAGATAATGGATTCACTCAAGGAAAGGAGAGTGCAACACCTGGAATCCATAGGAGCACAGGATCCAAGACAGCATGGGTTTACAAAAGGAAGGTCCTGTCAAACTAATCTTATAGATGTCTTTGACTGGGTAACCAGAGTGGTGGACCAAGGGGGAGCAGTTGATGGCACCTACCTTGACTTCAGCAAAGCTTTTGATTCTCTTCCACATAGAAGATTGATTAGTAAGCTGTGTAAGCTTGGGGTTGGTAAGAAGTTGGTCAACTGGGTGGCAGACTGGTTGACTGGCTGGCAAAAACAGAGTGGTTAACTGTATAGTCAGAGACGCAAGTCACAAGTGAGGTACCTCGGATCAGTCCTCGTCAATATCTTCATCGGTGACATTGCAGATGGACTGGAGGTTAAGGTTTGTCTGTTTGCAGATGACACAAAGATCTGCAACATAGTAGATCCAGATGGAGTGGGCAGAATGAGAAGAGATCTGGATAAACTAGCAAAATGGTCGGAAGAATGGCAACTGGGGTTTAATGCAAAGAAGTGCAAGTTCATGCACAAAGGGAAGAGAAACCCTGAAGCTACCTATAGGTTAGGAGGGGAATTGCTGGCAATCACAAGGGAAGAAAGACTTGGTCGTCGTCATCACCCATCCAAGCAGACCACTAAAGCAGTAGGTAAGGCTAGAGGGATGTTGGGGTGTATTGGTAGGGGTATCGAGTCTAAAGAGGGAGATAATCCCTCTTTACAAGACACTGGTTAGGCCCCCATCTGGAGTACTGTGTGCAGTATTGGAGGCCACACCTTCACAAGGACATTAACCAAATTGAGGCAGTCCAGAGAAGGGCAACCAAAATGGTGCAGGGACTGCATCAGAAAACATATGAGGACAGATTAACGGAGCTCAATATGTATACCCTAGCACAAAGGAAGGAGAGGGGTGTTGTGATTGAAACATTCAAACACCTTAAGGGCATTAACAAGGTGAAAGTATAATGTTTCAATATAAGAAAAATAGCAGGACAAGGGGACACAGCATGAGATTAGAGGGAGGCCGATTAAGGGGTAATGTGAGGAAGTTCTTTCACAGAAAGGGTTGTGGATGCATGGAATGGCCTAACTTGAAGTGGTGGATATGAATACAGTGCAGGGCTTCAAACAGGCATGGGATAGGCATAAGGGAGCAGTACAGAGGAGTATGACTAGATGGGCCATTGACAGAGCAAAGGCCGATGGCCCATTCATAAGGCAGAAAATGAGGCAGACTGGATGGGCCTTGCGGTCCTTATCTGCCGTCCACTCCTGTCTGTCCGGTCTGTAATATTCTAACATATTTCAGACAATGTGTTACTAGATTGACGTGCTTTCAAGCAATGCATGAGGCAGAAATAGATTATGTATTTCTGAAATATATTGATGTATTTCCTCAGTTTAGTGTTCTGACACTTAATGCAATTTCCCAGTATATCGAAATACATTTAATTTCCATAAAATATATATTTTATTTATTACGTACCACAATTACAAATACCTTTGAACCAGAGGTTTGTTTACAAAGGATCCCCTGTTGAAATAAAATTGTGGAGACAGTAAAATATTGAAAATATTGACAATACAACCCATACAGGTAGAGAATTAACATTATAGCTCAAACGGTGGTTTCCTCTAGTTAAAGGCATCAAGATGACAGTGTATATATACGTGTGTGTTTATATAAAAAAAAAAAAAAAAAAAACTGAGTGGACTTAAAAATTAAAAAGGACATTGGAAAGGTGGAGAGATGTTAAATATGTAATGTACATTACATAATTTAAAATTTTAATTGGAACTAAAGTATATTTCAATATATGCTGGAATATACTGTATTGTCAATGTTTCTCGTATAGTGACTTATTTTTGCATACAAGTTATGTATTATGTAAATATATTTAATCTGTAAGCCCCCCTTCCTGCTGTCTAGGAGTGTCCAGATGACAGAGGTGGGAGGGGAGCACTGTACAAGCCAGAAAATGCAGTCTGAGGAAAATGGAAATAATGCTTATCACCTGGTTCTTTGGCAGTAAGATGGCTTTGCTAGTTAGGGAGCAGGTTCTCTTGGTTCCAAAGGTGGGCTGCAGGGGACAGTTTTCGTTAGCAAGTACACCATTGCACAGTTAAAATTAAGTTCCATGTCCAATCCAGAATCTGAATGTAAAAGGCATTTGTCAATGCTGAATGTTTGCTTGCTGGCATTGGCATTGGCAGTGTAGGAGTGAGATGCATAATAAGAATGGCAGTGAAGTATTTAACTGAAGCCAACCCCACCACCACCCTGCAGAGACTGGCATTGGGGTGTGCCTTTGGGTCATCTCGTATAATGTCCACGCCATTTCACCACACCCTACCCTGCAGACAGACAAGTGTCATGGTGTGCCTTGGGGTCTTTGGCCCTTATGCTCACCCCATTCCATCAGGAAATAAGGTGAGATGGGTGCAGTATAGGAGAATGGGGTGAACTTTGGGGCTGAAGAGTCCAAGGCACACCTCAATGCCTCTCACTGGTTGCAGGGTGGGGGTGGGGGTGGAATGGCATGAGCATTACAGGCGACCATCCTAACTCACACCCCTGATTCCTGTTAGTCTCTACAGGATGGGGCGTTATGGTCGGAAACCCTAACGCCTCAGGAGTTCATTGGTATTTTCACTCCAAATTTTCAACATGGGTCTTTTAGTGACCCCCATGTTATGAACAGTGGCAATATCAGTTCATTAGCCAAAATCTGATTTTGCACAGACTGTGCCATTTGGCACCACAGGTGCGAAAACACATTTCGGAGAGGATGTGAAAAATGACAGTTGTACTGTTGATGGGGAGGTGTAACAAAATGGCAATGTTGAAACTCTGCAGTGAAAATATAAAAAAAAAAACTGGTCACAAGCTTGCGTAGAAACTGCGCAATGCACACCCGTAATGAGTTTGGGGATTTTTTATAGTAGATTGTCAACACAGGCATTTTGGAACCTCCACTCATTAACTGTCACTGATTTTTCTTACTCTGTCCCAAACAGTGATTTCCCACAGCGACCATGCATTTCTGCACTGGAAGTGCAAAAACGCATTTCGGCCAGTGTGAAAATGACAGCTGTACTGCTCATAAGGAGGTGTGGTAAAATGGCAGTGTTGAAAATCTGGAATGAGGATATTAAAAATACGGAAACTTACAAGCATGTGTAGGAACTGTGTAACGCACGCTAGCAGTCATTTTTTGGGATTTTTTTCACCAAACTTTCAACTTGAGTTTTGGGGGCCCACCTCATGAATCTGTGCTGCTGTCATTACGTTAATCTGTTGTGAAAGATGGTTCCGCCGCAGTGACTGTGAAATCACCTTTCAGGATTGAATAACAAAATGACAGGGACTGAGTTCATGAGGTGAGGCCCCAAGAACCCCATGTTTAAAATCTGGTGAAAAAATTCCCCAAAATGGCAAAGATGCATCAAAGTTGAAAAACCATTTATGCCATTATATAGCTTACAAGCATTTCTTTGGTCTGCTTTGAAGTGTGCAAATGTGTTCCTGGTCCACCGAAGATTGTTGCGCTGGGCTGCAGAGGTAAGTATGGGTTGGGGGAGATGGGCAAGACTGTCAACGAGGGACTGTTTTTTTTTTTTATTTTTTTATTTTTTTTTTTGTTTACGGGTTTTTTACCTTCATTTAGGAAGAGGTGTGGGATTTTGCCATGTTAGGTGGGCTCAAGCATGGCAGCTGGAAATCTGGTTTTGGGAGGATACAGTGGAGCTGACCCCCTTGTATCTGGTTTGAGGGCGCATGAGCACACTGGGGTGTCCCAGTGTGCTACATGAGTATTGCTGTTGTGTCGGGGGTGGGGAGGATAGAAGAAAACAGAGCTGTCTATGAAAGCTGCTCCTCATGCAGTGCTGAGTGTAGGCACGTTGCATACTGCCATTAGCAGTATGCAGATTGCTTACACACTACCACCGCTCATTGTAGCAGTGTTTTGCTTTCAATTGTAGGCCACTGCATCTGAACTGCTGTCATAGACTGACCAAACATTTATTGGTGTGATGACGCTGCACCTGCAAAGAAGGAGCAGTGCATTGGAAGCGAGGTGGCACACCTACGAAAACTCGTACGGTGGCACTTTCTTGCACATGCATGCAAGCAAACGTAACTGATTTAATGGATAAGGTTGAACCACTCCACGGAGTTTTTTTTTCTGTCTGTTTTTGGGGGTACATGCATGGTGGGGACATTTCACAGGCTGAAACCTGACGATCCTTCTGCCACAATCTTTTTCCAACAGTTTTGTTTGCATGCAGTCATTCCCGCAAGCTGAAAAGGCTACATTCCTGACAGCAGCTTTAGTGGACCGAACCAGGCTGCACTTAGAGGCAGCTTGCTTGTACTTGGGATCACTTCCATTTCGTATCCC
The DNA here is from genome assembly GCA_016271365.2 of Neoceratodus forsteri. Lineage (NCBI taxonomy): Eukaryota > Metazoa > Chordata > Ceratodontiformes > Ceratodontidae > Neoceratodus > Neoceratodus forsteri. The sequence goes on from CM028131.1 coordinate 1,600,083,289, forward strand.
TCCTTTTCAATATAATCTTTACACAGGCACTTGACAGCTTTTCATTATCTGCTTCTCAAAACTGGGCATTTACTGGGGACTGACAGCATGAGAGGTTTCTACTGTCCCAATCCCATTTCCAGCTTGGCCTTGCTTTAAACTTTCTCCATCGGGTGAGGTAAGGGAGAGGAGTCTTGCATACATGGAGCATATTCTTTACTTCAAGGTCTTAAAAGTCAGAGTGGTGTTCTTGGCAGGAAATAAACCACCAAAGTCCTTCTGGACATCCATCACTGATGCCACGCACCTTCCGTTCTCCCCTGCAGAGTGCTGACCTTTCCTGGACCTACAGGAACTCCCTTCTCTTCTCTCCCCCAAAAAAAATCTATAGAGACCAGAGGCACTTTGTGCTCAAGCAGAGATTCAAATTCGGGACTGTTGCTTGTGCCACATGGAGCACCTGAACAGTCTACCTTGCCGGGATCCCAACCAACCATTCCCCACATGGGCCTTTCCCTGCCTCCACTGGCCACAACCTAAGGGTCCCAACACTGTAGCGGCCACCGGCCAGGGAAAAGGGGTAGTGCTACTGTAACCCCTAGATGGCGCTATCCCAGGGGCTACTACCCCTGCCTGATTTGCCACTAACAGGTTGAGGGGCCTGGATCCAATGGCGGGTGCCTCCACCCAGAGGTCAGGGTTTGCAATAGTTAAACTAACTTGGTCACAGCCCTCTGGGACACTGCAACCCCTTTCTTCCCACTAGTGGCCCACACAATATATCAGAATTACCTTCACAGTATACACTTACCCCAGGTCTGGTTTCGGCACTGGGACCTCCTGAGGAAATGAGATACAGTGCAACAATCACAGTACAGTACTTTAACATAGACAAATACCTCCGGCAGTATAACTTTGCTGAAACAAGCAGCTCTGATTTATTTAGGGGATATAACAAGGACAGGGGAAATCGGGTTAATTAGCTTATCACTCTAATAATCTACCTATGGCTCTGTGCACAGGCCTATCCCTATCGGTTACTGTCCCTGGGTACCCAAGCCCTAGTGGCTAGTCCAAACCGTGGCAGCTGGTAGGGCCCTTCACACAGAGAAAAGGAGAATTAAACAGTCAGCAGTACAGTAATTCCATTTGGATTTAATGTGGCAATTCAACAGGGCGACCCTGAATTAGTACTCACGACCTCCAAATAAGATAGGGTCCTTCAATGTCAGCAGGGCTCTCTTTGAGGTACACAAACCTCTTCACACATCCATATAAAAGAAAGCACTATACCAGGCAGGCTGCATCTGTATCCCGATCGCAATTACTGCACAATACCCGGAGAACACACAGCAGATTCAGTTCCTGACAGACCGAGTGCAATTTTCAGCAATTCCTCCAGTCTTCTACAGGGTGAGCCTGGTTTCTACTCTTCAGAGATCCTTTGATTCTTTTCACAGGACGGATTCAGTCCTAACAAGCTGTTACACAAGCTGCAGACCGAACTCTGGGCCTTACACGTTTTTTTTTTTTTACTAAAACTGCACACTGAAAAGCACAGGGCTCCTTCCTCTCACTGCCAAAGCTCAACTGAACTCCAACCGACAAAACCGGCACTTCCTTTGAGTTCCTCCTGTTCTTGACTGATTGGCTCACTCACAATAGACTGCTGCTGTTGGTCCAAAAAGGCACTGAAGTCTAAACTACATCTCCCAGAGTCACTGCCTATACAATCCTCTTGTGGCTGGCTCAGATTATGAGTCCAAGTTCTGATTCGTCCAAGGCACCATTTTAGAGCTAGCTTACCCCACACTGGTCCAGTTCAGCAGTTCAAAACTAGAATGGGGAACTAGCAGACACAGTTCTGACTGCAAAGAAAGCAGGTTAGACAAACTGTAATTTCATTATTACTCTAAATTTCTGGCAAACAGTTACATCTTTCAGATAGGTTCCCTTTGCACTCCTAGTGACTGCAAAAATGAAGTGAATTGGCAGCAGCTCGAGTGGTACTCAGAGAAGCACACAGTCCCCCCCCCATACAAACTAATTATGTCTGCAAGCACAGCTCTTAAAGAGACAGTACCAGAGGCTCTAAAAACACTCGCTGATAAATGGCTTAAATGCCAAACACCATTCAGGCTTGGAGCATTCAAGCAAGCTCCTGGAAGTCTTTTGGGAACCCCCATTTGCAGGGGGGGTTACACTACCATCAGCATACCCACAAGTCTCTGCTTGGGGTGCAGTTCAGTTAGTGGCCTGAATTGCCAGAGCAGATCTGCTCACGTGACACACTGACCCAGAGGCTGAACTTGCCTACAGGCGAGACTACTTTTTACATACAGGGCCCCCATTGGTGCTTAACTTTCCAAGGTGCCATAGATCACTTGGGCGGCCTTCTGCTTGCTCAACGGGCTCAGACTCCAACTGCTCTGACAGGCCCAAAACTTGCGCTCCAGTGTCCCCACCTTTGAATTCACTGCCTGAACTGCTGCACTCCTCATGTGGGTTTTCGAGGGGGAGGGCTGGGGTGGCAAGCAGTCCACCCCGGCCCCGCCCTCAGGATTAACTTGTGGGCTGAATTCCCTGACTCTTCTTTTCTGGTAGCTTCCTTCAAAATCTAATTTTTGTATTTATACCCTCTAGGGATGGGGCCCCCTGCTTCCAGCAAGCAAGCCCCACATCCATATCTGCCGGCACCAGCTCTGTCCCCCTCTGCCCAACTACACCTAGCAACCAAAATTTAATATGCTTCCAGAGAGTGCTTACAATATATTTCTTAATATATTACATTGAGACAATGTATTTCTCAACGTACTGACACACATCACTGCATGTTTTTCAATATATTGCAGTATGTTCCATTTTTGTAAAGGGGGCAGGAAACGGGTAGGAATCCCATTTTGCAGTCGCTAGATAGTAGTGCTAGTGATTAGGAAAATAGACAGACTCGTAGACATTTCCAGTGGCCTGTCTAGGGTAAATATTACCTTCTCCAGTACAAATCAGCAGGGCTAGTTAAACAAATGTACTGGCGAGATCCACCTTCTGCTACCTTTAAACATCTCTTGCTCCCTCCTGTTAAGACTGAACCTGGTTAGACTTTTTGGAACACCTCACTCAGTTAAGGTGTACTTGTGTTACTACTGTTTTTGCCCTACTCGCAGTTATTTAGCACCCTGCACGCCTTTGTATAAATCGCCCAGTTTTATGCAGGATACATTTTACTATATACTTGTAACCTGTACCCTGGCCAAGAGCAGCATATTAAAACCAGGACCCCCTAAAATTGTACCCAAACAAGACAACAAACCACAAGTTCTCATAAAATAGACATCACTCCTGGCACTGGGGCAAATACCTGGCTTGGCATCTAGAGATCGGAGGGGAGAGGTTAGGGTGCAATAAACAAACTTTTATATTCTCTCAGTTCTGGGAGAGGTGCTAAGGCTAGGCTATGTCTGTATTGGGGGGACCCATAAATAATTTTACAGGGAAGCCTAGATTGAATATGCACTACTGGAAATGGAATTGTACAATATGGCTTTATTCTGACAAGATGGAACATACACAGAATGGTGTGGTCCCCCAGGTTGTAACTGCCTTTATCAGGGCAACACTTCTTTTTTTTTTCTTCCAGAAACTACCCTTGTCTTTTTTTTTTTTTTGTACATTCTCTTCCACAGAGCAATTATCTAACTGTCCATCCTTCTGTATCAGAGACGTCTGGACCTTTATCTCCCAAAGTGTATGCATTGGGGGGGAGGTTCCACACACTTAAACACATTACACATTCTTTCCTCCTGATGTGATGGACTTAACATGCCCAGGGTAACCTGGTGCCCTTCCACGAACCAGTTAGCCCTGACTGAAATTTCAGATGGGGGGGGGGGGGGTTGCCCACCCTGGCCCTAATTGGTCTCTGCTATTCCTTCAGGGTTACACCAATTGAGCCTTCAATTTCTTCGAATTGCTAAAGGATTCCCAACTTTAAACTTCACTTTCAGCATATTTTTGTGCTGATACAGAGGCCCAGGTGTATTCTAGCCTTATCTCTGGGCATAAATGCCTCCTACAACTCCCTAAGAAACCGTTCCATGTAGTAGACATGACTTTTTTTTTTTTTTTTTTTTGTTCCTATGTTGGACATGGATGCTGGAAGAAATCTCTTCCCTTTTAGGTTGAGGTAGCTTTCCATGTGTTTACACAAATGTGTACACTGGGCAGCTAACACTCTCTTCTGGTCCCTCAGAGGATCGCCCCCTTGGATCCACAAACTGAAGTCCCACTCACTTCTCTGTGGAATGAACCACTGGGGTCCTGCTGGCAACAGTCTCATCCACTTCAATTGGCACTGCTGGTATTTTCACTCACTAGGGTGAGAAAATGAGGTCCTTCACCCAGTCTTAGCAGGTTGGCAGGCACCTCACTTGAGCACTGCTGCTCACTTGGTGCTCCCACTGCATACTACTGACTCCTATCTGAATATCTAAAGTTAACCCCTGGCAGCTGTTTGCAAAGTGGCTCAGGCTGCTGCCATAGTTCTGAATGACATATAATCCATTCTCTCCTCAGGCTAGCTGAGTAAGCAGTGATGTCCTGTCGTAACGAGCTTTTAACCACTCTCTACAGGGGCTGCCCAGGAACCTTTAGTCCAACACCAATGGGATTCTAGAAACCCCAGGGGACTTGGTGGTTACATACTGTCTAGTTTGTTTCTACAGTCTTGCACGGTTTACCCATTTGTACTGTATCTTTTCTATATTTTACATCTTGTTCTATTCCCCAACTCATGAATCTTACCTGCCAAACATGCCTCAGTTCAGTGTGACTTTCCCGGGCACCAGATTTAAATAATTGTGTACTGGGTGTCTAATTGACTTGTATCATACAGTTTGGCTCTGCATGACTATTCAAAAATAGAACTGCTTACGCTGGTCTGCTGGTGCAACGATGGTGCTGCTGCTTGTGAGGCCGGTGACCCAGGTTAGAGAAGCGTTTGAGGGGGAGAAAGAGGATAGCGTCCCATACGATGCTCTCTGGGAGGGGGGTGCTGTGTCCCATTGCAGCACTGCCACCTACAGATGTGTGGGAGGCAGCACATGGGACACAGGGTAGGAGGAATGTGCCACACTGCATTTCGCATGAGCATGCTACTGCATATTCACGTCAGAGATGTAGGCCTAAATGCCAGTATCTCGGGGGGGCGAGGGTAGCACATTGGCATGAGGGGGGAGAGAAGACGGAAAAAACACCCTCGCTGGCATGATTGCTGACCTCCGCAGGCCCTGCACCAGTGACCCAGGCTCCTCTTGGATCTGGATGCATAGTTTAGGGACTCTCTGCCACCCTGCCAGGGGTAGAGCAAACTGGGGGACTCCGGGAGATGCAAGTCCTGGGGGATTTACTACAAAAGCCTGACAGGCTCTTCCCTGATGCCCAGTACCTTGATGCTGCTTTCTCGGTACAAGAAATCCGCCGCAGGCATAATTCCAATGTCTGGACATGGTGTGTTGAATGTAGCATCGGGCTTCTGGGTGTCCGGCTTTTCTGATTTGGTAAAATGAAAGTACCCTGTCCTGGGACAAAGTGGTGGGGCTGTGAGTATATGCTGGAAGGAGTGCCAGCAAGGGTGTGTGTGTGTGTGTGTGTGTGTGTGTGTGTGTGTGTGTGTGTGCATTCAGTCTAGGAATTACAACCCTTTGAGTCAGGGACTCATTTACAAATGCTCTACGTCAATGACAGTTGGGACATACACAGAGGAGAAAATACTGTACAGAGGCAAAAATGGGCTACAACAAATTCAGGGCACCATCGGTAGAGCAAAACAATCTAAACAATGGACCATTGAGTCTCTGTACCTGCCTGCATACAAACCCAGCCTAATGCAGGATCAGTTAGTCTACCAGTGGCCCTGACTAATTAGATAGCTTCCTTCATAGTCCACTCCTTCATCTAACTGGCCACCCTTCCTCTTCTGGTTTGGATTATTCCTTTATGCCTATCCCATCTGTTTGTGAAGCCAGCAATGGACTCTGTTGATCACTTCTGGCAACGCATTCCACTTCTCCAAAACCATTTATGTAAATAACTTCCTTGCATCTCTTAAGGCTTCCCCATTCCACAAGTTTCCATCCACGGCTTATCTAGATCTTGCTTCTTGTGAACAAAGTACTGCTGTCTACTTTATTAATATCCCTAAGGTAGTCCAAGATTGTTGACTCCCTTGGGAAAATTTGGAAGACATAATTTTTTGATGTCTGCTAGATTTCATATCGTCTATAGATTTCTCTTCCCTGTTAATACTGAAGAAATTCCTACAATAACAAGTTCTTTATTCCTTAGAGTTGATCAGTCTTTATAGCTTATTCCCTACTTTCAACATCAGTCTGTTGCCATGGGAATAACTTTGTCATAAGCAGTATTATAATGTAGCCCCTAGGTGGTGCTATCCCAAGGGCTACTACCCCTGCCTGCGCAGCTAGTAGCAGGTTAAGGGGCCTGAGTTCTGAAACGGGTGCATCCACCCGGAGGTCGGGGTCGGTAGTGGTCAAAGTAACCTGGGCACAGCCCTCCAGAACACTGTAGCCCCCTCTTTACCTTCTAGTGGCCTAAGCAATATATGATAATCACTTTCACAGTACCCCTTGTACACCATACCAGTACCCACACTGTTTGCACTTACCACCAGGGCTGGTTCCTCTGGCTTGACTCTGGGGACCCCTGTAAAACAAGGTTATGCACAGTAAATGGCAACAAACAGTACTCTTGGCACAAACTAGAACCACAGTCTGGTTAAATGCAGTAAAAGTCTGATCTGATTTTATTCAGGGGACTTGAACAAGGAAGGGGCGTAATCAGGTTGATTAATATAGCCTTTAAGCCAAATGGTTATGCATGCGCTTTAAGTCCTCACACTCTGGGTACCCAGGTAGGAAAATGGTGGGCTAGCCAGGAACGTTGCAGCTGGTTGGGGCCCTGTGATGGTAGAAAGCAACATGCACAACACACACTACTTGTAATCCGGAGCCAGAGGGCTCGGTTCGTGAAAGAAAAAGCAACAAGACAATCTGATGACAACACTTTAGATCTAGCTGTTGCAGGAACTGCCATGATGTTTGCTCACAATACCCAATACTGGACACAGGCAGGATGAAAGAGTTGGAGTACCCGGAGAAGCAGGGCCCACATGAATCACCGAGGTGTCATTCCTGTTAGTGTTGAGCAGGGGCTGATCCCCAGGCAGGTCTCTTGTTGACTTTCTCTGTGCAGCGGGCAGTCTGGCTGGGCCAGTATGGCAAGGCCTAGGCCCAATGGAGATGATTTTGGATTCGGTCCATGGGGCTGGATGCAGCTTCCAGCAAGCAGAATACAGTTCAAACCACAGTGGGGAATCAAATTGCGACCCACTAGCAGTACACAGCACGCTTACATGTAAGGAAATTCTAATGCAGCTTCCAGCAAGCAGAATACAATTCAAACCACAGTGAGGAACCAAATTGCGACCCACTGTAAGCACACAATACATTCACATGTAAAGAAATTCCACTACCAGGCAAAAGGCTCTCCAGTCACAGATGGTCTCTGCACAATCCAGGAGTTCAGATGTAGCTGGAAGTCCTGACTGGCCGATCACATTCAGCAAATCTTCGGTCTTCAGGTAGGAGCCTGGTCACAATTCAGTGGCTTACTTCGCTCTCCAAATTTGGATTCAGTCCAAGGAAAAAAAACACAAGTTTCCCTCTCTGGGATAGCAGGCAGGCGTGCAGGCCAAAACTCTGGCCTTTCCACAGTTCTCCCATGCAAATCCACTATGTATTGATGCTCTAACTACATCAAGCTGTTACTACTTCACTTCCCAACTTGGATCCAGCAAACTGCAAGCAGTTTGGAACTTCCCCAGAATCCAAAAGGTTCGGTTGCCTGATCTGTCTATCACAACAAGGGCTCCCCCTCCAGGTTATTTTAGGTACAAAAAGCCCAAAACTACAATCCCTACAAGTTTTTGACCCCACCAAGCCCCTGTAGGCAGGCTCCATTTTAGAGTCCCAACAGTACTGATTGGACCAGTCTGACAGTCCCGGGCCAAGTTGGTGGAGATGAACAGAACAGTCCTTGCTGCAAAGGCGTCGGGTTAGAACAAACTGCAATATTACTACTCTGACAAATGACCAGCAAACAAGCACGTCTTCTAACAGAGCTCCCATTTAGGTTATGACTGCAATCCAGGCAGCTCTTAGTACACAGAGGCTATGTAGGCATTCTCTGGCAATTGCATTTAAACTGCAAAAACACAGGACACCAGCCTGGCAGTGAGCATTTGGACAAGCTCAAGGAAGACTATTTTTTTTTTTTTATAGGAACACCCATTTTAAGGGGGTTAAGTACTATACACACAAATGTCATTACTCATTCCCCATTATTCCTGCTTATTAGTGTAATGCCTAGGTGGCGCTATCCCTAGGGCTACTACCCCTACTTGCTTGACTAGTAGCAGGTTAAGAGGCTTGAGTTCTGAAACGGGTGCCTCCACCAGGAGGTCAGGGTTGGTAGTGGTCGAGCTAACCCGGGCACAGCTTTCCGGGACACTGTAACCTCCCTCTTTCCCCTCTAGTTTAATTGTTTAATTAGTATTTCGGAAAGACCTTTGAGCATGAGCTCCTTTACAAAGGTTCCATGTTGGGGTGGACAATAAGACAAACATTTAGTGGTTACAGAGGCCTGATCGTTGGGCATTAAAGAGCGATTACATGACAATTGGACAAATGGGAGAAAAAAAACTGAGCAGTTGTAATTGAATACGAAGCTATTTCTAATTGGTTGCCCTAGGTAGCACACCCCTGAACCTCCAAATCCGTTGATGGACTATGGCAGAGTAACTGCATAGGGTTTAACGCTATCCCAGATGGCTAGAGGCTGGGTGACGGTGAAACAAGAGGATTGGGTTTGAAATCAACAGCAGAGAGCAAGAGGTGGGGGGATAGTGAAATGGGGGGGCAGTTCCAGAGGGCTTTGTCGGGGGTGGGTGTGTGTGTGTGTGTGTGTGTGTGTGTGTGTGTGTGTGTGTGTGTCTAGTGGCCGGAACACTGTACAATCACTTTCACAATACCCCTGGTACACCACGCAAGTACCCACACTGTTTGCACTTACCACCAGGGCTGGTTCCTCTGGCTTGACCCTAGGAACCCCCTGTAAAACGAGGGTATGCTCAGCAAATGGCTACAGTACTTTGAGCACAAACTGGAACCACAGTCAGATTACATGCAGAAAAAGTTGGATCTGATTTTATTCAGGGGACTTGAACAAGGGAAGGGCAAAATCTAGTTAATTAGCTTAAAGGTTGTATCAATCAAGCAGTTATGTATGCACGGAGTCCCTTCACACAGTCCACCTCTGGGTACCCAGGTGAAGATGGGCTAGCCAGGGCCATTGCCCGGGGTTGCAGCTGGCTGGGGGCCCTGTGATGGAAAACACTATTTATAATCCAGAGCCGGAGGGCTCAGTTTGTAAAGGAAATGAAACAAGACAATCTGATTACACACCTGGATTAAGCTGTTGCAGGGAGCTACCCTGGTATTTGCTCACGATACCAAAGACTGGACGAAAATCGAGACTGCAGGTGGTTGATCTAGAATGCCAGGAGAAGGGCCCACATGAGTCGCAGAGGTGTCATTCCTGTTCAAGCGTGGAGCAGGGGGCTGATCCCCAGGCAGGTCTCTCGTCTGGCTTCTCTGTGCAGTGGGTAGTCTGGCTGGGCCAGTCTGGCAAGGCCCAGACCGCATGGAGACAAATTAGGATGCAGTCCATATTGGGCTGGATACAGCTTCCAGCAAGCAGAACATGGTTCATACAGTGGGGAACTAACTTGCAACCCACTAGCAGCTTGTAGCACATTTACATGTACAGGAATTCTACTGTACTAGGCAAAGTGCTCCCTGGTCAATTGCAGAGTCTCTGCATACACTGGGAGCTTGGGGGTAGCTGGAACTCCGGACAGGCTGATCATATTCAGCAAAATCTTCATACTTCAGGTTGAGCCTGGCCCACTTCAGTAGCTTACTTTAGTCGCACAAACTTGGATTTAGTCCACAATAATTCTCTTCTCTCCCTCTCAGGAGCAGCAGGCAGACATGTAAGCCAAAAACTTAGCCTTTTCACAGTTCTCCCATTCAAATCCACTCAGGATTGCTGCTCAGAATCACTTCAACTCCTCTCATTTCACTTCCCAGCTTGGAACTAAAACTGCAAGGGGCCCTGGACTTACCCAAGATCCAAAGGATTTGGTTGGCTAATTTGGCTCAGTCAAAGCAAGAGCTCCCCTTCAGTTGCAAAAAAGGTGCAAAAAATCTCCAAACTACAGTTGCTACACATTTTGAACTTGGACAGCTCCTGTAGTCCGGCTACATTTTAGGTCCCATCAGTATTGTATGGTCCAGTTTGCAGTCCAGGACCAAGATGGTGGAGACAAACACAACAGTCCTTGCTATAAAGAAAGCAGGTTGGACAAACTACATTATCACTCAATGATATTCAGCAAATAGTTACATCTTTCAACAGAGCTCCCTCTTGGATTACTTAAGCTGCAATTATGCAGCTCTTAGAGACAGAACACAGAGGCTATACAGGCTCTAGTAATCTCATTTAAACTGATAAAACGCAGGACACCAGCCTGGCAGTGAGCATTTAGGCAAGCTCAAGGAAGACTTTTTTGGGAAACCCCATTTTTTTTTTTTTTAGGGGGTTACATTAGTTTAATAGTATCATATGTATAAGCATTGACCAACCCCTGGTGTGGGACTGTGCTGCATGCAGTTATGCACCAGATGTGTCTACATCTCCAATTCAAATTCTGAGGCACACTTAACAGTAGGAGTACAGTAATCTTGGAAGGTCGTGGTGGACTGCTGTACTGTCTGTGTGCTGTGTACAGTCACGAGTCATGACAAATTTGTCCTGGCCTGTGGGTGGGAGACTGGGAGTTGTCAGGACATCACGTTAGAGGGATCTTCTGTTACAGGTTAGAATACTCGGGAAATGGATCAGAGTGTTGTAGTGAATTCTGTTTCTGAGGAAGGCAGTGGCACTGCAAAAGGCTGCAATCGTCCTGAAAAGGGATAACAAAATCAAACCCCAAAAAGTGAACTTTTCACGTCTAGGATTGTCTTCCAAGCGAATGCTTGAATCAAAAAAAAAGGTCTTTGGACATCAGTCCCTAGTGTTTTTTTTTTTCCAACTTTTTTTAGTCATGGGTACCACCTACAGAGGCACCCAATGGTGTGGAACAGTTCCATACTATGCTGTTGCTAGTCCCTCATCTGATTTTCTTCTGAGGTTGAACCTGATGAGGGTAATAAAGATGTAGAGAATGATCAGGCAGTACAAGGTTTACTGGAGGGGCTGGAAATTGCAGATGAGGAAGAAACCGTTTTGGTTGTGGAGGGGGGCCAGTGGGAATAAACTACAAGAGGAACAGGCCCAAGAAAAATCTGTTTGGGGAAGTGCGCCATGAAAAGGTGACTGAGGTGAGGTGCTGTGCCTTCCTGGAGAGGAAAAACTAAAATCTTTGGTCATATTTCTCCATTAGTGCTTCCAATGAGTCTGTAGTGACATGTGCCATTTTGTAAACTGCAGCAGGGGTTAAAAAAAAAAAAAAAAAAAAAAGCATTGGGAACTTCAGCACTGAAAAGGCACCTAGACGGATGTCCTGACATTACAGAGGTCTGGTTAAGGGTCTTGAAGAGAGCGACAGTAGTGGCTCACTGCACTCGGGGGTAACTCTCATAGATGAAAGCGGTGGCAGCCCCCACAGCACTACTGAAACGCCTCCACCACCACTTCAATTCGAAGGACTCCTCAGACTGATGAAAATGACCATGTGTTCAAAAGTCCTCCTTCAAGGAGACCACTTACCATCTCGGAAGCATATGAGCATAAAGCCAGTTATGCCTAGACTCGCACTGTTGTGTTAAATGACCAAAATTTCAGAAAAGAGCTGTTTATTTGCTACCATATAACGTGGTTGAACATATAGGATTCAGGTGGCTGCTTGAGTACCTCAAACCTAGATATAGTATACAGTCATGGAAATGCTACTCGACAACAGATTCCAGATCTTTAAGATGTCGTGTGTGTGTTAAAAAAAAAAAAAAAAAAAAAAAAAATGTGCAATGCTGTTGGGAGAGTGGTGCATCTTGCAGCAGGTATCTGGACAAGCTGTCAGCCTGAACCCTTCATGTCCATCATGGCACATTGGGAATGTTTTGATAATTCACGTGGGACTGGGGATAATGAAGCCTCACAGTTTGCTGTTCTAAGAATGTGTTTTTTATTTTCTGTCTGAACATACCTCATACAACATCGATGATGAGCTCCAAAAACCAGTACAGCAATGGCTCACTTCACAGGGACGCTCAGTTGGCTTTATAGTTGCAGATAATGGGTCCAACATGAGGAAGGCCTTGAAGGAGGGGGGGGTTTTGTTCACATCTGTTGCTTTGCACATTGCTTGAATTTAGTAGTTCACGGTTTCCTCTGACAGGGAGATAAAGGATTTATTAGCACTGATAAAAGAATATGCACTCATTTCAGTCACTCAAGCAAAGGCTGTTACTTGTTTGAAGAAAAAAAATACAGCAAGAACACAATTTACCTTTTGCACAGACTGATCCAAGACATTTCTACTCAATGGAATTAGACCTTTTGTATGTTCCTAAGGCTGCTGGAACAGAAGAGAGCTGTCGGGCAGTACACTTTAGAAAATAAAATTGGTGATGCAGACATCTATTACTTCACCACAGTGGGCTGTGCTGGAATTTCTAAACTTTCCTGCTCCTGCCATTTGAGGAAATTGCCAGGGAGTTTAGTGCAAACACAGCAACTTTGTCAGGTGATGCCCCTAATAAAACATTTTAAAATTTTGGTTTGAATCCGATTAGGGAAATGTTGGAGAAAGTTCCATGATCACACTGGCTGCCAGTGGTGCTGCTGACATGCAGGTTGCCCCCACAATACAACAGGATCTACTGAGACTTGTGATCAAAAAGGCTGAAGATGACAAACTATGTAAAATGCTTCATACTGAGTACTACGTTAAAGCAATCTTTGACCCTCTATACATATTGAAGCAACTACTGAGTGATACTTTTCTTGAGCGAGATTGATTAGGTGCGTGCTGTCATGGAACAGAGTACAACAGCAGCACCACATTAAGAATCATCTTCACGGCACAGCATCAAGTGGCCCTTTCTCTAATGTTGCGCCATTTTCTCCCTCTCCTCAGCCACTGCAACCAAATCTTCACCACCAGCCTAGCATAGCACTGTCCTACAGTCACTTGGTTCAGCTTCATGTCTCTGGAGTCGCTTGGAAGATGTAATTGTAATGTCTTAATCTGCTTCTTGTGTAACAGCCTCGGCACAGACCATTGTTGAAATGTACCTGGATGAGCCCAATATCCGCTGGAATGCTAATACTTTGCAATACTGGAAATACAAACAAAATGTGGCCTGCTTTAGTAAACATTGCAATAAAGTACATGAATTGCCTTCTGACTAGCATGGGTTCAGAATGATTGTTTAATTCAGATAGTAATGTCGTCATTGACGCATGATCCTGTTTGACACCAGAAAATGCTGATCTCCTCACATTTTTTCAAAGTCCACATTCCTCACTTTAATTTCAAATATACCTGAATAAAATATACACTGACTGCTCTGAGCAGGCCCTTTCCACAAAACACTTTCAAGAATTTGTGCCTGCGCTGAATCTTTTGTGAATAGGGTCTGCTACATGAGGTTGCAATTAATTGCAACAAGTCTGATCAGGACGGAGTAAGCCAGGCCACCGTTTCTTGAATGATCACATGAGAAGCACAGAATAGAAACAGTACAACAATCTGTGGGTTCAGAGTCCAGAATTGACAAGCAACTGCATTTCATGTCACAAAACTTACTTGGCGGTACCCAATACCGCTATCTGATCTGGAAGGTAGGGTGCTGTTGTCCATTACACTTCTGTCCTCGCGAGTCACTACTAATCACTTTTTGTCCTTGCTACTAGTCACTTTCTTTGCCCTCAAACTGATCCTGACTGCACTTAGTTTTCATACAGTGCATGGCTTAGCAGATGCCTGAAACTCAAACTGAATACTGTCTTTCTCACGTCCCCCATATTTGACTGTGAATACTTCACAAACAAATGCTACTAAATTTGAGAATTTATATACCTTCTTTATTGTGTGTATGGTATGCTGGCCTGGTTATATCTCACAGTAACTGGGCTATTACTTTTTTAATTTTGATAATTAAATTACTTGGCAGTGGCTGGCAGCAATTGTGGAATTAGGAGGGATATACAGTAATTGTGCTGTCCCATCAGGTGGCGGTGGCAAACCTTTTTATGACTACACTGCACTTGACTGATGTGATGTGACTGGCTGCCTGCCTGGGTGGTGGTTATGCCTTTCGTTTTTCTTTAAGGATTCAGCATGTTCAGATTCAGTAGAAGTAGTCGTAGTACTAAACATTACCAGCTCTTGGACCAGGTAGTGTACCATATACTACAATATACTGGGGCATGCAAAGCAGTTCCATCATTCACATGGGTAGAGTGGGTGGGCTCATAGTGCTGTACATTTGATCATTCATATCCATTTCTTTGGCCTGTTCAGCTCTGACTGGAACATTCTTTAAATTAATACCCACATAGCACCATTAACAAAAAATCTCCGCTGCCTGGCAGTCTCTGCAGTGATTTGTGGTGCTGATATAGGTATTTGCATCTCCCTTGGCACACGTCACGAACCCGAGCTGGATATGCCACCCCACCATTATAGGCCAGCCATGAAGGGGTTGGTAGTGAGTGATTGCTTTTATTTGTAACCCCCTACAAATGGTTCCTGAAAAGTTGTCTTTGAACTTGCCTAACTGCTCACTGCCAGGCTGGTGTCCTGCATTTTAGCAGTTTAATCGTGATTGCCAGAGTACCTGTATAGCCTGTGTACTCTTTGAGCTGCCTGGATTGCAGTCATAATCGGAGAGGGAGCTCTGTCAGGAGATGTACTTGTTTGCTGATCATTTGTTAGAGTAGTAGTAATATTTTGGTTCTAACCTGCCTTCTTTGCAGCATGGACAGTTCTGTTTGTTTCCATCATCTTGGTCCTGGACTGCAGAATGGGCCAGTCGGTACATTTGGGACTCTAAAATGGAGCCTGCCTACAGGGGCTTGGTGGGGCCAAAACTTGTAGGAATTATAGTTTTGGGCTTTTGGTGCCTAAAATAAACTGGAGTGGGAGCCCTTATGACAGATTAGCCAACTGAACCTTTCGGATCTCGGGAGAAGTCCCACACTGCTTCCAGTTTGAGAGATCTGAGTTGGGAAGTGAAGAAGTAACAGCTCAAGAGTTCGAGCAGCAATCCATAGTGGATTCGCGTGGGAGAACTTTGGAAAGGCCTGAGTTTTGGCCTGCCTGCTGTCCCTGATGGGGAATTTATGCTTTTTTTTTTCCTTTGGATTGAATCAGACTTTGAGTGGCCAGCCTGTCAGCACAGTGGTTGGATTTCCGCTTGTGATGCCGGTGACCCAAGTTCGGGAGAAGACTCTGGTAGCTAGAGGGCTGCCCGGGGGAGAAGGCTTGAGCATCTCGGGACTGTCCGCCTCCTCGGGGGGGGGGGGGGGGGGGGGAGACGAGATCAGTGGCTTGTCTGACCCCAGGTGGAGGCCTGAGGTACAGCAAGCTAGTAGGACAGACCAGTGGGGAGCTTTGTGGTGGACATTTACATGTAATGCCTTGATGTTGGGTCACACACCACACAGCAAGAAAGCTGGGGAAAAAAACACCAGAGCACGGATAGACGGCTCCAGTGCCGGCCCTAATTGTGATGGCCTGCTTGACCACCGGGGACCAGACTAAACTCAGATGTCGGGGCGCTGGGCCCATCCCATACTCGCCTGGGGGGGTGTAGCTATAGCTCCATGGGGGAACCTCAGGAGATTAATTGTAGGCCAGTTACGGGGGTGCACTTTTGAGTCCCCTGAAGAAGTGCAGCTCCAGGGTGAGGGAAGGAGGAGAAATAGTTAATATTTAAAAATAAAAATAATCTGACTTTGGAGAGCGAATTAAGCCACTGAATTGTGACCAGGCTTTAACCTGAAGATTTTGCTGAATGCGTCATGACTCCCAGCTATCTCTGAACTCCCAGATTGTGCAGAGACTCTGTAATTGTGACCGGAGAGCTATTTGCCTGGTACAGTGGAATTTCCTTGCATGCAAATGTGTTGTGTGCTTATAGTGGGTCATGACTTGGTTCCCCACTGTCTGAACTGTTTTGGTTGCTGGAGGCTGTGTCCAGCTCCACAGACTCTATCCGTGTCCATTTCCATTTGCCTGGGCCCTGCTACAGCTGCCCAGCCATAATATCTGCTACGCAGAGAAAGTCCTAGATGAGAGACTGGCCTGGGGATCCACCCACTGCTCAACACCTTGAACAGGAATGACGCCTCAGTGATTCGTGTGGGCCCTGCTTCTCCAGGCACTCCAGCTCAACAGCCTGCAGTCTATTTCATCCTGCCTGTGTTGAGCACTGGGTATCATGAGTAAACATCAGGGTAGCTTCCTGCAACAGCTAAATCGAAAAGTGTTATCTGATTGTCTTGTTGCCTTTTCTTTCATGAACTGAGCCCTCCAGCTCCAGATTACAAATTATGTGTGGTTGCTTTCTTCTTACATGGCCCCAACCAGCTGCAACATTCCTGGCTAGCCCACTGTTTTACTACCTGGGTACCCAGAGTGTATGACTGTGTAGGGACTCTGAACTGCATGCATAACTGTCTGTCTGATTTTTTTAATATAGTTTCTAAGCAAATCAACCTGATTACGCCCTTCCCTTGTTTAAGTCCCTGAACAAATCCGATTTAACTTTGTTTGCATTTAACCTGACTGTGGTTCCAGTTTGTGCCAAGAGTATTTTACAGTTTGCTGTGCTTAACCTTGTTTTACTGGGGGTCCCCTGGGTCAAGCTAGAGGAACCAGCCCTGGTGGCAAGTGCAAACAGAGGGTAATTGCTTGGTAAATAACAGTAATTGTAAAAGTGGTTATTATGTACTGTTCAGGCCATTAGGAGAAACGTGGGAATACAGTGTCCCCGGAGGGCTGTGCCCAGGTCGGCTTAACCACTACCAACCCTGACCTCCAGGTGGAGGTACCAGTATCGGAACCTAGACCCCTTAACCTGCAACTAGCCAAGCAGGCAGGGGTAGTAGCCCTTGGGATAGCACCTCCTAGTGGTTACACAGACCCAAAGGACAGTTTGAACCAAATGGAGAGGTCATTTCCCCTGTTGCCTGCCATATTCTCAAGTCCTAACACCTCAGTTTGTGAACCCCACATTGAGAATTGCAATCTGCTTAGTGGGTTCCTGAACTTGGCTGTACAGGTAGACATTCCTGGAAGACCATCCAGCAAGGCCTGACTTCAGGTACTTGGAGACAGCATTGGTGATATCAGAGGGTAGTCTCCTGGATGCAAGTAATCGCTGTATGGTGTGGTTAGGCATGTACATAGGGCAGAAAAAAAACACACCAAGACTATGGTCCTGGACTACAGGAGAGCAGATTTTAAAGAAATGGGGAAACTGCCTTAATGCCTTAAAGATGGGAAGGCATAGGGGAGTGGAGAAATATTAAGGAAGTTGGCCTAGGCAACGGCATGCTGTTTAAAGGAAGTGAGCAAGGGAAAGGGGAAGAAGAGGCCGCTATGCTCCTCGAAGGAGGTGGCAAAAAAAGTTGGAGAAAACTGCATTTAGAAAATACAAGGAGACCCAGAAGGGTGGGTCTGTCTCTCTCTGTCTCTGTCTCTGTCTGTCCAGGAAGGCATACTGAGCAGTGATTGCTCTATTCCAGATGCGGCCTTGGGGACAAGTCCCAAAACAATGCTCAAATACAGATACATGTAGAATACAATAATCAAATACAGGTACATATAGATTAACAGCACAGTGAGGGGTCTGCCTGCCATCTAGAACAAAAGGTAGGTAGATACTGGAACAATAGGATAAGGGGGGAGCATACACGGGGGTAGTGTTTACAGGGAAATCACAACAGTAATCTAATGCATAGTCTATACTAGCTAAAGCATGAGCAACTAGAGGTGAGATGTTCCAGTGAGTCACATCAACAAATGGTCTGAAATACATATCTGCCCTAGCTAAAGCATGAGCAGCTTGAGGTAAACAGTAAAGGATGAAGACTGGGAGGGTATATCTGGCAAAGGAAAGGGAAGCAGGAAGGAGGGTGAGGGTAGCTAAAGCACTAACAGGAGAGGATTGCTAAGGAGGTCAAAAGAGGGGAAAAGACCTTCAGGTGTATATATTGGGGGGGGGGGGATAGTGAGAATCAGGAGGGCGAGGGGGGAACTGCACAGAGGAAGATAAAGAGAAAGCAGAAATAGTGAATGATCCCTTCTAGGGACATGGATGTGGTGCACTAGCCACACTTCTGGCATTATTCCTTCCCCCTTTAATTCTGGCTGGAAGGTCTTCAGGCTGGCTCCTCCCACCCACCTGGGTGGTATCCTCATCTGCACCACACCATGACATTAGATCTTCCTTTCCACTGGAAGTATCAGGTTCCCTCCATTGCAGCTCCATGCTGGGTGTAGGCCCTAATTTAGAAACTTCTATGGTCTCCAAGCTTTTCAAGCATTTTGGCAGTTTTCATTAACTGAAAATGGAACAAGAGAATCCAAAAACTGGCAGACTCCGAGGTGCCTGATGTGCGCGCAGATGGCAAGTACCAATCCGCACTCCACATGCATCTACTGCTTAGGGGTCCAGCACAACCTGCAGCATGTGCTGAGTTTTCCAGCCCTCCACTTTGGAGGGCCATTGCACCAGACTCCTCCTGGGTCAACTGGACCAACGGGACCTGCCCATTAAATCTAAAGACACCTGCAAGGTGCTTTCTGTGGCAACTGGTTCGGCTGCAAAGCTTTACCGCCTTCAAGGAGGCCACATCCCAGGCCACTTTGGGTGGCATTTCATCCACCTTAGTTGTTGTGGACCTGGGTGCTTCATTCACAGGGGCATTCTGGGACTTGTGCCAGTCCCTACCTGCCCTCTAGGAGAGCCCTTCCCATGGGTCCAAATCTTCATGGGACAGTGAAGTCGCATCACAGGTCAGGAGACTGGGCTCACTCCTCCTGTTGTGCGCTTCTGCTGGTTTGATAGCTGTTGAGCTGTCTGCTTTGCCTGACACTTCTGTTTCTCAGGTCCAGGCCGCTGGCTCCATGGTTTCCCCATTGGACTTGCTGGCTGAGATGTGGGTTGGTCGGTTGGTCAAATTTTATCTACCCCAGTCACCTTCATTCTGTGACATCAGGCTGATTCCCTTTCCAGGACTCCGGTCCTGTTGGCCCTCTCACAGTGAAGCACTCATTTGGCAGCAGTGGATCCACTATCATGGCTGGGCTCCACAACCAGCCCTGACACTCCCTTGGCTGCCGGTGTTGCGGCCTGTCCCAGTTCCCATGGCGGAACAGATGTCTGCTTATCCACCCATTTGAGTAAAACCACGATCTCTGCAGCTTTTGCAGAGAGCCCCATCCAAGACTGCGTGCTCTGCTCCTGGGGTTTCAGCTCAGCTGTCTGTGCAAGTCGTGCACTCTGATCCCTGCATTCACTGGGGAGCCACACTCCCAGGCAGTGTAAGAGGAGTCCTTGGATTCGGAGGACTCCTATGCACTCCCTTTGGACCAAAGGCTTTGACCAGGAATCTGCTGAGGAGCTGTTCACAGAGCAAGGGCTGACTTCTTCAGGGCTCTGCTCAGTCTTAGAGTTGGAGATGTCCACTGGAACCTGTTCAAAAGGGGGCCAAATACCCTTTAAGATTTTTGGACAGGGATGACTTCCCTGGGGTCTCCTTTCCATGTAGTAGAGGCCATCCTTGCCACCACTTTGGAGCTGTGACAGCATCTGGCCTCCTATCTGAGGCTGTTCTCCCATATGGCTGCAATTATGCAGACCCTACTGGGTCCTTGCCTGGGTTCACAGACCGCCCTACAGCCGAAGGGTTGGTTGCTGATGTTGACAAGCCCCCGGAGGACTATGGGGCTAAAAAGGTCTCTGCTGCCTCATCTGTGTGCCTTTGGCAGGCCAGTTTGGCCATTATGATCAACTTTTCCCATGCCCTCTTGGGAATGCCTGACCAAGTCATTCCCTGCCTTCTGGCTGATCTGCAGCTGCTGGTTAAGCTGGTCCGTGACCAGTGGCATAGCATGGTTAAACTGCTCCAGATGGCCCTGGACATTGGATTCCTGTGTTAGGTCCATGGCTGCAGTGGTAGCTGTCACTGGGCATGGCTGGGCATATCTAACTTTACAGCACATACTCTGCATAAGCTGGTGGACTTCCCCTTTCTGGACACTGACTTGTTCAAGCCAAGCAGTGATGGGCATCTCGCTCGCATAAAGTCTAGCACCACCTTGGACTCCATCACATCCTCCCAGAAGAATGTTAAAGGCCGGAAACTGAGAAATGAGCCCTTTCAGTTTCAGACTTACTCAGCATGCTCTGCCAGACCACTGCAGCCCTAAGCAGGGCAACAGCAGGCCCGGCAGCCCAAGCCTAAGCCAGCCTCCACTGGCACTAAAAAGTTCAGAGGCAAAGGGGACATGGCTCCCACAGCCAGCTCTGGAGTCCCCTCCAATCCTGCCCAGTGACGGGTCAGAGGGTCACTCTTCCGCTTGTCCTATCCTGCTCAGGACTTCTCATGGGGGGCTGCCTTTACCACTTCTGCCTGGTCAGTTAGTGCTTCAAATGGGTGCTCTAACTGATGGGTCAAGGATTGCCTCTCCAATTCAAGGTGCTCTCTCCCAGCCAAGCCCATGCCCCACAGGAGGATGTGGCGTCCGTGGCCTTGTTGTCCACCCTTCGGGAGGACATTTCCCAGCTTCTCCCGAAGAGCGGTCTGGTGTCCTGGGCTCTTTGGTCAGTCTGGGGTTCATCTCCAGATACTTTCTGGTTCCAAAATGGATGGGGAGTTGGCACCCATACTGGATCTTCATGACCTTGCCCATTTTGTATGGCCATGCTAGTTCTGGATGGTCACACTGAAATCAGTCATTCCATCTCTGGAGTAGGACATGTGGTTCTGCGCTCATGACCTTCAGGATGCCTTTTTTCACATTCTGATCCATCTGTCCCATGGGTGGTTCCTGCAGTTTCACTTAGAAGGGATTCTGTATGAGTTCCAGGCAATGTTGTTCGTCCTTTCTTAGTCCCCAGGGTCTTCACCACATGCATAACAGTGGTGGCAGTGTTTCTGTGGTGCTGAGGTGTTGGGGTGCTCCCTTACCTGGATGACTAGCTGATCTCTGGTTTCTCCAGAGTGGAGGTGGAGTAGTCCTGGGATCTGGCCCTTCATACCTGCTTGACCTTTTGCCTCCTGGTCAACACTGCCAAATCTGAACTGTGCCCCTCACAGGTCATCCATCATCAGGGCAGAACTCTGCTACTTTCAGGCTAAGGCCCAACTCCAGCGGACAGGGTACAGGATCTAGCCTCCTTTGCCCTATCATTTCAGGTTGGGCAACCACACCCTGCTTGGGACTTACTGCACCTGCTGGGGTACATGGTGCCTTGCATCAGTGTGGTCCAGTGGGCCCACTGGTGGATGCACCCCCTGCAGTGGGAGCTGGCCTGGCAGTTATCTTGACCAGTTACTGACACAGCTGATGTGGACACCAACCAGTGGTGGCTCATCCTACATCTGTCAATGGACTACAGGACCCAAGGCAGCATGGTTTCACCAGGGGGAGGTCATGTCAGACCAACCTCATTGAATTTTTTGACTGGGTGACTAGGGAGGTGGATCGAGGAGGGCAGTGGACATGGCCTATCTGGACTTCAGCAAGGCCTTTGACACTGTGCCACATAGAAGACTATTGCACAAACTGGGGCATATGGGTGTGGGCAGGACAGTAGTGTGGTGGGTAGGTAACTGGCTGGGTGGCAGGACACGGTGGTGGTGGTGGTGGTGGTGGTGGTGGTGGTGGTGGTGGTGGTGGTGGTGGTGGTGGTGGTGGTGGTGGTGGTGGTAAATGGCTGTCACTCCAGAGGGAAGAGTGACCCAGTGGGGTACCACAGAGATCAGTGCTGGGACCAGTCCTATTCAATGTCTTCATCAGTGACATTGCGCAGGACCTAGAAGGCAGAATTTCACTGTTGGCTGATGAGACAAAGCTCTCTAACAGAGTAGACACACCAGAGGGTGTAGACAGAATGAGAAGGGACCTGCAGAAACTTGAAGAATGGTCAGGGGTTTGGCAGTTGAAATCCAATGCAAGGAAGTGCAAGATAATGCATATGGGGCACAAAAACCCTGGCACAATATATCATTGGGGGGTGAGGATATAGCAACCCCAAGATCCCTTTCCTGCTTGGTGCATATTTCTGACCTCAAGGCAGGGAAACAGTGTGACAAAGCAGCAGGTAAAGCAAATTGGATGCTGGGCTGCATAGGCAGGGGCATCACCAGCAGGAAAAGGGAGGTCATAATTCCACTATACAAGACACTAGTGAGGCCCCACCTGGAGTACACTGTACAGTTCTGGAGACCTTACCTACGTAAGGACATAGACAGGGTAGAGAAGGTTTAGAGGAGGGCAACAGAGATGGTGCATGGACTGCATCACAGGTCCTATGAGGACAGGCTGAAGGAACTGAACATGTACTCCCTGGAGGAGAGGAGGGAGAGAGGGGATATAAGACACATACAAGTATCTTACAGGGAGGAACAGGGTGCAGGAATACACTATTTTTAAGCGAAAAAGATGTTCCAGGACTAGAGGGCATGGGATGAAGTTGGAGGGAGGACAATTCAGAGGAAACAAAAGGAAGAATTTCTTCACAGAACGGGTGGTGGACAAGTGGAACACCCTGCCAGAGGAAGTGGTGGGGACTGAAACAATAGTGGGATTTAAGAATGCGTGGGATAGACATAAAGGAATTCTGGAGGTCCAGGGCAACAGGCTTCTTGGAAAAAATAAACTGAACTTACAAGCTCAAATGGGCAGACTGGGTGGGCCATAGGCACTTATCTGCCAGCACTGTCTATGTATCTATCTGCAAGAGTCCAGTTTGTCCACACAGAGCTGATAGTCACTCATGGCCGATGCTTCTCTTGACCAGCTGGGGAGCCCACCTGAGGTCCTACAGGACCCACAAGGCTCTGGACCCCCAAGGAGTCATGATGTCTTATCAACCTGTTGTAGCTGCTTGCAGTGTGTTCAGCTCTGATGGCCTTCACTCCTGTAGTGTGGGGTCAGCTCGTTCAGGTCCAGATGGACAACATGACTACCTTGTCCTACCTTAACAAGCAAGAGGGAATGCATTTCCTACCATTTGCTGGGAAGCCCTCTGCACCTGTACCCTCATCCACAGTCTGGACACGGACCTTCTGGTGATTCATGTGGCTGGCCTGTCCAACCAGCTAGCAGCTGCCCTCAAACATGTGGTTGTGGCATCACACGAGTGGTCTCATCACCAGGGGGTTATCGCCTGTTCTCTCCAGGTCAACCCGTTTGCCTCCAAAGAGGATATGAAGCTGAGGCTTTGTGCTAGCCCCCCCAAGTGTGAGAAACTGCTGGGGGATGCCTTCACAAGTCCCTGGACTCCAGGTCTCCTGTACACCTTCCCTCCCTTTCCCCTGATCCACAAGGTGTTGCTCAAGGTTCAGAGGGGCAAGGCACAGATGATCCTGGTGGCTCTGGACTGGCTGCACCAGTTCTTGGTGCCCCAATCTCCTCAGTCTTGGCAGCATGCCTCTGTGGCGACTGCCTCTACTTCTGGTCCTGCTTTCTTGCTCTCGGGGGAGGGTCCTCCATCTGGACCTTCAGTCCCTGCACCTAAGGGCCTGGTTCTGGAGTGGCTAGAGTTCAGAGCTATGGGTCTCTACAAGGTTTTGTGTGGTAAAAGGCTCTTGGAAAGAGTTGACTCGCCAGTGCTAAGCCTACAAATAGAAGTGCTTTACCATTTGGTGTCGGGGCAAGGAGTTGCAGTGGTAATTATGTAAAAGTTGATTGGTACTGCGGTGTATGTTGCAACTGCAGGAGTGGAAAAAGTGTGTGTGGTTAAAAAAAAAAAAAAAAAAAAAACATATTGAATAACATGCTGGTTTTTTCATGGTATGCTGTAAATCTGTAGTATTTTCTGTGGTTGCCGCAATACTGTGGTACCACGGTTAATGTTTATATAACTGCCACTGTAGTTGTGCTGTCCCTGGCTAACATCCTGGATAACCTGTGATCCCTCTGTCGAACCTATGGTCGATGGCACTCGAGATGCACCTGGCAGCCGTCTCTGCATACTGGGTGCAGGCTGGTATGTAGATGGTGGCGCAGGAGAAGGTGGTCTGGTGCTTTTTCAAGGACTTGGACCACTTGTTCTGCCGGTGTTTGACAACTTGTCCCCTCCAGTGTGAGCCACCACCATCTTGGGACTTTTTGCTGATCTTGGCAGTGCTTATGGGTAAGCCATATAAACCTATGAACAGGTGTCCTCTCCACCTGTTGTCGAAGACCATCTTCTATCACCTCTGCTAGAAGGATCAGTGAGTTCCAGGTGCTCTTGGTGAAGTCTCCTTATTTGGTTTTCCACAAGGACAAGGTTGTTCTCTGCCCCAACTAAAGTTCCTCGTGAAGGTCGTTTCACCTTAACCAGGTGATGAACCTCTTGGTGTACTTTACCAACCCAGCCTTGGAGGCCGAGCATAGGGTCCATTCATTGGACCTGAGGTGTATGCCACGTATTACTAGGAGCGTATGGCTGGAGTTTAGGGAGTTCCATCAGCTTTGTCACGCTGAAGCCGCACCTGACAGACCAGCAGCTAATCTGATGATTGGCAGGCAGATGAATTTCCTGCATCGATCTCTGCTACAGGTTGGCTGGTTGGGAGCCTCCCACTGGATTTGGGGCTCATTCGATCACACATACCACAGCCTTGGTGGCAGATTACAGGGACATCCCTATCCAGGGCTGCTACCTGGAAGTCGGCACACACCTTCATCTACCATTACCGTATTGACCTTGAGTCATGCTGGAATGCTGGTTTTGGGAAATCTGTTCTCCAGTCTATTTATTTTTTTATCTAAATGGGGGTATACATTTTCTCTCATCCTGAACTGCTAGGAGTCTGCCAGAGGTATGAATAGTGCACCATAGCCACACCCCTAGAAATGAGGGTTACTCGCCTGACTATCCTGTATTCCTAGCTCTAGGAGTGGTATATGGTGCACATCCACATAAACCACCTGACCTTTCGCAAGTGTGAAGATCTGATGTCATGGGGTGCTGCCTTTTAAAGACATTCCATTCAGACTTAAAGGAAATAATGCCAGAAGTGTGGCTGTGCACCATATACCACTCCTAGAAATATGGTTACAGGGAAGTAACCCTCATTTGTGCTTGGTCTTCATGGTGGTGGGGGGTGGACCAGCATGTTTCAGGGAGAGAGGGTAGTGGGCACAAGTCCATTCTTGGTGGCGAGGATCTGCAAGGGATTCAAAGCCTTAAAGGAGAATAAGGTGCTGAGGCCAAATGGGATTCATCCAAGGGTCCTAAAAGAACTGAGCACAGTGCTGGCCTCCCTTTTGACAGTGCTTTTTAGCACCTCATTAGTTGGGGGAAGTTGCAGAAGACTGGAAGAGGGACGACTTTGTCCCTCTGCACAAAAGCAGCAGTAGAGAGGATGCTAGCAGTTACAGACCAATCTGTCTCATATCGGTGGGTGGGGAAGTTAATGGAGACCCTACTGAAGGAGAGGTCTGTGGAGCAGCTGGGGGCAAAAGGGCTAAAGGACCACCAGCAGCATGGTTTCACAGGAGGGAGGTCGCATCAAACTAATCTCATATTTCCTTGACTGTTTCCCAGGGAAGTGGATTAAAGGGGAACAGTGGACGTGCTCTGTCTGGACTTCAGTAAGGCTTTTGACATTGTGCCACACAGGAGGCCAGTTAAGAAACTAAGCAGCCTGGGGTTGGGGGAGAAAGTGACCAGCTGAGTGAACTGGTTAAGGGATAGGAGGCAAAGGGTTGTAGTAAATGGTAACCACTCGAGTTGGTGACTAGTGGGGTGCCACAGGGTTCGGTACTGGGACCAGTCCTCTTCAGTGTCTTAAGACATTGCAGAGGAGCTTGAGGGTAAGGTCTCTTTGCAGATGATACAAAAATCTGCAACAATGTTGACACTCGAGGGGTGGTGGGGCAGCCTGGTGGTGCTGGACGCCACACCTCACGCTGGCTACCAGAGTTTGGCAATGCGCTTGGGGGGGGGGTGGGTCTGCAGGTGAGGGAGAGGACTGAGCATCTTAACTGCTCTCCTCGGGGAGGGATCCAGGGTGTTTCTGACATAGTGGGGACCCCCGGTTGCGAATGGGGTCACAGCTAGCATGGAGCAGTGTAGGGGAGGAGCGCAGTAGACTTCTGCATCTCTGCTGTGCAGACATCATTGCATGCCCATGCTTTTGGGGAAATGACAAGTAAATATCCCCTTGTCTGCATAGGCGATGGCTCTCCTCAGGATCACACCACCACACGCCCAATACGCGACCTTGCCTCCACTCCCTCTGCACTTCCACCACTTAGGCTGTCAAATTAGATTCTAGATAGAGTGCCAGAGTGGAGGCGACCCGAGCTCAGGGCTGGGAGATCTGCTGGCAGGAGGTTGGTGGAGGGTAGCTACCCTTGGAGGAGGCAAGGGACCAGGTGGGTGGTAGAGTGGTGTTGCTGGAGAGAGGGCAGCTCGAGAGTTCCAGGGCAGCCATGCATAAATGGTCAATAGAACAAAAAGGTGGTGAGAATGCAAAGGGATCTGAGGAAACTAGAGGGAATGGTCTAGGGGTGGCAGCTGGGTTACAGTACCAAAAGTGCAAGATTATGCACTTAGGCTGTGGAACCCAGGTTTTTATTTAAGCTGGATAAATTACAGGATAGGTTCTATGAGAGTCTTGTTTGCAGAATGTCCCTCATTATCAACAATATGTACATACATGTGAATATGAACAATGATTGTGCAAATACAAATGCAGATTTGACTCATTAGAACACACAATTTAAAACACAAATGCAAAGGCAATAGATGAGGAAGTCCTTGGCAACATCATTTAAAACAAGTACATGTAAGTTATTCCTGCAGTAACAATTTTTTTAAGTCCTTTTTAATTATGTAAAGAGATTGAGTTTAACTGGGGGGTGGCGTTTGTTCCATGAAAGTGAAGCAACATAAGAAAAGCATTCTTTCCCATTGTCTGAGAAAGACAGACTGCAGTGACTGATATCCTGAGACACTGGGTTTGGGCAGGGACTAGGCACCTGTCTGATAGGTTGGAGTTTGTTTGTTCATTTTTTTATAAATTAACCAGTGGAAGGTATGCCTGGATGCAGTGGATAGCCAGTTTAGGTCAGACAACAAGATACAATGATGTTCGTTCCATTTTGGTTTTAAAATGAACCTTGGAAGTTGATGGTGTTCTGTGAGGAAAGACTTGGTGTTGGTGTGGTGGTAAATGGTCTCTAATCTAGTTTGGGAAGAATAGCTTGAGTAGCAATTTGATCTGGTGTTGACAGACAATGCCTGGCCCATCTTGACCAACCCAGGCACTGGCAAACTTTTAGAATAGTTTTGTATCTGGGATTGAAATGCGAGGGATGGATCGGAAGTAAGACCCAAGTACTTGAATTAACTTACGGGTCCTAGAGGAATGTTATTTCAGGTAATGGAAAAGGAAAGGTTAGCCAGAGCCATGGCAGATTGTGAGCCAAACAGCATAATTTGGGTGGACTTACTGTTTTAAGAGAAGATTACTAGAAAACCAGTGGACAGTTTTGTCAGTCACCATGAAGGGTTGTGGAAAGAGATTCTTGCAACCATAAAAAGAATTGTTGGCATAAAGGTGAACCGAACAGTTGTTAAATGTAGAGGGCAGGGATAAATAAAATGGCTGAAATGAATAGGACCAGGAATAGCCCTCTGAGGCACCCCAGTGTAGGTAGGAAGAGTAGAGCAAAGACTGCCATTCTGGAGTACAGATAATGTTCTACCATGTAAGTGGGAGGAAAACCAGGAAACTACTGTAGCACCATGCCCCAGATACCAGCAGCATCTGGCAAGCGGGACCCCATCCATGCCACAAACGGGGCAGACAAGCCACCAGATGGCATAAACAAAGGCATCACCCCCTAGCAGAGATGATTACTGGCTCGGTAGTCTAAAGGGGTTGGGGGTGAGGGTACAAAGTAACATTCATATTTATTAGGGATTCTGGGAAGAGGTGCTAGGCATACGCTAAGGTTAAAAACTATCAACCGGGGCCCCAATAACCATCCACACTGGAAGCAGATCTAATGTCCACGCAGGAACTGGGATTGTGAAGTATGGCTTTATTCTGACACAGATGGCAAACTGCACAGAGGTTGCCCCCAAGGTTTGGCACTGTACAGGCACAGAAACAAATTTTGTTTTTCTTCCAGTCACTTGTTAGGGCAATTTCACAACTTTTTACCACACACAATTTGAACTCTCCATCCCTCTCTACTAGGAATATCTGGACTGCTCCTTTGGAAATAAAAGTGCAATTCTTGTGGGAGTTGCCGCTCTCTTTAAGAGAAACATTTATCCTGAAGCCATGACATCCGTTAACATTACTAGTTTAAACTGGTGCCCATACATGACTCTGCCCTGACTGGGGAATCAAACTATGGATATGTATCTGCCCTTCCTTCTGGGTTACACCAAACTAGATCCTTCATTCCCCACGAAATGCTAAAGGACATCCAAAACTTTAAACATTCAGCACATTGTTGTGGTGAAATGGGGGTCCTGACAGTATGATCTACCCTTTTCAAGGGCGCACACATCTCAGACCAACCCCCCCAAACTCGGTCCCATAAGTCTGCACTTATAGCTTGGTTGCTTTCTTTTACAGACATGGAAAACTTGAAGGAAAAACCTCTCCTTCCAGGTAGCTCTTCACAGATCAAAACTGCACACACTTTCTCTTGGCAGCTGAACCACATTGGGATCTTAAGGGGATTGCCCCTTGGCACCACTGAGACTGTCTAATCAGACAGATCTCCACTTCAGTTGGTACTGATGCTGTTCTCCAAACTAGGGGAGAAACTACCGAGGTCCTTCACCCAGTCAGCCACTGGATTGACCAGCAGGAACCTCACAGCAGAGCTCCTCTGTTCCACTGCTAACTATAGACTGACTGCACTAGTGTCTGAATATTCTAAAACTCCCCAGAGCAGCTGGTTCCAAAGTGGCTTATGCTGCTGTGAGAATTCTAAATGACCTAATCCATTCTCTGCCCAGGCAAGCTGAGTAAACTCATCTCCCTAGTGCTTCTAATGAGCTCTCTTCCTTTCTATGGCTAATCTGATGGGATTCTAGTAACCCCAGGGGTCTGGGTGGTTATACTCTCCACCAGCCAGACAAGCTTGCTGTCCACAGCAAGTGCTACCTATGGTCTGGTGCACAGGCTATCGCATCTCTGGGCACCCTATGGGATGAGTTGGCCAGGCGTGCCCCTAGCCATGCTAAAACCTAGGCAGGTTTCACCAGAGAGCAGATGCCCACTAAAGCATTTCAGCTTCACCTAACTATCTCTGGACTTTCAGTTGCTCCAGGAAACTCCCTGAAGTATGCCCTGACAGACAAGAACTGAAGGCCCATACTAGAGGTTAAGACCTTAAGCCTGTCCATCCCCGTAGACCTCTAGGGAAAAGCTATCTGACCTATGCTACCTACCGGGGAACCTATCCTCAACATTTTTCCCAGTTTTAAACCTAGACTGTCTTACAAACTTATTTGCTTATTTATTTTACATGGGAGGCATGCTGAGCAGACTACTGCTAGATTCCAGATGTGCCCTGGGGGTAGGGGGGGAATAGAGCATGCAAATCTTGACAGTAAAGTCAATTACATGTTGTAAGATGGGAAAGCATACAAACATATACAGTAACGACCATTTACATGATTGCATAAGAGAAACATTAGCAAGGTAGAGTACAAATTCACAGGCAGGTACATAGCCATGGCTTCAATATGGTAATACATTCAAGGTACATAGTTCGTGGTGGTGAGCTTTACGATGGGAGGAAAATGAGACCAGAAGTTGGGAGACTTCAGGTAGGTGAACAGAACAGTGAAATTTGGTAGTGGTGTCAGCCAGAATTACCCTGATGCAGGGGTTTGAGGACTATCGGTTGGTGAGGTCCCAGGGGTACAAGCACAGATGGGGTGGAAGTTTTGAGTAGGGAGTTGAGGTGCCTACCAGGTGTGGTGTGTCATAAATACTCACTCGGATACGGGAGCAGCCAGGGCACTGTAATTGTGTACACATTTTCTGTAGTACCCTGCTGTCCCTAAACTCCTGACCTGCTTCTGTTTCGGGCCACACCTGGATCACCTCAATGTTTATTTGGTTGGGACTGACCTGTCCTCTGCCTACCACATGCCAGAGGTATGCCACTTCTCCCATGGCCACTTGGCACTTCTGTGCTATGACAATGAGCCTGGCCCTCTGTATCATTCCCAGCACTTCCCTAAGGTGGGATAGGTGTTCCTCCTAGCTGGCACTAAAGATGGCAGTGTCATCCAGGTATGCCACGGTGTACTCCTTGGCACCATTTAACACCTGGTTCACCAACCTTTGGAAAGTGGCCGGGGCATTCTTCATTCCGAAAAGTATTAATTTAAATTCTAATAAGCCTATCGGTGATTAAGGCCAACCTCTCCCTAGCTCTGTCTGTCAACTCTACCTGCCAATACCCCTTGGTCAGGTCAATGGTCGTAAGGTAGGTTGGGCCCCCCAACTTGTCAAGAGTTTGTCTGGGGCATCTGGTGGGCATCTGACTTGGTGACTGTATACAGTCCACACAAATGAGTAGAGCTATCTGGCTTAGGCACAAGGACTATGGGTGAGGCCCAGGGGCTGTGGGATGTCTGGATTACCCTTAAATCCAGCATCTCCTCCACTTCCTCTTAATGTCCTTTTGGACAGCCTCGTGGACCCAATATGCTGTCCACCATATGGGTGTCTGTGTCCCTGTCTCCACGTCATGTCACTAAGGGGGGTTAGTACAGGCTCGGCGCTAAACAATGGGGCAAAGTCTACTAAAACATCCCTTACTTCCTGGATCTTGTCTGGGGTCAGCTGGGGAGACTAACTGCCTCCACAGAGGACTTCTACTTTTCTTCCAGCAAGTCCAGAAGGGGGTCTCCTTAGTCTGTCCCCTTCCCCAGGACTATACACTGCAAACACCATGTCGGCCCTATTGCATATGGCTTCATCATGCTGACATGGTACATCCTTTCTGTCTACTGTCAGGTAACTCTAATATAGTTCAAATCATTTACCTTCCTAATCACTTTGTACGGTCCTGCCCACTCAGCCTGCAGCTCGTCTTTCCGGACTAGGACTTCCTGACCCACCATGTACGAGCGAGCTCTGGCTCTGTGGTCGTAACACACTTTTTTTTTTCTGTTGGTCAGCTGCCAGGTTGCTCTGGGCTGTCCCCATAAGCTCCTTCAGCCTTTCCGTAAATCTAAGGACATAATCCACTATGGGAGTTCTCTGGGTGGCATGCTTGCCTTCCCAGTCCTCCCAGATCAAGTCTAGGGGCCCACATACCTGGCATCCATACAAGACTTCGAAGGGAGAAAATCATGTCTACTCTTGGGGCACCTCCCTGTATGCAAACGGTTGGGGAAGGTATTTCTCAGTCCCTCCCATGCTGTTCAGCAAACACCCGGAGCATTGACTTCAGGGTACCATTGAATCTTTCCACAAGCCCATTGGCTTGTGGGTGATATGGTGTCATGCATCTCTGCACCACCCCACACTTCTCCCATAAACAAATCGGGTCCAACATGAAGAAAGCTCCTCGATCGGTGATTACATTCTGTGGAAACACAACACGGGAGAAAATCCCAAGTAAGGCATCTGCCACTTTGTCTGTCCTCAGTGAGGATAGGGCAGCTGCCTCTGGGTACTGACTGGCATAATCCACCACAGTCTGGATGAATTTCTTCCCTGTGGAGCTGGGGGTATTTAAAGGTCCCATAATATTTATTCCTACTCTCTGGAATGGCTCCTCCACTATGGGCAATGGAATCAGGGCGGCTTGGGTTTTCTTGCCTGCCTTCCCTATTTCTTGCCTCCGGTGACAAGACCTGCAATACTCCATCTACTGGGTGAAGTTTGGCCAATAGAAATTCTGGGCCAACTGCTGTGTAGTGTGCACGATTCCCCGATGACCAGACAAGGGAATATCATGTGCAATCTTGAGCAACTGCTCACGATGCCCCTGGAGAACGACAAGCTGCCTGCCTAACACTCTCCCTCTGTCTGCACAGCCTGAGTATACATCAGTCCATTTTTCCAATAAACCTTATGTTTACAGTCTCCTCCTTGTGCTCAATCAGTCTGCCCAAGCCCTCAGCTTCTCTAGACTAGACTAGTGTCACTTCTCTGAGCAGCTGCAAACTCCTCTCCCATTCCCAAGGCATGGGAGATGTCCCCTTCTGTCTCTGAACTAGGGTCCCTAGCACTGGCATCAGGGCACTCAGGATCACTGTCAATCCTAACCCTCTGAAAAGGAGTCATCCCTCCCTCTTAAGAGTAACCTTCTGTAACTGTGTGGTTAACAACTACTACTGGGGAAATATCTACCCCCTTTTCATTAATCTCCATATCGGGAGACACAGGCTGGGGAACCAGCCTCCCAGTGATTCTTCACAATGGCTTCTGTGGGGTCCAAGGAACTACAATTTTCCCTTGCTGCTTGGCTACAGGTAAATGCACATACTGTCCCCTGTTGGAGATTGTTGTCAAGGATGACGTCTACTAATGCTTTAGCTACAGCCACCTGTTGCAGTTCCCCCTGTTTCACCCCAGTCTAGGAGAACACTAGCGAGGGGCAGTTTTCTCCCCACCAGTAAAGTCTTGTACAGTGACATATTTATTGGATATAAGCTGACCAGGCTGTACCAGATCCCTTTTACCAATGTCAGGGATGCCTCTGTGTCCCTCTACCCTTGCGTCTGTACACCATTCACCATGACTGGGTGCATGTGTTCCCTCATGTTCACAGGCATGCTTCCAGGGAGACGCAACCAACCCACTTCCTTCCTAGCACCACCTTGTGTATTGCTCATACATTTGGGACACTCTCTGGCAATATGCCCAGTTTCTTTACACAACCAACATTCATTTCTTTTCTGATCTTTTCTCTGAAACCTGGGGCCAACTGGTTTTGGTGGAGACTGTGAGGGCTTTAGCTGCCCTAAAAGTGCGCTTTTCCCTTTCTGTGCTGCCACGCCTGCCCCATTTGCTCTCAGAGCAGGTCTGCGCTTGGCATAGCAGTCAGAGTTCAGCAGCCTCTTGCACTGTTTTGGCATCTCGGTCGTCCAGCAAGGTTTTCAGCTCTGCTGGGCATACCCAGAAAAAACTGTTCTAACAGAATCACATTTACAAATTTGTCAACAGTTTGCTTCAATTCCTTCTCACCAACATTTTAAAAACTGTTTCATGGCTAGCTCCTCGTAGCTCATGTCGGGGCTTCTCCTGAGCTTACAGAATTTAGCGCTGTATGATTCAGCAGTTACTGTAGTTTAAATTTTTTAACAGTGCAGCTTTAAGTTTGATGTAGTAATTTCTGTACTCGTTGTCCATTTGACCCAATGCATCCCGAGCTTTCCCATTAAGTAACGGGGATAGTTGGAAGCTCCAGGACTCCCTAGTAATTTTAGCCTGAATACAAATTTTTTCAAAAGAATTTAAAAAGGCATCCATATCTTCCTCTTTAAATTTGGCTATGAATTTGGAATTCAGTTTTTAACCCAGTCCTACAGTACCAGTTAAACCTGAGCCACTTACCTGCTCTGGTGGTTGGAGTTGTAGCTTCTCCAATTAACGTTGCTTCTGTCACTCGCGCTTCTCACGGTCTGCCTCTCTCCATTCTTGTTCCCTCTTCTCCTCTGCTGCTTGCTGTTCTCGGTCCCTCTTCTCACGCTGGCTCTCGTCGTTCTCGCTCTGGCTCACCCTGGAACTCCAGCTCCAGTCTGCGCAACTCAGTCTGCAGCCTGAGTACTTCTGGCTCCAGAATGCTGGTTACCTTCCCCTGCTGCTGTGGCCCTTCATTGTCACTGGCCCTGTTGCCCTCATTGGATCTGGACACTGCACTGGCTGCTAGCCCTTCCACACTCAAGGTTCAGTCCTTTAGTCGCTCTGTGGCTCGATGCTCTGGGTATCCACTACCATCGGGGCATCCACAAGGTTCTGTTTGGTGACTTTCTCCTTGTACGGGACTCCTCTGTCCCTGCACAACTGCTTTAAGTAGTCTACAGTTGGGAGCCATCTTCTTCCCTAACTACGGCTACTCGCACTAGCACTTTAGGGGGGGAAAAAAAATAAAACCAGAAGGAACTTGACTGTAAGCCAAGTGATGTAGTTCTGTTTCCTTTTAAAAATCGCTGCCTTTTCCTTTTTTTGCAAGTGAGCTGAAGGTATCCAGCTGACACACCGAACAATAAAAACTTGTACTACAAAACTTATGCACACCGCTGCCAAGCAATCTGTCACAACCCCACTCAGCAGGTAAGGCCCTCTGCACCCACGGTGCCAACCTCAGAGTGCAGTATTGTGAACAGGAACAGAATAGGGTAACCCTCCTGTCTTTTGTGGGTTCAAATCAACATTTGGTCTCAAGTTCTGGAGGGATTCAAACTGTGACCCTCTTGCTAGTGTACCCAATGTATAGGCTCAGATAATTCTGCTCTTCTGGGAAATGCCAGATCTTGCTTAAGAGCACCTAACCAGGTGTACAAAATGAACCCTTAAACTCTATGAAAGACCTCGGATAAACTTACCTTTTTCCCAGTTTGGTAAACCAGTAAACTTTGCATAGTGTCAACCTTAACCATATATGCTTCACTTGTCAAATTTCGAAGGCACACCAAGTAGTCTCTTAAAATAAGTGGCTTTACTTAAAATAGAAAAAAATACGTAAAATGCAAATACAGAACAATGTGCATCACAAAACATACAATCTTTTAAAATAAGGTTTAAAAGTGCAAAATCCTACCACAGTACACTTAGACTTGTCTCTAATGTATAACTTCTAACAGTGCATGAAATAGATCTTGTTTTCAAGAGTCCAAACTAGAATGTCTCTAAAGGTCAATCACAGCATATTTACAAAAAAAAAAACTCTTGAACCTGTCTTCTCCATGATGTCACCCAGCTCCTGTTTTTTAAAAATTATACAATCAGGAAGTCGTATACTTCAGAAGGTAAATTAAATGGGTGACATCAGCAAAAACTCATTTCCCCACATGACTTCCCAATAAAGTCTGATTTTTCCAGTATCGTCTTTCATCCAGGATCAGTTTCCTGCTTTAACAAAGACATCAAAGATCTTTTTATGACTGTCAGATCTCACTGAGGTGTCATCTGCTTTGTAACACCAGATGAAATGAACTGGGCTTCCTTTGACAACTCCCTAAAAGGGATGTTGGTCTCCTTTCTTTTCAAAGAAAACGCAGCTCAACGAGACCATAAAATGTGAGTCTTTATAAGTTAATCACCTTACAGAGATCTGCTGTTTAACATATCCTGTCTTTTCAAGTGAAACCTGGGGGGGTCATCCAGGAGCACAGCATTTCTCATGACAATCGTGCATTTTTAATTTACAAAAATCTGAGTAATTAGAACCAGCTGTCCAAGTGTCACAATGAGTGCTAGAACAGTTGAGAGCAAAGTTCCAGAAGGAATGGAAGAGGGGTCCAGTCTGGCCAGGTTGGACTCTGGAGCTGCACTGTAGACAAGTCCCCATAGTCTAAGATGGGGAGAATCATTCTCTGCACAATGGCAAGTCTTGCTGGCAATGGGATGCAGCCACGGTTTCGATATAGTGCACCAAGCTTGGGGTGGAGCTTTTTGTGGATGGCATTAATGTGTGCGGAGAAGTCACGGTGCTGGTCAAGCCAGATCCCGAGATAACTAAAAGTGGAGAATGTTTCAATAGAAGTCCTGTCAAGGGTGCAGAAGGGGTTACCCAGCCGAAGGTCATGGAGGTAGTTTTCTTGGCATTGAGAAAAAGCTGATTTGAGCGAAACCAGTGCTGAACTTCGTTGAAGTCCTGCTGGAGTCTGGTCGCTACTTCAGAAGTCGAGGCTCTGGATGCGTGCAACACTGTATCCTCTGCATACATGTGAATGGATGTGCTATGGCAGGTGGCCGGCAGGTCTTTGAGGAAGATGGAGAACAGAAGGGCCAAGAACTGAGCCTTGCAGGACCCCAGAGGTGACATGAAGGGAAGCAGAGGTGGCATTTCCAATTGATGGATTGACATATGGCATTGCTGTGCATTTCCCAAACCCCAGAACTAACATTTTACACCCGAAAAGCAAAAAATAAACATCTACTACTTGAACACATTTCCCAACAAACTGCCTGAGAACTGAGTTCTAAGCATCCTCTTGTCTTCTCCCAGGCACACCTGTAAAAGAACACCTGCAAGAAAAACAATGACCAAATCCCCCACCAAGCAAGATATTACAGAATACAAAACATTTTTTTTAAAAGGGCTTTCTACAAAAACAGTAAAAATTAAACACATCACATTTGAGGGAGTCCATACAGTCTATACTCTAGGGGAAAGAATGTAAAGAATACACAAGGCACTTCACACGAGAAGACTCTCCTAGGCCAAAGCTTGTCAAACTGTTATTGCACAGACACATGGCCTGCATAACTGTAGTCCAAACAGTTTCACGGACATCCTCACTAGGGTGTGACAGTTGATAAACATAAGTCCAAAGAGAGAATTATATGCCCTGCTTGACACCAGGCACTGGCTGAAATTCTGCATCATCTCTCTGGATCTGGGCCGGATTCCTCCTTCTGCTGGGCTGATGAAAATCTTCAGATCACTCTTCCACGCCTCCTGCTACTGGAACTGGAATTGGATGTCTCTCCCTCTGGATGGATGGAAAATCTTCAGATCTGCCTCCAAGCCTCCTGCTGCTGGATGTGCAGAGCTCTTCACTGGCTGGATTCGAACCTGGGTCACCAGCAGAGTTGCAGATCTTCGGACGCTGATGGCTGCTTCTGTTTGGTACAGAGCTTTGTACCTGTGGAGTTGCAAACTTGGCTGTAGTTGACTGGTGTTCAGCATGGCCTCTGGATTAAGTGGCATTTCCTGGATAGTACCACTCTGGATAGGGGAGCATAGACCATTTTCCCCATCTGGCAGTCATTTGCACATTGAACTGTTACTTGGCCCTTCTTGTCCACTGTTCTGACAGCCCAGGTATAAAGTCCTGCCAAGCTTCCACGTCATTCTTTGGCACTCTCTAATTTTGACAAGTTCACTCTCTCTTGAATGCTACTACTGGCTGCCTCCCGTAACCAGGATTGCCTGTTTGCCTCAATTTTCTCCTATATCTACTTTGTAAAGAACGGGTAGGTGCATCCATACACAGCCTCATTCAATGTCTTATCAAGTGTTCTTGCTTGCTGCTTTTTGGTAGTTCTTTGCCCATGGCCTGGCTTGAGGGAGGCACATCTGGTCATGCCAGCACAGTGAGGTGTGCAGTGGGGGTTGGGGGGGAAGCAGTCCAACCCTATACAATGTGGCATTTCTTGTGAGGCCTCCATAGTGTCTTTTGGCTCAACCTGTGGCTGAAGCTACTGGCAATTCGTTGGTTCCACCAGTTGCTTCCCTGACCATTTCTCTCTTGTTGCTCTACAAACTCTGCCCAGGAGCCTATTGCTGCTCCTGCTTCTGAGAATGTCCAGTGCTCACTGCTGCTGGAGGTGGTTACCTCGCAGTATAATGCTTCAACCTTGTATTCCCCTGTGAGGCTAGGGCTGGGTCCTGCAGCCCACAGATCTGCCTCTCTCCGAGGTATCCCTCTCCACTTCAGCTGGTGTGGAAGAGACTGCCTCTTTGCAGAGATTCTGGAGAACCCCCTCAAACCTCTCCTGCCAGTTCTTTGGGTTTTCCCAGTTCACAAGCAGCCTAGTGCTGCTCTGCTCTTTGAGGGCCTTGTGCCAATGTCCATGTAGGGTCCAGACAAACAGCTTTCCCTCAGCTGTGGATTATCACCTTTTTCACTCCAGCCATACTGCTTTCAGCAGTCCCCATAATGGGGTATCATGAAAACATCTCTTCCTGGTTTGAGACAAACTGCACAGACATGCACTGGGTAGTTGGGTAGAGCTACATCAGCTGGAACTCCTTCCAAAAATAGCTAGTTCCTTTCTTGCTGCGCAACCCACACTTTGGTGTAGATGGGGTATCTAGACTGAACAGGCATTTTCTGTAACAAACACAAGTCCCAAATTACTACTTTGCTCAGTGTTTAGCATTTTGCACTGGCTACTGACTTGGTTAACTGCACAATTTCAGTGTCTCTGTACTGTAACTGTTGAAACCTGCTGCTTTTCACCTTGTTTCACACAGTTGCACTTTAGAACTGTTGCCTGCTTGTGATCTGTCAAAAAACATTTTACTTTAACTTTGCTGGTGTTTACAACATACTGCACCCTCTGCTCAACATGGCACCTGGTGTTTTTTGTTCACAAGACTACACCCTCTCATAGCTACTGAGCACTTTTCCTGCATGTCCCGCACCTTGCTTTGCTCTGTAATTGCTCTTTACTGCACACATTAGTTTCACATCCAGTACATTTATAGCCCAGTCCTACACTCTCTTCACAATGTTCTCGAACTTTGTTTAGCACTGCCCTGGTCAAACTAACGGCATTTGTTTTTCTTTGCTACCGGCTACAGCATTAGTCCATTTGCCCACAATATCTTTGCTCAATCCTTTGAGTACCACCAACTGACTATGAACTGTGTGAAAAGCACTCTGACAAGTAGCTGGTTCCCTCCTTGGATGGTGCGGCTTTCCTGCTGATTTGAGGATCTCACGAATTGGTCTGGCTGTGTGACCTGCAGGGTCGGTGTGCTAGCACCGCTATCGCTGGCTGTGTGGTCGGTAGTTGGGTGGAGCCCAGTGTTGGTGCACGTCAGTGAAGTTATTTAAAGCTGTTCAAAATGGTTCATACTCTTCGACTGTACTCCTGAGCTGCACACTCTCCGCTATCCTTCTTGAATGTCCTCTGACTCCAGGCATTGGGCGGGACTTGGTTGGATTTGACCAATCACATGATGCCATGCAAATGCACTCTCTCCCTCACGACGATCGAGCAGGCAAACTTAGCAGACTGCACTACTGTCTCAACATTCCAAAAACTCCCCAGAGCAGCTGGTTCCAAAGTGGCTTATGCTGCTGCGAGAATTATAACTGATTTAATCCATCTCTGCCCAGGAAAGCTGAGTAAATGTCCTCTCCCTGGAGCTCCTAATGAGCTCTATCTCCCTAGGGCTAACCTAATTGGATTCTAGTAACCCAAGGGGACTGGGTGGTTGCACTAAATTGCCTGAAAAACCATGAGAAATTGAGTGCGGCGAACAGTTGGTGATTGATATCAAAAGCTTTGGACAAGTCTATGAAGACTGCCAATAAAATGGCCCTTGTACAAAGCACTAGATACAGAATCATGAGCCAATTATGAAATGGGTAGCAGAATATTTAATTTGGTCACGGACGGTGCATAACGCACAGGAAAGAGGCCCAGCACTGCCCAGTGGGCATTGATATGGGTGGTGCTGCCCACTCAGCCTAAGAAAACAGCAGCCATCTTGTTTCTAAAAGTGGTGCCAGCCTAGCTGTAAATCAAATTTGAGTACCTCTGACCTCCTGTTCTCTTGCCCTCATTCTTTTCCTAGTCCAACTTCAACACAGAAAAAAACACCTGTTTTACTTGTTGCAACATATAATGAAACAAAAAAACTTGCTAGTGCCATGCTCTTGTCAGTGCTCCTTCCTCCCCGCGCTCGTAGTTCTCAACAGCCAACCTGCCAGCCGCTAGTTACTTCCCTCCCATTTAACTTTTACCCTCACACATTGCTCTCACAGATGACCTTCACTTCATTGCAATATTTTTAATAAAAATAAATGCAAAGATCTCTTACCATCCTGCCCACTCACAGTACTTATTAATAAACTGCCACCCACTCGATACTACCTTCCCTTATAGCCCTGCCATTTTTCATTTTTATATGCTGTTTCTGTCATGCTGAAGTTGCCCACATTTTTACCTCTGTGGTTCCCAGCTGCACTTTCACACCAGATTCCCCCATGTGGCTGAAACATTACTGGCATGTCCTCCGTGGTGCTGCCTGCTGCTCAAACAATATAAAAATTCCTGCCAAAAAAAGGAAAACGAGCATTACCTTTACTACCGTCTCGACATACCAAATGGGGCTGGAGCCTGGGGTTTTATAACTATGACTACCACACAAGTAAAAACGACTACAGCAGCATTCTCAGGTGTCCAATACATTTATATAAAAAAACCAAAAAAAAAAACCTGAAGGTGGAGGAACTGTAATCTTTTTTTTCTCAGATTAAATAAGTGTTAATACAGTATTATGTTGGCTTGCATGCACAAGCAACATCCTGTGGTAGTAGCGTGTTTCAGAGGTGTCAGTGTTGGCCAATGCAGGGGATGTTTTGGTGGGTTCGTCCCTCTGCCGCCAATCAGTAAGCATTTTGCTGATGACCGCAGTTTCAGTTGGATGAAACTAATCTGCCACTGCAATCAGACAGGATCGTCATTGTGGCAGATGACATGTCTTTCCTGGTGAAACATTTCAATAAACATGGTGGGTCCAGCTGCCCGCCACACACTCGCGAAACGCTGACATCGTGGTGCCTAATCCCCACGTCTGCATCCCCCCTCTTAGAGTCTTTCCTGGTGAAAGTTTCCTCTTTCCTTTCTGACATCTGGATGCCCACTTCCAGTGTTGTATGTGTGGCACACTGGGAGCCCACCCCAGTGTGCCCATTTCTTTTTTGTAACCTGTAAATGAAAATCTTCCTTCGTTTTTTTTTTTTCTCCCTGCAAACAGTCCACGGTTGTCTCCCTCATCCTCAACCTCCCTCCGTTCACCCACCTCCCTGCACCTCCCATCACCCATACTTGCCCTCCAGAGACCGGGCGCCACGATCTTCTTTGAATCTGGACATGTCTGCACTCTTGAAAGCCGAACTGCGAACTGAAGAAACGACGGCAAGATTTATAATGGAATGCAATTGATTGGGGTTGGGGGGTTCAACTTGGGTTGATATCTCAGCCATTTTTGTTGAATTTTGGACCCACATTTTCAACATGGGGTTCTTGGGACCTCACCTCGTGAACATGTCACTGTCATTTACTTTCTTGGTCCTGAAAGGTGATTTTGCTGTTGCTGCATGGAATCACCTTTTGGGACCAAATAACGAAATGACAGTGCCACTGTTCATGAGGGGAGATCCCAAAAAAGCCCATGTCGCAAATTTGGTGAGAATTCTAAAATGACATTTGAGTGTGTTGCGCAGTTTCTATGCACACTGGTAACTTTGCCAATTTTTTTATATATTCTCCCCAGATTTTCAACATTGCCATTTTTTCACTCCTCCCTATTAACAGTATAGCTGTCATTTCTTTCACATCCTTTCTGAAATGTTTTACACCTGTGGCACAGAATGGTGTGATCGCTGGTGGGGAAATTTACTTTTGGGGCAGATTAACAATCACAGTGCCACTGTTCATAAGGAGAGGTTCAAAAATGCCCATGTTGAAAATTTAGTGACAAGATTCCAAAAAGTGATTGCATTACAGGTACAGGTGTACATTGCACAGTATCTGCACATGTTTGTAACTGCACCAATTTTTCATATTTTTACTCTAGATTTTCAACATTACCATTTTTTTTTTTTCACACCACCTCATGACCAGTACAGCTGTAATTCTTCACATTCTGCCCGAAATGTGTGTTCACACCTGTGGCACCAAATGGCACAGTTGCTGTGCAAAATCATCTTTTGGGATTGAGTAACAAAATGATAGTGCTACTGTTCATGAGGTGGGGGTCACAGAAAGCCGATTTTGAAAATTTGGGATGAAAATAGCAACAAACTACTGGGGTGTTAAGATTTCCAACCATAACGCCCTACTCTGTAGTCTCTGACATGAGTCGGGGTGGGGGGGGTGACTTGGGATCGTTGCCCGTAATGCTCACGTCATTACACCCCCACCCTGCAGCCAGTGACTGACATTGGGGTGTGCCATGGGGTATTCGGCCCCAACGTTCACCCCATTCCACACCCATCTCAGCATATTTCCTCATGGAATGGGATGAGTAAGGCCCAAAGACCCCAAGGCACACAGATACCGGTCTGTCTGCAGGGTGGGGTGAGGTGAAATGGCATGACCCAAACACACACCGCAATGCCTGTCTCTGCAGGGTGGCAGTAGGGTTGGCGTCAGTTCAATACTTCACTGCCATTCCTACATGCATCTCTCAAACTCCTGCACTACCAATGCCAATACCAGCAAGCCAACGTTCGACATTGACAAATGCTTTCTTTTCACGTGCATCTATAATGTAGATGCCAATTTCATAA
This sequence comes from Neoceratodus forsteri, assembly GCA_016271365.2. Taxonomy (NCBI): domain Eukaryota; kingdom Metazoa; phylum Chordata; order Ceratodontiformes; family Ceratodontidae; genus Neoceratodus; species Neoceratodus forsteri. Next base: position 1,600,125,840 of record CM028131.1, read on the forward strand.
GTGCAATAAGCCACTCCGAGGAATGCATTAGGCAGTTCTAATGTGTGGCTAGGGACTGGATGCACTCTGCCTGCGGCCTTGTGCCTCACTATGCTTCCTAGCCATGTGTTAGAACTGTAATGCACACCTTATCTTGTCTTGTTGCTTACTCAATGTTTGAGTAGAGTGTTTGGGTTTTAAAACTGGACTTAAAATTGGAGAAGACCTGATGGGTAACCAGACAAAACTCTAAGGACAAATTTTTCCATGAGTTTAGAAGTGAGAGGGAGCAAGGAAATTGGCTGGTAATTCTCTGCCAAGATCTTGTTCCCACATTTGTGAAAGAGAATGACTACAGAGCCTTTCCACACACAAGGAAAGGTTTGAGTGGTGAGGGATAAATTAAATGTATGCATTAGAGGGACTAATATACAAGCATAGGATTTGAGTAACAATATCTAAATTGTCTCCCTTGGCAGAGTCCTCCTTTAATGAAGTAAACAGTCTTCAGGTGCTTAGCTCCACCCAACTCACCATTCTGACCTTTACTGCCTTTGTCTTTTTTTTTTTCCCCCCTCATCTCCCTCCTGACAATCGGATTCTGTCTACCTCCCTCCTCCTCCTCTGGCCCTCTTACCCTTATCCACACCCTCCTTTCCCTCTCCTTGACCTTATCCTTAGTAAATTTACACCAACGCCTTGAGCACACTTCTCATACCTGTAGGCTCTCTGACAATGTCCCATGGACTGCTCTACTCTACTAGTAGCGCTGTATTGCCTGGGCCATCCTGGTCCTGTGTCTTGTGGGGGGTGCCTCACTGTGTTCCTCTCTCTCTCTCTCCTCCTCCAAAAAGCACTGTCCTGGACCTGTCTTTGCCCTTGGTATAAATATCCCCATCCGCAAGTATTTTCTGATGTTATCACCCTTGTACCCTGTACTCCTATTCTTTTTCCCCCTTCTCTAGTTTTATTCTACTTGTGCTGTTCGTTCCTAATGTACTATTACTCATTACTGTTTTGTACTTGCACTGTTTGACGTGGAGCTTTTGTAACAGTCTGACTCAAAGGATTGTAATTCCAAAATTTCAATAAATAAGAATTGATGCACCTTAGATAAAATTTGGGTCTGGAAAAGGAAGGTCTTATTGATGAATCTGGAGACAAGCCAGCAACTGACAAGTCGGCTATTTTGTTTTTTAAGGTGGGAGCTTTCAAGAAAAATGTATTAAGCATACCACAAATGCCTTTAGAATGATGTGGACCTGCCATAAGATGCATTTGAGGCACAGGAGGAGGAGGAGGAAGAAACCTTCTGCATGGAATAAACTGTCAAAATGTCGTCTTGGGATTCTCATCAGCCAGCCTAGCTTTGTAGTAAAAGGGTTTGAATTTCCTAATAAGAGTAACACATTAGTTGTGAAATTTACAAAATGTTTGGCCGGGGGGGGGGGGGTCTTAATTCCTTGGCTTTTTCATAACATTGTCTCAAGACTTCAACTGAGGAAAATATAAAGGGAGTCACCCAGCAGGGACATGTTTGGATTTGAACCGCCTCTTTTTTCTAAAAGGAGTATGTTGATTTGAAAGAGTTAAACTGATAGAAATAATCCCAGATGGCATCAACTTAAAGAGCTGAGAACCAAATCCCCCAATTAACCTCAAGTAAACCAGTCCAGAATGATTCCAAAAAAAATACTTGAAACTATGAAACTTGATGGTGCTTGGGATAAATTTTGGGGGTGACAAATTTAAGGTACAGTAAATGATAGCATGGTCACTGAATAAGTTTACCTGACAACCGGAGGTTCTGACTGGGAGATCGGGAGGAAATGAAATAAATCTAAGGTGGTAAAAAAATTTCTGGTTGAATGAATCATAACGTGTAGGACCTCTAACTGGTTTACACTTAGGGAAACTATGGAGAACTTTAAGGCTCCTACTAGAGGACCAGCTTAGGGGCTGTGCATAAGATGGGGGAGTGGAGCTTAGTCACCAAGAAAGACCCAGGGTGTCATCATATTTGACCTCTGGTAGCTAGGCAGTGTGACAAGGCAGTGGGAAAAGCTAACTGGATGTCTGGGTGCATTGGGAGGGGGATTTCCAGCAGGAGGAGGGAGGTGGTGCTGCCATATCACTCACTGGTGAGGCCCCACCTGGAGTACTGTTAAGTTCTGGAGGCTACACTTCCACAAGGACACTGAAAGAGTGGAAATGATAGGAGGGTAACCAAAATGGTGAAGGGGTTGCATGAGATGATCTATTGGGAAAGGCTGCAGGAACTCAACATGTACTCCATGGAAGAGAAGAGTGAGGGAACATGATTGAAACCCACAAGTACCTCAAGAATGAAGAAGGTGCAAGTAGAGGGTTTATTTCCGGGAAGGGAAGGCACTAGAATGAGGGGGCATGCAATGAATCTAAGAGGAGGAAAGTTTGAGATGTGCAGAAATACTTCTTCACAAAGGGTGGTGGATGATGAACAGCCTGCCAGAGGAGGTAGTGGGGGGGGGGGCGCAAAGCTGTGGGGAGTTTCAAGCATGCTTGGAATAGGTACAGTCAGGGGCATATTGGGTAGAGGAACAGAAGACACCCATGATCTAGGGTCAGTGGTGATAGAATGGGCAGGGATAAGGGGAACACTGGATGGACCTAAAGGTCCTTTTCTGCCAACAAAATTTTCCAGTTTCTGGCCACTGGAACATCCCAGCCTATGCCTGGCAGGTTCAGATCACCTGCCATCACTACCCACTCCCCTGCCACCCCTTTCAAGTTAAGTTCTGCTCCTCTCTTACCATTATCCTGGTATCATTTATCAAGACAAGCAGACAAAACCCGCTTGATGTGTTTTGGACCAAAATGACCCTTTATCAAGCCTGGTTCAGAATGCACACTACACCACTTTAAATTGCTCTAAAGTGCTGACATCATAATGTGTACATTTGAAGTTTGAATCAACTAGTTAGAAAACACACCATACCTAATGGTATGGCATCTCTTCCTCATGGACAATCAAACCTTGTATAAGAAGGCGACAATGGATATAAATCGGGATCGACAAATCCCATAGCCTAACATCCCGAACTACCATTTTTCACAGGGACAATCATTCGTCAGGGGGACACTTGCCCACAGACAACCATTGCTCTGCATTGTCTGCATTCAATTTTCATTACCTGTGCACTTTTATCCATCTGGGAGGGGGTCGCTCTGTCGCAACATCAGTTCTGAAGTCTCATGGTCTAGTGGAGCTGAGGGAGGCAGCAGGCACAGTAAGAGGAGGTGCCTGCCATGCGGTCGAGGCACGTACCAGGCAGCAATCTGCTGAGGTCGGGCACATGCCATGCAGCAGGTGCAGCAGCATCACATGATGCTTCTTCTGGCAGTCACCTGATTACAAGTCCGGGGGGTGTGTGCCTCGCAAGTGGCTAAGGAGGAATGCTGGTGCCCACTGCTAGCAATGGGGGTTACTGACAGGAGTCGCCAATCAGCAGCTAGACTCCTTCCCCTTGCTGCACACTACTGGCTGAGCCCACTTTTGGAGGTGGAGCAAATGGGCAGGGAACAGGAGTGTTGTGCACAGTTTCTACATTCTCGTACTGAGACACAAGTTGTGTGTTTGACTTCAGATTTGGAAGACAGCAAAACTTCGCTCAGCTTTGAAAACGGTTGTTGCAAGAACTTGTTTTGTTAGGGTCTCATTGCTGATTGCAAGGGAGGAAAAGATTTAAAACGAGAGGAAAGAAACAAGTAGGGAAGGGAATTAAAAGGGGGTGGGGTGCATTAGGCCTTGTATCATCGTATGAGAGCCACAGCAACCGTTGGGTTTGTCGGACGGGAGGAAGTGGGGCAGAAATTGATGAAAATAAAAGGAAAAAGGAAAAGTATTAAGGGGGAAAACCGGGTTCTTAATTCCTTTAGTTTGCATGTGTATTACTAAGAAGCAGCAGCTGTGTGAACTGACTTGAGTCCTCTTCAGGCCAGACCAGCTCAACTACTGTAACTGCTTGCTAGTTGCGAGAGACTCTGCAGCAGTTGGTGGACTGGATTCAGTGGCTCAAATTACCTGCAGTGCCAGTGTCTTTCTGATGGACAGAAGGAGAAAGGCAGAAATTAAAATAAAAACTGTTAAAGGCAGAAATTGAAAAAGAAAAATATTAAAATCACATATTACTTTCTCAGTTTGAGACACTATAAATTCAGCCCACATCAACTGCTTTCCGTGCCTGTCTTCTGAGGGACAAGAGGGGTGACTCAAGAGAAAGAGGCAGAAATTTAAATACAACTATTAAATTAGGGCAAAAACAAACCTAACAAGTTAGATCTGGGATAGCTTATGAGTCTAGCGACTGTCTACTGTCTGAGAGTGAGTCCTGTAGTTAAGTCCACACATACAAGTGGCTGACTGTGAGGGACAGGAGGGAAAGGGAGCCAAAAATGGAAAAAGAAAAGGATACTAAAAAAGCTCTAATGTAGCTGCTGCACTGCACCTGTGAGACATCGAATCCTCCACTTCAACTGTTTCCCAGAGAGAACAGGAGGGGGAGAGGCAGAAATTAAACATAAAAACTGAAAAGTGTGGTGGGGTGTTTGTATGTATACTGAATGGTACAGAGAAATAACAAATATTCTTAAAGTACAATAGTGAATGTACTGAAGTTGAACAAGTTTAGCAGTGTGACTACAGATAGTGTTTCCAGTTCCTGTTTACACCCAGGCACCCCATCCCCCTTCCACCCAGTCAAGAACGGACACTTGCACACATATTCTAAAATATAATATTTGCAGAATAAGCAAGTTAAAGTTAATACAAACACAACAAACGAAAATATGGCTATGCAAAGGAATAAAAAAAACTTTTCTATGTGGTCCGCAGCAGCAGCCACTGGGCCTAGTAGTAGCCAAACACAAATAGTCTTCTCAAGATAAAAGTGACTGAGTCTTCTGCTGTGGTAATGGATATAACAGCAGCTGATGCTGATAATCAGTCAATTGAATTAAACCTGTCCTAAGAAACTAACTTTACTGGATCAGCAACAAGGAGACATGATCTCTAAAGACAAAAAATATGACCAGGAGGAAGGGCCAGACTGTTTCAATCTCACTGGCGCAACAATGATAAATGGTTGCAATATGATGGAAAAAGGGACTGATGTACTGCAGTTTGCAGAAAGTATCCCATTTATGCAATACCAGCCTCTTCAAAAGAACCAAATGTTTGCCACAGGCTCTAACAATTTTAGATTTGAGTCACTATGTGCATATGAAAATCAAATCCACATGTGCTGTGCTAGAAGCAGCGTTTCTGGGAAGTGGCCAGCGTGCAGTTAAGTGATGTTAGTCACCACTTTATCGAGCCTTTGCAGTGTTGGGAGAGGCCACAAAAGAGAAAATGAGACTTCAGTTCAACACAGCATACTCCACTGCAAAAAATCTTCATCCTTTTTCTGGCATGGATTAGCTATGTGAATTGCAAGAGAAATGGTATTAAGCTTGGTACTAACTACACAAATGATGAGCAAGCCAGGGATTTTTGCAGAGCTAGATCTGCTGTTCTGTCCAAAATCCAGATAGACTCTTACATGCAAAATATGTGACTGTTCTTGCTGATGGCAGCACGGATATGGCTATAGTTGAATGGGGAAGTCTTTCTACGTTTTTGTAGATCCTAACACAAAAGATGTATGTACATGATCCAGGCTGTGCCTTTGGAATTGGCACATGCTGAAGGTTTCTTAATGCAATAAGAACTGCATTGGATTCACTATCTTCCTCTCTCTGACTTATCAAATGTGAGCAATCCAGGGCCTCTTGATTTCTGCCAATTTTGGTGGGGCAAGTATAATGATGGGTGAAAGGAGTGGAACCATCACAAAGTTACGGGAGCACTGTCCTCGCATCATTGCCATGCACTGTGTTGCCCATAAGCTGGAGTTGGCAGTTCTTGATGTAATGAAAACACACCCCTTCTTATCAAAGCTTGAAAATAATATAAAGGGTATATTTAAATTTTACCACTATAGTCAAAGATTAGCTACAAGAAATTGCACATGTGATACTGATCTGGCACACTTCAGTGCAATTAAACAGGTGAGAGATGGCTTGCCAGTAGATCATGGTTAGTTCACGCATTTCAGGTGAATCTACCTACAGTTGCTCCGCACTTGCAACAAAGTGCATTTTCTGTTGATGGTTCAAAAGCAAAGGTGCTGTTAAGAGAGGTACAGTCTGTTCACTTCGTCAGATTTCTTTATAACCTCCAAAATATTTTGCCCATACTTAGAAATCTTTCACTGCAGTTTCAAAGAGATGACGTAGCAGTTCTTGAAGTACTAAATCTGAGACCTGCCTTCTCCAGCTGAAGGAATGGAAATCAAAGCCAGGGAAATGCATGACCGCTTTCCTAGCTCATTACAAACCTCAATACAGATGCATGGACTGTCATTTCACAGAAGGGAGTTGAAGACTGTGCCCTTAACATTCAAAGGCAACTGCCCTGAAATAAATTTGGGGACTGATGCACAACTGCAGACTTTAGTACATGCAGCACTAGATTACACTAAGATTTCAACATTTCTCAGAGGTGCCTCTGAAATTGTTAGTGTCTGGATTTTAAACAGTTTAATCTAGCAAGAGAACAACTTGTGGAGTTTGGGACCAATGAAGTGGCTAATTTGGCAGCATACTTTAAATTTTTCACTGAAGAGCAGCAAGAAAATATTAGATCAGAATATGCTGCATTTTAAGGCTCTGCTGAAATCTGCAGTTGACAAACCCTATCTGCAGGTATATACAAGATTGCTGAAAGAAAACCCGCCCCAGATTGCTAACATTCTAGAGTTGGTGGAAGTGCTACTGGCAATGAGTGGCAGCTGCAAAGTGCGAACGAGTGTTCTCCATTCAAAAACCTGATAGACAAACATAAGAACACGTCTGGCAGATGACACTTTACAGTCACTTCTTCAGATAGCAGTAGAGGGTCCCGATCTATGTGACTTTGATCCAGATCCAGCAATGAACCATTGGCTGCTGTCTGGTCCAGGCACTCTACATGTTTATGGGCATGCTACTACTAGTACTACTGAATCTGGTGCTTCTGTCTCTCATGCTAGTTCTGCTGCTGCTCAATCACTTGATGTTGACAGTTCTGAATTGGAGTTCTTCTAATTATGCTGTGCTAATTATTCTCTGCTTCATTCTGGCATTTGTGGAACTGGACAGGACATTGAGTATGGCACTGCACCACTTGACTCTGACTTCTTCAAATCACCAAACTGTGTTCACAAAAATAAAAAAAATAAAAATCTATACTGTTTACTATAGCCTTCATCACATACTAGTAATACAATGGCAATTACTTTGTTGCTACATACTTTTTATTAAGTGGTCCTTAAAATACATTATTGGACTACCATTTTTGAATAGGCTGGCTGTCTTGGACTACCACGTAAATTTAAAATTTGTTCCCAGTTATAAATTCTGTGTGTGTGTGTGTTTTCTCCCCCCCCTGTCTAATCCACCTCCCTGCCCTTGTGTTTCCAGCCCCCCTTCTGATTCCTGCTGTATCCTTAATGGGACACTGTCAACCCCCTTAGGTCTGTGTCCCTAGTTTTGAAAGAGAAAAAAAAAAAACTTGCCAACATTGCTGATGTAGCCGGTAGTGTGGTTCAGACTTTTCTTTGAAAAAGTGAGACTGCCCAGCATACCGGTGTTGCCACAAACACAAGCTTGCTTACATTCCTTGATCAGCTCCAGCTGCATCTTTCCTGGACTTAGGAACACCCACAACAGTCTAGCCCCTCATGATGCAGTGAGAGTTTAGGAGGCTACTGCCTCATGAGTGACTGCTGTTTAGGGTGTTTCTAAAGCTCAGGAAGCATGCAGTAAGAACAGATCCAGGACTGTAAACAAAACAAGGTTGTATATAAATATACATTAGCAGGCATTTCAGTTTTGCTAAACAAGGAGACTGACGAAACCAACAGTATCAATGAATGTTGGAGAAGGTAAGCAATCATAAAATCTAGGTTTTTAACTAGAAATAATGCGATGAAAAATGGGTAGACTGTCCCTTTAAGCATGTTGTATGAATGCATTATAACTTACTTTGTAGATGGTTTTATAACTTAGTCTGGTATAGATCATGCTTAAATGAATTGGTATGTCTCCAGGTGTTTACACTGTATGTTTAGTGGTTGTGTATTACAAAGGCATTTTTGTAGTACATATAATTTGCTTCATATACTAGAAGACCTTGTCCACATGAGAAAGATGCCATACCATTGTTAGGTGTGTTTTTGTAAACAGTTGATTCAAACTTTTTTGCTTTCTGCTCATCTCCTCTGAGACTCACTTACATCTCCATCAGGCCAATTGCCAGGGACACTCAGTCTCCTGACACCGCTGACCTCGACCCCACATTGCAGCCACCTCAGGGTAACCCGATGTGACCCTTCGGGTGGATGGTACTCTTCCGAGGAGAAACTGCCTATCTGCCTAGGCATTGGTCCTGGGTGCTGCTGCAGCCGGGTCGGCTATCGCAGAGCTCGGGGAGGCACTGATCTGGGCCGCCGTCATCTGGTAGGACGAGATGCCATTTTCTAGGCTTTTTTCTTCAGATTCCCCTACTTGCATCGCAACCGAGCTTCCCTGTGGTCTCCACCGGGGGACACTACAGAGCTTCGCCATTCCCCAATCCACCCCAGGAGATGAGAGCAGCCCTCTGAACACTTAATCCTACGCCTTCCCTTGCCGAGCCACTGGTGCCAAGTCCGTTCCTGAACCTGGGTCACCAGCATGGTGTGAGGTAAAGCACCAGCGCCTTAGCCCTCTGCGCCACTGGGCTGGCTTTGATTCAAAACTTTTATGTACACATTATTATGATGTCAGCACTTTAAAACTATTTAACGTGTGTGTGTGTGTGTGTGTGTGTGTGTGTGTGTGTGTGTGTGTGTGTGTATATTCTGAACCAGCCTTTGATAGAGGGTCTTTTTGATGTGAAACACGTCAGGCGGGTTACGTTTGTGTGTCTAATGTTCTACTGACCCCGGTGTCTGTTCAATAGAGGGTGGTGAGTGCTCGGCTTTGACTTTGTTTAAATCTTTAACTTTTGCCTGGAGCACCACCATCCCTGTGTAGGACTCCAGTAATTTGAGGTCTAAAGATCATCCCCAAGTGCAGTTTCTTGATGGAGGCTGCTGTGAGTTGCACCCACAGTGGTTCGCTTCCATTACTACCCCTGATGCACACCTTCTGCCACCTTTACGCCATCCTTGACAAAAGGGCTGGTCCTTCCTCACCACCTGTTCTTTATCCCCGCTGAACATTGAGTACACAAGGACAGTCCAATCCCAGTTTTCCAAAGTCCATGTTTCTGTTTTCATGTCCACATTTGTTTCCATGCATATGAGCTTGATAATGAGGATAAGAAAGAGCTGATGCAAATATAAGCTGCTTTGTGTGCAAATATCTTAAAGTTCATTTTGAAGCATCTGTGCTCTTTAAGGGTCTCTATCATATCCCCCTTCATACTCTTGGCCTCTAGTGCGTACATACTGAAACTCCACAGCCTTTCCTCGTAAGTCATCCCCTGCTGGCCCTTCTTGAAACAGTTTCCAAGAGGTCCCTGTCCTTCAGATGCAGGTTCCAGAACTGCATAGTACTCCAGGTGAGGTCTAACCAAGGAACCATATAGGGCAGAATCACCTTCTTCCTTCTCTTACCAAACCACATCCCTCTGCACTCCAATAATCCTGTATGCTTTCCCTGAAACCTGCTGGCAATGGACATGGGACTTGAAACTGCTACTAATGATTCCCATGTTCCTTTCCTCCATCTGCTCCATCCCCTCCACCCAGTATTCTGCTGTTTGTATAACGTGTAGCTGTACATGACAAGGTTGTCCTGACTGAGGTAAATGGGTCCCTTTTCAGGGTCCAAGTGTTTTATCCTGATTAAAAATGAAAGCTTGTTACTAGTACTGCATGTATAACCTTACACTTTGCAGTAAAGTTGACTTGACTTATTTTAAACCATTTTTCCAGTTTGTCCATGTCCATTATTTCCCGTTTTCCCTCTTCTGTATCCACCCTACCATTTTAGTATCATCCATTGACTTTTACCCTGGATACCCTCCCCTTTATTACAGATAAATATTTTGAAAAGTGGTTCTAGGACCAGCCCCTGTGGTATCCCAATAGTGACCAGAGTATTCTATGACCGCTGCCCTCTGAGTTCTTCTGCCTCCATCTAGTTAACTTGTCTCCCATCCCCAGATCTCAGCTTTTGCACAAGCCTCTCTGTGACGGTGTTAAAAAACTCTGCTGAGTTAGAAACGGTATGCCTTCTGCTTGACCCTTATCAGCTGCCTTCAAGACTCTTATCAAAATATCTGGCATGATCTGTCTGACACAAATCCATGCTGCTGCTTGTCCTGGAGCCCACTGGCCTCCAGACATTTTCACTGTATGATCTTTATAATTTCTAGCAGTTATCCCAGAATTGAGGTCAGAATGACTAGTCTAAGTTCCCTGGGTCCTCTCTATCCCTACTCTTATGGAGTTGGGACCACATTGTCATCCTTCCAGTCTTGAACCATCTCTGTTTCTCTGGAGCAGTTAGAGGTCAGTAAGTGGTTCCACCAGGAACTAGGCAGCCTCCCTTGGCACTCTAGCGTGCAGACCATTAGGACCTGGTGACTTGTCCACCTTCAGGGGTTCCTTATCCCTTGAGTAATCACTCTGCTGCTATCCTTCCCATCCATGATCCATGTCCCCTTCACCCCTGGCTAGAATCGCTCACTCTGGGAGCAGTTCCTCCTCCTCCCTCTTGGAAGACCGAGCAGATTAATGTAAAATACCTGCCACCTTCTTATTGTTTTCAGTTTCTCTCTGGCTCACTAACAATTCCCTCTTCAAAAAGTGTTAATTTTAAAAAAACAGCCGGCCCAGTAGTGCTGAGGTGCTGGCGCCTTACCTCACACTACACCGGTGACCTGTGTTCGGGAACTAGCACGAGCAAAGGATTGAGCATCCGATGGACTGCTTTCTTTCTTTCTCCGGGAAGGGGGGTTCTAGGTCAATGTTGCTCATACGCCCCCCAGCGTGAGGCTGGAGGGCAGGGCACCGCACCACAAGTAGGGGAGGAGTTGGGAGAGACGTCTGGAGGGAGCGCGTGCAGATGCATGCGCGCTCCACTGACATCATGGCACAGTCCTGACTCCTGGGAGAACAGGAGAAAAGATACTGCCGTGCAGGATGGTGGAGGGTGCCTCACAGGCTCCGCCCCAGCTAGCCATGGCGCCGGCCAACTTAATCCGGTCCTCGGTTGGGGGGGGGGTAAGCCCTGGGGTCAGGTCAGCATTGGCTGGTGGATGCCGGGGGATGGGGCTGGGGACGCCCTCCTGATGCAAGCCGGTGGTAGGAGGAGAGAAAAGAAATAACTACAAAAAAAAGCATTTGTCCATGCCAAATGTCTTGCTGGCACTGGCATTAGTAGTGCAGAAGTTAGATGCATAATAGGAATGGCAGTGAAGTATTGAACTGATGCCAACCTCACCCCCACCCTGCAGAGACTGACAGGCACTGGGATGCACTATTTCACCTCTCCCTACCCTGCAGACACTGGCAAGTGTTGTGGTGTGCCTTGGTCTTCTGGCCTTACTGTGCAGGACCAGTGGGTGCCACCAGGGGTGGGGGTCCACAGAATATGGCAGTCCATGCCAGTCCACCAGAGGCTGCCATTCCCCATCCAAAAAAAGCCAGAAATGTGCCATATCAGACCAGTGCCAATGACACCCCCATCCCATACTTCACCTAGGACTGGGGGGCCAGTAGAGAATGGGCTGTACTTGCCCCGCTATGAATTGGACAACCAGAGGGGCACATAGGTGGTACAACAGCCCCAAAGTAGATGCTCTCTGTGCCAGCTGCACTTGCTTCCCTGGCAATGTGCAGGATCATGCAATTGTCTGTCCCCTTGCCTGCCGCAGAGATGGGTCCTGTGACCATGATTTGGGCATGGAGTAAGCATACAACAATGGCTCTGGATGCTGTGGGGTGCACATTCTGTGCATGGGTGGGGCCTCTGCAGCTGTCCACCCCCTTTGCAAAAGTGGAGCAGCTGCAAGCATTGTGTGGAGCATGCCCTTCTTTCAAAGCATATTACATATAGAATAATGCATGGGTGGCATGTGTAATGAGAATTTTACACACCTGACGTGTGGTATGCTACATGAACCCCAAGGGCAAAGCCTGAGGGTTTAGTAAAGCATTCCACACTGATTATTGCGAATGCATTAAAGTTACAAGCGTGCATTGCGCAGTTGCTATGCACCTCGTAAAAGTCATTTTATGGAGCACTGTCACCAAATTTTCAACACGGGCATTTTAGGACCTCTATTCATGAACAGTGTCACTGTAATTTTTGTAATGTGTCCCAAACACTGATTTCGCATGGCAACTGTGCTATTCTGCGCCAGAAGTGCGAAAACACATTTTGGCCAGGATGTGAAAAATGACAGCTGCACAATTCACAAGAAGGCATGGTAAAATGTCAATGTTGAGAATCTGGCGTGGAAATAGTGCAAATGTACAGGTGTGTGTTGCGCAGTTGCTACGCACACTTGTAAAACAGTCGTGTGTTGGATTTTTCCCACCAAATTTGCAACATAGGGTTTTTGAGAGCCCCCTTCATGAACAGTGGCACGGTCATCTCCTTACGCAGTCCTGAAAGATGATTCCACGCAGTGACACTGAAATCGCCTTTTGGGACCAAATAACGCCATGACAGTGCAAGAATTCATGAGAAGGGGTCCCAAAAACCCCATGTTGAAAATGGGGCCAAAATTCTTAAAAATGCCTGAGATGTGTACTAAAGTTGAGAGAACCCTATCTATCCCATTATACAGCTTACCAGCATTTCCTCAGTTCACGGTCGGCTTTGAAGAGTGCAGATGTGTTCCGGTCCACCAATCGTCACGTGGAGGTAAGTATGGGGGTAAGGGGGGTGGGGAGGCAGTGTGCAGTGGGTCGGGGGGCATGAGACTATAAGGACAGTTCACTTTTACAGGATTTGGCATGCTGGGTGGGCTCCCAGCTGCCACCTAACTGTTTTTTGGGGGTCTATGGCCGACGGGGGATTGGGCACCCTCAGCAAACACAGGGGGACCGAATTTATGCCGCCGGGGATTGGGCACACCAATTGGCACACAAAGAAGGGAGGGGGGACGCAGAGCCGAGGGTGGATTGGGCACCCCTCAGCATTAAACAATTGGGGGGTTATTTCTGCCAACGGGGAGTGGGCTCCCCCGTCAGCACACAAGGAAAGAGGGGACGGGGTAACAGCAGAGGGGGATTGGGAACCCCCTCGGCATTACACAATTGGGGGGTGCTTTATGCCAACAGGGAGTGAGCTCCCCCATTGGTACATTGAAAGGGGGCAGGGGCAGCCAACAGGGGGATTGGGCACCCCCAAAGTCGGCAGTGTCCCACTGTGCACATAATGGCAGCGAGCACGGAAAGGAAAGGACCGCTGCATCTGACGAGCCTGCAGAGGACCTTTCCTTAGATGTGCTCACCACATTGGTATGTATGGTATGGCGCCGACATGCAGGCTGATTGGGGAATGAGACGCACCTACTGATACATGCCCTGCATTCGCCCAACAGCGACTGCGCCTCCAAATCTGCACTACCGCAAGATGTTGGCTTGCGCAGGCGTGGCACGCCAACATAAGACAACCTCTGCACAAAAGTGCTAAGGCAAGGTTAACCCAGGAAGGGCATTGCCAACAAAGACCGATGTCCAGTAAAATCACACATACCCCATAATGCAAAGCATCATGGTATCTATATGCAAATCACCATGACAATTTAGACTGGTTCTGCTTTATACAGGCATGCATGGTGCAAAAGGCCTCCTGCAGTCTGCAAAGGCTGAGAACAGAAGACATGTTTCATCCTTTCCAGGACTCCATGTGCCTTGTCTGTATCTCAGCCTGGGGAGAACTAGCCATTATGTGGCCTTTATTTTCATATCATGGTGAGCCCAATGTAGGACACTGGGCCAAAAAGACAAAGAACCTCAGCACAAAAACACGAGGCATGTCTCGGGGTCCTCAAGGAGGTTACTTTACGCTTGGGTCAAAGTGAGATCCAGTATTAATGGGACCTTAAAGGAGGCAGTATAGTGCAGTGGGTTAAGGTTCTGAACTGCAGATCTGGAGACCTGGGTTTGAATCCCACAGCCGCCTAGGTGCATTCTGTGTGATCCTGAGCAAGTTTAACTTCCTTGTGCTCCCAGGTTGCATCTGGAAACAAGATTCAGGTTAGTGTGCTACTCCTGGTTTAAACAATGTTCCCTTCCCCTTTCAAAGTATTGCCAGAATCCAGGGGTGTAGCCAGGCATTTCAGATTTGTACACTAACCTGCCACACTGCTACTCCCTCCCCCTTGTTCATTCCCGCCCCCCCCGCCAAAAAATAACTTTAGTCCAGGTTCCTGGCTCCAGTCAGATTCCCACACTAGACCTGTCTGTCTGCACTTAGTGTGGTGCTTGCTGCCTGCTGGTAAATGCTATTGACTGCACCATGAGTCCAAGGCAGCAGTTTTTCTCCCTCCCCCCCAAAAACAGGTAGGCAGACTCGCCCACTTACCACTCCACATGAAGTCCTCATTCTTTTAGCTGGCTGAGTCTGTTCTTCATCTGCTGCTCCTCAGTTATTTTACTGCTTCTCTAGCTCCCAGTACAATTTAACTAATAGTATGGTTTTGAACTTTGCTGGGGCATTTAAACTCACCACCCAAGACTTGCTACACCCACGTACCAGATGCCACAGCCAGTCACTATGGAGGCGGACCAAATTGAGACCTTCAGCTTCTTCGGTCCACTCTGCCACCCCCCCCAAAAAAAAACAAGGCTGAAAGAAAAAGCCTGTGAAGCCAAACAAAGGAATTTAAACAATGAACTACAGAGGGCAGAGCAATGCTGGCCAGCTTGTTCGCTACCCCCTGCTACTGAACTTGGTACGCCATGGCTAACTTGGAGAATCAGTAGCTACGCCTTGCCAGAATCCACTCAACCTCCTGACCCTTCCTCCCCAGGGGTATTTTGAAGAGTTTCTTCAATATTGAATTGCCACATCTCCCTGAAGAATATCGCACCCTCTTGATTGGCCCAATAACTAAGTCAGATAGCTGTTGCCATTTCTTCTCTCCCCTAGATAAAGCCCCTGGTCCATATGGATTTTTTTTTTTTGTTATAAAAAGGAGTCCGCTCCTCTTTAAATATTTTGTAAGTCAGTTTCATTTTTGGGGCCCATCTCCTCCCCAGGAACTATCCCTATTTGAGGTTCTTATTGTCTTCCTTCTTAAACTGGGGTAGGACTACCAGGGCTAAGAATTGCTGTCCAATATCCCTACTAAACATTGACATTAAATTGCATGCTAAAATTCTGCTTGCACGTTTGGCAGGCATTTGGACTCCCTTTTGGGCCCAGACCAGGTGGGATTTGTTGCAGGCTGCAATTCCAACAACCATTTTTCAGAAGCTGTTCCATCCCCTCTCTGCATCCAGAGAAACGAGCAAAGATTTGGTGCTTGTTTCCCTAGATGCAGAGAGCTTTCAATCATGTGGCCTGGCCCTACTTATTTGAGGTCCTTAAGTATGGGTTGTCCCCTGAATTTATTAAAACAATATAAAGTTTCATACTCTAACCCTTCTGCATGCATCTTGTACAATAACAAGCTTCTGGATGTTTTAAGTTCAACTAGGGGAATGTATCGGGGTTGCCCCTTGTCCCCTTACTTGTTTAATCTTTATTGAACCCCCTGATGCATAAAATTAATTCCTCTGGGTATATCCAGGGGATCAGATGCAGTGGCCAAGAATTTATTATCCTTTGCAGAGGACATCCTACTTAATAGATTAAATTGGCGGTCCTCCCTATCTACAGTGCTTAGGGTAATCTCGGATGTCTGTCAGTTTACCCCTCTCATTGTGGGGCAGTGCTAATGTTATCAAAATGAATGTCCTGCCAAAACTATTGTTATCCCCTTAAGAGGTTAAATATTTTATTCCTAAGAATTGGGTCTCAAAACTGCAGTCCCTCTGCCCAGCCTTCCTTTGGTTAAATAAACATCCCCGTAGGTCCTACCACAAGCCTTGCAGACCTAGTCAACTGGGAGGGCTCCAGTTTATTAAACTTCTGTAATGATTACTGTCACAACCCCACTCGGCAGGTCAGGCCCTCTGCTCCCACAGTGCCAACCTCTGAGCACAGTATTGTGAACAGTTAACAAAACAGGGTAACCCTCCTGTCTATTTTGTGGGTTCGAATCAACCTTTGGTTTCAAGTTCTTGGAGGGATTCAAACTGTGACCTCTTGCTAGTGTAGCCAATGTACAGGCTCGGATAATTCTGCTCTTCGGGGAATCCAGATATCTTTCACCTACGGGCGCCTAACCAGGTGTACAAATGAACCCTTAAACTCTAGTAAAGACCTCAGAATAAACTTACCTTTTCCCAGTTTGGTATTACCATTAAGCTATGCACAGTGGCACTGTAACCGTAAGTGCTTCACTTGTCCAAAGAGAACTTCAAAGGTACACCAAGTAGTCTCTAAGATGAGATGTTTACTTAAAAAAAGATACAAATGTATCACAAAACCCTACAGTCTTTTAAAAGTGCAAATTCCTACCAATAATACACTTAGGCCTGTCTATCTAATGTATTATCTTATAGTGCTGTAGAGTCCAAATGTGTCTAAAGGACAGTCACAGCATAATGAAAACTGTCTTGAGCCTGCCTTCTCCATGATGTCACCCAGCTCCTCTTTTAAAAATTATACAAACAGGATGTCTTATCATTCAGAAGGGGACATCGGCAAAAACTAGTTTCCTCATGACCCTTTGATCTAGTGACTTTTCCAGCATCTTTTCATCCATGAGCAGTTTTCTCTCTCTCTCTCCTCTCTCTCTCTCTCTCTCTCTCTCTCTCTCTCTCAAGAACAAAGGACCTTTTATGACTTCTTAGAAAATGGGCTTCTTACTTGCTGCAATCTGATTGGTCAGTACCCTCAAGATAGGGGTACATTAAGTTTCAATAGATGACCAGCAAGTAAGAAGTACCAGCCTATACTGCCCCTTAACCACTCTAGTATCCTAGTACCCACCTCGGCTCCTAATTGGCCAAAATACTTCATTTCCATTTCAAATTAACGCCATTTTTTTCTACTGGCTTAGCGAGACATCCTGCCCCTACCCTCCTCAATTCAGTGCCACCTGCCACATGAACCCAGACCTAGCCACATCCAGAAAGTATCACAATTAAAAAAAAAAAAAAAAAATTTTTTTAAATAAAACTCAAGCTGTCAGTCTCCACATCACCGCAGTCACCAACGAGTAATTCAAAACTGCAGCGCACACTACATAAAGCTGCCTCTTCCGCATGCCAACAGAAAAACGCTCCATTTTAAAATAAAAAAATCTAACATTACGGAACTCATCGCACTGCTGACTCCGCCTCGCTGCCTTCTTAGCTTCCTCCCGTCCCGTATCGCAACCACACCAGCAGAGCCCTGACACAAACTGCACACCAACCCCCCCACGGACTCTCCAAGCTTCTCTTTACTCCGAGCATCGCAGACAACGTAGACTCCTCACAAACTGCACACCAACCCCCCACGGAATCTGCAATAGGACAAAATCCATACTGGAGGAGGAACTACTTTACTAAAATGACTACAAAACTTTAAACAATTTTTTTTAATGAAACTTTTTTCTTTTGCAGTGCCCATTTCGCCTTAATAATGCCCTCCAGGGTGGGCGGTATGGGCAATACCGGACCGACCAAGGGCTATAAGGCCCTCCGCCGCGGCGCCTCATTACGCCCCTGGCCGGTCCGGTATTGCCCAATACCGCCCACCCTGTCGGGCATTATTGCTTACATACCACAGTGACATAACCTGTATTCTTCCTCTAAATGTCATGTTTGTTTTTTTTTTTTTTTTTTCTCCAGCCTAGCAGCTGGCAGCTACACTTGAACTACACAGGAGATCCTTAATTTGGGTCCCTTCTTGCCTTTAATTGTCTCCTGGCTATTATCTTGTAGCTGAAACAGCATGTCTCTTGAGACACTAAACACATTTATATTACAAAAAGCATAGATTAATCTGAACCAGCTGTCCAAGCATCACAATTACCTCTTCCTGCATGGGGCTAAATAGTTTTGAGGCACTCCTGAAGTCTGTAACCTTTCCTCTCCTAGTTGGCTTGCTCTCTAACATAATTTAGTCCATAAATATTGTTTGTCCCTGTCCTTGGTTATAAGTTTCTTTAGCCAACTTGCCTAGGGACCTCCATGCTACCCCATTGGTTGGTCTATTGGGGCCCATTATTTTGTAAACAAAGCTCTCATCTGAAGGACCTTGGCCAACCTTTTTTCCAATAATGCAAATTTCTGTATTTTGGGTATCCCCTTGTCTGCTGGTAGGTGGGAGGGCCTGGAAGTGAAAGCAATAGCAGACTTTATTAGGACTTATGTAAGCAAGCGGCTTACTCTTTGGGGGAGGTAATTAAGCCAATTGAGCAGGAGAGGGATCTACGGGTCTTGGTATTGAGCAACCTTAAGGTAGGTCATCAATGCAGCAAAGTTGTGAAAGACAAGTAGAATGTTGCCATGCATTGGGAGGGGCATAACGAGCAGGAGGAGGGGGGTATTGATGTCTTTATAAAGTCATGTTGAGGCTGCACCTGGAGTGTGGGGTCCAGTTCTGGAGAACACCTATGCAAGGACATAAATGGGATTGAGAGGATATAGAGAAGAGCAACCAAGATGGTACATGTCATGCAAGGGAAGTCTTATGAGAGATGGAGAGAATTGGATCTGTACCCACTGGAGACTAGAAAGGAGAGGGGTACATGAAGGGGATGATCATGGAAGGTGGGGAGCTTATTTAAGAGGAAGGTGAGGGTTAAAATTAGAGGGCATAGCCTAAGATTGGAGGGAGGAATATTTAGGGGCAATGTGAGGTGTTGCTTCACAGAGGGGAGGTGGAAGTCGAATAAACTCTGAGGAAGTGGTGGGGCAGAAACAGTGGCAGAGTTCAAGAGGGCATGGGACAGATAAGGGGTTGGCAAGTGAGGGGGGAGGTCATGTGATAGTGGTAATGGGTAAGGGGGAGGGGGGAGTGGGGGGAAGACTCTATGGACCAGATGTTTTTTTTCTGACAGATTTCTAGGATTCTATGCAAGTGCATAAACTCTTTCCACTTATTGATTTCCAGTCTAAATTATTTCCTTCACCACAATTTAATTATGTTCAACTCTGGCATTGCTTGTTAAAATGCTTAGGCCTTCCTCCATGGCCTAATATACAGCAAGTTCCCTTTTTCAAAGACTCCCCATTCTCTCCAGAATAAAGCCATATCTCATCTTTATCAGGAGCTCAACCAACTGGTCTGGACTCTTGTTTCACCAATAGCTTTTTATTGGAAAAACTCCCTTAATATAGCTTGGCCTGATTCCTACTGGTCCAAAATATATAGTCTATTTATTGGCACATTATACAAGGTCAGTTTGGACTGTTGCAGCTTAATATCTTACATGACCCATTACTCCCCTTATAAGTGGTTTCATCTGGGTAAAACCCCTTAGCCCACATGCAAATTCTGTAATAGACTGCATCCTATATCACATGTTATGGGTATACCCCAGGGTGGCTTCCCTGTGGCAGCTAATACAAAACAAGTTCTCCCCCTTTTTGGGCATACTAATTTTTTTACAGTGGAGATTTCTTCTGGGGGACTATGCTACCATCCCACGTGTTCAGGATAAAGTTGTACATGGCCTTGATGGGTTTAGTCACTAAGCTGCTTTTCCTGCAGCACTGGAAAAGGAGTTGGATGCCCACCTGCACTGAATGGTTTTAAGAGGTTTTTAACTGCTTATAATGCGGAACGGGCTATAGCCTTTTCTAACCATGCCTGGCATAAGTTCCAAACCTCTCTCTCCTTTTATATTTGTATTACGAGTAATCCTTGGCTACTAGTTTGGTCCCTCCATCAGATCATATTGCAAGATGGTCACATGTATAGTCTTCAGGTTGTGATTTTAAGATTTGGTAATGTCCCAGTTTTTCAGAAGTGCTTATGACCAGTGTTGTGTGGTATTGGGGGAGTTGAAGATTGCTTTATTCCTTAATTGGTTTTGTATTGTTCCTTAATTGGTTTTGTACTATTGTATATATTTCCCTTTGCCTCTTCTGTATCTTGTTTGTGCAAGGTTCTAACTTTGTACAGTTAGAAAACTTAATGTATATTAAATTGCAAAAAAGAATCCACTCACAGGACTCTAGTTCAGATTATAACAATTGCCAACTCTGTGGCAGTAATGCCTGAAATGGGGGAGGGGTGTCTGCAGTTTTTGAATGTATAAACTGTATTGACTGAATTTTTTTTTTTGGTGCAGTATTAAAGTGTGGTGACAGTCCAGCTGAACAAATGAAGATTACACAGACTGACACATATACCGTGGGCTTTTTGACAAGAATTGTCGGTGGAGTAAAGTCATTGAGGGGAGGGCAGCCCTGGCAGGTAGGCATGAAAAGTGGACTAGAAAAAATGTTTTACTATGTTAACTTCAGTAAGTGTAAATTTAAATTGTTACTGGGTACCATAAAGAATCAAAGAAATTTGTAACATGCCAAAGTTAAGGAAGCCAAAAGGATAATGGATTGGCTGAAAGACATCGGCTGGTCTCATTTGGAGACTGCATTAATCCACCAGTAATGCGTTCCCCCAAGTGAAGTACCAGCGATATCCACAGAGCACAAAAGCAGCAACACCGACAACCAACTACGAACTCTGAGGAGTGTTCATCTTTAGTCAGCACAAGTACTGCAACACTGAATAACAGGCAGTGCACAAGACATGTGACCTGTATCAGAGCTAGAAAGACAGGGAAGTGGCACACTATGCAAATGAGTAGCATGTTGGAGAGCAGTGCCAGAATCGGAGCTGTAGACCTCCAACACACGGTATGAAACTAATACCTGCATACATTTGTAAATAAATACTGTTAAAAGCACCATTGTGCATTTTGTTCAGTGACGTAAGGTTTCGCACGCATCAGTATGTAAATGCACATCTATTACATTGCTGGAAAGTGCAGTAAAAACTGATATAGCCTACCTGTGTTATATTTTTCAGTAAAGTTCACACAGCAACATTACACCCCTGTAGTGCCATATAGCATGTTACAAACGCATTAAGCCACTCTGAAGGTGGCATCTAATGGTGGAGTAATGCATGGTTGGGCCATTGTACGCCCTCCCAACCATGCATTAATCCACCATATATGCCACCTTCATCGTGGCTTGATGCTTTTGTGGTTGCTTTCCAATCTCTCTATACCAGACATGGTTTATAGGTTTGCAGAGCCACCCAGGAGCCATCAAGGTTGGTATTTTAATTTGGGGGGGAGGGGGAGAATGAGAATGCAGTACCTGCTTGTTGGTAATTGATTTTGGTAATGAAGATATATGCTTGCACCTGGAGTTCTTCCCTGGGGAGGTAAGCCAGTGGGTACACTGGGTAGAGTGGTCTTTGTCAACCACCACAGATGGTGGATGCGTGCATGATAGGAGGAGCAGAGGGGGAGTTCTTAGCTGGAAAAAGTGCAGTAAGTATTAACCATAAAGTGTGCTCACATGGTAGCTGCTGGAGGGAGCAGAGAGTGGGCCAGTACTACTGGCTCACATGCCAGAGACCAAGCAGGACTGATTTCCCTGATCATGAATCCACATTCCTGAGAGCTTTACATTTTCTCTGTTCTGATTGCAGAGACTTGTATAGAAACTCAACGCTGGTGTCATGTGAGCAGTTGCCATAGTGATCACATCATAAATTTTAAGCACGATAAAAAGGATGCAGTATCTAGGTAATAATGCCCGACAGGGTGGGCGTTATTGGGATATAACGGACCACCCAGGGGCGTGATTAGGCCCGATGCCACAGGCGGAGGGCCTTATAGCCCCTGGAAGGTCCGTTATATCCCATAACGCCCACCCTGGAGGGTATTATTACACTTAGAAAATGGAATAACCACAGTGAGACAAGGAAGTGCATTCTTACAATTGAATGAGTAAATTTATTTAACTTTAAACTTGTTTTGAAGTAGGGTTGAAAAAAATAGTCCCTCTTTTTGGGGACTGGGGAGGAGAAATAAACTGAAATGCTATTAATCCCGGGTTGTAATTTTTACTTTGTAAGAACAAAAAGTAAGGTAGTGTTTCTTCTACTTCTGGTAACTTATGAAATTAACTGGTCCTGTGAAGCTGCACTGTACCAAGTTGAATGGATCGTCAGGGAATGCTAAAGAAAAACAGAAAAATGTTAGTATGGGAAATGTACAAACAATGTAGAAATTATATATATAGAAGAGGAAAAAATAGAATGTAGATCATACCTTTTATTTCTGGATGTGGTGTGTGTGTGTGTGTGTGTGTGTGTGTGTGTGTGTGTGTGTGTGTGTGTGTGTGTGTGTGTGTGTGTGTGTAAAGTATGCTGGATGGTGATGGCGCTGTTGGTTCGCTTTGATGAAGGCTGTTCTGTGATTTCTGGGTTATTGGTGTTTTCGGGTGTCCACCAAGGATATTGCTCCAGTTTTCTGTCGGTTGAGGAAGCCATCCAGTAATTGGCAAGACTTGACTCTGAGCGGTGTCCTATGACACTATCTGTTTTGGTGCTAGTTCTGCGTTGGACAGGAGTTGAACTGCAGTTGCATGGATACTGCGATTAGTGTATCTTTGGCTCAATTCTGCTTTGGTGCTTAGTTTTGCCATGAAGTTTCCAAGGAAGTTTTTCCCCATAGGTTCATGGGTGTACCATGTAGATTCCTTGTCCAAGTAGTCTTGTGGGAGCTTTCTAGGAGCACGGTAGAAGCATTTTGAGTATGTTGGGATTTTGCTGAGGTACTTAAGGAAGGACTTTACTGGGCATAATGGGTCTTCTGGTCTCTCATAAATGAAGCCTCTTTGAGATTCTTCTTTGGGCTCCAGGGGGTTTTGTGTGTTTTTTTGTTTCAGGATTATGGCTGTTATATATTTGTGCCCATTTTCATTAGTTTTTATTGTAAATGACTGGTGTAAGGTCTAAGCCCTCTCGTCCGTGGCATGCCATATGAATTTGTACATCAAACCATACTTTCCTGACTAACCCTGGTACAGTGTTGGGTGAGAGGGTGTTTGACAACCAAAGTTTCTGCAGGTCTTGCTCAGTGATAGGTGGATGGTGGGAAGCTGTCTTGCTGTTTCTTGCGACGTTGTTTGAGGATGGAGGACAGGACATTGTTGGATGTTTTGAATTGTTGGTCTGTTACTAGTGATACATTGCGCCCTATTTCTGGGGAATTTAGGTATCGTGATAGACCAGCACGGAAAGAGCAATAGCCACTGACTGAATATTGCTCTCCTGACTCCATTCATGCTTCTGCATAAAATTGCCTGAGCAGAGAATTTATGCTGTCAAGGGAGTCTGCCTTTAAATTGTAAGTTGTTTAGCTGCCACCCACTGTTGAAAAACTTGGACCGCCCACATTGTCTGCCATTTTGTGGCTTGCTCTTCATGGTCTGTTTCTAGTTTGTCTACCTCAGTGGCGCTTAAATCTTTGAAACGGTCACTTACTACTTTATTTTTTAAGGGGCTGGTTGTTCGCTATCGCTTTGTCACTTCCGAACATTTTTTAAAAACCTTTTGCCGAGATGAGGTCAAAGTTGACTTCTGATGTCTGCATGTCTTTTGGCGAAGCAGAGTTCGGTATGGAGTTGGGTCGTGTGAGGGACTGGTGTTTTCACATGCTTGGCAGTGTATGGGTATGTTCTGGGCACAAGGATATAAGGTAGGCAATGTTGACAACAAAAGGAACTTGTTTTGCACCAGGCGTTTAAAAAAAAAAAAAAAAAAAAAAAAAAAAAGTGCCAGCGTCTCTCAGCCAATCGGAATGCTGCATTTACAATGTTTGCAGCGTGCCGATTTTCTAAATCTTTATACTGTATGTCTCATGCTGGCACTGACAAGTCACTGGTGTTCTCTTGAGGCCAGAACTGTTAAGCTCTGTTTCTCACACCCAGAATGAAAGTGAAATTCACTGTACATAAGGGATGGTATAAGGGTGATGGAGAAATTAATCGGGGGGGGGGGCAAGGAGGGGCATGGAATCATTATGGGTACAGCTGGTGTTGGAGAGGGGGAAATGTAGACTGGGGGTGGTCTACAGGCCCCCATAACAGACTGAGGCAGGAGATTTTTTTGTCAACTTTAAAGTCGCAGCAAGACATCAGTGAGCATCAGGACAAAAATTACAGAAGGACATTGTATGTACAGATTATAAAATTAACACATCCCAAAGTTTATTGATGACCTGTAGGGTGATATCCCACTTTTCTATAGTCTCTTACAGGAAGACTTGGGATCAAGGACTGAAAGTCCAAAACTGGTTAAAACTCGTATATCTTGTCCAAGTAAAGCGCTAATAGGACCTTTTTAACATGAACAAATACCAAGAGGGAGGTAATGTTTTCCAGCAGCATGTAATGTTGTTGAAACCTTAGTGTGGATGTGTCAAATACTCTGGTAGAGACTGAACGTTTAAAAGGCAAAAAGTCAGGCACGCCAAGGAGTTTACTATCGGCAGCCTTAGTACATGGCCTCTCTTGGCTTTTTTAAAGCCAGGAAACTAGGGAAGATGGACTGCCTCCAGTGGGCCCAAATCTGTTTGTACTTGCCCTCTTGGTTCCTAGCTTTGTATTGAGTGTGTTCTAGCTTCATACACTGTAGCAATGGTTTAGTCCAGTGAGCCACTGTCGGAACCGTTTAAGAACTCCAAAATTGAGCCAGGGCTTGCTTCCTTACCACTACACCCAAATGCCATAGCGGGTGATTTGTTGCCTCTTGCCACTGGGTGGTCCCAGGCAGCCGCAATAAAATGTTTGCAGAGTGCACCTGTTCAACACTGCCCAGGACTCTGGATAGCAAGGAAGATCACCCCAGACCCATATGGCACAACCACTGGGCAGGCCCAGATCATGTGACTAAAAAGTAACTGGTTATGCTTGCATTTGGGGCAATTGTCCTATTTTTGAGGGGTCAATCCTGTTTGCCAACACTGGTGTGAAATAAGATCTATGTAAGACGTAATGATTGGCATGAAGCCTATTACTAATGGAGCACTTCATGCCCTTTCTGAGTGCAGATGTACAGTCCCATTGTTACTATAGTGGGTGTCTGGTACCTCTCCCATTTAGAGCAGGTACCCTGAATTGGGTCTGGCAGTGCCCAGAAAAGTTTTTTATAGCATCTGGTTAAAGGTTTCCAGTTGGGTCTGCCCTGGACTCCCAGTAGCACTTCTTCCATGGGGGACTGGCCAGGCACCGGGAGGGAGATATCCATGCCTCCACCAAGTCCCTTCCTTATTTGAAGGTAAACAGAAAAAACTGAGTGAACTAATCTGTGCAGCTAACTATTGGTAGGTCATGAAGTTTCCACCCTTAGAGTTGAGACATCAGAGTTGGGCCCTTTCTTCCAGGTGGTCAGGGTTTGGAGAACAGGACCCAGAATGACTCTCCCTCCACAAAGAATGATTAATATAATATGGCTATAAAAAAAAAAAAAAAGCTGAGGAGCTCAACCATGTGATGCAACATTGGAGGAAGGTCCAGTAGCTTCTTCACAATAAAATCAATATTACTAGCCATTCCTGACTTCCATCACAAATGTGGCTGTCACCTTTACTTGCTAAAAACCTTCAACTAGGCCCTAAAAAAGTGTAACATTTAATTATGTTTATAAAATTATTTTCCCTCATAATACTCTTGTTACACACAACTTAAACATTTGTCAATGCCAAATGTTTGCTTGCTGGCATTGGTTGGGTGTGGCTTTGGGTCGTCTGGCATAACAGCCATGCCATTTCACCACACCCTGCAGACACCGTGTCAAGGTGTGCCTTGGGTCTTTGGCCCTCATGCTCGCCCCATTCCATCAGGAAATATGGTGATGGGTGTAGTATAGGAGAATGGGGTGAACTCTGGGGCTGAAGAGTCCAAGGCACACCTTAATGCCTCTCACTGGCTGCAGGGTGTGGGTGGGGGGTGGAATGGTATGAGCATTATAGGCGGCAATCCCAAGTCACACCCCAATGCTTGTTGGTCTCTACAGGGTGGGGCGTTATGGTCGGAAACCCAACGCCTCAGGCGTTCATTGGTATCTTCACTCCAAATTGTCAACATGGGTGTTTTGTGACACCCCTCCCCCCCCCAACCTTATGAACAGTGGCAATATCAGTTCAGTAGCCGCAAGCTGATTTTGCACAGTGACTACAGCATTTGGCACCACTGGTGCAAAAACGCATTTAGAATAGGATGTGAAAAATGATAGCTGTACTGTTCATGGAGAGGTGGTTTTTTTCTTTTAAAGGCAATGTTGAAAATCTGCAGTAAAAAAAAAAACGTAGTCACAAGCGTGCATAGAAAGTATGCAACGCACACCTTAAATGTTAGTTTGGGGATTTTCTTTGACAGCAGACTGTCAACACAGGCATTTTGGGACCTCCGCTCATGAACAGTGTCAGTCATTTTCTTAATGTGACCGTGATTTCCCACAGTGGCCATGCATTTCTGCGCAGAAAGTGTGAACACATTTTAGCCATGTGAAAAATTACAGCTGTAATGTTCGTAAGGAAGTGTGGAAAAATGCTAGTGGTGAAAATCTGGACTGAAAACATTACAAATTCATGAACTTACAAGGGTGCGTGGAAACGGTGCAATGCTTGCTCATAAGTTTATGGAATTTTGTCACCAAATTTTCAGTGTAGCCATTTTAAGACACCTGCTCATGAACAGTGTCTCTGATTTTCTTAACATGTCCCAACATTGATTTTGCACACTGACTGCACCATTGTGCGCTACATGCCCGGAAACTCATTTTGGGGAGATGTGAAGAATGACAGCTGTACTGCTCATAAGGAGGTGTGGTAAAATGGCAATGCTGAAAATTTGGAGTGCAAATATTAAATATTCGCAAACTTATGAGCATGCATAGGAACTGTGCAACACACGTTCACAAGTCATTTTTGGGGAATTTTTCCCCAAATTGTCAACATAGGGTTTTTGGGGGCCTACTTCATGAACTGTGACACTGTCGTTTCATGCATCATTCCCGAAAGGTGGTTTCGCGCAGTGACTGTGAAATTGCCTTTCAGGACTGAATAACAAAATGACAGTGACAGAATTCATGAGGTGGGGTCCCAAAAACCCCATGTTGAAAATTTGGTGAAAAAATTCCAAAAAATGCCTGAGATATGCATCAAAGTTGAGAACCTCATTTATTCCATTATACAGCTTACCGGTATTTCCTCAGTTTGCGGTCGACTTTGAAGAGTGCAGATGTGTTCCTGGTCCATCGAAGATAATCGTGCCAAGCTCTGGAGATAAGTATGGGGTGAGGGGTGTGTGTGTGGGGAGGCAGGGTGTGCAGTGGGTAGGCGTGGAAGTAGATGGTCAGCGAGGGAGTTTTTTTCTTTCTAGGTTATATTTTACTTTTAGGAAGATGTGGGGCGTTTGCCATGCTGAGGTGGGCTCCCAGCATGGCACCTGGAAGGCTGTTTGGGGGCAGTGGCGCCAATGGGGGTTTGGGCACCCCCTTTGACCATAGTGTGTGTGTGTGTGTGTGTGTGTGTGTGTGTGTGTGTGTGTGTGTGTGTGTGTGTGTGTGTGTGTGTGTGTGCATGAGCACGCTGGGGTGGGCTCCCAGTGTGCTGTTTGTGGGTGGGGAAGAGGCTGTCTCGACAGCTCGTGCATTGCCGACGTGTAGGCACTTTGCCTACTGCTGACAGCAGCAGTAGGCAAATTGCCTACACGCTGCAGTTCTTTCAACTGTATGCCACTGCATTTGCAAAAGCTGTCGGATTGCTTACATTCATTGGTGCGGTGGGGCCGCACCTGCAAAAGGCAGAGCATTGGAAGTAGGGAGGCACACCTACAAATTCTCGTATAGTGGCACTGTTTCTTGCACATGCATGCAAGCAAACATAAAAATGTACTACAGTACTTAGAATTGTAATTTATGGTGTTTCTTTGCTAACCATGAAAAATCCTCCTCCTATCCTCACCTGCTTACTAGGGGAAATCTGATCAAGCTGTTGGATAACACAAAAGCCCTGGTTCCATCTGAGGCCTTCTGTTGAGTGCTAGTGGGAGTAAACATTCTGCCAGCAGAACTGAGCAGAGGTTTGAATTCTTGCATTCTATCTGTAGTAAGCATTCCATCTTTTGAATGTTGGCAAGACAGAGAAAAGGGAGGGACTATTATAAAGAAAAAGGTGGTGAGGGGAAATGGGTAAATGGGGGTGGTTTGGGGGAAACTGGAGGGTTTAAGAGCCAATGAGAATTCCCATGAATTTTGCTGTACATAGTGTTCATACCTGAGATGGTATGTCGGTGCTGGGACTGTTTTAAAACATTATCTTTGGTGCATTTCTTCACCTCCCCAAAAACATCTTGGACCCATTTTATAGTCTCAGTAAGACACTCCAGGGTGTACATTGTGGTGGGGTAACAGTAATTCTCGGGTGGTTGAAGTGAAGGCACTCTGCGATGCCTCATGCCACACCTGAGGTGTGCCACTATCCAGCACATACACTAATACCTTATTGCTTGTTCTTTTCTTTGTTCAGACAGTCTTCAGTGTGTGTGTGTGTGTGTGTGTGTGTGTGTGTGTGTGTGTGTACCATATGGATGCCTCTGCCACAGCACAATTTATCTCTATCGGGACACTAAATGAGACTGTTAATATTAATGTGTTCAGTTCTGCAAAATGAGAAAAGCAGGAGTATAAAAAATATTGCTAAGCTCAAAGTAATATCTGCTATAAAGTCAGTGTAAGCAATATGGAGGGATGCAGTAAAGCTCTTATAGGGACTATTCCTGTCTAAATTATAGTTGCAACTTCAGATTTATGTTTATTGCTTAATCATTAGTCTTGTCGGATTTTTTTATGGCCATATTCTAATCACAGTAAGGCACTCCAGGATGTGAGTCATCCCTGAATGACATCACACCTAGGGTGGCGGAAGCACTCTGCCTGTGGCCATATGCTTCGATCCACCCTAGGGGTGACACTACTTCAGCAGCTTCTGGGTAAACCTCCTAGGATAGTTTAAAATTTAAGGGTGGTCAACCAAGCCTGGGCTGAACTCCTGGTGAAGGGATTCTGAATGTGTAACTATTTGTTTCGTTGGGGCTACAGTGAATGGGTAACGCTACAAGGGGGCCCCAAAAGACTATTCCTCCAAGCCTACCCAGGCTGGCAGGGATGGGTGACCTGGTATTAGGTCTGTTAAAAAGGCTAATTGAGCAGCCAGGTAATATAGTCACAAATTTGGGAGGTCCAATCCTCCCCTGATCTCGGGTTGCCACAACATTTCTAGTCTAATTTTTGGTCTCTGTCCATGCCATAAAAGCATGGTAACAGAGCCTCATAGAGATTTTAGGTATTTATTTGGGACATGAATTGGCAATGTTTGAGAAAGGTAGACATTGTGGCAAAATGCACATTTTTACTAAGCTCACTTTACTTAGGAGGGTTAAGGGCAAGGATCCCAATATCTGTCCTCTCAATTTTTTCAGGAGGGGTGTATAGTTTAGCTCACACAGCCTGGACAGTTTTAGGGAGGCGGATGCCCAAATATTTAAGTTAAATGGAGGGAGCAATACTAGTCCCATGTATTTTTATGGGGTTAGAGTTCCCCACTGTCTGAAAATATAGGGCGGTGGCAGTGGTGATCGGGTCAAGTTATTTTTCTGGACCTCCCATATGCACTGTGCATGTGCACAAGTGGATTTTAAGTAAAATATAGTGTGCTGGCATCAAAATAGGGGTGGTAGTAGTGCAATAAAGGATGTCAATAAGATAATTTTGGAGGATTTTGTTAAACAATCAGTAATGGATAAAAATATAGGGTGGTGGCCCACCGCGATAAAACAATGAACGGGGAACTCTGGGTTACCACTTCTCCCAATGGCAGCCACTCACATTTGGCCCAATTAATTTTGTGCCCGGAAAGTGGGCTATAGACTTTGAAAATGTCTGATAGGGCTGGGTCTATTTGGGTCTGCAATGAATAAATAGAATGTCATCAGCAAATAGGGAGGTGGTGTTTGTCCTTATCCAGTGAGTATCCCTGAATGTCCTGGTGATCCCCGACTCATGCTGCTAGGGCTTACATGAGAGCAAGGGGAAGGGGGAGGAGGAGAGACAGAGACATGCTGTGTATACCCCTAGTGAGGTGAAAGGGGGTGGAGTGCATCATTGGTAAAGATCTGTGCACAGGGGGAGTTGTATAGGGTAACTATCCAGGAGTGTGTGGGGACCCAAGTTTAAGTTCTGTAGGACCACAGACATGAAGGGCCATTTGACACGGTCTAGCAGCAGGAGACCCTGACCACCAACACCAGCCCCCGAAGACCATTTAGCCATATTAAGGGTAGGACTGATGTTATGCTTGACCTGGTGCCCCTTCATGAAGCTGCCTTGGTCTGGGTTTCTCATCAGGAAGGACTGATTTTCTAATAGTGGCTAGCAACTTTGCTATGATTTTGTAGTCCACATTGAGTAGCGAAATAGGGCGGTAGGAGCCGCACTGCTTGGGGTCCTTGCCTGGTTTCGGGAGAACAGTGATGGTGGCAAGGGTCTGGGATGGGGGCAGATGACCTTCCTGGAGGACTTCTTTTTTTTAATCATTAGGCACATTAAAGGCTGGACCTCAGTCCAACATGTACAGTAAAATTCCTAGAATCCCTTCGGGGTCAGAGGCCTTCCCCAGCCTAGAGTCCCACACTGCCTGCTTAAATTCTGTCCCCTTCTGATCTAGCTGATCACTCTGATTGGGGTCTAGAGCGTTAAGGTTAATATCCTTTTAAAAGGGTTTGAGGGGATGGACCAGGGTGGCCTCCGAAGTATACAGGGTTTTATAGAAATCCTGGAATGTCTAGTTAGATTCTTTGGTTGAAGGGCTGGTTCCCCTCTGCGATTTCCAGAGACATTTTCGCCCTGTCTGCAGCTTTCTTTTTAACCTGCCATGCAAGCCACTTTCCCGCTTTATCCCCGTTGAAGTGCACACCCACTCTAGTCACAAGTATATTCCTTTCTGTCGTGAGGCTGGTTGATGTAGTTTTCCTTTAAGGTCCCCCAGGTATGCCCAGTGTTTCCCAGACATGACCTCCCTCTCAAGATTCAGCACCCAGGCCTCCAGGTTATCCTCCTCCTGACACTCTAACCATGCTTGTAGACAGCATAGGGGATGGTTATACCTCGTATGTAGGCCTTCAGGGCTTCCCATGTCTTACTAGCAGAGGTGTACTCTACCTTATTGTGCGAGAAGGTCTTCAGTGCTCGTCATCTGCTCCCTATACTAGATGTCTGTTAGGAGTCCTGGGTCCAAGTGCCACAGTTTGACCTATGTGTGGCTGGAAGTCACCAGCAAGTCAACTACTAGAGGGGCATGGTCAGAAATAGTGATGGGTCCATAATGAGCAGTGAGATCCCTGAACCAAGCCTGGGGACATCAACATGTAATCAGTTCTGGTGTAGATGTGGTGCACATGTCTCCACATCTCCACCAGTGCCCTCTCCCTGGCCAGATCCCTCAGAGCTGCCATGCTATTCAGGGCTTGGTGGGGTCTTGGTTCCTCAGTGGTCCAGTACAAGATCCCAGAATATGTTGAAGTCTCCACCTATATCAGGGAAGGGGGCTAAAACCAAGGCCAGATGGTGGAAAAAATTCTGGGATCTTACTTCGAGATACAGCTCTTGCAGCAGGTTACACCATTAGGACTGAAGCCGGCAGGCGCCAGGACCCCAGAGATCTTTTTCTGGCGCTATCTTCAGCGGGGGCCTTGACGTCGGCCACGCCTCCGATGTCCGGTGTGGTATAAGAGGGGGCGGTCCCACCAGAATCCCCAGTTCTTTCCCGCCGTCGAAAGTGCATGCCTCGACCTATGGGATAGTTCTAGCGACGCGAAGCGTGGTTTTAAAAATTCTGAAGAAATTTGCTGTAGAAGATTTCTACAATCAAGAGTTACCTGTCTGATGTCCTCTCCGACCGGCCATTCTTCCAAGTGCGCGTGCGGCAAACAAATTCCGTTTAAAGACCCGCACTCCGTGTGCGTCCAGTGCCTGGGCCCAGACCACGATACTAAGGCCTGCTCCCTGTGCCAGGGGTTCAATAGCCGCACCAGGATTCGCCGGCAGAAGGCCCTTCAAGCCTACCTCCTGGAAGAATAACTATGGGCAATGTCCTCCAAGGGGGATTTGGCGCATCGGCACGCCGAGAAGAAGAAATAATCCAGGGATCCTGCCCGGTCGCCGGTTCGGGCCTCAGAGTCCCGGAGCTCCGGGTCTCGGTTGGACCGCTCGCCTTCCAGGGCCTCTTCGCTCCCTCCTGTTGCAGTCCCCGCTACTAAGCCCGCTCAGGCCTCTGCCGCCAGGCCGTCGTCATCTGCCCAGAAGGCCTTGGCGAAGTCGGGGGAACGCCGCCGCCACCACCACCACCACAAGTCAGGCTCCGCTCCTCAGCCCCAGCGCCCGGTCTTCCTCTCTTCTCCTCTCCTCTCTTCTCCCCCGGAAGACCTTGGGCTCACCTCCGCTGGGAAGCCGGTGGATCGCGTCAGCCAGACTGCCGTCGGCCGTTCGCCACAGTTCCTCCGAGCCGACGCCGGCCGTCGGCCCCTTCTGCGCATCGGACGTCGGTGGGCGGACTGACGTCCGCGCCGCCTGAGCAGAGGGCTCCTGCGCCTCCGATGCCAGTCGGACAGGAGTCCCTCACCAAGGAGGATTCGGCACAGCCCGATGACCAGGCGGGCGTTCCCGGCCGCGAGGAGTCTCCCCGGGTCCCTCGCCACTGCCCGAGGCCCTCGTGGAGCCGTCGCTGGGACCCAACATCTGGCCCTCGACCTCGGAGCCGACGTCGGGGCTGTCCTTGGCCGAGGTGAAGGACCTCTTTACATACTGGTGGGATACTATCAGGAAGGATGTGGTACCCCCAGTCCGTCCCTCCTCCTCTTCCTGTTACTACAGCTCCGGCCCCACCTTTACCTGTGAGGTCAGCTGGCCATTCTGTCCCCAGGGAGCCTGAGACTCCTCCCAGGGGCCGGCACTCTAAAAGGAGACCTCCGTCTAAATAATCGTCCTCCGGATCGCCCAGCCCCAAGAGGTCCAGGAGGCAACATCGGTCGCCGTCGACGGAGGAAACGGGATCATCTTGCTCATCGTCCAGATCCCAATCTCCGGTCTCGCTTCCCACGTGAGACTCCAAGGTCTCCTCCGGACGATCTATCCTTTATGGATATACTCGGGCATATCCAGGAGAATATGGGTTGGGAAGCAGAGGAACTTGACCCGGAAAGGCTACGCCTGGCGAAGTACCTTCGGCAGAAAGACCCTAAGCCTGTGGTGGTGCCACCCTTGGTGGACACGTTCGTGGACGTCACCAAGGCTGCGTGGAAGCGTCCACATTCGCTCCCGGCGGTGCCAAAGAAGGCTGACAGGCTGTACAGGGCCCCGAAGGGGGACCAGTACCTTTCACAGCACCCTCTGGCTGACTCCCTGGTGATTACGGTCTCACATGATCGGTCCCAGAGACGGCAACATTTGAGCACCCTGCCACCGGACCCAGAGTCCAAACAGCTGGACTCTCTGGGGAGGCACACTTACACTTCCGCGACTTGCACCCTTAGGTCCCTGAACTACCTCACCCACATGGTGCAGTTTCAGAACACCCTGTGGGAGCAGGGCCTAGAGGTGGCCGAGAGGCTGCCGGAAGGTGGGCAGAAGGAGGAGATGCTTCAGCTCCTCCGGACGGGTTCAGACGTGGGAACCCAAGTTTTAAGAGCCGCATACGATTCCGCGGACTCGTCAGCCAAGGCGGCTGCTTCAGATGTTTGCCTCCGGAGGCACTCTTGGCTTCATGGTTCCGTTTCACCCCAGACATCCAGAAAAATATTTTGGACGCTACTTTTGAAGGTGAGGTATTGTTTGGTAACCCGTCAGAGTGCATTATTACCAAACTCCAAGAGGCTGGAAAGGCGATCCGACAGTCCAGGTGATGTACCGGCCGAGGCTCGGCTCCCTTCGTAGGAGCCAAGGCCGTTTCCGTGGGCGGACTCGGAGGCAACAGCCCCGTTCCACCACACAACACAGGGGCTCTGGCTTCCGAAGGACCCAGGGGAAGCAGCATGACTCCTTTCTGGCCCCGCCCCTCAGGATCAACGGGACTTTTCGGTCGGGGGTCGCATTGCGAACTTCCTGTCAGGTTGGCAGGCAATACACGACAGGTGGGTTCTTCAGCTGGTTAGCATAGGCCACTTTTTAGAGTTCGCAGAACAGCCACCCTCGAGGCCTCCTCTGCTCTCCCGGTACTCGGGTCAGCACCGCGACTTGATTTGGCAAGAGGTGATCGCTCTCTTGGACAAGGGAGCGATTCAACCTGTCCCAGGAAACCAGAGAGGACTAGGGTATTATTCTCACTTCTTCCTGGTTCCCAAAAAGACAGGGGACCTCTGTCCAATTCTGGACTTGAGCGACCTCAACCTGTCGGTCGCTTACAAAAGGTTTCGCATGGTGACCCTTCCGGGTCTCATTCCCATGCTAAAACAAGGCGCCTATTTAGTGTCCTTAGACCTGCAGGATGCCTACCTGCACATCCCCATAGCTCAGGTGCATCAGAGGGTCCTGCGCTTCGAGTTCTTAGGCCACCATTTCCAATTCCGAGCTCTTCCCTTCGGACTGTCATCCGCTCCAAGGGTTTTCACCAGTGCATGGCAGTCGTGGCAGCTGCTCTAAGGAGGAAGGGCCACTATGTGTTCCCGTACCTCGACGATTGGCTTCTCATAGCCGCCTCCAGAGAGGCGCTTCTGCAAGCGATCCAGGACACTCGGATCCTGTTCAGATCGCTCGGGATTTTGATAAACCAGGAGAAGTCGGTCTTGGTACCGTCGCAGAACCTGCAGTTCATAGGCGCAGTGCTGGACACGGTCAAGGGGAGGGCTTTCCTCCCAGGCGACAGGGTGGAACGCATCAGATCCCTCAGAGGACCTATCAGCGAATCAGACCGCTCCAGCCAGGTTGGTCCTTCGCTTGTTCGGTCACATAGCTGCGGCCATTCCCACGGTCCCTCTCGCGCGGCTCCACATGCGTGTAACGCAGTGGATGCTCTAGGCGCAGTGGGACCAGAGGCAAGACCATGTGCAGCACCCGGTCAGAATCACAAAATGAGTGGTTCAGGACTGGCAATGGTGGTTAGCCCACGGGTCGCTCTCCAAGGGCGTCCCTTTCGCAGCGCCATCCCCAGAGATTTCCCTCACCACGGACGCTTCAGGTCTTGGGTGGGGAGCTCACCTGGATGGGGTGAAGTCTCGGGGCGTATGGAGTCCGCTGGAAGCTCATCTGCACATCAATGTTCTGGAGATGAGGGGTACTCTGCGCTCTCCAGGCTTTCCAGTCCATAATCCCACCGTGTACCATCCTGCTTCAGACGGACAACACGGCAGTGATGTACCTCCTCAACAAACGAGGAGGCGCACACTCTTACCCCCTTTGCAGGGAGGCCATGAGTGTGGGATTGGGTAATCGGACACGGCGCAAGTCTAGTCGCGGTACACGTTCCCGGCGTGGACAACACTATCGATGAGGCCTGAGTCAGCCCCAGGCCAGAGTCCATGAGTGGAACTCTTCAGAGGTAGCAGAGGATCTGTTCCTTGATGGGGAACCCAGAGTTAGACTTATTCGCATCCCCATCCAGCGCAAAACTGCCCAATTTCTGCTCGCTAGATCCAGGGCCTGGAGTTTTTCTGGCGAGGCCGTTATCCATCTCCTGGGAGAACAGGTTCCTCACGCTTTCTCTCCTTTCCCGTTGATCCAGAGAGTTCTGCTCAAACTGCGCAGGGGCGGTGCGTTTGATTCTGGTGGCCCCATTCTGGCCCAGACAAATCTGGTTCCCATTGCTGGCGCAGCTGTCACGGGTACTTCCACTCCCACTACCGCGCAGTTCTCACCTTCTGTCTCAGGAGCAAGGTTCGTTATTGCATCCGGATCTGCGGTCTTTGAACCTGCACGCCTGGCTCCTAGAGACGTAGCCATCATGCAACACGGGGTCTCGCAGGAGGTTGCAGAGGTACTCTCTGCAGCCAAGAAACCGGCTACTCACGCCATGAAATGGTGCCGATTCTGTTTTTGGTCACGGGCTCATGACCTTTCTCCTTTAGGTTGCCTTGTGGGGGCAGTCTTGGACTACCTCCTCTCCCTTTTTCATTCGGGGTTAGCCTACTCCTCTATTAAGGTGCACCTTTGTGCTATTTCGGCCTATCACCAGCCGGTGGGCCAGTGCACCATTGCTCAACTGGACGCTTCTCGGGAGTTCCTGAGAGGGGTGCTGCACCTTAGGCCTCCTATTAAAGATCCGATTCCTCCATGGGATCTCCTTTTTGTTTTGGAGCAACTCATGCTCCCTCCCTTTGAACCAGCCGCGGATTGCGAGCTGCGTCTTCTGTCTTGGAAGACGTTGTTTTTGGTTGCAGTTACTTCAGCCAGAAGGATTTCTGAGCTTCATGCCCTGATGTGTAAGGAGCCTTATTTAGTTTTTCACCGAGACAGTGTCTCTGAGAACGAATCCTAAGTTTTTGCCTAAGGTGGTCTCAGCTCTGACCTTAAATCAGGATATCGACCTTCCGGTCTACTTCCTGAATTACTCCAATAGAGGAGAGGCTTTGCTCCATACTCTAGATGTTCACCGCAGCCTGAGGTATTACCTCGATAGAACTAAGTCTTTTCGGACTTCTGAACAACTTTTTGTGTCCTTCGCACAGAGAATGAGGTCGGCCAGTGTCTAAGCAATCCTTATCCCGCTGGCTTGTGCAATGCATCTCTCATTGCTACCAATCCAAACAAAAGCCCCTCCCGGGTTCCATCCGGGGCCATTCCACTAGGGGCGTAGCCACTTCTTTAGCAGCTCTCAAGAATGTCTCAACCTCAGCTATTTGCGCTGCGGCTACTTGGAGCTCGGTGCATACTTTTATCAGGCATTACAGCCTGGATATCGCCTCTAAGCGAAGGGGCTGTAGTTTCGGCCAGGCCGTGCTGCAGGCCTCCTGTCCTGAATCGGGGTTGGGTGGATCCTCCTCGGTTTCTTCTTTTTCCTTCTCCCGATGTGAAGGGGTCAAGCTTTACTGCTTGGGAATCCGTCCTAATGGTGTAACCTGCTGCAAGAGCTGTATCTCGAAGTAAGATAGTATAGTTACGTAAGAACTTACCATAACAGTAGATCTTCGAACAGCTCTTGCAGCAGGTACCTTCCTGCCCACCGTATCCCCCGTGGAGGAGGTCTTCGCTCGCAGTTGCTCCTCTAAAAACGGAGGAGTGAGAGAAAAGGGATGGTTAATATTCAGCCAGCCAGTCTGAATGATCAGAGAGCAGGATGCTGTTTTCTGCCGCATGGCTGGGCGAGCGCAGGAGTCGGTTATTCACTTGTAGGGTGAATGCCCTTTTTTCTACTCGGGGTTTTCGTACCCTATTTTGCCTTCTGACGGTAGATCCTCTGTCTCCCCCGCTATTGCAACCTCTGGCCGGGTGTCTCCGGTGGGAGAACTGGGGATTCTGGCGGGACCGCCCCCTCTTATACCACGCCGGACGCGGGCCGACGTCGGGGGCAGTCCCCGCTGAAGATGGCTAGCTAGAAAAGATCTCCGGGGTCCTGGCGCCTGCCAGCTTCAGTCCTAATGGTGTAACCTGCTGCAAGAGCTGTTCTCTAAGATCTACTGTTACGGTAAGTTCTTATGCAACTGTACTTTATTGAAGTTTGGGCCATATAGGCGCCAAGGTAAAAATGTCAAACCCCCTCCTCCCCAATCACCATGGCATCTACTACAACATGGCATCCCTGCGGATCTGAGAGTAGAGTGCACAATGACCCCCCCAGACCAAGTACGAACCATATTACTACTCCCCTGGCCCAGGAGATAAAGGGTGACCACAGAAAGGCTGGCCAGGTCATGGGGGGTACCCTTCTGTTTCCTCCTTCGTCAGGTGGGTTTCCTGAAGGAAAGTCATGTTACCCTTTTGTTTAATGTAGAAACCAGTTTCCACTTTACTATGGTTTTCAGCCAGACGTTCCATGGCAATACTGTTAATTTACTCAAGACAGATTGTACACAAGTTAGACAAGCACTTAAACTGTGCAATAGCTTTCATCATAATTCCCACTGTCACTTGCTGAATTTTTTTCCTTTTAATACCAACTAGTTAACTTCCCAACATTTCCTTCCTCCCCACCCCTCAAGTCTCCCCATTTAACATTCCCCACCTCACTCCAGATCCCAACTCTCAACTCCCCACAATTTTCATTAATCCCTACCCCTTCCCCTTATTGAACTTCTCAAACCACACAACCTCCAAATTGTTGCAACTAGAAACAGTCCACCCATAATCCCCCCCCCACCTTGGGTACCCTCAGTATGGGGAGGTTTTATCCCACTGTTCACTACTTCTTGTGGTGGAGCCTATGGACATCCGTCCAACCTTATCCAAAGTAGAATACAATTTCAAAGTAATTTATAAGCCATCGTCATTAACATTTGAATAGAGAAATAAATGATGAATAAAAGGGGGGATAAAAGAGGGAGGGGA
Organism: Neoceratodus forsteri; assembly: GCA_016271365.2. Classification (NCBI taxonomy): domain Eukaryota; kingdom Metazoa; phylum Chordata; order Ceratodontiformes; family Ceratodontidae; genus Neoceratodus; species Neoceratodus forsteri. Next base: position 1,600,164,543 of record CM028131.1, read on the forward strand.
GAGGAACCCCTCTGCAAAAAGAGGGCCCCTGTTAAGAGATGATTCTTGGACTGTGATATTCCAGCCCGAGGGACACAATAAGGGAATCCCATATTCTTATCCCTCCTGGTAGCTCTTCAGCTGGCTAATTGATGGAGTGGGGGGTGGTGACACTGAATGGGGACTGGGCTGATGTGGGGGGGGGAGGAGTGGAATGACTCTCTCCATGAAGCCCCCCCACCCTGACATGCTTGGCACAGATTAATAGTTTCTCTCATATGTCCCAATATACTTTGCCTAAATTCTCCCCCCCCCCCAAGCGGTACAAAAGGTTATAAACTTCTGTTACAAAGCCCCTCATTCTGCCAGCAGTGCTCCTCTCAAATTGCAATATACCGTTCCCATACCACTCACCCCCCCATCCACCTAAACTTTTTGAAAGTCCAAGACCCCTCAGAACTGAGGGTAGTCTCTGTTCTCTCCAAACATCAATGATGGTCCAACCTAACGAGAGTGCTGAAATATTAGGCAAAATAAACGAAGTGAAGTTTATACTCCACAGTGAAAATGGGTCTGGGTTATCAAAGGCTGCAGTATGAAGATTTTCAACAGTCATATAATTAAAGCAGACTTTCAGAGTGCCTATTGGATATCCAAGATGCCAGTATAACTGCACATGTCTCATTAGCAGATGACCGCAATAAAAGTCCAGTCATTAAATTTTCTTATGCTAAAATTTCAATAACGATATGCGAGGTGTGTCAAATTAAGGGGGACCATATTCTGAATTTCCGAAGTACAAAGAAGGCATATAGACAATGACCTCCAATTGCACACCTTGGGAAAAAATTGGGAAGATTTCTGCAGTCGCAGATTTAAACTCTTGGTTCCAGTGTGGCTGTACATAACCCATTGCACCCAGAATTTTCCAATCAAAATTGCCATTCCAGGAAATAATTGAAATACATTGGCAGTCAGTCCAAATTAAGAACTGGGTAACTATATGTAGAGTGTCAGAATTTCAAAATGACTGACGAAAAGGAAAGGGAAATACAAAGTTGGTAACCTTTAGGTTGCCGGTAAATCCAGGCCGCTGTCTAGCCGCAAGGAGGGTCCAAGTTGCTGAGAGGGAGGCCTCCTCAACCCAGCCATGTTAGGCTGGAGAGACTCCATTGTGGGTTGGGAATCTAACTCCTCTCATCAGACCCCTCCACTGCCTCAGCCGTGCAACTCCATAAGGGAAAAATTGTACAGTACCTATTGAGCCTCAGGTAGTGGAAGGGCCCTGAACAGCAGTAATCTTCTCCTGCGTTAGTTCCTTGTAAATGTAATTCATGGCTGCCTCAGGATCTGTAAAAGCTTTTGGTGGTGACCTGCCAGTGCAGCGGTTGGATTTCCACCTGCAACACAGATGACCCGGGTTTGTGAATGGACCCAGGTGTCTGAGGGCTGGCCGGGGGGGGGGGGTGGCTTGAGCATCCCATGATGGCTCTCCTTCTCATGGGAGGAAGGGTGGTACACAGCCCGGTGTCTGCCAACCTCTGGCGGAGGCTGGATGCATGGCAGCACGTCGGGCCATGCTGTGGAGGGAGTGTGACAAACTTCTGCTTACACCTTGACATCCTGGCACATCACACTCCCAGAGATGCTAGGGAGAAGGCTCCCTGACCAGCTGGATAACAGTTGCCCGTCCCTCGCCACCATGAAGCCCTAGACAGCCCGGACTCACCCCAGCAGCACCCATGCCAAGTAGCTGCACTGGCCGTCCCACCAACACCTTCTCCCCCAGAATGGGGGACACTTATCCAAAGGGGCAACATCAGGTTAACTGGAGGACTGCAGTGTGGGGTGGTGGATGGTGGCGGGGAAGGAGTGCTAATGGGGTGTGGGTCAGGCCATCTGCTCCCACAGTGCCAACCTCTGAGTGCAGTATTGTGAACAGGAACAGAACAGGGTAACCTGTCTTTTGTGGGTTCGAATCAACCTTTGTTCCCAAGCTCTGGAGGGATTCAAACTGGCACTTTTGCTAGCGTGCCCAATGTACAAGCTCAGATAATTCTGCTCTTTGGGGGGGGGGGGCGCGCGCGCGCAGATATCTTTTGCCTACAGGCACCTAACCAGGTGTACAAAATGAACCATTTAAAAACTCTATGAAAGACCTCAGAATAAACTTACCTTTTCTCAGTTTGGTATTACCAGTAAGCTATGCACAGTCTGCTTTAACCATGTATGCTTCACTTGTCAAATTTCAAAAGCACTTCAAGTAGTCTCTTAAAGTAGAGGTTTACTTTAAAATGGAAAAAAATATGTAAAAGGTAAATACAGACTATATCTCAAACATACAATCACTTAAAGTACAAGGTTTAAAAAGTGCAAATTCCTACCACCAGACAATTAAACTTGTCTATCTAAAGTAGATGTTTTTTTCTTTAGAGTCCAAACATGAAATGTATCTGAGTGGAAAACAGAATACTGTTTAAAACTGGCTTTTCCAACCTCTTTGCATGAGGTCACCTAGCTCCTCAATCAGAATATAAAAATGAACAGGATGTGTTATCATTCAAAAGGTAAATTAAATGGGCGACATCAGCAGAAACTTGTTTCCCCATGTGACTTCCTAATAAAGTCTGTATTTTCAAAGTTTTCTTTCATCCATGATCAGCATATTGCTCTTTGACAAAGGAACATTTATGATTTGTCACCTAAGTGACATAACCTGGTTTCTTCCTCTCTCATAAGTTTGACTTCCTATCCTAGCAGCTGGCAGCTACAATTAAGCTTTATAATTAAACAGGAGATCATTAATTCAAATCTCTTCTAGCCAGTTATCTCCTGGCTTTTAGTATAACAGCTTGTAGTTGAACTGGGGGGGGGGTAGTCATCCCACAACACAGCATGTCTCAAGAGACATTCAATAGCACACTTTTATATTACAAAAAGCATAGATAATCAGAATCAGCTGTACAAGCGTCACAGGGTGCACCCAGGTGACCCAAAGGAGTGGCCAGTCGGGGAGCACGAGAGGTGCAAAAAAAAAAAGCTTTTGGTGTCCTATTCTGTGGTCTGATAATCAAGCAGGCTGGGTAGATCATGGCAAAGGGACATTGTAGGGCATGTCGTTACCACTTTACTTCATTAAATGCTTGGTGTTCCACTTGTAGTTTTCTCGTAGTCTGGAAAAGTGCTCACCTTGGAGCTTTTAATTGTGATGCCCATGTTCAGAACTGCATGCAGGACCCTCCAGCGATCCTGATGTAACAAAAATTAATGATGTGTCTGGGCCAGGGCATCTCCCTGGAAAACGATGAACTCTCTGAATTTCCAAGTTGGTTGAGTTAGAAAGTTACAAGGTCTTTACAAGCCAGGGCCCAATCCTACCACAGTCTCTCCCTTCTAGGCCCTCGGAGACCCACAATCTGCTCATTACAGTGGCATACCCGGTTAATTTGGTCATCTAAAATATTTTTGTTTACCTAAGGGAGTGTTGGACTTAGTTGAGTATGGGCATCTTCTGAGCACTTAAGTGGGACTCTAGTTCATCCAGCCTGGTCTCGTGCTTTTCTACCGCTTCAGACATACTAACATACTAAAATTCCAGCAGAATAGGCCTAATGGTATTTCGTGTCTGCTCATTTGTTCAGCCCCCACCCTGGGAGCTGACCCTGCCTCCTCTCCTCTTTCCCCCCCCCTCCCTCTCTGGCTTCTCCCTTCTGTAGGGAGTGAGAGTACTCCAGCATCAGGTTCTTTTTAGAAATAAACAAGTGGAAGAAATGACACAGTGGTAAATCATGTAATCAAGTTTATTACAAAAAGACTTAAAACCTGCAGTAATAAATACTGGGAGAAACAAGTTCCCCTACGTCTAGATGCAGCAATTCTCAGCAAACCTTTCTAGAACCATGCTTCTTATAGTGAGATGAGGAAAAAGGTGCAACAGTTCTCATTGGCTGAAGCAAGTGGCACCATTACATTGGATAGAAAATGTAGAGTCGGGAAGAAAAGCATTACGTTATACATAAGAGAACATTAGTTAGAACAAAGACGCCACAGAAGTTGTAGCAGGTGCAAGGTCATAATGGTAAAAAGCAGTGTCGGCAGAAATACATGTAACCCCTAGATGGCGCTATCCCAGGGGCTACTACCCCTGCCTGATTTGCCACTAACAGGTTGAGGGGCCTGGATCCAATGGCGGGTGCCTCCACCCAGAGGTCAGGGTTTGCAATAGTTAAACTAACTTGGTCACAGCCCTCTGGGACACTGCAACCCCTTTCTTCCACTAGTGCCACACAATATATCAGAATTACCTTCACAGTATACACTTACCCCAGGTCTGGTTCCGGCACTGGGACCTCCTGTGAAATGAGATACAGTGCAACAATCACAGTACAGTACTTTAACATAGACAAATACCTCAGGCAGTATGACTTTGCTGAAACAAGCAGCTCTGATTTATTTAGGGGATATAACAAGGACAGGAAATCAGGTTAATTAGCTTATCACTCTAATAATCTACCTATGGCTCTGTGCACAGGCCTATCCCTATCAGTTACTGTCCCTGGGTACCCAAGCCCTAGTGGCTAGTCAAACCGTGGCAGCTGGTAGGGCCCTTTCACACAGAGAAAAGGAGAATTAAACAGTCAGCAGTACAGTAATTCCATTTGGATTTAATGTGGCAATTCAACGAGGGCGACCTGAATTAGTACTCACGACCTCCAGATAAGATAGGGTCCTTCAATGTCAGCAGGGCTCACTTGAGGTACACAAACCTCTTCACATCCATATAAAAAAGCACTATACCAGGCAGGCTGCATCTGTATCGATCGCAATTACTGCACAATACCGGGAGAACACACAGCAGATTCAGTTCCTGACAGACCGAGTGCAATTTCAGCAATTCCTCCAGTCTTCTACAGGGTGAGCCTGGTTTCTACTCTTCAGAGATCCTTTGATTCTTTTCACAGGACAGTTCAGTCCTAATAAGCTGTTACACAAGCTGCAGACGGAACTCTGGGCCTTACACCGTTTTGACTAAAACTGCACTGAACAAGCACAGGGCTCCTTCCTTCTTCACTGCCAAAGCTCAACTGAAACTCCAACCGACAAAACCGGGCACTTCCTTTGAGTTCCTCCCAGTTCTTGACTGGATTGGCTGTCACTCACAATAGACTGCTGCTGTTGGTCCAAAAAGGCACTGAAGTCTAAACTACATCTCCCAGAGTCACTGCCCATACAATCCTCTTGTGGCTGGCTCAGATTGAGTCAAAGTTCTGATTCGTCCAAGGCACCATTTTAGAGCTAGCTTACCCCACACTGATTGGTCCAGTTCAGCAGTTCAAAACTAGAATGGGGAACTAGCGCAGACAGTTCTGACTGCAAAAGCAGGTTAGACAAACTGTAATTTCATTATTACTCTAAATAATTTCTGGCAAACAGTTACATCTTTCAGATAGGTTCCTTTGCACTCCTAGTGACTGCAAAATGAAGTGAATTAGCAGCAGCTTGAGTGGTACTCAAAGAAACACAGTCCCCCATACAAACTAATTATGTCTGCAAGCAGACAGCTCTTAAAGAGACAGTACCAGAGGTTCTAAAAACACTCACTGATAAATGGCTTAAATGCCAAACACCATTCAGGCTTGGAGCATTAAAGAAAGCTCCTGGAAGTCTTTTGGGAACCCCCATTTGCAGGGGGGTTACATACATGTGTACTAGATTACTTTGAAAAACAGGTATGGTTAGACCCAAAGCACATATACCTTGTATAAGCAAATGAAGATTACATATAACAGAAAACTAAGAAATAATGCTGTAAAATAAATGTATACTGTATAGTATATACACTTAGCAAGCATGATCCCTAGTACCCACGCTTGTACAGTGGATACCCATTATTACATTAGTGCAATAAGCAGTATTACCATAACAAAACATCCGTCATTGGCGTGTGCATGAGGGTGCAAGGGGTGTGGGACCCATGGGCAACTCTTCCCAGTCCCGGATATTCTTGCTGCGCTGGACTTTGCTACCAGAACCCTTCCCTTGTACCTGTCCCACTCTCTCTTGCACCCCTCCACCAGCCCCCTGGGCAGCACATTCCATGGCTCCACCACCCTCTCGGTGAAGTAGCACATTCTCCTTTATCCCCTTAATCCCTCCCCCTCCAGCTTCCATGCCCTCTAGTTGCCCCCTTCCTTTGGAGCGCCCTGACTGCTCCTCCCTTATTTACCCCTTTTATGTACCTGAAGACCTCTGTCATGTCTCTTCTCCCCCCCCCCGGTCCCTTCATTCGTCCAATGTGTACATGTTTAGCTCTTCAAACCTCTCCCCATAGGTCCTGCCCTCCCAAGCCCCAGATCATTTTGGTTGCCCTCCTCTGGACCCTCTCCAGGAGTTCAATATCCCAAGTGTGGTTTCTGAAACTGCACGCAGTACTAGAGGTGCGGTCTCACCAAGCAGTTATACAGAGGGAGTATCACTTCCCTCATCCTGGAGGTGATTCTCCCCCCCTCCCCAGCGATGCATCCCAGCATGGTGTTTAGATTTTGCTGGATATGGTTGAGCTGCACATTTAGATTCTCGGATCCTGCTTCCATCTGGATAGTTGGATTGTAGCGGAGTCTTAATTAAATTTTCAAAGGAGGATTGATTTTAGTTGATGGTAACGAGTCCATCTGGTGTTGGGGGTGGCGGCACTTTTTTGTTTGCATTTTAGTGGCTGCCAGAGTAATTGACTGCTCTGGGCCTGGCGGCTTGGTTGTGTCTGCTGTAGTTTTTAAAGTTTAACTGATTATTTTTGCAGACTTCACTCAGGATGCCATGGATAAGTGGTTGCAGAAGCCTTTCCAGGTCAGTTGACGGATTAATGGCTGCTTCCTAGTGCAACATGTTGGAACACACTGGAGATGGAGCGATCCTAGGTCTCGTACACTCGAACCATGATTTTAAGTATGGGTCAAAGCCCCGTTGAGTGCCCTGCCTACAGTTTGGATTTTACCCCTTGGGGACGAGCGATCATAACACTGTATGGAGTTTAACATAACTCTCTGGGCCTGATATCCCAGGACCAAGATGCTAGTGCTGGACTCTGGGAGAGTAGATTCTGGGAGGATGGAGAGATTACTAAAGGTTGGCCTCAAGGGGAGTAGGGCAGGTGGATGGGGTGAAAGCAAAATGGGAGTCCTTTAACAGAGCAGTATTAGAGGTTTCCAGATGTTGCATGAAAACAGTGGGGTAGGCAAGAGGAATAAAAAAATTTAGTGTGTGGTTCTCCAAAGAGGTGAGAGAGGCTATAAGGGTTAAAAAGGCAGCCTCAAAATTGACAGAATTACAAAAAGGATCAGACAGCAGATCATAGGGAAGATATTCTGGTAAAGGATAGTGGGAGCAGCAGTAAATGGGCCAAAGATGGGGCAGAACTCAAGATATTAGAGGGGTTAAAGGATAACTCCTTGTAAAGCCTAGTGAGAAGAGGAAGACTAAAGGGGAATAGAAAGGCTGCAGAAAAGGGTGTGGGGTAGTCTAGGAGGAGGGGAAAAGCAAACCTACTGTGAATGAATCCTTCACGTCGGTATTCATGGTGGAGGAAAGGGGTCTTCATTCAGAGTGCTCCCAAAAGCTGAGGGAGAACAGGCAGACATTGGAAATGAGGCACATTACAAGGGGCAGGGTACTTGGGGCTTCTGGGGTTAAAGGTAAACAAAGTACTGGGGCCAAACAAGCTCCACCCCAGCATACTGAGAAGCTGGATGGGGCACTGGCAGTGCTATTGGAAGATGTTTGACTACCATCAGGCAGCAGGCTCGGTCCCAGAAGACTAGTGGCATGTGTAGCCCCTCTTCAAAAGGGAGGGACAAGGGGGACCTCCAGAACTACAGGCTTGTTGGTCTGACCTATTGTGGGGAAGTTGCTCTAGTCTAAGGAACAGATGGTGAAATTCTTTGAAGCTAACCACTCTAAAATGCAGCACATAATGGGAGATCATGCCGGATAAACCTCCTTGACTTTTCAGCTCCTTGTTGCAGGCCATGGACAAAGGCCAGGCTGTGGATATCCTGTACTTGGGTCTTCGACTTGATGCCATACAGGATGCTTGTTATGAAACTGAGAATGGGGAAGAGCTTATCCAGTAGGATAAGCAACTGGCTGAGGGAAAGGACACAGTCAATGTTTTTTTTTTTTTTTTTGTTGATCGGGTAAATGCACTAGACAAATTCTACCTGTTTTGAGGCACAACCCAGGGGAGGGGAATACAGATGAATGCCATCTGACCTTGAACCAGATTAAGCTGTTGGTATTTTTAGTGAATGGGGGAAAATTTGGCCATGGCACAAGGGGAAATTCCCCTCCTCTTTTTTGAGAAGTGCCATGGGATCTTTAACATTCACCTGAACTACCACCAGAACGGGCAGATGGGACCTCTGTTTAACATCTCGTTTGAAGGCCGGCACCTCAGGAGTGCAGCACCCCCTTCCATGCTGCACTATAGTGTCAGTATTGGGATATTAACCCAAGTGCCTGGTGTGAGGATAGAGCCCACAGCATTCTTATCCTCCGGCCTCAGAGGTGAGTGTGCTACCTGCTGAGCCACTGACACGGACAGCAAATAACTTGTAGTAGGAAGGTAGTGAGTGGAGTGCCACTGGGTTTGGTCCTAAAACGGGTTATGTTCCTACCAAATGTAGGAGGGAAAATGGGGAAATATTGGCTTATTTGCTGGTGACACAAATGTAAACCACCCCTCCCCACTGTCTAGGGGCCTTGATGTTAAAACGGGAGAGGGGGTACCAACTTGAAGAGAACCATCCAGAGAAGTACTGGGGCATGCCTTACAGGGAGAACTGATTACACCATGGCACCGAGCCACGGCACAAACTTGGAGCCAGAAGGGCCACAGAATTGGAGTCTAACAGAGCCAAGGGGCACAAATTTAGGCAGCGGCTTTACCAGGTCACAATACAGTTAACACCTTGGCCTGTACCCCAAAGTGGTGCGACTTGTGCCAACTGCTCAGACCAAAAAACCTAGGCGGTGGCTCAAACAGGCTGCAGCTCTCTTCTCTTAATTCTCCCTCATGCTGCAACTCTGGCCACGGAGCCCAGGCCCCTGGCATCCCTGGACCTAGACAAAACATGGGTGATCCGAGGGACTAGATGGGCTTTTCCTCTTCTCTCCCTTCTCTCCTTCCTCCCCAGTTGGTTGTTATAACAGAAACTGAGTGCCATACTGGTACAGGGCAGATGGGCTGCCATAACTGCCAAGCGCTATGACACAGGCTGCTACCACTGCACCACCCCAATGTCCCTTCAAACCAAGGCCTCCACACAGTGATCAGGCCCCATCCTGCCCCAGTGCCATGGTGCACGCAGGTGGGCCAGTTTCCTTCCTGGGCTGTGGCGCTTTCAACAGATCCAGTCCTCCTACCCGTCTGTAGGATCCTAGGCCACACTCCTCCTGAGTGGACTACCAGACGCAGAGTTGCCAAGGCCCGAATCCCAGGCCAGAGCCCTGACCCACTGTTTACACCTTGTATGTGTGTCTCCTCTCTCCAACCAAAAATGCAGCCCAATAAATGCCCTTGGAGGTGGACTGGCTCTGTCTGACCAGCAGGTTGCCAGCCCACCAACCAATCAGACATTGAGAGTGGGAGAAGAGGGTCACTATAATAAGCATCCCCTAAAGGGGGTGCTTGTGCTATTCTTCCCATTTTTTAAACCATCCCCCTTCTGGTGAATGGGGCACCTGGCTACTCCACTGGAGGAAAGGAAGGCAAGAGACCCACCAGAGAAGCATATTAACACTGGGACCCAGAATCCCATTTACTGTACCCCCAACAGCTATGCTGCTGCCGAAAGATGGAACCCAGCATCCAGTTACACTAAACCCCAACCAGCACAAATACCCCCAATAGTTAATTAACAAGCAGCAATGTGAAACAATGGTAACATGCCACAGGCCATTTTACGTATTAGACAATTAGCCAGAAACCTTCTTTCACATCCTTTCACTCCCAAGCACACACACAACCACACACCAAACACACACCAAAAGTTACCCTCTGAAGTGTGCACACACTACCATCCCACCTTCCCATGCATGATCACCAACAAGGGCACATTGAATTCATAATCCATAAGGATGGCAAAGTCCAGACTTCCAGTCAGATGAAAAGTCCAGAACAGGAACTTGCTTTTTGGGTACATGCCACATGCATGTGACCATATATAAGGAATATACAATGGTGAGCTGTCAGATGAATTTTATTTAAACAAGTGCTGTTTGACCTCTGGTAACCTCACGAGTGGCGTAAGCCGTGAGTGAGATGTCAAACAGCACGAGTGTAGATAAATCATTCATCTGACAGCTCACCATTGTATATTTCATTTATGCAATAGGGATGCTTTCTGTTGGTGCAGAGACACTTGCTTTTGATCTTTTTTGCATGGGTTTATCAAAGTGAGCAAAAAAATAGCATTTTCTGCTCTTTTGCCAATTATAAAAAAAATCTAAGGTATCTATAAATAAAATACCACTCACTTCATAATTTTGTGCAGCACAACTTTCATGCTCACAGCACTATGCTAACTTGTCATTTTAAAGTTTGCATTTGAATATAGCTAGTACTGGTACTGAGGCTAAACATTCTAAATGAGTTCCTGAGTGATTGTGACATATCTACTATGTATATAAATCTGATGCATCTACTATGTGTAAATGTAACAGTTTGGATTCATCTCGTAGTAGCTCAGATTTATCACATAGGACTTGTGTCCATGCCTATTGCATAAATTGTTTTCCTTTAATTTTAACGTGAACAAACTCTCTTGAACAAACTTCTCACCCAGCATATGGCAGTCCAAGAAATTTTAAAACTGGGGTGTGAAAACAGTCCTGTGCATGTCGATGTCGTGCAAACCTCACCCTTCACAGGGTGGGTCCTCTGCCATGGGGGTAATAAAATTCTGGATCTGGCGCCAAATGAACTTGAAGCCACAATATATTTGGTGCGTCTCCCTGTGTCATCCTGGATGAGTGTGATATGTTTAAAGTTCATGCTGTCCAGACCATGGAGTTGCATAAGGATCTGGCCTTTGTGATGACAGTAGCTGCAGGGAGGCCCTCTGATAGTTCCTATGCTGAAGTTTGACAGCACCATGGAAAACCCAGTCAGGCCGCTTTTCCTCTAACATCCCAAAATCTCTTGGGGACAAAGGGATTATCCTTCTTTGGGTATTGCGCATGAATTCTCTGAACCCACCTTTCAGCCTGCAACTATTGTGGGAGACTAATTACACTGGTCTACTGGGCCATCCCATTCTCTGGCCATGCTACAGAGCTGTACTGGACACTGAGGGTAGTTGGGAAGCGGGCCACATGGACATCCGGCACTTCACTGAAGGTAGTGTCCATCCTATCAGAAGCACTTAAGGCCCTTGTGGGTGGGGAAGTGGGCCCAGACTCCCTGGGTCCTGGGGAGTCTGCAGATTTTGTAAGCTTTCTGTGCCTTCTCCCTCTGCCACTGGGTGGCTCGGGTGTGTTGGGTGGAGAAGGGCTGGGAAGACAGCTGTGCCCTTCGCCATAAAGATGTTCTTTCTCTTAAGCAGGGACTTCAGGAGCAGAGGGCTCAAATGGAGTAGTAGCTGATCTGACCTAATCCCAATTGTCCAGGCTGCCAGTTGATAAAATAGTTGTTTCTGGGGAAACTGAAGGTGGCCATGTCTTCTGTGGCATATAGGGTGGCAGTGAAAATCTATATCTAATCTATTGGTTATAGGTACTCCTGGAGTGCACAAGGAGCAGAGAGGCAAACTAAACCAATTCACTGGTAACTACAGTGCACACAGTGGTCTGCAGGAGCCCCCTTTCCAGCATTACACCAGAGCTAGGAAATGATGCACAGGCACCATTGCAAGTGGATCATTCTCTGGGATATTTCTGCCATTTTTGCTTGGATTTCAGTCACAGCAGTCTCCACTCCTCCATAAAATGGCAGACTGCCACCAGCTCCCACAATCCTGGGCTTTGCCTCGGCCAATAGGTGCCCACACAGTCCCATTTCAATAGGCTTGCCTGTGCAACACTGTCCCCGATATGGAACCAAGCAGGCAAAGGCATGAAACTACAGAAGATGGTGTAGTACATTGATAGAGCAATCTGAAATGGCCAGAAGCCACAAAGATGCTACTACAGCTGGCAGGAGTCCCAGGTACAGTCCAAACACCCCAAAAGGTATATTTTTTAACTTGTTGAAATGTTTCACTAGGAAGGCATGCTGAGCAACAAGTAACTAGTCTACCGGTGCAACCTGGGGGATAGGGGAACATGAGGATGGTATGCAGCGATTTGGTACACCCTATAGATATGAATTTGATTACATTGAATAAAGTGAGCAGACTATGTAGAAGTAATGAAAAGGAGGAATGCTAGCTGGTATGAAATGGATGGATACAGTGCTAACAGTCTTGAACTTGATAGATATGATGGCACAGATATCTTTGGCAAACGCTTTGTGGGACATGGCTTTGTAGCTAGAAAATGGCTGGATAGAATACAAGATTAAACTGGGGCAAGATTGCGAGGAGACTCATAACAATTTGCAAGGTGTAACGAGTGCAAGGTTGGCTATAAGTGCATTAGATTATACTACTAAAGAATAACTATAGCTAGGAAGGAGGGGAGAAAGGTGGGTAGGGGCATGTAGGCAGACAGCAGGGGGGTGGGAAGGGCAGGGATTTGGAGGTGGGGAAGGCAAGGGGAGAAGGGTCTGCCAAGGCCTGATCCCTCCAGAATGCTGGAGACTCTGGCTGCACCAGGTGAAGGTCAAGCACTAACAGGAGGGAAGCAAGTTGTAGGCAGTAGAGGTGAAGCATAACAGGAGGGAAGTAGGCAGCAATGGGGAGTAGGCTTCAGAAGGACCAAGAGGGAGGTGGGAGACGAGAGGGGCTAAGAACAAGCCCTTTCAGGAAAGAATGGGGTTGGGAATAGGAGGTGAGGAAATTGCTTGCATCCTGGAGGGATCCAGAACCAGACGGGAACCTGCCAGGGGCCCAGGCCAAGCAATGGCGAGTGAGTAGTGAGAATAAGGTGGTATACAGAGGAGGGAATGGGGATAGGAGTAAGGTGGAAAAGGGGTGCTGGGGGAGGATATAGAAGGGTTTTGCAGGAAAGAATTGAGGGGAGAACTAGTGAAACCACTGGCTACTTTTTTTTAATCATGGGAGGATGGTGTGGTACCAGAGGACTGGAGGAAGGCAGAAGTGATTCCCCTTCACAAAAGTGGGACCAAGACAGGTGGGAAACTACAGACCTGTCAATTTGACCTGTGGTAGGGAAAGTGATGGAGCCCCTTCTGAAGGAAAGAATAGTTGAGTACCTAAAGGCCAGTGGGGCACAAGACCCAAGGCAGCATGGGTTCACAGCGGGACGGTCATGTCAGACGAATCTAATAGATTTCTTTGACTGGGTGACCAAAGTAGTAGACCAGGGAGGGGCTGTGGACATGGCCTACCTAGACTTTAGCAAGGCATTTGACACAGTCCCACACAAAAGATTAATAGTCAAATTAACCAGCCTGGGAGTGGGTCCCAGGGTGGTAGCCTGGGTAAAACATTGGCTGCACAACAGGACACAGAAGGTAACTGTAAATGGAGTCCACTATGAAGAGAGGGGTTACTAGTAGAGTACTGCAGGGTTCAGTATTGGGTCCAGTCCTTTTTAATGTCTTCATAAGTGACATTGCAGAGGGACTGGAAGGAAAAATATGCCTCTTTGCAGATGACACAAACATCTGTAACAGGGTTGATAAACAAAGAGGCGTGGAAAGGATGAGAAGGGACTTGGCAAGGTTGGAGGAATGGTCAGAAGTATGGCAGCTAGGATTCAATGCAAAGAAGTGCAAAATAATGCCCCTGGGAAACAAGAACCTAGGGGAAGAATACACATTTGGGGGGGGAGGTAATAACAAAAAAGGAAAGGGACTTGGGGGTAATGGTATCAGATGACCTTAAGGTTAGCAAGCAATGTGAGAAGGCAGGGAGGGCTGGGGGTATACTGTGATGCATAGGGAGAGGCATCAGCAGCAGAAAACAGGAAGTTCACCCTCTGTACAGACAGTTGGCGAGACCCCATCTGGAGTACCGCATCCAGTTCTGGAGACCCCATCTCCGCAAGGACATACAGGATAGAGGCAGTCCAGAGGAGGCCAACTAAAATGGTGCAGGGTCTGCAAGAGAAGCCGTATGAGACCAAAGGAGCTTAATATGTATACCCTTGAGGAAAGGGGGGGGGAGACATGATAGAAACTTTTAAGTACCTCAGTGGAATCAACAAAGTCCAAGAGGGTAGCATCTTTCAGAAAGACGTGAAAGAACAAGGGGACACAATTTAAAGTGGGGGGTGGTGCAGTTCAGGGGCAATGTAAGTATTTCACAGAGGGTAGTGGATGCATGGAACAGCCTTCCTGAGGAGGTTGTGGGGTCTAAAACTGTGGGAGGATTCAAGAATGCATGGGACAGACATAAGGCAATTCTTGTTTTGGGGGGGTAGGAAGAAATAGGCTGGTTAACTAGGATCTGCACCCTATCCTGTAGGTACGGAAATGGGCAGACTAGATGGGCCAAGCAGTCCTTATCTGCTGTCGTAGTCTGTTTCTATCTTTCTATGAAAGAGGTGGGCATGATGCTGAAACAAGTTAAGGAGGACTGTAGCAGGAGCAGCTAATGGAGAGAATTATGTAAGGCAGAGATGTTGGAGGAGTGTCTTATTTGTGGTGGAAGTGAGTTCCAGATTTTGAGGAAGTGATGGGAGAAGCCTGATTGGCCAATGAGGGTGGATACGACATGGGACTAGCAGGGTGCGAGTGTTGGAGGATCTGAGTGAGTAGGAGGAAGGCGGTGGGGGGGCATGAGGTAGGAAGTACACACCAAGCCAAAGTTTGGAAGTTAGCTTGGCACAGTGAGCCAGGCATATGTTAGCAAGTGGGGGGGAAGGGAGAAGGACAGGGAATGGTAAAGGTTATAATAGGTTTGAGATGGGGCATCAAGAACGAATTGACAGGAGTTGAGTCAAATCTGGTAAGGGAAGATATGGGAGTGGCACCATAGACTACATCACAGTAATCACAAATGGGGAGGATCATTTTCTGGAGAAGTTCTCGCCAGGCCATAGAAGGGATGCAACTACAGTTCCTGTAAAGGGCTCCAAGCTTGGGGTGCAGTTTTTTCAGAATAGTGTCAATGTGGCCAGAGAAGCTGAGCTGTTGGCCCAGGCAAGCCCCAAGGTATCTGAAAGAGGGGGTGTCCTCAAGGATGGTCCCATCGGTGTGCAAAGAGGGTAAGGGGTGGAGCCTAGAGTCTCTGCCTAGTGCCGAAGGTCATGGACTGTCTTTTTGGCATTTAGGAATAGCTGATATGAGGCAAATTTGAGCTAAACCTGGTGGAAGTCGTGCTGAAGAGTGGTTGCTACATCAATAATGGTTTTGCTAGAGGTGAATGACTCATTGGCATACATATGGATATAAGAGGGGGAGCAGACTGAGGGAAGGTAACATGGGAAGATGGAGAAAAGGATGGGGTACAGCAGAGAGCCCTGTGGGAATTGTGGAGATTGAGAGGGGTGGAGAGATTGCATTCTGAATCCTGACTGATTGTGTTCTGCTTATGAGGCATGCTCTAAACCAGGTGTAGACAAACCAGCAGCTATGAGGGAGTCAAGAAGGAGGGCATGGGAGACTGTCGAAAGCCTTGCTGAGGTCAACAAAGATGGCAGAGGTGATGCTATTATCCATCCCAGTAAGGATGGTCTGTGAGCCGAGGGAGGTGGTAGGAGTGGTTCTCTGAAAACCAGATTGGAATGGGGTGAAGGAGTCTGCAAGAAAAGAGAGTGGGTGATTGTTGGCAGGGGAGGAAGGATCGCCACCCTTGGGGAGAGGGAGGACCATTGCTTGTTTCTAGAGTGGAGGGATAGAGGAGGAGGATGTAAAGGAGAGACTTAGAATTTGAGAGAGAGGGTAGGAAATAGCAGGGGCTGAGAGGTAGAGAAGTTTAGGGTCAAGGATATCCAGAGAGGAGCCTTTGGAAGGATTGAGAGGATGGCTGGTGTCTCCTCAGGGGAGATGGAGAATGAGAAGGGGGGGGGGTGAGTGGTCAGAGGGAGAATGAGTGGAGGAGAGACCTGGGGCAGATTTTAGAAGGGTTGAGGCACAGGAGGATGTAGTAGCAGTTGAACTCTTGAGTCACTATGCAAGGTTCAGACTCTAGTGTGTTTTTTGTATTAAGCATGGGGGGGGGGGAGAATAGTGAGTGGACTGCTTTCCAAAATTTGGAGGGGGAGTTTGTTATTGAGGAAAGAGGATTTAAAATATTCTGACTTGGCAAGTCTGCTTTAGTACAAGCGTTTCTTGGCCTGAAATAGTAAGTGCTGATGGGAGCTGAGGCCTTGTTTCCTCCACACTATCATGCTCCCTGAGGCAGGTCATTAATTCGGGGGTGATCCAGGGATGATGGATACCTCTGACTCTGTTGCATTTGAACGGGGCGTGGAAGTCCCAGGTAGCTATAAATCTGTCTTTGAAGTGAGGGCTTGGTTGATTTTGAAAGTGGCGGATACAATTGGGGGACCAATCAGAATTGGATAAATCATTGAGAGGGTTTAAGTCAAGGGAACAGAGTGGAGTTGCAGGATTGTATGTGGTGGTTTAGGTCTGTGGACCTTCCTAACCATGAAGATAGGGTGGTGATTGCTGAGGGCATCTGGGAAGACACCAGACTGGATAACTTGGTGAGGGTGGGAGGTGAGAGTCCAGTCTTAACAGCAAGTGGTTTTGATTGTCTAGGCTCTTGGATGAGTTGGGAGAGAGTTAGAGCAGAGATCACTTCATGCCTTAGGTGATGTAAATGTAAACTGGTTGTCAACCACTTCTAATACATATAGCTCACCTTTCTGTGAGATGGAAGCTATAGAGTTGATGAGGTCAATAGATTCAGAGGGCTTGATATCTGGGCAATGGTAGATATTGGCAATAAAGACAGAGGAGGAGAAAGGCAGGACAAAATTTACTACGAGGGCTTTGTAAGTGGAGGGTAAGGCAGACAAGAGAACAGAGTATTGGAGAAGACTGGATATACATGGCCACTCCAACTCCCCTACCTGCCCTATCCTGCTTGGCTAAGGAATAGCCTGGGATAGCAATGGAGGGATCAGGGATTTTAGTATTTAGCAAAGTTTCAATTAAGATTAGAATGTCTGGAGTGAGGGAGATTATAATCTGCTGTAACGGATCAGTTTTCAGGACAAGGCTGCAGATATTTAGTAAAGGATCTTTAGGCCTTTTTGAGGTGGTGTTGGAAGGTTGTGGTTAATGGGACGATAGCAGCTGGGAGGGGAGGGAAACAGGATTGGGATATAAATTTTCCTGAGACAAGTAATAGGAGTGAGTATAAGGAAGTGTAGTTTGATATTTTTGTCTGGCAGAGTGTTCGTGATGAGTTTGAGGGGCTCGATGAGTGGATAATCGGGAGAGTAAGGAAAGCAAGGTGGCTAGAAGCTGTGAATAACATGGCAAGGGGAATGTGGGGGAAGCGAGTCCAGAGTATTTGAGGGGAAGGGTAACAGCAAGAATGGAGGATGGAGATCATGGGGCAGGGTTTTTAAATTGCAAAGTTTCAGGAGTTATGTTAGAGATGATGGAAGGGGGGGCACATACCAGTCATGGTAGATTGGATAGTGGGGAGGGGGGCGTGCAGGACAGTGAAACTGGGATGGGTGTCGGTGAAAAAGTGGCTACTGACAGCCACTAGCAAGTTGAGCAAACCTGGGGGAAAATAGGTAGCTAGAGATCGTCCTTGACAGAAGTAGGAGGGGGCAAAGACTGAACAGGGATAGATTGACCACACAATAAGTGAAATGAGACTAGGATTGGATGAGTGCAGTTATAACTGGGCCCTCTAGTGGCTAAAAGATATAATCTAATGGTAAAGCCTGCAAATTACACTTTAAACTGAGAATTTGGCAGTGGGTGCATGAGAAATAGCAGTGATTTTGCAGTAGACAAGACCCCCTACAAAGGCCAAAATTCAGATGAGCACTGAGTATAAAAATAGTCCAGAAATCAGTATGGTACATTTGGCAGATGGTAGGGACATAGTCCAGTCAGGAGGAATTGAAAATGCCGGGCAGGATGAGGAGCCAAACAAGGAGCTCGTGGACCACAGGCAACCAATGAGTGCTGTGCCAAGAGAAAGGTGCTTGTCCTTTGAAAATTTAGAGAGCCATGCAGCCTTGAGTTCACGGAGTGCTGTCTGGGCCATACCTGCAAGCAAGGGCTCAGAATGTAGCAGCAGGTTCTTCTTGCCATGGAGGTATATTACGGATGAACACCCACATTGTATACCACACCCTCCCAAGCATGTGTGGGGCCTGGTATTAAATCTGGGGAGGGGCACCCACTTGAAGAGAACCATCCAGAGAAGTTAAAATGGCACGTACCTGAGGTAAGCTCAAAGGTTCGGCATCTGTTGCCAGATGCAGCCATAACTCTGACAACTTAAGTTGTGGGGGCAAGCTGGAGTTAGCAGGCAGCATTTAAATTCAGAACAGCAACAGCAGGAGGTCACACACTGATGTAAAGGGGTCCATTCATGAAAAGGGGTTACCAATACCCAGCATAAATATTACAGGCAATAGGGAAAAATCTGACCGTTACTGTAATTCCTCTTTTATTGCATCTGGTAGTTGGTCATGTGTAGATATAAAACATAGGAGTGTAGAACGGGGTGGGGGGGGTGTTAATGACAAAAAAACTGTTTAATGCATCTGTTCCACAGCGACAAAAACAAGGAAATTCGATGTTAGGGTTGCCACCTCCTTCCACCCACCTACCAGCCAGCATCGGGGTGTGCGTTGGGGTCATCTCTCCTAACTCTCACCCTATCCCATGTGTAAACAAGCTAAGGTGATGCAGTATAGGAGAATGGGGTGAGAGTTGGGACAGACTACCCCAACGCACACCCCGATGCCTGTTGGTGGGGTGCAAGTGGTGGCAACCCCAACATCGAATTTCCACGCTTTTGTTGCTGTGGAACAACCCTAACTGATGCATTAAACTGAGTTTTTTGCCATGAATTTCCCTTTTTGAGAATGTGCACTATAAATAGTGAAGTAATACAAGCGCAAACTCTAACTCTCATCATGACACAATTGGTAATAGAAGTGCAAGTGCAAACGTTACTGAAAACAGAAATGCAAACGCGTATGCAAATAGTAACTTGCACAATCACGGTAACACAATTGGAAATGCAAACACTGACGGTAACACCAACGCTGACGCCAAAGGAAATGCAAATTGAAACTCAAACAGAAGCACATACACAAACCGTAATGCAGTGACGCAAACCATGCAAACTGTAATAAACGCAAGCACAAAGTTGGTGAAAACCGGAACTCTAGCGCATATACATATGCAAATCATAATGCTCACAGTCACGGTAACGCAATTGGAAATGCAAACGCTGACAGTAATGCCAACGTTGATGCCAAAGGAAACACAAACAATAATGCACATGATGATGCAAATGTCAACGATAAAGCAAATGGTAATAAACACAAGTGGGTATGGAAACTCAAACTAACACGCACGGTCATGGTAATGCAATTGGAAATGCATACGTTTATGGTAATGCCAACGATGACTCCAAAGGAAATGTAAACGGTGATGCAAACCTAGATGATAACGCAAACAGTAATAGAAACGCAAGCGCGAATGGTAATGGAAACAAACACAAGCGGGTACAGAAATGCAAGCCATAACACGCACAGTCACGGTAACTCAATTGGAAACACAAAATGGTAACCAGTAACAGCAATGATGACGTCAAAGGAAAGATACAAATGGAAGTGCCTATGCAAACGCAAATGGTAATGCACACAGTGATGCAAACGAAATGCAAACAGTAGTGGAAATGCAAATGGTAACAGTAACACAAGCACAAACTAAAACGCAAAGCGAAACTCACACTTTGGCGTACATGGGAATGCTAATGTAAACTGGCACAAAAACTCAAGTGGGAACACTGTCAATAACTGAAGCACACACCCTATTTTTGCCAGACAGCTGCATAGAGATGGTGAATACAAAGAATGTACGCATAATAATGGACCTCTGAGCAGAAAATGAGCACTTGGAATACTAAGTTGCTTATATCTTGGGAACTGTATGACATAGGAAAAACTAAATTTCATAGAATTTGACTTTCCTGGCTAGTTTTGCAATTGGCCCCCTAGTAAAGGCTAATCATTTTTCTGACAAAGTCCATAGAGATGCAGGCCTCAAAAGGTGCGGTGGATGCTGCAGTGTTGGTCTATGGCAAAAATCAACTTCGGAGTTCCGTAACTTTGCATCCCTGCACTATTGTCATCTCTGGGATGCTGGCTTTCTTCCTTCCAGATTTCAACCCAAAAGACCAAACCGTTCTTTTGCAGCAGGGTGATACAGAATTCCTGTTTTAGCTATAGTGTCGCAAATCACAACTTTAGCAAACAAAAAAAAAAAACACGAAAGTGTCCAAGTTTGACACTACAGATTACAAAAATTAGAAAAACATATTTCTGGGGTGTTTAAACCCCCAAAAGACATGGCTAGCATCCTCGGGGCTAGACTAGGTGAACACAAAAAAAAAAAAAAAAAAAAAAATCGTCCCTAGAGGGTCCCAGATTTAAATGCCAAGCATTTCTGTGACCACAAACTGGAAAAAAATGGCTGACTCGCAACACTACAGGGGTCATTTGCGACAGTCAAACTTTTGTTTAACTTTTTCCCATTGACTATAATGGGAAACTTGTTTTTTGAATAACCTTTGAACTGTTTAATATTTTTCACGAAATTTTCAAAAGGCACATCGGGGTCCCTGGCTGCATGTTCACTGAAGGTTTTGGACTGGTCGCGCAAACCATTTGACCTGTAGGCACGAATAAAGAGTGCACAAAAAAGCATAAATGTGACACAGAATGTCGCTTTAACTCCGCAACTGTATATCCGACCAGTGCAAAACTTGGCAGATCCTGAGATCAGATACTGCTCCGTGCCTGCCAGATTTCAGGCAAATCCATCATATGGTGGCAAAGTTAAGCTGCAAAATTTCACACTTTAACCTTAAATGGGGTACTCTACCTTAACTATGGTGGCACTAGTGTGCCACTATAGTTGGTGTACATTTTTATTTTCAGCATGATTTGTTTTTCCATGCTAGTGTGCTATTGCAACTCACATCTGTTCTTGTTTCTCTGTACCATTTATTGTAATGCCTGCCACTAATAAACATTAAGCAGTATGCATTTCTATGTAACCCCCAGGGGGTGCTATCCCAAGGGCTACTTCCCCTGCCTGTTTTGCCACTAACAGGTTGAGGGACCTGGATCCGATGGCGGGTGCCTCCACCCAGAGGTCGGGGTTGAGACAGAGTATGACTTGGTCACAGCCCTCTGGGTTGCTGCAACCCCCCTTTCTTCCCACTAGTGGCCCACACAAATCAATCACAGTGCCCTTACCATATACACTTGCCCACCTGCTTGAATCAATAGGCTTGCTCCGGGGACCCCCTGAAAAGTAAGTTGCTGTTACACAATCACTGTACAGTAATTCACCATAAACACACAAGTTAGCCAGTATACCTTTGCAAAACAATCATTCTGATTTATTTAGGGGGGAAATAACAAGGACTGGGGTGATTAGCTTACCACTGTAATATACAAGTATCTATCTAGGGCACTGTGCACAGGCCTAACCTATAAATCACTGTCTCTGGGTACCCAAACTATGAAGGCTAGTCCCTCAATACAGCTGGTTGGGGCCCTAATGCAGAAATGAGCAGTTGATCCCTACGAATGTTAGACAGAGCCTCCAGGCTCAATTATGGCAGCCAGTAAAGGAACCAACAGCCCTTGCCCCTCACTAGGAGCAACTGAGAGGGAGCGACACAGATTTAGTACTCATGACTGCAGTGGGAAGAGCCCTCTCACCATCACAGGATTGAACCTGGAGCTCTAACTCTTCCTCACACACTTATATGGAAAGGCAGAGGGGTACCATACCAGGCAGCTGCTGTACTTCCCAATTGCTTGCACTGCATACACTGGGCCAAACCAACGCAGCTTCACTAGTCCTGACAGACCGAGCGTGATTCAAGCAGATTCTCCAGTCTTCTACAGGGTGAGCCTGGTAGGTAGCCGCACTCTTGCACAGCCTCCTCTGACCGCTACTTAGTGGATTTAATCAGACACTGGCGGGCGTTGCAACCGCCGACTTCTGGTCTTCCACACGTGCTTCCCGCGTGAACACTCAACAGCGCAGGAGCCCAGGCTCCTTCCTTACCACCACAGCGTCTCTCCCCTTTGGCAGTTTGGGCAAGAGCTCATAGCTTGGGTGCCACCCGATCCCACTGGTGGGCTGCAGACACCAGTTACTTAAGGCAGTCCCCATTGGTTCAAAAAGGGCACCGTAGCCCAGAACTTCATTTCCCAGAATTACAGGCTGTATCCCTTATGGCCAGCCAGCTCCAAAATGAGTCCTAATCCTGGTTGGCTTAAAAGATCTCCATTTTAATGCCCCCCCCCTTTTTCATTGGCCCATCTAGAAAGTCCAGGTCCAAAATGGAAGGGCCAGATGGAGTCCCAGCCACAATGGAAGCGGGTTAAAAAAACCATAAGTTCACTAATACTCTAAGCAATTGCAGTCAAACTGTTACATCTGTCTGGGTTTCCATGGTGCTTTTCAGGGACCCCCCCCCCCAAAATGGGGCGAGTGAACCACAGCGGAGGCGGGATTTGAGAGAGGGAACACACCTCCTCCCCCTCCCCGCACTGCCACTGAAGCCTGCAAGCAGGCAGCTCCTAAAGAAATGGTACACAGAGGCTCTAACAGCACTCACTGTGGTGCCGTTAAAACGGCTTAACTGCCTGACGCCCTCCAGCTTGGAGCGTCCAACAAACTCCCGGATGACTTCTGGGAACCCCCATTTATGAGGGAGTTGCATATATTTTTATTCCCCCTTTGTGCTGTGTAAAATAACATTCCCCCCTTTGCAATTGCTGTGGTGAATGTAACTGCTGGGGTCACAGCCTCCCCAAATGTTCTGTGGTGCTACTAACACTTACTTTTTTTTTTTTTTTCCTGATGCCCCAAGCTCTGCAGAGTAATATGCTGGTGTTTCCCAGTGGAGAAGTGAGCCCCTTTGATCTGGGAAGCCAGGGGGAATGTGTGGCCTTTCACACCTTGGCTCCACTGTCACGCTTACCCAGATATTCGGTCACCTTAAGTGACTGTACCCCCTATTTCAAGTGGACAGCAATCGTGATAGTTTGTGGGAGCAGGTGGAGTTACTTTCCCGGTATAAAGCCCAAACACCATCGCCCGGTCTCATTTACTGAACCATAACAGAATGAAGAGCATTGTCACGGCGTTTCTCCAGTGTTGCGTTACTGCACAGGTAGGGACCAAATTAGTCACCGAAGTCTTTGGGGAGTTTAATATTCAGTTTTAACTACTGCTCGCTTGTATTGGGGGTATTGACTGCACACTGTTGCCAAATGTCCCTACCACAGAAAGCTTTGATGCAAGGCAAGATTTTAGGGGTAAAGTGTTTGTACTTTTATGTTTGATTCCAGGCACTTTAGTTTACAAGTTCGCCCAACACAGGGTGTGCCTGGTGTCAGTTACTTCAGCCACACCAATTGGGGGGGAGGGGGATGCTTTTGGGATGCATTGTGAGCAAATTGGTGGTGGTTGGGGAAGGGAGGTCAAATTACTGAAACATAGGATGCACATTGATGGGGTTTTTGATGCATTTTGGGGCTATTTCTTAGTATGGCTCTTGCTGTAGGAAAACCAGTAAATGTTTGAGTGTGTGGAGTTAGGTGGTGGGGGGAGAGGAACAAACTATAAGGAGTTTGCTGTGAATGTGTGGCCAAACGTAGGTGAGAAATGCACCTGGATATGAGCATTGCAGGCACTTTACATTGCTTTAAATTCCCATTATGCCTTTGTCCATGTGTGTTTGTTCGGCCATTTTAAACACTGTGCAGCCTCCTTTGTTTGGTTGGGGGGGGGGGCGCTTCAGTTCTATGCTGCTGTTTTGGTTTCAGATTCAGTGTTGGTACTGTGACTGAAGGTAGGTGAGCACAAACACAGATGGAGGAGCAGGTTTGGTGGCTTACAAGCAGGTTACTGGGGGCGTGGCGTGGCTGTGCTGAAGATGACTGCTTCATTCTGCTTCTCCCTGGGACTACCATCGTCCATCCTCCTGATCCCAGATTGTCAACGTTTTAACCAGCAAGTGAAATATAATTTTACTAACATCATAGCTCAACTCGGGTAAATTATTTTCTTTAGCTACAATTTTTCTGCATTTATGCTGCTTCTCTGTGAAGGCCTACTACAATGGCTGAGTAACTCCTGCAAAACAGCTCCTCAGCAGTGGAAACTGTTTCTACAGCTCATCTGAAATTTAATGACTTAAAAACATGTCAACAAAACATCACTAACTTGCAAGTGCTGGACGAAAATATCAATGATGTTGGAGTTAAAGTTGCTCAAAATGAAAGTTCTATAAACCTCCTGCAAGCCACCATCAGAGAGCAAGACCGTATCGGAACCCTAAAAGATAAAATTGATGACATTGTAAACAGACTCAGTAACCTGAGATTTTTTTTGGTTTTCCTGAAGGTGCAGAACTGAGACTAGTGCGTTTCTATTACATGTGCTGCCAGCCCTGCTCAAACTCCCACCTGGTCAAGACCCTACTATTGAGAAATCGCACCGTACTTTAAGCCGGAGGCCTGGTCCAGATCAGAAACCTAGGCATATCATTGCAAGATTCCTAAACTATGCCCACACTGAACTGATTATCAATAGAGCAAAACAAGTGGGAACGCTTACTTGGCAAGATCGTAGAATTTCTATTTTTAGAGACTTCTCTAAGGAACTCTCTAATAAACGCAGAGTTTTCAATCCTATTAAAACTACCCTACACCAACAGGGATCAAATTTGCTCTGCGCTATCCTGCTGTCATACGCCTGTTTGTGGGTGTCTCAACCAAAGATTTAAACACTCGCGAAGCTTTGGCTGCATTTCTTTGTGAGCACCAGCCTCCAACTGCCCTGTTTGGAAATACTGATGTGATTCCTTCCCCCACTGTCTCTGCAACTTCCCAATCAGACCAGCACACCCACATTATGGCTTCAAATCATGAATGCACTGAGAAACCCGTATCTCGCCAGGCTGATGTAGCACTTTCTGTCCGAATCTCAGCCCACTTGCTAGACTATAAAAGAACTAGAATCCACCTTCTAAACAGGTCTGTTGTGCAGATGCTACTCCTTCTAGGCCTGCCTCTCTGCACGAGCAACATGTTGGCTTCACTACACCCCTAACCCTCTCCTATAAGTTTTCTTTACTACAAGAGGACTTAAACTCGTCTCGGGAAGACCTCCCGGAATCGGCTGTGGATCCTGTCAGCAATTACCTTGGAAATGCTTTACAGGGCGGCAGGTCTCCCGATTCCTCTTGGGCTAAATTGGTGACCAGCTCCCCTTTCAAATCGGCAGAGCCTCCTAAAAAGAAATGGAAGGAGGCGCAAAAACAAAGCAAATTTATAAATGATGCTTGGGCGCATATGTATATGTATATGTACCTCTCGAGGTTGGTGCCTAACTAACCTCAGTTCTCTGATCACTAGCAGAATTTGTCTGCCCTGCAACTGTGCATCGCATTCCTTGTGTGTGCATACTATTGCACCCAATGGGTTTGGAAAGCAATAAGTTGTACATTGTGGTTACAGGCTTTTGGTTTAATAGCATGTTATAATTTAGGCATATCATTGTGGCAGTCTTGGAGTTTTCTATCTCAATGTAATGTCTGATACATTACACATCCAGTTATTTCTGCATATAGTACTCATAATGTCAGTTTTTGAGTATCCCTAATGTTGGGTATATTTTTAAAGGGACAGTTCTTGTATAATGTTGGACTAATTCATATGTGCTCAAGGACTTTCTATATTCAGTTAGGGGTGTCTAACATCTTTATCAGTATGTCCTTCTCACATAACCATTAAGGGAGGTTGCCAGCTTAACTAAGTTGTAATCCAGCATCACCCCACACATTTGTAACCATATATAAACATTATAAATTTACAGTATCTTGGGATTATATTAATGAGGTCCTCAACTAGTTGTTACCTTCGTCCACTACTACATCCCAGACTAACATTTAATACTTTAATATTTTTCTCTAGTCTCCTTTCCACTCCAACCCGCCTTTATCTAACTTAAATCCCCTTTTAACCATGGTATACCAACTTCTTGTACTGTTTCATATATCGATCACTTGGTCTTAAGTTTTACCCTACAATTAGGCGTTGCAGGCCATCTTCGAGGTTTCTCATCTTTATTTTACTCAATGCGCTGCAATCAACAATAGCGCAGTCGGACTCTAAGCCCTTATGGTATGGCTATTTAAGCCTGTGTTGTAATCGTATAGCTGAGCTTGCTCGACCCTCTCCAGGTCTTGAAATCTCACTGTTAAAGAAACTCCTTCCCACGGGGCAATTTTTGGGGTTTGTGCTACTATTAAATACCTAGTACTTAACATGTGCAGTACCTCGAAGCCTGAACAAACTCTGCTCTTATAAATGTCGTATTAAACAGGAATACTTAGTCATTCTGGCAATATAAGACTTTCACCAGATACCCCCCCATAGAGCTTGGATCTTGTAATGCCTAAACACACCATAAATCCTTGCACTATTTGGATCCTACTCGCTCCATTTTACGTGAACACTCCTACATAAACACTTCTGTGTCTAAGCATTATGATTGAGTAAGTACATAGATGGCACAAGTACAGCTGTTATAATTTTAGGACTTTGCCAACCATGATGGCGTACTGTTTGTATTGCCTTAATAGTGTTTCAGCTCTGTTCTTTTTTCCAGTTTAACTTGGGTTCAAGATGTAATGTCTGGGATTGCATATACTTTATGTAATCCCCTTTTCCTATATGGTAAGATGTACATGGTTCTTCCCAGGGAATTATGTTCACTTTAGTTCTAGTCACAATTCTAACTTGATAGAAATAGTTTACAGTTTGTATCTTGGGTTTAAGATCACTTTCTCCCAAGATTTACTTACTATTTACATGCTCTGCAGTATACCAAGTCTTGGCAATTTCAGACTCTTATCTTGCTATATTACCTAAGGACTTCATAGTGTTAGTATAACATGCATAAGTTTGGTTTAGTAACTATCTTCTTTCTACTACCCCTCTTCCTTGTGAGACCCAATGGGAACATTCACCCAGGATTTAAGTATTTCCACAAACTAAGTGTCTTGCATGCATTTGACTGTGCTAGTCCTCTCCCTTCTGAGTAACATCCTCTAGCCCTTTCAGTATGAGTCCCCTACTTCCTATTTGTTTTCATACTCCTCTCCCCATTAACATGAGTGATCTAATTCTACATTCATGGAATGTAAAGGGACTCAACTCGCCTTGTAAACGAAAGCAAATACTTTCTTACCTCAGAATAAAACTTATTGCTTTCTTACAAGAAACAAAACCTTTTAATACAGGATATTGACAGAAGATTGGGTCAGTAGAGTATGTGTCGTCCTCTACTTCTTGGGGGGGGGGGGAACTGGGGGTTGCTATTCTATTACATCCTTTAACTGGACCCTTATCCAATCCATCTCAGATTCAGATGGATTATAGCCCACTTAAATATCCCTGCAGGCCCTCTTATGTTAGTCTGCATTTATGCCCCTAACTCTAATTCACCTGAATTCTTTCATAATATGGCCCAACAAATTATGAACAGTAACTTTAACAATTCTCCTATACTTGGAGGTGGGGATTTCAATTTAGCTTTGGAAGCGCATTTAGACAGAAGTAAATCTTCGTGTGATTCCCACCCCAGAAGTATTTCTGCACTCAATGCTAATGAGACTTCGGTCTCACTGACATTTGGAGACTACACCATCCTAGACAGCACGACTATGCTTTTTACTCACCGCTTCATAAAGCTTATAGCAGAATTGACTACTGGTTTTCTTCCCCATTCATCACTGAAAAAATTATCAACGCAACTATCCTCCTGATTACTGTATCAGACCATTCTCCTATAAATTACATCTTTGGAGCCAGCCCCCATCTAAATCCCCCTTCTGGCGTCTAGACCCACTTTTATTGAAAGACCCCAATTTCTTACCTTGGATTAGATCCCAAATCCAAGAATTTCTTTAACACTCCTGATATATCTCAAGGTACCATCTGGGAAGCACTTAAAGCAACAGTTGGGAAATTATAAGCTATGCAGCACACAAGAAAAAACTAAGGGAACAGCAATTGGCTTTTTTTTTTTTGAGATCTCAAAGAAAAAACCCAATATTATAAAACAAAAAATCCAGATAACTCGCAACTTCACCTTGAAATTCTTCAGCTTAGAATTAAAATCTAAGAATTAATATCCAGGAAAGTTGAACTCACCCTGCTTAGACTTAAACACCGTTATTGGGAACAAGGGGATGAATGCGGGAAGCTGCTTGCTTATCAACTCAAGAATCAACAGATGGAGAGCCAGTTTAAAAGATCCTTCAGGGAAAATCTATACAGATAATCCCTCAATTAACCATATTATGCAGTCCTATCAACAATTATACTCACCCCACTCCCCCCACAACCTGAATATATACAATTATTTCTGGACAATTTAGTTACCACACCTCTCCCAACAAGATATGGCTTTGCTAGATGAACCCTTATCCCTAAAAGGGATACAAGCGGCACTAAATTCCTTTAAATCTGGTGAAGCTCCTGGGAGTGATGGCTTTTCCATAGACTTTTAAACCCTAGCTGACATCTTATGCCCCTTACTGTTTAAGGTTTTCAAAGAGGCATCTTCACAAGGTAAACTTCCCTATTCTATGACAGGAGCCATTATAACCATCCTACCAAAGAAAGATGGACCCTTCTCTCCCATCCAGTTAGACTGATATCCTTACTTAATACAGATGGGAAATTTTGCCAAAATATTAAATACTTGTTTAGAATCAATTTCAAAACTTGTCCACACCTCCCAAGCTGGATTTATCAAAAATAGAACTGGTTCTGATCATCTCCGTTCATTTATTTAATTTAATCTACAAAGCTAAATCTCAAATCACCTGCCACAGCTATAGCCATCTACTTTGAAAATGCATTCGATTCTCTCAACTGGACTTATTTGTATCATGTTCTATCCCCCTTTGGTGTTGCTAATAAATTTTTGTACATGGATTCAATTACTATACAACTTCCCCTCTGCCCTGGTTCTTACTAACTCTACTCTGTCCTCATCCTTTAATCTGGCAAGAGATACCAGGCAAGGGTGTCCTTTATCCCCCACTCTTTTCATCCTAGCTATTAAACCCCTATCGGCTGCTTTTTGTCAATCCCCCATGATCCAAGGTATCCCTATTGGTAATTCCCACTATACTTCATTATCCTATGCTGATGACCTTCTCATTCTACTCAAATCTCAATTTCGGGACCACCCTTAATTAAGTTATTTAGAAACTTCACATTCTGGGCTTGCTCTGAACCTAAACAAATCAGAAAATGCCATTGAACAATTTTTGTAACCCTTCTATGAATACAATATTAGGTTTTCATTGGGCCCCTCAAGGTATCTTACCTTAAAATACAGATCACCTCTAAATTAGACAAGAGATGGGATGCCAATCTTTCCCTGTTAGCAAATATTAAACACTCAACAGATGGAAATGGCTTAACCTCTCAATGGGAAAACCGCCACTGTCAAGATGTCAATAGCTCCCAAAATACTGTATATATTTTCTAATATCTCTTTAATCCTCCATACTTTTTTGTCAGAATTGATTATATAATTGGCAATTTTTTATGGGAAGGCAAAATTCCCAGATTTAGTTATAACAAACTGCATTCCCACTGGTCTGAAGGGGGCTTCGGGCTCCCCTGGTTCCAAGCATATTTTTGGGCTTTCTGCACTGCCCAAACTGTAAAAGGGTTTAATAAACCCAGCAATAAATCACCATTGTGGGTCAATATGGAAACATTTCTATGCCCGGGTAATGTCACCACTTCCTTTATTTATAACCCTCTCTTCTCCCCCAATTTAAAATCTCATTATACTATAGCATCATCCATATACTAGAAAATAATTCATAAACTCCTTATACCCAACCCCTCTCATATGCACCCGTTTGGGGGAAACTGCAACACCACTCTTGATCACCCAATTTTTTGTTAATTGGAAAAACAAGGGCATTTGTTTCTTGGAGGATATACTTGTACCTCAGACTCCCAAATTAAAATCCTTTTCTGACCTGCACAAACAATGGCATCTTCCCCAGCACGATTTCTGGAAAAATGTAGTTATGCATGGCACCTTTATCTTTCTAATATTCCTTATCAATATATGATACTTTTATTTCTAAATAGATCAAAACAAACTCTAAATTAAATAGTATAATTTACAAACATATCATAAATACAATTCCAGATCAATCTATCATTGCAAAAATGGAGTATCCTTTTGAAATTATTACATAACCAATTCACAGTGGCATAACTGCTGGTTATCCTGCCATAAATCTTTCAAGGATAATCGCAGTTCACTCATACAAACCAAAATTCTGCATCTATGGTACAGAACTCCTGAGATTTTTTAACAAATGGGCTTAATGAACAATAAATGTTGTTGCTGTAACTCCCCAATGGCAATTTGCTACATATTTTATGGCATTGTCCTCCCATACACAATCTTTGGCATCCTATTCATTTCTTTGCAATGAAAGTGATTGGTCTATCCTTTGCATTGGATCCAAAACATTGCATACTTGGTATTTTCAATGCTCATGCATACAAAATATTCCATTCTCAGAATTGGTGGTTATCCCTATTCCTTCAAGTTAAATGCCTTCTATTAATGCATTGGAGATCAAACATCATTCCCACCCTCCCGGATATTCTCAAACTATCTCAATACGCCATCCTTGATTGTATGTCACACTTAGGCTCTGACTGACTTAATTTATATAATAAATGCTGGCAGGACTATTTAAAAAATTTAAGCAAGTCTACACTTAGCGTGACCTAATCCATGGGTTATTATATGTTCACATTGGAATCTCTTCTAGCTATTTTGTTCCTTTTTCATCCCTCTATCTTATCTCCTTTTCCTCTTCCCATTCCCTCTTCATTCTTGTTCACTTTCTTAGATATTTTTCTCATGTTCCTTTATACAATCTTACACATACTTGTATTAAATTACAGCATAATAGTACAATCACGACTGCTCATATTTCTTGTTGTATCTACTCCTTTTACCCCTTGAAGCATAAATTGCCATTTTCTTTCTCATACAGATTGTACTGCTACATATTTTCTCAACATTTACTTTTCCCCTTTAATATCATTGCATAATACTTCAGACATGTTTTTCCTCCTATTAAGAATTTATGTAAGTGTATATTGGAGAATGTTGTGTATTTGTATGTGTAATCACAATTACAATAAAAAGATTAACTGTAAAAGCAGCTTACGTTTTTGTTGCCTGTACTTCTGCCTTTGTTCCAGCTGTTTGTTCACTACCTATGTTTTGCCATATTGAAAACCTTGTGGCCTTCCTTATTCAGTTGGGGGAAGCTTGTTTGGGATTGAAATCAGACCTGCTGTTTTGTTTCTGCTTCTGTGTTGATGCTGTCTCGTAAGCGAAGGTGAATAGACAAAGCCAAGGGCCATCGGCCTGGTTTGGTGGCTTAAAAGCCGGTTACATTTTTAAACTTTTTTTTTTGTAGTAAATGTGCCTGCACTCCTGCCCTTGTTCCAGCTGTGTGTTCACCTATGTTTGGCCATATTGAGAACCATTCGGTGTCTCTTGTTTGGGTGGGGGTGGGATTGAAATCTGGCCTGTTTTGGTTTTTGCTACTGTTGGGAGTGTCTGGCTTGAAGGTAGGAGAGCAGACAGAGTTGGAGGGACATCGGCCTGGTTTGGTGGCTTAAAAGCAAGTTACATTTTTGTGGTAAACTGCACTTCTGCCCTTGTTCCAGATGTTTGTTCACCTACATTCGGGCCATTTTAAGCACCATGCAGCATTCTTTGTTTGCTGTGTGTGGTGGATTGAGATCCATGTTGCTGTCTTTCACCATCTATTAAGTGACGCTAAGTTGCCTGTTTTGGTGTTTTTATTCAGTGATTAACTGTTTACATATGAGCACGTCTCCTTTGCTCTTCTAATTCTTGTGGCATGTTTAGTGCATCTCCTTTGGTAATGTTTAACGCATCTCCTTCAGTCGGTCTGTCTGAAAATGTTGGGCATGTCTCCTACAATCAGTCTATCTCTCTGAGAATGTGGAGCGAGTCTCCTTTGGTCATCTCGTCCGCTTCATGCCATTTTCAGATGTGTACTTGCCTCTTGTCAGGCTGCACAGGAAATGAGATGGACTATCTGCTTTATTTGAGGAATGGCTATCTAATAGACTTATGTTGGTTTGTATTTGAAGTAATGGAGATGAGAACCTTGTGTATCTGCTGCAGATTTGATCAGAGATGCACTGAATATTTCCCCCTGTGCACTGTCGGTAAAGAGAAGTCTGCTGTACAGAGACAAGGTGAAGAAGGATCCAGAACATATGGCAGCTATTTGGAGAAATGCAAATCATGGTCACAATCTTAACGAGATACAATGAATGAAGAAAAGAAATGATGAGAAGGCCAGATTAAGAATGCAGCAATACAGAGCACGAAAGGCCCAAGCTGCAGTGGCTGCAGACTGCACAGCCACTTCAAAGGCAACCACCAGAAAAGATTCACAAAAGAATGGAGAGCATGTTGGAGGGAGAGGGAGCCTGTCTAGTCAGAAACTCATACGACTGAATGAAAAGTCTAACTGTACATGAAAAATGGAATGAGATGCCGGTTTGCACACCGTCACCTGTGCCATCTGCAATGCTTCTCTCGCAGAAAGTCCTGCTCTCCGGCTCTTACACCTCAATGACCGACTGGTGCTCTGAGTGCTGTCAGGAAAGCAGTTGAGAGCCAGTCACCTATGCAGTTTGCTTCCAACAATTGCAAAGGTAATTTCATCATGCGCACCAGCAAAACGGAATGCCTTAGCAAGGCAAAACATGAGCTTGACCTGCCACACTAACCTTCAGGACAAGATGGTTGAGTTCATAAAGGATAAAATGTCACAGCTGAATTAATGCAATACGAAACAGCAGCAGGAATTCAAAGAGCTTTCAGTTCTCTTCTGGTGCTGAAAACCTACAGAATGCTCCGTGGTGCAAGCACAGCACTCTGAATCAGTTGGAGAATGATGAGGGCATCAAGGGGGGGAAGAGCCAAGGAGCAAACAGCACAAGGCTGCACTGTCTGCAGAAACAGTGAAGAATGTACATAACTTCTTTGAGGCCTCTTCTACACCACGGCCTCACAAGAAAGCAGTTTCCGAAAGGACTGGGATAACAAAGGTTTTCTTGGACAAGACCCTTAATAGCCTCCATCAGGAGTTTCACCAGTAACACCCTGAAACAAAAATGGGGTCCACGAAGTTCCACAGCCTGAGACCAACCAATATCAAACATTTGCCACATTGCAAAATTGGAAATATTTATAGGGCTGTCGAGCGCACCATGTGTCCACACATGCATGGTGATCAATTATTTGCAAGCAATTGCATCAGCAAAACTTGTGAACTGCAGTACCAATAATGCAACATGTAAAAATAAAAAGGGGAACTTGTGCAGAAACATGGAAATGAGCTAGTCAAATGGTTCCAATGGGAGACCGGTGTGACCAAAGACATGAATGACACTGGTTAAACAGTCTAGAAAAGTATTCCAATGCAAACAAACCACTGACTCGACTTATGGAAATGGTATTGGATGTGATTTGTGCCAACATCTGCACGTTGCATCATGGCAACATAATTGGTTCATAACTCAAAGAACAAATGCCAACAGATTGGGTCACAATGGTGCTGGACACTTCACAGAGAATTACACCTGTAAGTTCCAAGATGAAATTCAGTCCTGTCATTGGCACCATGAACGGGTCACAGTACACCCTATAGTCCCATACTACAGGTGTACAAAATGTGAAGGCCTAAGGCTTAAGAGCAGAAATGTAATTTATTTTAGATATTCATTCTGCAGCTTATGGAATTTAAATGGTTACAGCTAGACATATGAACTTTGAAATACTGACAATGGAAGGCTGTTTTGTAATTTTGTATGTCTCTAAAATATACTGTGTAATTTATTATGTGACAGAGTGTGATGTCATACATCCCCGTTGGAAATAAAAAGGTGGATTGTTGAATTCTGCACCACGCCCCCTAAGGAAGGCTATGAGCCGAAACACAGGGGCTGGTGTGTGTTTTGTTGCATCTCTTGGTGAAATTAATCTCATATTGGTGGACTGCTAACAAAACAAAAGGCAGTTAACACTAACTTGGAGCTTTAAGCGTCTTCCTTGTAAGCGGAGTAGTGCTTCGACCATCTTTATTTGAAAAGTGTATGTTGTACATTTTATTGGGTTGGTGACCCATACAGCAAGTGCACCTGTCTGCTCCTTGTGTGCAGCAATGCCTCCTTGTTTTGAACTCCGGAAACAAATGGACATGGGCTATCCAGTTAGCCAAGACTACGTACTACAAACAAGCCCTCACCACCTCCTGGGGCTTTGGGTTGGGGGAATTCTGGAGCAGTATCCAGGAACTATGTGGAAAGGCTACATCTGCCCCCCCTACCCAGCTTGTAGTTGTTGGCTATCTCCTAGGACCACACTACAATCTCCAATGCCCTTAATACTGCCTTCTTTGACCTCAGTCATATTCTACCCCCAAACTTCTTTGACCTGATCCAGAGTTGCCCTGTGACCTCCTCAGCCCTCGTTGACCCTCCTCTTTTGGCTGCATATCATCTCCTGTAGTAAAGCAAAACACTACCTCAAATCCTGGTGAATGCACGCTATAGCAGTGACACCCTTGACCACAAACAACTTGGACTAATGCTTGACAGTCCTACCCCAATTCACAAAGATACTTGTCCTTGTGCCTCAGTTCCCCACCCCTTGGAAAAAGGCAGTAATTACACCTATACTAAAGAGTGGTGACCCCCACCTCCACCAGTAATTATCGACCCTCCTCTCCTTCTCCCTCCCCCCCTCCAAGACAGTTGAAAACATTTGTCTGACCAACTCACAGAATAACTAACCCTGCATAATCTGTTCTGCAGTGAACTGCATGGATTCAGGAGGGGTCACGGCACTACCACTGCCCTTCTCAAAATTTACAGCCTATATTCACCAGGCCCTGAAACGGGGTTCTGTGGCTGGTGCCATCTATGTAGATCTGACCAAAGTGTTTTTGATACAATCATGCTCTTCTCCACTACCCTCCCTAAATTTCTCCCCTGAGGCAGCCACCCAGTTCAAAGACCATCTCTGGCTGAACTCAACAGGTCAAAATCAACTCCACCCTCTCCTTCAGTAGACCAATCCTACTGGGGTCCCACAAAGGTTAATTCTTGGCTCCTTACTTTTCACTCTCTTCCTCAATTCTCTCCCTCATTCCTGCAGTGGGAAGCTCCTGCTCTATGCAGATGACTCTTGTTTTCTGGAAACTCCCCCAACCACACTCTCTCCAAACCACCCTCCAGGGCTTCTTCAGAGAGCTTGAAGCCTGGTTCTCTGAGCACCGCTTAGTACTGAACTACAGCAAGACTAAATCAATGATCTTCACACATCGCCATAGACCACTCTGCAGCTCCCCATTAACTATCCTGAACTCTCTACTTGTCCCACTTGAACAGGTGGTCTGCTCCAAATATATGGGTGTCTAGCTTGACACCTCCCTCACCTTCCACGCACACATTCAACATATCTCCTCTGTTAATGCCAGGCTGGGAATCCTATACAGGCATAGGCACGTCCTTCCCCCACAAGCTCTGTCTGACAGTGTGTTCTGTCCCATCATTGATGGACTATGGCATTGATGGGTCTGCAGACCATACAGCTCTACACCACATCAACCTAGCCCTTAATAAAGCCTGCCGCCTGGTCTCTGGTAGTGCTAGGTTAACCCACACGTGACCTCTACAGGCTTACAGGTTGGCTGAACTTTGAAGATCGACTTGAGTATTACACTTGCTTCATCACTGAAAAGATGCTTCTGAAGCTAGCGCCTAGTGGCCTCCACCTCCTCATCCAACCTGTACAGCACCGAAAGGTCCCCAGATGCTCTTCCAGTTCCTCTCTCCTAGTTTCCCACTGTAGGACCTCACTAGGGCAAAGGTCCTTCCACTACAGAGTGCCCCTGTGGCTAAACAACCTACCAACCTCAGTCTCCTTGGTCCCTAGTCTCGGACAGTTTAAACCTGGCTTCATGACCCTCCTCCTTGAGGCTGCAGCCTGTGACTGCAACTGATATCACTCACCTCCCTCCCTGCATCTGATAAAAGGCCAATATTACTTTGGTTGACCTAGTGCAGTATGGAAACCCTCAAAGGGACATGTGTTGGACTGTACCTCATGTTTGTTCTAGAGGTGCTCAAGTTCGCTGTGTAACACCTGACTCAGAGGGTCAAAAAGGAACCCTGATACTGTAACATAACAAATTTATATAAACCTGTTTGACACAGGATCCAAGTTGAGGTCCTGACTCTGTACCCAACAATGTAAATATCCCTGTGCTGTATGACCTATGTTTTGTACTGTTACTTGTTTACTTCTCTTTCTGACACGGAGCCTTTGCAAAGAAGTCTGACTCAAGGATTATAATTCTGATTTATCTTCAATAAATAAGCTGCTTTGCTGTATTGTGTTAATACAGCTCTTTGTTGAAGCGCAAAGCATACAAAGTAGGTAACAGTTAGGGTTCAGAATCTCTAGAACATTAGCAAATCAGCAGTAGGGTGTTCAAGGGGGAGGGGATTGAAAGATTTGATACAGGGTTAACATTATGCTGACATCAGTGCTGTCTGTCACAGCAGTGCTTGTATAGAGTCTCAATATTAGGGTAAGACCAAGCATGTATTGCATGATCATTCATACCCTGAGGAACCTCACACCACTGATTTGGCAAGGCTTCAGGGACTTCAAATGCTAAATTTTCATTCTCTTCTCTGTATGCTTTACGTTTAATCTCTAATAGAAGCTTGAAGAGCTAGTATGCTGTCTCTGCTTCATTTTCATACAAGTTTAATTATACTGGAAAGGCATGTGAGCAAAAGTTGTGTGTTTTCACAAATGTCCAGTTTTGGACAAACAAAGCAATTGATGCATAAAATACAGTTTGACAATCTGATAAACAGTTGGGTAATACAAGAGGCACAAAACCAAGACTAAAGTGGCTAAAAACAAAATGTTTGAAGTGGTGCAGCAGTTAAAGGAAGTGCTAGTAGGGGATGAAGTAACTGGGGAAGTAGGAGACTCTATTGAAAGCAAGGATTAAAGTGTCTAACTACAGTTTTCGAGTTTTAGAAAGGGACCTGAGGCCACAGAATTGGTTGGGGGGTCAGTCAAGCAAGGGGACACTTGCAGGAAAAGCACAGGGAGGGATTTCCTTTAGCTGTACTTAAATGAAGAGGTGGTTTGACAGTGGGTATGGGGAGGTTGTTTAAGAGTTTAGTTACTTTGTGGGAGGTGTTTTGTCCATGGGAAGTGGAACAAAGGGATGGAGAATGAGGGAGAAGCATCTGGTAAGACGAGAGGGAGCTGATTTGGGGAAGAGGGATTTGATGCTCCATGGGGGGCCAAGGGATGGCTTGTGAAAGTGATTTTGTTATAGTCTGTCTTAAAGGGGGACCTGGTTGAATAGTCAGTAGAGGTTGCAGTGGTGCGTGCATCTGGGGAGCCCTGAAACAAAGCAGAAAATGTTGTGATCGGTGGTTCAGAGTTTAATACCCTGAGTAAGGAGCTGTAAGTAGACTAGCACCATAGTCAAACAGTGGAAGTAAAAAACTGGTAGCTTGGAGGGTCTTGGATTCAGTGGTGAAGAAAGATCTCGCCTTGTAGAGTATGCTGATCCTTTGGGCTTTCTTGCTCAAATGGCTAATGTGGGAATCTGTTTAAGTGGCAGTCAAGGTGCAGGCCAAGGTATTTGAATTGGTTTACTCTATATGGTTATCGTCAGTGTCATGTAGGGTGAAGTCAAAAATTGTTTGAGGGCTGGAGAAGACAATGTTTTTATTTAATTTTTCTTTTCACGTTCAGTACAAGCCCTCAAGATGAGCACCAGAAGTGGAGCGAGAGAAAGTCCTGTTGCAGCTAGTCGCGTAAGGACGAAGAGTATGTGTCTGCAGCAAAGGGCAGCATCTGCATACAAGATGAGTTCGGTGTCTAAGCAGATTTCAGAGAGGGAGTTAACGACAAGGGTGAATAGAAGAGGACCCAGGATGGACCCTTGGGGTACTCCATATTTTATGGGGCAGGAGTTGGAGAGGACACTACTTATAATGGTTTGAGTCCAGTGACCGAGGTAGTTATGAAACCAGTTTATGACTTCTGTAGAGAAGTGTATAAACAAGTGAGGGTGGTGAGAAGGACATAGTGGTTGACTAGGTCAAATGTTTTGAGATCGGTGAAGACTGACCCAGTGTAGTCCATTGTCTGAAGCCTTAGTGGTGAAGTTGGTGAATTTGATAAGGGCTGTCTGTTATGGCCTGCTCTAAAACATTGAGCCTTGGTAAGTAGATCATATTCCTTGAGGAACCTGATGGTTTGCATATGGACAATTTTTTTTTTTTTTCCAGGATTATAGAAAGGGGAGCAAGTAGGTTGATGGATCTATAGTTGTCATCTTCATGACTGGATTTATTAAGGGGTTTGATAGTGGTACATTTCCAATTAAGCGGGAGAGCCAGAGTAGAGAGAGTAGTTGAAAATGTTGGTAAGAGGGGACGGCAAGGGATTCGTAAACATTTTTAAGGACCCTGTAGTCTGTCATAGCCAATGTAGGGTCTGGGGTCATTTGTTTTGGTAAGTTTAACTACGTGTGAGTGAGAGGAAGTGAAAGTAGAAACTAGGGTGGAGGTTGGAGTGGGGCAGGGAGGCCAGAGTGGGGGGCAGGAGGAAGGTTGGGCTTGTACTTGTACCAGAAGAGCATGGCATGAGGACAAGGTCCTTGTGACTGGACCCCACTGCAGTTGATAGCAAATGGATGTAGTCTGAATTAAGCTGGGGGTTTACTTCCAGCTTCAGCACACAATTCACTGTACAGGGGATTTGAAACAGTGATTTCCCCATAAGCACTATGCACATTTATATGTAAAAGGAAAGTACTATACCAGGCAGGCTGCTCCTCGATCCGGATTGCAATTACTGCAAAATACCCAGGAACACACCCAGCAGCTTCAGTTCCTGACAGACTGAGCGTGACTCAGCAATTTCTCCAGTCTTCTACAGGGTGGGCCTGGTTTCCCCACTTCTAGTGCTTCTTTCTCCTCACAACTCTGATTCAGTCCAAACTGGCACTCGCAAAGGCTGCAGACCAAAACTCTGGGCCTCGCACGCGCTTCCCATGCGAAACTATACACCACAGAAGCATACAGCTCCTTCTCTCTTCACTGCCCCAACTGATCTGAACTTTCCAGTCACAGAGCAGGGAATTTCCTTTAGCTCCACACTATTCTGTTGGCTGATTCAGCTGTTGCTCACAATAAGACTCCCTCTGTTGGTGGAAAAAGGCGCCAAGGTTAAAACTACATTTCCCAGAGGCACTGTCCATACAATCCGTTTGTGGCTGGCTCAGAATTAAGAGTCCAAGTTGATTCGTCCACAGGCTCCATTTTAGAGAACCTTAACCCAATTGGCCCAGCATAGCAGTTTAGGTCCAAAATGGAGGGTTAATGCACAGAGTCCCAGCTGCAAGAAAGGTAGGTTAGACTAACTGCATTTTACTTAACACACTGACTAGTTTCAGGCAAACAGTTACATCTTTCATTTAGGCTCTCTCTGCACTATAAGCGACTGCAGAAATTGAGTGATTTCTCCACAGCTCTGGCAGGATTCGAGCATTAAATAGTCTTCCCCCTTCCCCCCAATACAAATTAAGTCTGCAAGCAGACAGCTCTTAAAGAGACTGTATGTGGAGTCTCAAATAGCACTCACTTGGAACCACATTTAAACAGCTCAGACCCCGAACACCACCCAGACTTGGAGCATTCAGGCAAGCTCCTGGAAGACTTTTGGGAACTCCCATTTGCAGGGGGGTTACACTGGGATAAGAGACCACTTGTCCTCATGAGAAGAGGCCAATTTGCTCATTGTGATGCCCTCTTCCAATGAGGTCACTGAGGATGTTCCATGTGTGCTTGCGGTTACCCTGTGAGCTTGGTGAGGAAGTTAACTTTAGCAGCTTGTACTGCAGACTTGACATTGGTTGTAAAGGGTTTTGTAGTTGGGTAGGAGTTGGGGGAGCTTCAGTTTCCTGTAGTTGGCCCATGCCTTGTCTCTTCCCTCATGAGTTTCTGCATGAGGTGATCCATTCATGGCTGACTTTTTACCCTGGTTTTTTTTTTAGTCACATGGCAATAAATTTATTGCAGAACTCTAGGGCTGCATCAGTGTCCTTAATTGATTGATTCAGTGAAAGACTAGTCGGTGGCTGCAGCAGCATAAGAAAACACAATAGGATTGAGTTCATCTGGTATAGATGAATTTGTGCTCACAGTGAGGGTTTTTTGCAGGACAGCAACAATGGACAACGCTGTGGTAAAGAATAGAATCTGGCAGTACCCCGGAGGAGATGACATGGGAAGGGTGAGAAACAAGGATCCAATCTAGAAGATTCATAACTGGTCCTGTAGTTGGTGCATGTGGGGAGGTAACGATCTGGTGGAGGCCATGGCTAACTGATTTCCTGACTGCGCAGGACTGCAATGACAGCCGGTTGAGATTAAAATCGCCAAGGATTATCCATTCCCTTCCAAGGGGAAGAGTTCTTGAGGTCAAGAAAGGCTTTAAGATCTTTAGGTAGGGTGCCAGGGGGATGGTAGATGACACTTCCAAGAAGGGTGTTGATTGAAAGAGATTCAAGGATAGGGGTAGCAAGAGGTAATAAAGTTCTGTGACAGAGATGGCTAGAAATCCAGAGTAGGCAACTACCACCTCTTTTGCCGTACCTGTCCTTCCTGAAAAGGGACTCTGTCAAGGGTTAATTCACTAGAGGGGATCCTGTTGGTGAGCTATGTTTCAGCGAGGACAGTGACATTGAATGAGTTGGAGGATGGCCAAGATTCAAGCAGTAGTTTTATTTTTTAGATATGCTATGGATGTTGACGTACATAATTTTGAGCTGCCTAGGGTGCCTGGGGGGTGAAGGGTTGTTGGCGTCTGCAGGAGTAGGTCTGGGGTCGGGGTGGATGGACCTTGAGATGAGGAGTCTACTGTGTCTGTTTATAAGAGAAGATGGCTAGTTTAAGGGATTTAATTCTTGTGAGGTGTCTAACTTGTGAACTAAGGAAGTGGGAGCATTCAAGGAGGCAAAGTTTGTGTTGTAACCCTAGGTAGGGGAAGCGGAAAATAGTGGTGCGGAAGATTGACCACAGTTTAAAGGATGGGAGGTTGTGTTAGGGTGGGAGGAGGTGGCAAGGCAAACTGGGACAGGGTGGTATGCAGGGGGTGAGGGTGGGGGAGGAGTGATTGCAAGGTTGTCTGAGTGGGAGGGGATATTCCACTTGGGGCAGGAGGGGGGAAAGAGGCAGTAGCAATGCTGTGAGGAGCACCATCATGCAGGGCTGTACTGCCCTGAGAGGTGATGGAATAATTGCTTGGTTTAGAGTAGGAGTATGAGTAGTTCATTATTCTTGCCGAGTCTTGGTTTGTTTTTAAACCAGTCATTCCCCTTTATATCTGAAGTACTTTATCTTTTCCCTTTTAATTAGATTATTTACCGAACAGTGGGTGTGATGTGTGGTACAGCACTCTGCCTGGCAGCTGACACATCTAGCTCCGTTCCACTCATTACATCAGCATTGTGACCTTACTGATGTTACTGCTGCTTAAAAGCAGCCACTCCGTAGATGCCAGGCCAGTCACCTGTTATGTCACTGTCAGTGAAGTCTGTCACAGTGCTGATGTAAGTGGGGAAACTAGAGATGGATATGTTAGCTGCCCGTCTGAGAACTGTCCTACACATCCAGCACAATATTACATGGAAAGCTTTCTAATGAGCAAGAGGAAAAAGGAATGGCTCTGAAATGGATATAGGTGAATAAAATCTTAATTTCCCTGTCTGTTTAGGTTCCACTAGCTCTTTAAGGTTACAATGAAACACACTCATAATACAGTACTCCAATAATGCAATGCATCATGGGAAGCATTTGCAAGTCACAGTTATGGAATTTAGATTGGTTCTGCTTAAAGCACGTGTGCATGGTGCCAAATAGCCCCCCAAAACACACGGCTGAAAACGGAAGACACATATAATCCTTTCTGACTCCCCTCAGTGTGCCTCGCCCATATCTCGACCCAGGTGAAGGACTAACAAGCCTTTTGATGATCTGACTTGGTGGGTTTGGCTCACGATAAGCCCCAAATAAAGCAATCTAAGACAAAGAACAACCTCTGCACAGAAGCCACTGAGGCAGTGTTTACCTGGAAAGGGCATTGGCAAAGCCAGGTTTATATATTTAAACAAAAAAAAACAAAACAAAAAAAAAACCTAAATCACTCACCCCAATAATGCAAATCCTAATGGGAAGTATGTGCAATAACCTTTTTCTGTTTAAATATTTGTGCATTTTTTGGGCTCTAATTTTTCCCACCTCACCAAGTTGGTCAGGCTCTGTTAAGGGCTGTTTACAAGCTATTCATCACATGCCTATAGAAGCAGTAGTCGGTGACCTAAATATACACAATTCCCCTCCCTGTCTGTCTTACTTCTCTGGGTAGGGCTGCTACAGTACATTTTAATATCTTTATCAAGCCATTAAACAGCCTTCATAAATGTGAAATATTTGGAAGTAACTGTCCTATTGAGAACGAGGGTGTTCATCTGTGAATGCCCAGCTCAGAGCTACTCGTCTGGTGTTGGCTGTGAGGAGAAAGCTCAGTGGGTGGAGTATAACATAGAAACCTAGAATTTGTAAGCAGATAAGGACTGCTTGGCCCAC
Organism: Neoceratodus forsteri; assembly: GCA_016271365.2. Taxonomy (NCBI): domain Eukaryota; kingdom Metazoa; phylum Chordata; order Ceratodontiformes; family Ceratodontidae; genus Neoceratodus; species Neoceratodus forsteri. The sequence continues at coordinate 1,600,207,695 of CM028131.1, forward strand.
CCAGTTTGCCCATTTTGTCCCTACCTACAGTACCACTGCAGACCCTACTTTGATCTCTGGCTCTTTCTTTCTCCCCTCCCCATTCCTTTCCACCAAGGTTATTTTTTGCCCCTATCCCATGCATACTTGAACCCCACCACTGTTTTCGCCCTACCACCTTGGCTGGTAGGCTTTTCCAGGAATCCATCACTCTTTGAAGTACTTCTCATATCTTTCTTGAATCTACCACATTCCAGTTTCATAGTATGTCCCCTTGTTCTTGAGCACCTCTTTATTTTTTTGAAAAATACTTTCCCTCTGTAACTTACTTATCCCAGTGAGGTATTTAAAGATCTGTATCCTATCCCCCTCTTTCCTTTGTCTCTTCCAGGGTGGACATATTGAGGTCCTTCAGTCTGCCCTTGTAGGGCTTTTGATGCAGACCCTGCACCATTTTAGTTGCCCTCCTCTGGACTGCCTCCACTGCGTGTCCTTCCAGAGATGTGGCCTTCAGAACTGTACACAGTATTCTAGGGGAGGTCTTACCGGCGAGCTGTACAGAGACTGCACCAACTCCCTCATCCTGCTGGTGACCTCTGCTTTTGCCAACCCAGCATCACACTAGCCCTCCGAACTGCTTTGTCTCACTGTCTGGCTACCTTTCGGTCCTCCGAGAGGATTCTCCCCAGGTCTCAATAACGCTCCCCCAATATTGTACTCTGTCCCTGGATTTCTGTTCCCCAAGTGCATTATTTTGCTATTTTCCATACTGAAACCCAGCAACCAAACCCTTGACAACCCTAGAGTTTTCTCAGGTCTCTGCTTATCCTTTACACTTTGCCTGGAGTGTTTCTCACCCTCTCTCCCCATTGCAGATTCTGGTGTCATCGGCAAAGACTGGCCTTGCCCCTCCAGCTCCTATGCAATATTGCCTAAAGACATTCAAGAGGACTGGTCCCAGCTCTGATCCCTTACACCCCACATTAGTCGCCTTCCCTTCCTCAGAATGAACTTCGTTCAGCACACTGTTGCCTATCCCCTAACCAATTACTCAGTTTACCACCATTGGACCCACTTCTAAGCTACCCAGTTTGCTTTTATAGTCTTCTACATGGAACGGTGTTGAATGGCTTGCTGAAATGTAAGCAGGCCACATCTACTGTGGCACCTTGATTTAATTCCTTGGCTACCAACAAAAGAAACCTGTCTGATTTGGTTGAAGTGACCTTCCACCTGTGAATCAGTCTCGGGTCTTGCAACCCATTAGATTAAAGATGCTCCACTAGCCTCTCCTTCAGCAGTGATTCCCTTAACTTTTCCCACTACTGATGTCTGGCTGACTGGCCTGTCAATGCCAGTCTCCTCCCTACCACTCTTTTTGAAGCTGGACTACATCTGCCCTCTTCCAGGCTTCTGGAACCCAGAGGCAATGTGAGCAGAGACATGAGGCATCCGCCGGCATAAGCCAGTGAAGTTGGGAAGGCCTGAGTTTGTGAGATTTGATTTTAAATATCTGTTTCATTTTGTTTCTATATATAGTTTGGAATTTGTGGGGCACTATCGAGGGAGGCTGGTAGTCAGAACTGGTACAAGAAACAAAACTAATGCTTGGAGTACAGTGTCATCCAGACTAACTTCTTACATCTTGAACTGATGAATGGGGATGTTGGGTACCTATGCAAAAACTGCAGCCACTTACACCTAAGGATATCTACAGGCTGTGATGTAGACCAGGGTAGTGTGCCCCACATGTAGGATCACCAATTTTAGAGGAATTATTTTGAGAACAGAACTGCTATAGATGGAAGTAATGAGCTCAAATCTGGAACAGTTTGACATGATTCACAACTTAAATCCTAGTACAATGCCATTGAGACTTATAATCTATGTACAGTAACTAGTCATGTGGATGGTAGTAAGAGCAGGTACACTGAAGACTATGGAAATTAGAGGTGGAGAGGAGGAACATGAGAACTTGCATGATCAATTTTGGACCACTGTGCAACCAAAAAAAAATGGTGGGAGCCAATATTTACCACCAGAAATCCGTATTCGTTGAGACGCCTCTGGTTAAAAAAAACATACCCCCACACACAAACGGATGTGCTCCACTTGATCAGGAAGCAACTACTGAGCAGCTAAATGCGTGCATCAAGTCACCTCAGAGGCTTATTGGTGGTACAATAATCCGATACATGGATAGTCCTAGATGTAATCATGAGGTTAATGCCTTGGGTCACATGTTTACCTGGAACCAGGATTCAGGATGTTTCAGTACGGCCGAGGAAATTAAATCTACCCACAAAATCTGTTACACATGTTGGAAGTAATGATGTTGGTAAGGCACGTGAAAGATATTTGTAGTGACCTTTATTGACTTGGGAGGTCAAGTTGCAGTATCTGGCATTTTACCAATACCCAAGGCCTCCCAGAAAAAAAATCATACAATTGAAAGAATAAACATAAGACCAGCCTAACTGGTGTAAGAGGGAGGGTTTATTTATAGATAACTGTTGCTTTCAAGTACAGAAATTGCCTCTTTCAAAAGATGAGCTTCATCTGAACAGAAGTGGTGCTATGGTCTCAAGTGATGAATTTGAACACTGTTTAAACTCTGTTATAAATTAACTGAGATGGGGAATATTCAGACAAAAACTTACTTTGAAAACCTTGGGTAGCAAGCATATAATCCTAAACAAATTACATGGATTATTATTGAACACTAGAAGTATGAATAAAACATTGGACGATTACGTCCTCTTATTTGCAATAAACACTATCGTTGCCAACATAGAAGCATTGTGGTCAGACCAAGGAGAGCTATGGGGTTGGTGTCTAGAATGGTGTAACTTCTATTTTTAACAGATTCCATAAGAGGAATTGCTCTCTACACTGACAACAGTCAAGACACTCTCTGTAGCAAAGTTAAGAAACATCCGTAATACCAAACGTATATGGATCAAAATATTTGGAGGCTTTACTATCCCACTGATTATAAACGTTTATAGAACCCCTGGATGTTCTGTTAATACTATTGATATAACTGAAATGAAAAGTGCAGGAGAACTTGGTGACATAATTCTAATGGGGGCTCTAATATCTGTGATATAGATTAGAACCTTCATTCAGCCACTAGTAACATAGCACTAAAATTCCTCACAGCTGGAAGATGGGAGAGAAGAAAGGGAAACGGAGAACAGCAGCTGAAAACACGATTTGCCCACCCACTAAGCCTTTAAATTCTGACAGAGCCAGCAAGCTAGGAAGACTGGAGGAGAAGGGGAAACAAAGAGCAGCAGCTGAAATAGTTTCTTGCAGGGTATATTTTCTGTTAAATTGTGCACGTTGCCTTGCTGAAGGGAAAGAAAGCACTTACCAGGGCAGTGGGTGAGCTGTAGCTGATTGTTTCAGGAGAGCACGGGCTTGGTCCTGCCCACCTCAAGGGTGTCCTTTTCTTTATACCAGAGGTTCTGACATCACTTCCCCAAAAGGGCAAATGACCTAAACCTGTCATATCCTTAATAGCCCAGCAAGCTGTGTAGGGGGTAAATGCACGCATGTGCTCCCACACTAACAGAAAAAATTTAAATGGGAAGGGAGAGACATGAGTGGTGAAATGCACTGGATGTGGGGGGCATCAGTCTTCTGGGAAATGTTCTGGAGGCTGCATTGCTGTCCTAGTTGGAGGCAACTCTCTGCTCTGAGGGAGGAGGTTGCCTGTCTCCAGGCTGACCTGGCAAGGAATGGGGGGGAACCTCCCCTACCCAGGGAACACCAGGGCTGCCACCACTGCCTCAGAGGTTGCCAAGAAAGAGGAGCAGTTGGACCACAGTGGGCTCAGGGAGGCTGAGGGTGGTGGAACAGAGGTGCATCCCTCCAATTGTACCTCTACAATTAATATGCCATTCTGGCAGTGTGGTTCCTCTGAAGCATCCACAGTAGAGACCAAGGAGGATGCTGGGAACCTCCACAAGGGAGACCCAGAGGGTGGCACGAGACACCACAGGGGAAGGAAGCAACTTCTGGTGTGGGACTATATCGTTAGGGGGGTAGAACTGAAGGAGGGTGGGGAGGGTAGAACTGAGGGAGGGAGGGTGGGAGAGGGAGGTAGGGTGCCTGACCCATGCCATGGATGGGAGGGACAGGAAGTGAATCCTCTGGATTGCAGGAGCAGCAGCAAGGGAGAGGGAACTGGACATCATTGTCCACCTAGGGACAAATGACTTGGTTGGCAGTGGGATAAGAGCAGTGCAGGAAGAGTATTTTGAGTTGGTGAGGGGTCTTCGACAAGTAGAACTCATGGTAACCTTCTCGAAGGTGCTTCCTGTCTATGGCATGGGTGATGCTAGGGTATGCCCACCATAAGATTTAATGAATGGTTGGAAAAACTGGTGTGGATTCCAGGGTTTTGACTTCATTGGGGACTGGGGTTCCATGTGGAGGGATACAGGTCTATACTGGTGTGATGGTCTGCATCTGTCCAGGATGGGAACCAGGATCCTAGGTGATGGGTTTAAATGCTTCATTGGCAAGCATTTAAACTAGCCAAGAGGAGAATCACTGAAAAGGAGCAGGGAAAAATCCCAGCCCCCTCCCCGACAAAACATGGTAGTTTGTGAGGTAAATACCAAGGTAGAGAAGTTGATGGGGAGCAGGACTGAGATAAATGGAGGAGGACTGAAAAGGACAGGGATGGGGCTAAAAGGGGTAAGGCCATCATAAAATAGTGAGTACAAATTCCTGTAGTCTGAGTAACGAGCTCCTTGAACTAGTGGCCTTGATGGAAGAGGGACGCCTGGATATTTGTGACAGTCACAAACATGGTACACAGAGAATCATGACTGGAATGTCTGCATGCCAGGGTACACAAGCTACAGAAGGGACACAGAGGGAAGAGGAGTAGTAGCTCTTTACATAAGGGATCAAAGCAATGGAACTAAAGGGTAAACTGAAAGGAGAGGAGGCACTGTGGATCACCCTGGAGACAGGAAATGGCACCACAATCTGCATGGGGGTTGTATACAGACCCCCATCTCAGGTGGAGGAAATGAACAAGATAATGATAAAGGCATCCTTGGAATGGCAGAAGGGAGATATTATTGATGGGGACCTCAATATGCCAGATGTTAACTGAAGCACCTCTGCTGCAGCCACATCCAAATAGCAGGGTCCTTCTCGATGCCCTACAGGGGGGCATACCTTAGACAGCTAATGTTGTAACCCCCTCTGAAGGGAGCAGTCTTAGACCTGGTACTGTCAAAATGGGGACAGAGGGAGGATCTCTTATTTAGAAGTGGGTAGCCATCTGGGAACAAGCAACCACCAGACAGTGTGGTTCATGATGCACAGCTGCAGAGTCGAGCCACACAAAGGGCAAAATGGGAGCGTACCTAAGAAAAGCATTAGCAAATGGGTAAGAATGAGGGGTGGAGGAACAATGGGGGGGGATCAAAATTGCCATCGGAGGCAACGAGCTTTTGTGTGAAGCAACTAAAACTAAATGAAGGAGAAAAAACCCTGGTTCTTAAGAGGTGGCGGGAAGGTTAGAGAGAAAGGTAACATTTGTGAAGCTAAAGGAGATAGGAGCAAGACAGAACTGTACCAATTAAAGTAGAAGGTGGGGAAGGCAGTTAGAATAGCAAAGGCCCAAACCGAGGAAAAAATAGCCAACTGTTAAGGGGGATAAAAACTTTTAGAGGTACATTAGGGAGTGATGAGACCAAGGGAGGGATAGTGAGGTTTAATGAAGGGAAGGGGGGCAGAGGGTGACAGTGAAAAAGCAGGGATACTGAACAAATGCTTCTGCTTAGTATTCACAAGAGGGGTCTCGATACAGTTCATTCACAGGAGAAAGGGTCCTGAACTCTTAAAACTGAAGGTGAAAAAGGAATGGGTTCTAATGGAATTCACCCAGAATTCTAAAAACTAAGGGGAAAACTAGTGATGCAGCGGAGTACCCTTTTTAACAAATCATGTGAGAATTGTGTACCCAAGGACTGGAGGAGGGCAGATGCGATTTCACTTCAGAAGAGTGGGAACAAGGCAGAGGCAGGAAACTACAGATCTTGGTTTCACCTCGGTGGTAGGGAAAATGATGGAAACACTTGTGAAAGAATTGAGTACCTAGAGGCCAGCAGGGCACAGGAGCCAAGGCAGCATGGATTCACAGCGGGAAGGTCATGTCCGATGAATGAGTAACCAAAGTAGTAGACCAGGGAGGGGCAGTGGACATGGCCTACCTAGCCTTTAGCAAGGCATTTGACAGTCCCACACAAGAATAATCAAGTTGGCCAGTCAGAGTGGGTACCATGGTGGTAGCCTGGGTAAAAATTGCCTGAACAGGACGCAGAGGGTAATGGTAAACTGTCCACTCCAAAGGAAAGGTGGGTTACTAGCGGGGGTACCGCAGAGTTCAGTACTGGGACCAGTTCTCTAATGTCTCTTTTTATAGGTGACATTACGGAGGGATTGGAAGGAAGTGTGCCTTTTTTGCAGACTTTTGCAAAGTACATTCAAGAATGTGGAGACTGGTACCAAACCAATAGCCAGAACATTGTTCATGTAGACAGTGTATGCTTGTAAAAAAAATGCTGGATATAAGCGCTCACCTCGCCAATATGTAATAAAGAACTTTTATTCATCCATGAAGCTCCATTAAAATCCAAGATTAGGTTCAGTGCAACAATTCACAACAATCCACGGTAAATCCATGGATAAATCCAAATTGAAACAAGCGAACACCAGCCCGCTCCGCTCCCCCTTGCTGTGTGTGCCAAACAGGTAAGATGAAGACGTCCACTCAATCACCTGACATGTTTCACTCAAGAGAGATGAGACAGATGTGCAACAGGGTTTATATCGGGGTGGAAAGGATGAGAAGGAACTTGGTAAGGTTGGAGGATGGTCAAAAGTATGGTAGCTTGTATTCAATGCAAAGTGCAAAGTAATGCACCTGGGAAACAAAAACCCAGGGAAAGAATGCAGAATTGGGGGGTATTGACAAAAATGGAAAGGGACCTGGGGTAGTCGTATCAGGCTATCTAAAGGTAGGTATGCATTGTGAGAAGGAAGTAAGGAGGGTTGGGCGGATACTGGGATGCATAAGGAGAGGCATCACCAGTAGAAAACAGGATGCTATCCCTCTGAAAAGATAGTTGGTGAGACCCCAGTCTCTGCAAGGACATAGTATGGAGGCAGGCCAGAGGGCAACTAAAATGGTGCAGGGTCCACACCCGAAGCCATATGGAGAGACTAAAGGAGCTTAATATGTATACCTTCAAGGAAAGGATTGAGGGGGGAACATGATAGAAACGTTCAAGTACCTCAAGGAAATTGACTGAGTAGCATCTTTCAGAAAAAGGTATAGAAGAACCAAGGGGGCACTATTTGAAGATGGAGGTGTAGAAATGACTGCTCAGAGGCAATGTGAAGTATTTTCAGGGAGAGGGTGTTGGATGCATGGAACAGCTTTCCTGAGGGGTCAGTGTGGAAATTCAAGAATGCATGGGACAGACATAAGGCAATTCTGGGAGGGGGGGTAACGTCACCACTCACACTTTGGTCAGAAAAGTATTAAAATAGTTTAAAATTGGCACAGAGTGCCTAGGTATAGTCCTGGAGTTTTTTAGTTGGCTCCTAAACCTTGATGCAACAAATAACAGTAGCCCAGCAGATGTCTGACGTTCTGGTTGTAGTCCCTCACTTGAGCATGGACTACAAAACCAATGTCTGCATAAGGTTCCCTGTGTTGCCCTAGTGGAATTTATCAGTAGAAGGTCTGCTCACATTATAGGCAAATGCCACAGCATTTAGCAAGCACAACACACTCCTCTCCTGCAGAGCTTTAGTTTACATTACTACAATAAAATGCAGAACTGGACCTCCACTATGTAACAGTGATCATAACTAAACTTTCAAAATTAATTATGAAGTAGCAGTTCAGCAAGAATGTACTTCATTTATATAATGAAGCATACATTACTAAAATAAGGGGAAAACTATAGTATTGATTGGGGTAGTATTTAGCCAACAAATTTGAGGAAACGTGGGAGCTCAAATTCTGTTATTTGAAAACTAAGCAACGAATTTATACCACAAATTAGAAAAAACACTACCCCCAAAAAAAGTGGCTTAACAAAAAATTGAAAAGCTATTAAATGGGGAAAGACTCCTATTGGCTGACCAACAAGGCATTATGGGATACACTACATAAATATTTCATTTTTGTTGACCGGGTAAGTGCACTAGCCAAAACATGACTATTCAGGCACAACCTGGGAGAGTATAGGGCATTACATACAGAAACATTTCAGAAGTGCATGACAGCAATACATAGCTTAGTTTTTAACCATTTAAACAAGGATACAAAAGCTGATCAATAACAGAACGGTGAGCAGTACATGCAAACAATAGCAGATACAACGTAGTATAGAAGATACAGCCAATAAACAATTAGAACGACTCGCAGCATAAAAGGATCTGGCACCAACAATCGGTGCAAGTGTCATCGCATATAGGATACAACGTAGCTCAGTGTAGTACCGAAGTCTTTTAAATAGAGGAAATGGCAGGAGGAGGGCAACTGCAAAGTAAAGCAAGGGGGAGGAAATTGGTGAGAAGTCTACTAGGAGGGATAGAGGGAGGCCAAGGCAAGAAGAGGACAAGGGTAAGATGAGAGGAATGGGGAGAAGAGAAAGGGGTGAGAAAGTAGTTATAAGAAGCAGGAGAGTTTTGGAAGTATAGCTGTCAGGATGAGGGCATGGCAGACCTACAGATGTCAAGTAGGGTCAAAGCCAAGTACAAGGTTCTGCCAGAGATGGGTATTGTTGGAGATCACTTTTGAAGTGACAGTGGGATGCAGATTGCCTTGGATCTAAGAGCATTCCAAAGCAGAGAAGCAGCATATTTGAATGTCCCAGTGCCTTTAGAGGTGAGACACCTAGGTACCCTTGGTAATGATTTGTCAGCTGATCGCAGTCCACAGGAGGAGATGAGGGGAGTTAGTCGTAAGTGAGGTAGGGGTTTGAAGCCTAATGGAGTCAGAGCCAAGATAGTACTGTCTGGATGCAGAGGGAGAGAGCCAACCCAGGTCACTATAGAGTTGACGACAATGCTCAAGTCGAGGGGACAATGATGCATAGCAAAAGATAATATTGTGACGTCCCATTTCTGGAGCAATGATTTTTGGGCAGCTGCAAGGATAGCACAGTGTGTTAGCGTGGGGAGCAGGATCCCCCTGGCAATGGTCTGCTTAGCAGATGGTGTTAACATGTAGCTAGTTTTGTAGGCAACACCCAGTATCAAAAGTGTAAAGAGATCAGAAAGGTGAAGAGTAGCGGAGTACAGTCCTGCATTGAATGCAAGGAAAGACTTTCTATGCATATATAAACTCATTAAAGAAATCTCAGTGCTGTTGGACCTTTAGCATTTAACGATCTAGTATAGGACTGCTCCGAAATGGCAGACATTTTTTGTGGACTTTATGGACCAAAACAACAATTAAACTGGAAATAGTGACACAATAAAAAATTATAACTGACAAAATCGGTCAAAGTAGGCAACCTAAAAATAAATTAATCTCTAGGACCAGACATGGTTTTGGCACACATGCTGTGAATTATGTACAAATCCCTAACCTTCCCTTTAAGGATACTGTCTGAACAATCACTAAATACCAGGAAAGTATCTCAGGAGTGGAAAATGGCATGTTTGTTGAATTTTGTTGACCCAGTCAACCCACTGGGCCTAGAAGTTCCTTTTTCAGGGGTGACCGGGGTTGGGGGGAGGATACAGATAAGCAACTGAACTTTAACCAGGTGAAGATGTTGGTGGTGTTTTTAGTGAATGGAAGAAATTTGGCCAGGACACCTGGGAAATACCCCTATTCTTTTTTCGATAATTGCCATGGGATCTTTAATATCCACCTGAACTACCATTAATCCAGGCAAATGGCACCTCTGTTTAACATCTCATCCAAAAGACTACACCTCAGAAGTGCAGCACCCCCTCATGCTGCACTACAGTATTAGTATGCAAGTGCCAGATGTGGGAACTGAACCCACAGCCCTCTGATCTCCCAGCCTATGGTATGTACTACCTGCTGAGCCACTGACAAGTGTCACGGACACTGGCACGTGGTCCCTATTCGCAAAAAAAGGATTGTAATGATGGTGCGAGTAATTGCAGACCAATTGGCTTAACTAGTATGGTATATAAGATATTAGGCCTTAATAAGGATAAGCTAATCTACGGTCAAAACAATGGGTTCTGATCAGCGAGCCTTCACAAAGGGCAGGAGCTGCACAACAAATTGGTCACGTTTTTATGAAAGTCTCTCTGGATAACAACCATTCCCTGTGACATTATATATTTGGCTTTTAGTAAAGCCTTTGACTACTCCACACTGGGGGAATTGAAGAAAAAAATGCAAATGGCAAAGGCAGATTTATTGGATTATAAATCTGCTGGATGAAGGGCATCCGATAATTAATGGTTTCCCCTCAGAGGAGGGGAGAGTCACTGGGGGAGTTCCCCAGGACTCTGTGTTGGGCCCATTTCTGTTAAGTATCTCTGATTTAACCAAAGAAACTAACTGAGCTATAAAATATGCAGAAACGAAACTTTGGGTGCATATAAAAACCACACAGATACTGAATGTTCAAAAATAGCTTGACTATATAACAGCATGGGTAAACAAATGGGAAATACAGCTCAGTATGGATAAGTGCAGAATTGTGCATCTGGGGGGAAAAAACTCCATGTATAAATATGATTTGCGTGGAGTTCCTTTAGAGACCACTAGAAATTAGAGAGATTGAAATTCAAGTATCTAATCTGGGACCTCAATCCAGACTAATGCTGCAATAGCCAAAACCAGTAAGATAATATGGGCAATATCTCTGTCCTGAGCAAATTCCTGGAAAAGCTAGTCTCTATCCAAACTATCACCTACCTTCATGGCCGAAACCTCCTCAGACGCCCGACATGGTTTCAGGAAAGGCCATAATACTGCAATCCTCAAATTCACCAATGATACCAAAGTTGCAGTGAACAATGGTCTAACTGGTGCTGTCTATATTGACCTTACAAAGGCTTTTGACCTTGTAGACCATTTTAGTCTTAAATTTAAAAATGCTATCCCTCAGCATCTCCCCTGAGGTGGTAACCTGGTATAACAGCTACCAAACTGACTGGTGGCAATTTAAGTATAACTCTTTCACTTCTGACTTGTCCACAGTCAACACTGGCATGCCCAAAGACTTTGTACTTGGCACCCTTCTTTTCACCATTTTCATTAATGAACGATCTCTAAATGCTACTACTTGCTCCTTGGATCTATGCAGACAAGCTTGTTCTCTATACTAGCATTAGAATCATTGACCTTAATTCTAACCTTGCATCTGATTTTTTGTAACATCTGCTACTGGCTCTCCAAAAAGTTATTACTTAACTCCAGCAAAACTCACTCCATGCTATTTGGATCTGCCTTAAGATTAATGAAATGTACGAGGCAGTTGTCTATCTTCTGCTGTGATGGCTCTCCTCGAAAACGTCACTAATTTCAAATACCCTCAGCATTACCCTTGACCCCTCGCTGGACTTTGCCCAACACATTTCAAACACTTGCAGAGCTGTAAATTGCAAGCCTGGCCTACAAAACAAGTTATGCCCTTACTCCCTTTGCCAGAATTGCTATTGCGCAGGGTATCCACCTTCCTTCTCGCCTATGGATCTGTCACCTATGTAGGTGCTGCCAAAGCCAACCTTAAATGGGACACTGTTATACAGCATCTGTCAGATTGCATTGGCTTCAGTCTCCCTCATCGCTGTCAATTACAGTGGCTTAAACTGGCTCTCCCCTGAGGTAAATAGCTTCTATGCTCTTGGCACCTTGAGTGATAACATTGTTGGATCTGGTGTTACCTTCTCCCTAGCCATAATGCTGACTCCACCAAGCCTCCACTATACCCTTCACTCGGGTGATCAGACTCTGCTGTTGGTTCCTAAATGTAAAACGTTTGTGGTATCCCAGGCTTTCTCCCACTTTGCTCCACATTACAGGAACTCATTACCTGCATCAATATGTTTCTGCTACTCCTGCCTGAGTCAAATGTGGATTATGCAACTACCTCTTAGCTTCTGACCCCTGCACCTAATTCATCCCTCCTTGATTCACCTCTTCCTTTGATCACATGACCATTGCTTGTCCACACTGTTCAATCGCATGCACCTTTGCTGCTTCATGTCTGTTTCAGCAAACCCGTTTTCTTATGTTGCTGTGCCTGCAGTTTCCTGTACTATTCTCTCTCAATTCCACTACCTATTTCTCACCTTTTAGCATTGCTAATGCCTCACTTCGAACGTTCCGAAATGGTGTATTTTGGCTTGTTTTATTTTCCTTGATTGTGTATTTACTATCAACCACATTTGTATCTTGCTACTTGACTATTTCTGCAGTTTTTGTTTCCTGTATCACTGTTGTGTGTTTGACTTGTACTGTCCCAGATCATGCCTGAAAATGGTCATTTTTAATGTCTAGTGCACTTACCCGGTTATTAAAATATGAAAAGTACCACATAGAAAGATAAAGATGTAATGCTCCCACTTTACAGATCTTCTGTTCGTCCTCAGATGTAATGTGCCTCACAACTCTGGTACCCTTATGAAAAGTCACAGGAATAGGATGGAAAAGGCACAAAGAAAATTAGAGTCCATAAAAGGACTGGAAGAAAAACAATTGAGCGCTTAGTCATTGAATTTAATGTCCTTGGAAACTAGGCATATAAGTGGTGAACTTCTGTTCCTGTATAATGTGATGTAAGATCCGCACCTTTTAACTGAATTGGGGATCTCCTTTAAACCCAGTATTAAAGTAACTAGAGGACACCCACCACAAATCATGGGTAACAAATTTAGATATGAGAATTTCTATACGAGGGTGGTTAATGTGTAGAATTCGTCACTGCTTGATATAAGTAAAACCAAATCGGAATTTAAAAATAAACTAGACACATTATCTGGGAATATCAACTATAAGGATTAAACTACACAGGAACATTCATGGGCTCATAGCCTCTGTGTTCCTTGTGCTTCCTAGTATGAACTCCTAGTTTAATTTTTATTCTCTCCTCCTCTCTTTCTCTTCTCTTCCCCCCACCCCCCAAATGATCTTTCTCCCCTTCCCCTGGACCTGCTTCTGGACCCGCCATGACACAGTACCACAGTGCCCCAACCCTAGCACAGTTGCTATAGCACTCCAGGGCAAGGCCACCTGTCTGGCCTGTGAACCTGTAGGCAGCGTTCATATTGAGTTTTAGAATGTACCCCGTCTGGTCCCATTGCTTTGTCCACCTTCAGATTAGTAAGTCCCTTTTAGGTCTGTCTGTCTTCTTAGAACAAAATCTGGTCAGAACCACTATGGCTGATGATGCATTAGGGTGTTTCATGGGCTTAAACATAAAGATGAATTGCCATAGTCTGCTCTGTGTGAAAAATTAGTTTTTTGGTGAAGTTGGATCATTCTGGTAGATCCTGTTTCCCATGCATTTAAAAATGTGAGCAGTAGCTGGCACTGTGGCATGGAGGACTGAGGCATCACTGCATTGCCTCCTGCCATGCTGGCGACCCGTGTTCACTGTGTGAGCAGGTTGCTGGGAGTAGGCCTGGGAGGGTGTTTATAGTGTCTGGAGGACAGCCCTCCTCTCAGGTAGGGGTGGGACTAGAGCTGGTGCTTGCCTGGCTCCTAACGGTGGCTAGGGGCTTGCACACTGGCTCTACAGAGAATGGGGGCAGAGGTGGAGCAGATGGCCGGTGTGCCACGTGCAGAAGCATGCACTGCTCGGTCTTTGGAGTCATTGCATGTTGTACCTCTGCACTCTAAGGGAGAACAGAGGCTGAAAACGTCACCGACCAGCAGATGAGGCTGGCTCCCTGCAGGCGCCGCACCCAGCCAGCTGTCGCCTGTAAGCCAAGAGGTAAGTCTGTGGACGCCAGGGCTGGGGGGCCAGTGGATGAGGGATGGTTAGTGAGGGAAAAGAAATGGGGAGAGAATAAAATGTGGAGTGGCGAAAGGCTCTTGTACCATAGAGGGAGAGGGCGCTCCGCACCAAGGCCTTCAAGTCATGGTAGAAGGAATGCTATAGAGGAGAGGTATGGCTACAGTAGGAACTGTGGGTCAGCTTGGAAGGATAAGAACCTATATCAAGGTGATGGCCTGCTTCCATCCAGGAGGGAACCATAGTCCTCAGTGGACTGTTTAAATGTTACTTCATTTTATCTCCCGGTGCCTGTGGGCTTGGTGGAGGTTATACCGACAAGCTGTGCTCTGGGCCCCCCTTGCTGTCAAGGATCAGGCTTTGTGGCAGTGGGGGCTTTTTTAAACTGAGTTTGCTTTACTTAGTAATTAATTTTAATTTGGCTTGTCCTGATCTTGTAAAACTATTTCAACAAATTATAAAAAGGCGCTCAGAAATGCTGCAATCTGATTGATTGGCTGTTAGGATTCCAACAGCCTTACATTAATCCATGTTATACTGTCATGTACAGCCTGATCACCATGGCACATGGATTCTTCCTGTCGGCATTCCATCCTCTAGCACAGCTGAATGTGTGGAATGATGCATTCTGATTTTGAATCGGCATTCTTAAACTGCTGGTGGAAGAACTGTTAATCTCCCTCTAAATGAGGAAAACATTCATAAAGGATACTTTTAACACTTTTTTCTTTTGGAAAACATTTTTATAATGGCAATAAGGCACTCCCAGGAGTTTAACAGTCACACCCTAGGGGCAATATGGCACTCGGCTGCACCTTGTGCCACATTACACCCCTAGGGGGTGATTAACACTGTTAATCTAACCTCTGGTCATACCTTATTGCTTAATTAATGCTAGATCAATTGTCATCTTTGATCAACTCAAAGCAAACCTATCAACTGGAAGCTAGAGTAAATATTTTTTTACCTAAAGTGTAAAATTATTGCTTAATAAAATTTAACATTCACCTTTTTCCATGCAGTACGTAAGTTCATATAAAATAAAGGTTTTACAGAGTAGGTTGACATTACTTTAAAACATTTTCTTTTTTCAGCTTCTTTATTCCCACCCTAAAGCCCCCTTCCCCAATATTAATATGAAGTTCATACTGGACCCTTCTTTAGAAGGACTGATTTCATGTCCTCTTTATTATTCTAATCGATAATCCCTGAATCTTTGTTTCCTTTACAGGTTAACCTTCTCCAACATCCAGTATCTCTCTTCCCTGACTAATCTTCCAGTTTGTAATATGACATAAGCTCTGTCCTTTCCTCTACCCTTACCTTATACTGCACTCATTTAAGCTTGTTTATTGCTTCTATTTTCTACTATTCCCTACTTGTAAAAATTTCAATAACTATGTACAGTTTTTATCCATGTTGCACCTCAAATGCAAAAACAAGAAAAACAATACAAAACCCCTGCAAGATCAATGGACCTTTAATACATTCCCCTTCCTCCTTGTAAGAACTAAATTTTTTTAATTCTAGTAGCTTTATTCATCGTTCCAAATGTTTTCAACTACCATCTCTTCCCCCTCTCTCAGCCCAGCAACTGGTCCAATACTCCTATCCCCTCTACCTCCTCCATGTATGTGAAAAAGGGCAGCCATTTGGTATTAAATTTGTCCACTTGCAAACGTAATTTAGCTGTAATTTCTTCTAAAATAGTCATTCGTTTTCCATTGCTTGGTAGTTAGACTATTGGTCATCCAATTTTGTTGAGTTAAGGGCTGCCACAATTAATACACAGAACAGATATTTGGAGGTTACTCCCCTTAGTTCCCTGGGGGGTCTTCCCAGGATCAAGTGCATAAGACAGTGGAACCACCAGCTTCATAATCTTCTGTATAGCACTTTCTACCTGTGTCCAGTATGAAGTTACTGTCTGGCAGCTCCAAAAAAATATGGTGAAAGGTTCCCTTCTCCCTACAACACCTCCAGCATTTATCTGAGCATGATCTCTTGTAATGTTTTGAAACTAAGGGTGTTATAAAGTACCTCCCACATACCTTCCACCTAAATTCTCTCCAGGAAGCCATGGCTGTGGTTCTGTGAACATCTCCTCCCCCCTCCCCCCAAATATCATATCAATTCCCAATCTTCATCTATTTTTTGGTTCCCCTTCAACTTCCCATCTGTTTTGAATGTTCTGAATCGCTAATGTGCCCTTCTCCTCCTGTAAGGATTTGTACACCTTAGAAATTAAGTGTTTAATTTCTGGTTGTGATCCTCTTCTATAAATCATATTGATCTCTGGGACTGGTTCTTCACTGGTGTCTAGTCCAGGACCCTTTAATATGAAGTTCCTGCACTGCAGGTATCCAAAGAAATCCCGTTTTGGGATCCTGAATTCCTTTGTATTGTATCAAATGTTTTGACCTTTCCCTCTAAAATTATCTATTTGTCTGTTGGAAGCTGAGAACCTTGCTACACTGCAAAGAACAAACTACAACTCCATTTAGGACCTAGCAACCTGGTATGGCATAATACTGGTGGGGATTTGTTAAGAAGGGGAGCTACGCTTTCTACAAAAGCTTCATTTTTTTCCTTATTGGCATTAAGCGGAGAATTGCAGGATTCCATTAAAAGTGTAGCAATTTTACAACCAGAGGGAGTGAGATACAACTGAATTTGCTGGATTGCTGAGGTTGAGACTTAGGATTTGGAAGGATATTTTTGCAACATTTTGTGTCCTGCTGGCTGAGGAGTGAGTTCATTTTTATCCCTGGACTCGGTAGTGGTTTGTGTAGGAGCTGTGGTCTCGTAAATTGTGGTGTTAGCTGAATTACTATAAAGGGCAGTACTCACCAGGGTGGTGGAGCAGTTGTGTATTTGATTGTTTCTAACAGTCACCAGTGGCTGTGGACTACCCACTTACCCTTCCCCACACCCCAGGCATGGCATTTCCTTTATAGCCTAAGTCCTGACATCACTTCCTCACAGGTTTTGGGGCAGAACTGTCATTCTTAATAACCCAGCACAGTGCAAAAAGGGGAGGTATACACCACAAATAAAAACATATATTACATATTGTATATTATGAGAGAGGGACATGTGGGGAGTGGTGCAATGCACTGGCTGTGGGGCAGCAGTTTTCCAGGAGACATTCTGGAAACTGCGTTGTCTGTCCTATTTGCAGGCAACTGTCAGCTCTGAGGGAGGAGGTTGCCCACCTCCAGGCTGAACAAGCAAGGACTAAGGAGGCCTTCCCCTTCCAAAGAGCACCACTGCCACAACCATTGCCTCAGAGGTTGCCAAGTATGAAGAGCAGTTGGACCACAGTGGGTTCTGGGAGGGTGCGGGTAGTGGACCAGAGGCGAAGCCCCCTAGTTGTACCTCTACACAAATCATATGCCATTCTGGCAGAGCAAGGTTCCTCTACGATGGCACCCTCGGTGGAGACCCAGAAGAATGCTGAGGACATCCACAAGGGAGACCCACAAAAGGGTGGCAAGGGACACCACAGGGGAAGGAAACTGCTTCTGATAGGGAACTCGATTGTTAGGGGGGTAAAACTGGGGAAGGGAGAGAAGGAAGGAAGTAAGGTGCCTGCCTGGTGCCATGGCTTGAAGGGACAGGAAGCGAATCCTCAGGATTGCAGAAGCAGCATCACAGGAGAGGGAACTAGATATCATAGTCCACCTTGAGACAAATGACCTAGCTAGGCATGGGATCAGTGCAGTGCAGAATGAATTTGTGGAGTTGGGGAGGGGCCTCAGATGGGTAGCAAGCACGGTAAACCTTCAGAGGTGTTGCCAGTTCATGGCAGGAGTGAAGCTAGGTACTGCGCACCATGCAGTTTAATGAATGGTTGCAAAACTGGTGCAGAGCACAGGGCTTTGGCTTCATTGGGGACTGGGGGTCCACCTGGAGAGATAAAGGTCTATACTGGCATGATTGTCCATCTGTCCACGAAGGGAACCAAGCTCCTAGATGATGGGTTTAAATGCTTCCTTGGCAAGCTTTTAAACCAGCCAAGGGGGGAGGCGCTGATAAAGGCAGGAAATTTCAAGCCCCCCCACAAAACATGGCAGGTAGTAAGGTAAACACTGGGGTACAGAGCTCAACACAGGGCAGGACAGGGGTAAATGGAAAAATAGACAAGGGCAATAAGAGTAGGGATGGGGGGGGAGGATAAAGCCAACATTAAATGGAGGGCAATGAGTACCAATGCCCGTAGTCTGGGAAATGAGCTTCCTGAGCTAGTAGCCTTGATGGAAGATGAACAATTGGATATTGTGGCAGTCACGGAAACATGGTACACAGAGAACCATGACTGGGATGTCAACATACCAGGGTACACAATCTACAGAAGGGACAGGGAAGGTAAGAGGAGGTGGAGTAGCTATATACATAAGGGAAGGGATCAAAGCTATAGAACTAAAGTAAAGGGGGAGGACAAGAGGCACTCGGGGGCACCTTGGAGACAGGGAATGGCATCGCAATTCACACAGGGGTTGTAGACAGACCCAGTCTCAAGGGGAGGAAACAGACAAGAAAATGATGGAGGACATAGGAGTGCATGCACCAGGAACTTTAACTCATGGTTGAAGAACTGGTGCTGTGAGGAAGGGTTTGGATTCATTGGTGACTGGGGACCCATCTGGAGGGATGGATGTTTGTTCAAGCCTGATGGCCTGCATCCATCCTGGAGGGGAATCCAAGCACTCAATGATAAGTTTAAATGCTACATTGACAAGCATTTAAACTAGCAAAGGGGGATGGCAGGCCAGCAAGGATGATACCTACTTGCTCACCCCCACGGCTAGTAATGGAACCAGTGAACCAGAGGAGTGGCTATCTCTGCAAAGCAGTGTGCAAAAGATGGAGATTAGTGTCCAAAAGGTGGATAAGCAGAAAGGGCAAAATTCAGCAGAAGGGCAGACAGCAAGGAGAACCAGGGATAAATGACAACCAAGGAAGGGGCTGAGTAGAACAGTGAAGCAGTCTAGGGAGGTCAAATCATGGAAAGCCATGTGTGCAAATGCCAGGAGCCTTAGCAACAAGATGGAAGATCTGGAAGCTGTCATGGTACAGTCAGACCTGGACATTGTGGCCATCACTGAAACCTGGTGTAATGATAACCATGACTGGGAGATGGCCATACCTGGCTACAACATATTCAGAAGACAGAGCAGGCAGGAAGGGAGGAGGAGTGGCACTGTATGTGAAAAATGACATAAGGGCCACACAGATCCAGGAGGAACAGAATGGGGGAGAGATACTGTGGGTTAAGCTGGAAAGGAAAATGGGGCCAGCCATCCGCACAGGTGTGGTCTATAGACCACCAGCCCAGGAGGAAGAAACAGATAGGGAGCTGATGCTAGCCATCCAAAGGATGGCAGACAAGGGTGAGGTAGTACTGGTTGGAGACTTCAATATACCAGACGTGGACTGGAGCATCCCAGCAGCAGCATCAACTAGGAGCAGATTTATCCTGGACTCCCTTCAGGGTGCCTTCCTCAAGCAACTGGTCATGGAACCAACTCGGCAGAAGGCAATACTGGACCTTGTGCTCACAAACGGGGACAGTGTGATGGGGGTAACAGTGGGGGAGCACCTGGGTAACAGTGACCACCAGTCATTGTGGTTTGAAATCACAGAGAAAGCAGAACCAAACCACACAAAAACACGTATCCTGGATTTTAGGGGGGCAGACTTTGGGAAAATGGGGAGATGCTTGAAAGAGGCATTAAGGGGAATGGGACAGGAATCGGGGATTGAGGAACAGTGGGCAGTATTTAAAATGGGGATTATAAGAACAACAGAATTATGCATTAAGCAGGTTAGCAAGAGGAAAAGAAAGGAGACCATTATGGTTTTCCAAAGAGGTAGCAAAGAAAGTGAAAGCCAAAAAGATTGCATTCAGGCAATACAAAAAGACCCAGGCAGAAGGGGATAGGGAGAAGTACCAGGAGAAACAAAGGAGGCAGGGAAGTCAGTAAGGAAGCCAAAGCTCAGACAGAAGAACACATTGCAAAATCAGTGGTTAAAGGGACAAAACCTTTTACAGGTACATAAGTGAAAAAGGACAAAGGGAGGGATAGTGAGACTGAAGGGGGAGGATGGGGAGCCGTGGAGGATAACAGTAAAGCTGACATATTGAACAGGTATTTCTGCTCAGTCTTTACTAAGGAAGAGGGGGGTAATGGGTCTGAAGGGAGTACAAGGGGTGAGAATGGTGCACAAATGGACACAAGTCCCTTTACAAGAGAAAGGGTCCTGAAGGAACTGGAAGTAATAAGAGCTGATAAAGCAATGGGGCCAGATGGGGTGCACCCCAGGGTCCTTAAAGAACTAAGAGAGGTGGTGGCTGAACCTCTGGCTATCCTGTTCAGCCAATCACTGGAAACAGGGAGGTACCCAAAGACTGGAGGATAGCAGATGTAGTCCCTTATACAAAAGTGGGAACAAAGAGGAAGCAGGGAACTACAGACCAGTCAGCCTCACTCGGTAGTGGGAAAGATCATGGAAGCACTACTGAAGGAGAGATTGGTGGAACATCTGGTTCTCAATGGACTACAGGACCCAAGGCAGCATGGTTTCACCAGGGGAGGTCATGTCAGACCAACCTCATTGAATTTTTTGACTGGGTGACTAGGGAGGTGGATCAGGGGAGGGCAGTGGACATGGCCTATCTGGACTTCAGCAAGGCCTTTGACACTGTGCCACATAGAAGACTATTGCACAAACTGGGGAATATGGGTGTGGGCAGGACAGTAGTGTGGTGGGTAGGTAACTGGCTGGGTGGCAGGACACAGAGGGTGGTGGTAAATGGCTGTCACTCCACAGAGGGAAGAGTGACCAGTGGGGTACCATGGGGATCGGTGCTGGGACCGGTCCTATTCAACATCTTCATCAGTGACATTGCACAGGATATAGAAGGCAGAATTTCACTGTTCGCTGATGACACAAAGCTCTGTAACAGAGTAGACACACCAGAGGGTGTAGACAGAATGAGAAGGGACCTGCAGAAACTTGAAGAATGGTCAAGGGTTTGGCAGTTGAAATTCAATGCCAAGAAGTGCAAGATAATGCATATGGGAGCACAAAACCCTGGCACAATATATCAGTTGGGGGGTGAGGATATAGCATGCACCAAGCAGGAAAGGGATCTTGGGGTTGTCATCTCTGATGACCTCAAGGTAGGGAAACAGTGTGACAAGGCATCAGGTAAAGCAAATAGGATGCTGGGATGTATAGGCAGGGGCATCACCAGCAGGAAAAGGGAGGTCATAATTCCGCTATACAAGACACTAGTGAGGCCCCACCTGGAGTACAGTGCACAGTTCTGGAGACCATACCTACGTAAGGACATAGACAGGGTAGAGAAGGTTCAGAGGAGGGCAACAAAGATGGTGCATGGGTTGCATCACAAGTCCTATGAAGACAGGTTGAAGGAACTGAACATGTACTCCCTGGAGGAGAGGAGGGAGAGAGGGGATATGATAGAGACATACAAGTATCTTACAGGGAGGAACAGGGTGCAGGAAAACACTATTTTTAAGCGAAAAAGATGTTTCAGGACTAGAGGGCATGGGATGAAGTTGGAGGGAGGACGATTCAGAGGAAACATGAGAAAGAATTTCTTCACAGAACGGGTGGTGACAAGTGGAACACCCTGCCAGAGGAAGTGGTGGGGGCTGAAACAATCACTGGATTTAAGAATGCATGGGATAGACATAAAGGAATTCTAGAGGTCGGGGGTAAGGGGAAATAGACTTCAAGGAAAACAAACTGAACTTACAAGCTCAAATGGGCAGACTAGGTGGGCCATAGGCCCTTATCTGCCGACACTGTCTATGTATCTATGTATCTATGACATTCTCAATGGCTGAAAGAGGAGATAATGTTGATGGGGACCTGAATATGCCAGATGTTAACTGGATAACATGTACTGCAGGGCCATTCTCGATGCCCTGCAGGGGGCAGGCCTTGGACAGCTAGTGTTGGAACTCCCTCAGGAGGGAGCAACACTAGACCTGGTATCCTCAAATGAAGAGGATCACAAATTTAGAAGTCAGTAGACATCTGGGAATAAGTGACCACTACACAGTGTGCTTCACAATGAGCACAACCATGGAGATAAGCCATACAAAAACAAGGATACTGGACTTTAGAAGGGCTGACTTTGGCAAAATGGGTGAATACCTGAAGAATGCACTAGCAAATCCCCAAAAAGGAGGGGTGGAAGAACAATGGAGAAAAATCAAAACTGCCATCATAGAGGCAACAAGCCTTTGTGTGAAACAAAAGACAAAACGGAGTAAAAAACCACTGATTCTCAAGTGGCAGGGAAGGTTAAGGAGAAAAAGGCTGCATTCAAAAAGTATAAGGAATCGCAGGAGGAGCACGACAGGGAACTGTATCAATTAAAGCAGGAAGAAGTGGGGAAGGCAGTCAAACTAGCAAAGGCCCAAACCAAGGCAAAAATAGCCAACTCGGTTAAGGGGGATAAAACCTTTTATAGGTACACTAGGGAGCATAGAAATGTTAAGGGAGGGATAGTGAAGATTAATAAAGGAGAGGGGAGGTGAGCAGAGGGAGACAGTGAAAAGGCAGAGATACTGAATGAATACTTTTGCTCAGTATTCACAAAAGATAAGTTACCTAAACCAGACAATAGAAGCACTCTGGGTGGGGGGGGGAGGGGTTGACACCAGTCCATTCACAGAAGAGTCCTGAAAGAACTCCTAAAACTCAAGGTGGACAAAGCAATGGGGCCTGACGGGATTCACCCCAGAATCCTAAAAGAACTAAGGGAGGACCTATTGACACCACTGACCACGCTTTTTAACAGATCATGGCAGGATGGGGCAGTACCTGAGGACTGGAGGAGGGCAGATGTGATTTTCCCCTTCAGAAAAGTGGGAGTAAGGCAGAAGCGGAAAACTACAGACCTGTAAGTTTGACCTTAGTGGCAGGGAAAATGATGGAATCACTTCAGAAAGAAAGAATTGAGTACCTAGAGGCCAGCGGGGCACAGGACCCAAAGCAGCATGGATTTACAGCAGGAAGGTCATGTCAGACGAATCTAATTGATTTCTTTGACTGGGTGACCAAAGTAATAGACCAGGGAGGGGCTGTGGATATGGCCTACCTAGACTTTAGCAAGGCATTTGACACAGTCCTGCACAAAAGATAAATAATCAAGTTAGCCAGCCTGGGAGTGGGTCCCAGGGTGGTAGCCTGGGTAGCAAACTGGCTGCACAACAGGACACAGAAGGTAATAGTGAATGGAACACATTCCGAAGAAAAGGGGGTTACTAGTGGAGTACCTCAGGGCTCAGTACTGGGTCCAGTCCTCTTTAACATCTTCATAGGTGACATTTCAGAGGGTCTGGAGGGAAAGGTATGCCTCTTTGCAGATGACACAAAGATCTGTAACAGAGTTGCTACACAAGAGGGGGTAGAAAAGATGAGAAGGGACTTGGCAAGGTTGGAGGAATGGTCAGACACATGGCAACTTTGATTCAATGCAAAGAAGTGCAAAGTAATGCACCTAGGAAACAAAAACCCAGAAGAAGAGTACACAGTAGCAGGGGAGGTACTAACAACAACAAAAATGGAAAGGATCCTGGGGGTAGCCAGATGACCTAAAGGTGGGTAAGCAATGTGAAATCTGTAAGGAGTGTCAGGAGGATACTGGGATGCATAGGAAGGGGCATCACAAGTAGAAAAAGGGAAGTGGTTATCCCTCTGTAAAGACAGTTGGTGAGACACCATCTGGAGTACTGTGTGCAGTTTTGGAGACCTCGTCTACACAAGAACATAGACAGGATGGAAGCAGTCCAGAGGAGGGCAACTAAAATGGTGCAGGGTCTGCAGCAGAAACCATATGAAGAGAGACTGAGAGCTTAATATAGATACATACATAGATACATAGACAGTGTCGGCAGATAAGGGCCTATGGCCCACCCAGTCTGCCCATTTAAGTTTGTAAGTTCAGTTTGTTTTCCAGGAAGTCTGTTGCCCCTTACCCCTGACCTCCAGAATTCCTTTGTCTATCCCATGCATTCTTAAATTCCGTGATTTTCAGCCCCCACCACTTCCTCTGGCAGGGTGTTCCACTTGTCCACCACCCGTTCTGTGAAGAAATTCTTCCTCACGTTTCCTCTGAATCCTCCTCCCTACAACTTCATCCCATGCCCTCTAGTCCTGGAACATCTTTTTCGCTTAAAAATAGTGCATTCCTGCACCCTGTTCCTCCCTGTCAGATACTTGTATGTCTCTATCATATCCCTCTCTCCTCCTCTCCTCCAGGAGTACATGTTCAGTGCCTTCAACCTGTCCTCATAGGACTTGTGATGCAATCCATGCACCATCTTTGTTGCCCTCCTCTGAACCTTCTCTACCCTGTCTGTCCTTACGTAGGTAAGGTCTCCAGAACTGCACAGTGTACTCTAGGTGCGGCCTCACTAGTGTCTTGTATAGTGGAATTATGACCCCCTTTTCCTGCTGGTGATGCCCCTGCCTATGCATCCAAGCATCCTATTTGCTTTACCTGCTGCCTTGTCACACTGTTTCCCTGCCTTGAGGTCATCAAAGATGACTCCAAGATCCCTTTCCTGCTTGGTGCATGCTATATCCTCACCCCCCAACTGATGTATTGTGCCAGGGTTTTTGTGCCCCATATGCATTATCTTGCACTTCCTTGCATTGAATTTCAACTGCCAAACCCCTGACCATTCTTCAAGTTTCTGCAGGTCCCTTCTCATTCTGTCTACACCCTCTGGTGTGTCTACTCTGTTACAGAGCTTTATGTAATCAGCGAACAGTGAAATTCTGCCTTCTAGGTCCCAGCTAATGTCACTGATGAAGATATTGAATAGTACCGTCCCAGCACTGATCCCTGTGGTACCCCACTGGTCACTCTTCCCTCTGGAGTGACAGCCATTTACCACCACCCTCTGTGTCCTGCTGCCCAGCCAGTTACCTACCCACCGCACTACTGTCCTGCCCACACCCATATTCCCCAGTTTGTGCAATAGTCTTCTATGTGGCACAGTGTCAAAGGCCTTGCTGAAGTCCAGATAGGCCAGATTGGCCATGTCCACTGCCCTCCCCTGATCCACCTCCCTAGTTACCCAGTCAAAAAATTCAATGAGGTTGGTCTGACATGACCTTCCCCTGGTGAAACCATGCTGCCTTGGGTCCTGTAGTTAATTGACAACCAGATGTTCCACCAATCTCTCCTTCAGTAGTGCTTCCATGATCTTCCCCACTACTGAGGTGAGGCTGACTGGTCTGTAGTTCCCCGCTTCCTCTTTGTTCCCACTTTTGTATAAGGGGACTACATCTGCTATCCTCCAGTTTTTGGGTACCTCCCCTGTTTCTAGTGATCGGCTAAACAGGATAGCAAGAGGTTCAGCCACCACTCTTAGTTCTTTAAGGACCCTGGGGTGCACCCCATCTGGCCCCATTGCTTTATCAACTCTTATTACTTCCAGTTCCTTCAGGACCCTTTCTCGTAAAGGGACTTGTGTCCATTTCTGCACCATTCTCACCCTTGTACTCCATTCAGACCCATTACCCTCCTCTTCCTCAGTAAAGACTGAGCAGAAATACCTGTTCAATATGTCAGCTTTACTGTTGTCATCCTCCACACAGCCCCCATCCTCCCCCTTCAGTCTCACTATCCCTCCCTTTGCCTTTCTTTTTTCACTTATGTACCTGTAAAAGGTTTTGTCCCCTCCCCACTGATTTTGCAATGTGTTCTTCTGTCTGAGCTTTGGCTTCCCTTACTGACCTCCCTGCCTCCCTTTGCTTCTCCTGGTACTTCTCCCTATCCCCTTCTGCCTGTGTCTTTTTGTATTGCCTGAATGCAATCTTTTTGGCTTTCACTTTCTTTGCTACCTCTTTGGAAAACCATAATGGTCTCCTCTTCCTCTTCCTTTTCCTCTTGCTAATCTGCTTAATACATAATTCTGTTGCTCTTGTAATCCCCATTTTAAATACTTCCCACTGTTCCTCAACCCCTGATTCCTGCCCCATTCCCCTTAATGCCTCTTTCAAGTATCTCCCCATTTTCTCAGTTTGCCCCCTAAAATCCAGGATACGTGTTTTTGTGTGGTTTGGTTCTGCTCTTTCTGTGATTTCAAAGCACAGTGACTGGTGGTCACTGTTCCCCAGGTGCTCCCCCACTCTTACCCCATCACACTGTCCCTGTTTGTGAGCACAAGGTCCAGTATTGCCTTCTGCAGAGTTGGTTCCATGACCAGTTGCTTGAGGAAGGCACCCTGAAGGGAGTCCAGGATAAATCTGCTCCTAGTTAATGCTGCTGCTGGGATGCTCCAGTCCATGTCTGGAATATTGAAGTCTCCAACCAGTACTACCTCACCCTTGTCTGCCATCCTCTGGATGGCTAGCATCAGCTCCCTATCTGTTTCTTCCTCCTGGGCTGGTGATCTATAGACCACACCTGTGCGGATGGCTGGCCCCATTTTCCTTTCCAGCTTAACCCACAGTATCTCTCCCCCATTTTGTATACCCAATATGTATACCCTTGATGAAAGGGGGGGACATGATAGAAATGTTTAAGTACCTCAAGGGAATCAACAAAGTCCAGGAGGGTAGCATCTTTCAGAAAGAGGTGCAAGAACAAGGGGGCACAATTTAAAGATAGAGGGGGGACGGCTCGGGGGTAATGTGAGGACATTTTTTTCATGGAGAGTGGTGGATACATGGAACAGCCTTCCTGAGGAGGTCATTAGGGTTAAAACAGTGGGAATTCAAATATGCATGGGACAGATGCAAGGCAATTATAGTGGGGGGATGCAGGAAGTAGGCTGGTTAACTAGAATCTGCAGCTTATCCAGTAGGTAGGGAAATGGGCAGACTGGGTGGGCTAAATGGTCCTTATCTGCCGTCAGTCTGTTTCTGTTTCTAATATAAGCCCAGGGACTCCCATCTTCCCAAGCAGCTACCTACGATCTCTATTGGTAGTCCTGGAACATATCTGAGGGGGATATACTTCCATATCTTACTAGGTTCTTCCCACATTTGCTTTGCCTACATCCAAGCAGCCAATGTATGCCTGGTCCAGCAGTTCCCAATTTCTTTCAGGTCTTGCTGTAGAATCATCCATGGTAGGACCCACAAAGGTGCCTGAGCATATGCTCTTCCTTCCAATAACTGCCAACCCCCTCTTTGTCTAGGATATCATTTTAGCTATTTGTAGTTGTGCTGCTATATAATAGTTCTTTAGGTCAGGTAGCCTCCACCCCCCTTTCTCTTCACTTTTTGAAGTACTGCCCATCTGATTCTGGATTTACTCCCTGCTCACACGAAGTGGGATAATCTTTTCTTTAAATCCTTCCACTCCGAGGCTAGGATGCTTGGAGGAAGTGTAGAGAACAGCAGGCAGCATGGCAGGACATTCATTTGTAACCCCCCTGCAAATGGGGGTTCCCAAAAGACTTCCAGGAGCTTGCTTGAATGCTCCAAGCCTGAATGGTGTTTGGCGTTTAAGCCATTTATCAGTGAGTGTTTTTAGAGCCTCTGGTACTGTCTCTTTAAGAGTTGTCTGCTTGCAGACATAATTAGTTTGTATGGGGGGGGAGACTGTGTGCTTCTCTGTTTGAGTACCACTCGAGCTGCTGCCAATTCACTCCATTTTTGCTGTCACTAGGAGTGCAAAGGGAACCTATCTGAAAGATGTAACTTTGCCAGAAATCATTTAGAGCAATAATGAAATTAGTTTGTCTAACCTGCTTTCTTTGCAGTCAGAACTGTCTGCCTAGTTCCCCATTCTGGTTTTGAACTGCTGAACTGGACCAATCAGTGTGGGGTAAGCTAGCTCTAAAATGGTGCCTTGGACGAATCAGAACTTGGACTCATAATCTGAGCCAGCCACAAGAGGATTGTATGGGCAGTGACTCTGGGAGATGTAGTTTAGACTTCGGCGCCTTTTTGGACCAACAGCAGCAGTCTATTGTGAGTGACAGCCAATCCAGTCAAGAACTGGGAGGAACTCAAAGGAAGTGCCCGGTTTTGTCTGGAGTTTTTCAGTTGAGCTCTGGCAGTGAAGAAGGAAGGAGCCTTGTGCTTTTTTCGGTGTGCAGTTTTAGTCGGGGAAACTTGTGTAAGGCCCTGAGTTCCGGTCTGCAGCTTGTGTAACTGCTTGTTAGGACTGAATCCATCCTGTGAAAAGAATCAAAGGATATCTGAAGAGTAGAAACCAGGCTCACCCTGTAGAAGACTGGAGAAATTGCTGAAGTGCACTCAGTCTGTCAGGAACTGAATCTGCTGTGTGTTCTCCCGGGATATTTTGCAGTAATTGCGATCGGGATAGAGAAGCAGCCTGCCTGTTTGCCATAGAAATGTGTGAGGAGTTTCGTGGAGCTCAAGAGTAGCCCTGCTGACACTGAAGGACCCTATCTTGTTTGGAGGTCATGAGTACTAATTCAGGGTCGCTCCCTGTTGAATTGCCACATTAAATCCAAATGGAATCACTGTACTGCTGACTGTTTAATTTTTCTTTTCTCTGTGTGAAAGGGCCCCTACCAGCTGCCACGGTTTGGACTAGCCACTAGGGCTTGGGTACCCAGGGACAGTAACTGGTAGGGATAGGCCTGTGCACAGAGCCATGGGTAGATGAGTAAAGTGATAAGCTAATTAACCTGATTTCCCCCTGTTCTTGTTATATTCCCCCTAAATAAATCAGAGCTGCTTGTTTCAGCAAAGTTATACTGCCTGAGGTATTTGTCTATGTTAGTATTGTACTGTGATTGTTGCACTGTATCTTATTTTACAGGAGGTCCCAGTGCCTGAACCAGCCCTGGGGAAGTGTATACTGTGAAGGTAATACTGATATATTGTGTGGGCCACTAGTGGGAAGAAAGGGGTTGCAGGTGTCCCAGAGGGCTGTGACCAAGTAAGTTTAACTATTGCAAACCCTGACCTCTGGGTGGAGGCACCCGCCATTGGATCCAGGCCCCTCAACCTGTTAGTGACAAATCAGGCAGGGGTAGTAGCCCCTGGGATAGCGCCATCTAGGGGTTACACATTTGTTTGCTTGCACGCATGTGCAAGAAACATAGTGCCACCATAAGTGTTTGTAGGTGTGGCACCCCCACTTCCAATGCCCTCAGTGTTTTTTGCAGGTGCGGCCACACTGCACCAATGAATGTCCCAGCTGTCTGACAGCAGTTCAGATTGCAGTGGCATACAGTTGAAAGCAAATGACCGCTACAATCAGCATTGGTAACGTGTAGGCAATTTGCATACTGCCAACTGCATCTGAACTGCTGTCATGGACAGCTGGTCTGGGATAAACCCACAATGCGCCCTCTCCCCTAAGCACGCAAGGGGTCAAGCACCTCACCCCCTATGCCCGAATGCCACACTGGGGCTAGTTTTATTATTCTGCGTAGTGCCAGGAATAACCAGTCGGTGTGCAGCTCACAGGTGCTTTCTGAGCTAGACACACCTTGTTAGAAACAAGATCTACAACAATGTTCGGCCCTATTCTCTTAAAGTTACTTTGACCATTCTGGAATCTGTGCTTGCTTTGTTAAACATTGGTGAAATGCTCACATATCCAATCCCTTTCCTTTTTCAGACATCTCGCACATGGTTCCAATTTGCATTTTAATAAATGCATGTTGGTGTACAAGAACATGTACTACACCATTTCGTTAACCTGTATAATGAGAACTAGAAAAAAACAAATGATGGAAGCCTATTATCCTTTGAAAAAGGATACATTACCTCTGCAGCTATAGTAAATCACTGCCCTGCTCATTTGCCTGGCTAGGAAAATGCTACAGTAAACATGTACTGTTCTGTGATGAATATTTAACTTTGCAAAATGGCACAGGTCTGTTTACCACAACTCTTCTGATTACAGTCCCTATTGGAAAACATAGGAGCCACACACACGCTAAATTCCATTGTTGCTGTATGGACCAATATAACTATCCAGGTTGCAACAGATTCTCCCAAATGCACCAAGCTGTACATACTGTACATCAAAGACATGTCCATCTCCACTTTCTCGTACCAAATTTCATAATGTTCATTTCTGAATAACTTTTGTATATACTTAAATTCTACAGCAATAATGTGGCACATTATGATGTAAGAGATGAAACTCTATGAAATTTGTCATTCAATGCAACAGTGCCTCTTGTCATTATTTCCAGTCTGGTAGACTTGGACTGGTCAACTCTGAGGTTCTGAAAGGGGAGATTAAAATTGTTACGTTTTTTGTTTTGTAGGAAATATTGTATCTGTTTCCAAAAGAAATTAAAATTGGTGTATATAAAACGGTGATATATTAGCATGTTGACCAAGTAGCACAGGTAAACAATCCCTAAGCATACCTGTACTTGAATGTAGTGATTGAATCGGAAGCCTTCTGCCCAGAAAAGAACTCCTTTGCAAATGCTTCCTGCAGTGCTCGGACCTCCAATGGGTTAGTCACTGTCATACTGAAGTATGAGAGAACACGTTACGATGATACTGTAGTATATAGGCTATTGGGGATACTTGCACAAGAGGTTAATATATCCCTCTCTCCCCAAAGTTCCTTTTCCATGTTCACATATCAGCGCGATGTACATAAACAGAAATGAAAGAGCCTAAAATGTGTGCAACTAAATGAGGCATCTGAACTGCAATGCCAGGGCTGACTAACGTTTACACTTTACTAATCAGTGCATCTTTGTTCAGCGTAGGTGGCTGCAGACTTTTCCAATGAACACAAACAGGGTTTCGTCCTTGACTGGGGGCCAGTGACAGTTTAAATTCAAAAATCATGGCTAAACCACCCCTCAGTCCTAATTAGCTAGTTTTATGGATCTTAATATTTATTTCAAATGTACAATACTGCACATATGAACCATCCTATGAGGAGATATGGAAGTATTTAGGATATACATAAACTTGGGGCTTGGGTGAGGGGGCTTTCTAAAAGACATTGAAAAGATTTATGCTACTGTCAAAATCATCTGAATTTATACCCAGAACAAACTGATTTATAGGGTCACATGCTACAGGTAAAGAGCTAGAAAAGCCAGTGGCACAGGATGACTTTGAAAGAAAGAGGTGGCATCTGCATCTAATTTAACAATTTACCTAGACTAGCCCTGCTATAATGCAACATATTATATTCTTTTTTTTGGGGGGGCCTGGTTCTACCAATTTCCACAGGTGGGCAGATGGTACCATGAGAGCTTAAGTGACTTGCCCAAGGCCGCATGTGGAGAATTTGACTAGTGGGATTTGAACATGAAATCTTCAGTCTTCCAAGCCAGTGCCCTAGCCACACTACCTCATGATGTTGCCCTTCGGTGTCTTTCCCCCCCCCCCGTTTAGAAATGTTCAAATCTAAACCACCTGATTGAGACTTTGGAGAACACTCAGTTTCAGATAACGATACTGTATCCTCTTTGCCTAACATTTACTGAGGATACTGGAACTAGGCTAGTAAGTAATTGAGTGGCAAGCTCTGTATGGTCTGGATATTGTGTGTGTGTGTGTGTGTGTGTGTGTGTGTGTGTGTGTACACACACACACACACACACCCCCACCCACCCCCTTGTGATCCTCTGTGGGTTGTAACCTGGAAGTAAGTATGATCCACCATAGGGTGTAAAACGGACAGACACAGGGACACACACCTGTCACTGAAAAGTTGATGCTTTCCCCTGAGATGTTTAAATGGGCACTTTTGGCTATCATTAACAAAATATCATGTACCCCCACGCCTGCTGACAGAGTATAAACATGCAGCATTAAGCAGTTGGGAGAACTTATGAAAGGAGACTACTGGATGGATGGAATGGATTGCAGTGAAATAACACATTTATTTCCACCAGTGAGTGGTAAGACCCAAAGTCACCAGTGATGAAGTCTGTTCGTTATTAAGGTTCTACCACTTGGGTGAAAATAAATGTTCTACAGCAACACATCATGTATTTGTATTCAGGCATATTTTAACTGTTGGAGGTGTGTGTGTGTGTGTGTGTGTGTGTGTGTGTGTGTGTGTGTGTGTGTGTGTGTGTGTTTTTTTTTTTAAATGTCCAACAGTGCTGCGATTTCTCCTTAAAGGAGAAATGTAGTCAAAATTTAGAGGTATGTTATGATTTGTGGATGTGATCCTTGTGCCCTTACCTTTGTTTGCTGTTAAGGGCTTTGCCTACTAGTTTTATGGTGCCTGAGGATGTCCACGTTTGCAGTTTGTATTGCTCTTCTATTGTCCTATAATTTCTGCTGTCCCATGGGACAGTGATGCTTTCATGACCATAGATTCAGGAAGTGTAGCTGATTTTAAGCAACTCTTCTTATCCAATGAACACTAAAGTCTACATTTACAGTTTGGCAAACAATGGAGGGCCATTTTGGAAGTAAATAGCTAGTCATCAGTGAGTGTAGCATTGATGACCTGGGGAGATGTGTGCATTTTATTGTGTGGTTTGATGAAATAGAGGCTTAAAAATCAAAATATTTACCTCTTCTAACTAGACTTGGACACTTCTAGAAATCTAAGATTGTGCTCTGCAATACAATCTGCGACGCACACACATTTTGAAATAAAATCAGACTATGAATTATCTCAAGTGGCAATGTGGTCTGTAGGTCGTACTGGGAGCAAAAAAAAGTAGGCATAAACATCATAAAATGAGAAGGTGTTTTTATAGCAGTGCTGACTTAATCCCAGTCTTATGAGTCTGTCTTGTTTCAAGAGCTGTTTTTATTACTTGCTTTTAAAAAGTGCTTGTTGAAAAATGTCTAATTGCTGAAATCTCCTTTCATGAACACCTGGTTTGGAGGTTGAGGTAAGAAATTAAAGAATGTCAGTTGGTGATGTAATGATGAATTAGTGTGGTGATTGTTTTGTTGCTGTGGTATATAACTACAAGTAGTAAAACTGGTGCCCTGCGAAGGCACTGACCATCGAGCAGAGATGATTGAGGAGGAGGAGCTTAACAATATCACAAAACTAACATCACAGTGGTACAAAATATCAAACTGGTATCATCCAATAATTAGCCACCAAAAGCTTGGTACCATAGAAAAAATTTTAATGCCTGCTTAAATCCTTCCATGGTTGTGCACTCACTTAGCCAGGGTAGAGAATTCCAAAGGGTAGGGGCAGCATACATGAATGCTCTAGCCCCAGAAGATTTCAAACACACCCTTGCTATCTCTAGCAACCACTCGTCGGCTGAGCAGAGCAATCGCCCAGGGCAGTAAGGGACCAGAAACTTTCAGGTAGTCCAGGCCAAGTCCATGTAGGGCTTTAAAAGTCAGAAGACCGGCTTCAAAGGTGATTTGCCACTGAACTGGCAGCCAGTGCAGTCCGTGCAGGACCAAGATCTTGTCAAAAACTGGGCCACTGCGTTCTGCACTAGCTGCAAGTGACTGATTTCGACCCCTGGTAGCCCTAGGCACATGGAGTTGCAATAATCTAAATGCGAGGTCACAAAGGCACGGATCAAAGTAGAAAGGTCGCTGTACAGAACAAGGTGCTTAATCCTGGAGATGTTCCTCAGATGGTAGAATGAGGATTTGATGACAGCTGACGCCTGCGAATGCAGGGTCAGCCCTTCATCAAAAATTACCCCTAGGTTTTGCACCTGTTAAGAGGTCAGGAGTGACATGCCCCCCCCCATGAGAGTCCAGAGGGCGAACCCACACCCAACCCCCTATCTGGCGACCCAGATCCACAATCAATACCTCAGTCTTATCGGAGTTCAACTTCAACCAACTGGCATCCATCCACTCCTGGATTTCAGTGAGGTAGCTATTAAAGACAGAGAGCTCCATCCTGGTAGGGTGTGAAAGAAAGGTAGAGCTGGGTATCATTGGCATAGCAGTGAAACCTCAGCCCATACCTTCTTAAAATGTTTCCAAGGGGCAGCATATACACAGCAAACATGGGAGACAACACTGAGCCCTGAGGAACCCTACATGTTACAGAAACTGGATCTGAGGAATAAACTGGGGACACCATTCTCTGAGATCTTCCAGTGAGGAATGATGTAAACCACCTGACTGTACCTGACAATCCACAGATGAACCTCAGATGATCAAGTAGGACCTCATGGTCCACAGTGTCAAATGCTGATGAGATCTAGGAGAATCGGAATAGTGGCTCTGATCTCTAGCCATCTGATCACTGAGCACCCGAACCAGCACTGTCTTGGTACTATGCTTCTTTCAAAATCCAGACTGGAGAGGTTCATAGATATCATGGATGGTCAAATGGTCCTCCAGCTGAGTGGCCACTACTTTCTTGATCACATTCCCTAAAAAGGGAGGTTATCGATTGGTCTGTAGTTTGCAAGGCAGTCTGGGTCCAAAGAAGCTTTCTTAAAGTGGTGTCACCACTGCCTCTTTCAGTGAGTTTGGAAACTCTCCTATCTCCAAGGAGCACCAGACTATCCGAGCTATGCCTTGTACCAATAGAATTAATACAACACAAAATCAGGTAAGTAGGTCCCAGATCCAAACTATAGCATGTAGGGTGCACACTCTGGACAAACCGCATGACATCCATGAAATCCGGCTGGTCAAAGGTATTCCAAGAAAACCGAGGGACAGTGGCCCCGTGTTGCTCCAGAGCAACACCCATACCGTGTACTAGATGGAGCGCTGCTCTGGCAACCACCCTAGTTGCAAAAAATCAAGCAAGCTTGTCGCACTCTTCTTGCAAAAAAGCTTTCTGGACTCTGAGACAGGCTGGGTTGCACAGTCTGTCCACAGTTCGCAACAGCTGAGCTGGTCTGTTTTTGAGCAACTGCAATCTCCCCAGACAGGAACTCTGCCTTCTTACAAGTGACTGCAGATTGATGGACTTGATAATGGTCCATCAATCTAAGGTGGTCGGCATCAAGGGTGGATTTCCATCAGCAACACTCTAACCTTCACCCTAGTCGCCGCATCTCCCTCAAAGTCCCATCAAACCATGGGGATCGAGGGCAAAGGGAGAGAGGATGAACACTGACAAGAGCAACTACATCCAGGGTCGCCACAATGGACAAATTGTAAGCCATCACAAGGGCCTCTGGGTCTCTGTTTGCCTCTGAGTGGTGAGAGATCTAGCACTGCTGCTAGGCCTTGAGAGCTTATATCTCGCAAAGGATGATACCTAGTTATCTCTACAGGGGTAGGCCTACGTAGAGGGGTGCTAAAACTAAATCCCACAGTGTAGGGTTCCGACCATCCAACTGGTTCCACCTCCAAGTTGGAGATGGACCATAGGGCCTATTCTGCTTGCTTCATAATATGTTAAGTACTGTGGAGTGGTAAACCTTCAGTGTCGTAAGGAAAATACCTAGGGATGGATAGATAGTTCCTCTTGGTAGACCGAGAAAGAGACAGATAAGATGCAGTTAACATGTGAATGGTGATGTTTGTGATGGATCATTTATGAAGCATATAATTTAACTGGGAAGGGGCATTACGGTCATCATATCCATGCCACTACTTCATAAGCAAGGATGAAAATATTTTGTGCGCACACGAAATAGGGATTGCCTACCCATGATACCATAATCGGTATCTAAGTCACTTGGTACATATCACTTTATATAGGCATGCCTTGAATGACTGCAATCAATAATTTGTATTTAATGACGGTGCAAATTGTATTACACGTGCCACTTTTTTAATTGGGAAATAAGACACACAGGTACACTTTCTAAATACAGACCTTCAGGGCTGAGATATATTTCCCTTCCAGTGATGGGTCTGCTTCTTATTTCACAGAAAGGTCAAGCCAATTGTGCAGGATCACTTAGTGAGTAAATGTATTTTGGATTTGAACCTCAGATCCTGGGATCTCATGATATTGGGCTCTAAATGCAAATCCTTCTCAATGAATGAGCATGTCCTGTCACTCATTGACAAATAGGAACTGCAAGCAAATTGTATTTTAAAATTCTTTGATAACCAGGTAAGGCCCACTAGGCCCAAGGAACACTGGGGAGGTTAAGTGACTTGGTCAGAGTTGCACACTGCAAGTACAGGTTGTGGGAATCAAACCCAGGTTTGTTGGATATATCCAGTTTATTCATAGCTAGTTACTCTAACCTCTTGGCTATGTTACGTTTGTGTTCAGCACTAATTAGATCCATATTGGGGGGGGGGGTTATAAAAGTTATTACCAGGAAACCAGCTGATCAAACGTGTGTGTGTGTGTGTGTGTGTGTGTGTGTGTGTGTTTCAAACGTCTGAAGGGGCCAGTTGAAGAAACTTGCTGTCTTTCCAAGCTCTCAACTAGTTACTGACCCAAAACGGCCCAGCCTACCTTAATGGACTGAGGGGTCTAAAGTGTGTGCAGGCAGAGAATACGTGGTCCTGGCTCCACTCTATAAAGCTGGATTGATGAATCTTGTCAACAGGCTCTGTGGGGTGGGGGGTGCAGCAGTCCTCTGCAAGATGTGAATCTGACATCCTGTATACTCTACAGTTATCCTGAGAAAAGAAGCCCTATTAAACAACATTCCTTAGGCATCCGAATAATATCTGTCAGCAAAGCGTTCAAGGGTGGAACTGGGAGTCTGCTGCGAATTCGTTTTTAGGTGACAATTTTAAAAATAGATCACCATTACGAAGCCTCTGCCAGGTATAGCAATACACTTCCCCAAACACTGCCATTATTGCCATTAATACTCGAACAAGGACACACACGGTAGCCGAACATTAGCAAATATGAAATCTGTGATACTGTGGAGTGTTTACACTTTGAAGACTAGATACATAGATACATACATAGACAGTGTCGGCAGATAAGGGCCTATGGCCCACCTAGTCTGCCCATTTGAGCTTGTAAGTTCAGTTTGTTTTCCTAGAAGTCTATTTCCCCTTACCCCTGACCTCTAGAATTCCTTTGCCTATCCCATGCATTCTTAAATCCCGTGATTGTTTCAGCCCCCACCACTTCCTCTGGCAGGGTGTTCCACTTGTCCACCACCCGTTCTGTGAAGATTCGAACCCATGCTAGATGCTAGAATGCTGTGGTTGTGGGTCAGTTTTGGTACTCCTGCGGCTGCCATCACACACTAAAATTAACTTGATGACCCCCAGGCTGCCTGGCACCAGTGTCCATCTCTGTAGGCTACAGGTCTGTCAGTTTACACTGCAGGACAGGTGTAAACCTCCTGACATGTCACATGCACTTTTGCTCCACCCTCACCTGAGGCAATCACTGATTTACTGCACAGGTTTCTAGCTAATAAACCTTCAATTGCTTTGAACTGACACTTAACACTTTTCTTTCATTGTAAATGTGTCAACTGTTCATAAAACAAAACAATGTCAGTAGGATGCAAACAAAAAAGCTGCCCTTTCTTGCCACCAGCGCTGCCATTTTTAACAAGTCCCACTAGGCCAACAATGCAGTAAGACCCCACTGAACGTTTTTCTATTTCAAAATCTGATTAGATGGATTAAAAAGAATGCATGTGTGTCAGTGAACACAAGCCATTCAATCTTCTTTTCAAATAATGTAACTGGCTGGGTATGAGTAATTTAAGGTAGGTGTGTGGGGAACTCTGAGCGGGCACGTGCACATACTCTTTATAAGCTGGTATGAAGTATGCTATTTTAAAAATATGCTATTGAGATATCCATATATTACTGGATCAGAGTTTAAGATTCCCATCATTTACCATTTAAGTTTCAGCTCCATTAATTAGTGTCTTGGTTTCAGGGAAACCGTGTTTTGAGAGAATTTAGGTTTTTGTCCTGCTGATCAGAGACCCAGAGAACAGTGACTACTGCATCA
Source organism: Neoceratodus forsteri (assembly GCA_016271365.2). NCBI lineage: Eukaryota > Metazoa > Chordata > Ceratodontiformes > Ceratodontidae > Neoceratodus > Neoceratodus forsteri. The sequence continues at coordinate 1,600,245,447 of CM028131.1, forward strand.
TTGAGCCTTTTCTTATGAAGTTACTTTAATTATAATTTAGCTCAAATCTGGTTGCATCAGCCATTCAGCGCTGTACAAACCATGCTCCCTTGAGGATAACCTATTCACAGAATAGGGTATGGCCTTGTTCAATACAGACTTAATAAACACGTCCTATGTAATTACTGTAGTGACATTTTTGATTGAATACAGGAGAATGCTTCTAAATGTAAGCTTAGGTTTTTTAATGCGTGCCACCATGTTGGGCCACATGCCCTTTCGCACAGTCTGGTTGTATGGGAATACATGTGAACAATAAATGTAGTGTATCATTTTCAGACCACTCTAACAAAGACATTTTTTTTTTAAATAAATGCTTAGGTTGGTTACCCATGCAACAAATCTGCTTTTGAGTATCAATCAATGCAGGTTACAAAACTGTAAATGGTCTCCAAAGGCGTATCTACAGCTTAGCAAAAAGTGTACGATAAACTCGGACCACTATTTTGTGAGAATAGGGGAGCCATCAAGCTTCTTATGAGAGTTCATTCTGATCTTATCATTTGAGAATTGATCCTTGGAGCAGAATTGTTTGTTTTTATTTAGTTGTTTAACCAAGTATAGCACACTAAGCTGAAATCTTTTTTTCAGGAGCGACCTGGTTGAGTAAATTGAGTAGATTAGGACACTTCGGGTTCAGTGTGTGAATTATGATATATACAGTTCTGCTTATATTTAATGTTAGTATCTTTCATTCCTCTCCCAATGGCTTCTATACATCTGTTGGCTGGCTAAACCTGAAATCATAAATTTAATGTTATACCTTGTTGCTGTGGAAATTATAAGGTACCATGCAGGAATGCTTACCATGCAATATTTAGACCTGCAGCATTTTAAGTTAAAGGAAACGTATTATGTTCACAGAACAGTGTCCTCAGTAATAAAGAACAAATGGAGGAGGGGGAAGGGAAATGCCATGTAGGCTAAAAGATTTCCCTGTGGCATCACTTGCTATTTAAAGATCAACTTAAAGTAATTTTACCATTGTGTTAGCAACCCTTGCACTTTGGCTGTTCTAGTTTTCACATTGCTACATCTTGTATGGAGCACTTTTTATGTTGCTTGCACGCTTGTGCAAGAAACATAGTGCCATCATCCAAGTTTTTGGATGTGTGGCAGCCCTCTTCCAATTCAGTGTGTTTGCAGGTGCAGCCGCAGTTCTGCAATGGCTGCTGGAGCTGTCTGACAGCAGTCGAAAATGCAGTGGAGTACAGTTGAAAGGGGGAGATGCGCTTCAGTGAGCAGCAATAAGATATTGGCCTGCTCATGCATGCTCCATATAGATATAGATATAGATATATTATACACACATACACAGTTTGTTAGTACCTTTTTTGTGTCTACTTTTTGAAGACTTGCTGCAGTGGGTTTCAATTAGTGGACAATGTTCACAAAACTAACAAGGGTCCAAATATCAGTTTTGAAGGAGTCCCAGAATTTAGAAATGACAATTTGTGTGCTGCACGTCTGTCTCTGCTGCTCTCTAGGTGCCATTTAATTCGTGTCATTGATGATGGCAGAGAGGGTCCCTCAGGCAGAGCTAGTTGTGCACTCGCACTCATACACTCTGTCAAGCGGAGCCTTGAGTTCTCCTTCCAGTCACTCTGCCTCGGTCTCTACAGCCCGGCACTCCGTTCTGAAGCCAGGGAGCTCCTGGCAGGTAAACCTCTCAGCTCAGCGCCGCGACCAATTACCTCAGAGTCCGACTCACTGAATGAGCTATTCGTGACACCACCCCTGCCTTGCCCCACACACCAATAAGTGATGTAATGTTCAGACTTGCCCCACAACTTCCATTTTCTTCTTGCCACAACATTCTCACACACTTTCATTCTCACATTAATTATGTGCTGAGGGTTCACTGTGCAGGGTTTTGTGCTAACTACATCAACAATGATTACGTGAACCACACAGAAGGAAAGTCATTAAAAAATCAACTCACTGCCTAGTAGAACATCTAAAAGGAATAACCTAATCAGACCAAGGGGAAACTGTTTAAGTAGGAAAGGCACATTAAGCCCAAGTTCGTTTCCAGGTTCAACATGGGCACACAAGAAAGATTACTGACTTGGGCAGGGTCACATACAGTATGCAAAGTGGGATTCAAACCCAAGTCTTCAGGTTTGCAGCCCAATGCCCTTCACCACTACACTGTACTGCCTCCCCAACCAAGTACTGCTCTTCAAGTTGGCCAAGGATGAAAGGGCAAGGAGACACTCGGTGGTTTGGGAACAGTCAAATGTTACTGAAGGGAGCAAGATTCAAGGGAAACAGTGGGGGGGGGAGACTCTAAAAGACAAACTGTCCCTCGCTGTCTCTGCCCCCAGCCATGCCACCCACTGCGCACCCTGCCTCCCCTCACCCCATACTTGCCTCCGGACTCCAGCGCTACGATTTTCAGTGGACCGGGAACACGTCTGCACTCTTCAAAGCCGACTGCAAACTGAGGAAATGCCAGTAAGCTGTGTTATGTGTGTGTAAAAAAAAAAAAAAAAAAAAAAAAAAATTTTTTTCCCAACTTTGCTGCATATCTGACATTTTGGAATTTTTGTAGCAATTTTCAACATGGGGTTTTGGGACACCTTCTCATGAATGCTCTCACTGTCATGGGTGTGAGTGGGGCCTGAAGGGTGATTTAGCAGTCACTGTGCGAAATAGCCTTTTGGCACCGATTAACGAAATGACACTGCCAGTGTTCATAAGGTGGGCTGTCAAAAAGCCTATGTTGAAAAATTCCTAATAACTGTTTTACAAGCGTGCGTTGCGCAGTTCCTACGCACGCTTGTAAGTTCACAAATTTTCAAGATTTTCAACATTGTCATTTTACCACACCTCCTTATGAGTAGTACAGCTGTCATTTTTCACATCTCTCCCAAAACGTGTTTCCGCCCATGTAGTGCACAATGGCGCAGTTGATGTGCGAAATCACTGTATGGGACACATTAAGAAAACCAGTGACACTGTTCATGAGCAGAGGTCTTAAAATGGTTGTTAAAAATTTGGTGACAAACTTCCTAAAAATGACTGTTTCACGAGCCTGCGTTGCGCAGTTCCTACACACGCTTGTAAGTTTGCAAATTTTCAGCATTTGCACTCCACTGACTTCCAAATACCTACACAGCACATACAAGCAAGCAACATTCGGCATTGACAAATGCTTGTTCTCATCCTGTTTCAAATTAAGTACAGTATTATAAACCTCAAGGAATGTTGCGTGCATAATCTCTCATTCTGATTGGGGATTATCCCGTAATGGCCTATTAGTATTCCTAGAACACAGGGCAAATTGCACTTTCTCAGTTCTACAGCTGTGTTAAATGAAAATATTATACTCTAATTAAATTCTCTCTACGTAAAATAGGAATGCCTGCGTGCACACACGATCCTTTACAAGTACAAGCAGCAACAGTTGGGCGATAGTGCACTGGGCTTTATGTTGGGCAGTGACTCTCCTGATAAGTCTTCATTTTGCTAAACATGAACAGCTATATCTATCTTATAGATTAAAGCAGGTTAAATCACGACAGCCAATGAGTTTATAGGTTTGCTTGTACCCATTGCACCCATGCACTTGGAACTTATTGCAGCAGCTTGCTTCAGGAGTGAGTTGTGGAGGCACGGCAGAGTTGTTGCCAATGAAGGCAGCCCATTTTAGGGCTGGTCTGTGTGGCACCAATGGAAAATCACATTGTCTGACAGCAATAGTAAACCTTGCCAGCAACGTGAAAAACTGGCCGCTGCAATCAGGGAGCACCCGTCAACAATCAACTATTTTGTGGGGCAGTCCCTGACTGCAGCAGCCAATTACAGCTGCATTGTGTGGTATCCCCTTTCAATAAACATGGCAGTGGCTTCTCCTTTGACCTCTTGCAGTCCCCACAGAAGCAAAGGGACAGCCGCCACCTATCAGTCCCTGTTAAAGCGGACGGAGGTGCCCAGTCCCCCTGTCGGCATGCCCCCTCCCCAGTTCATTTGCCAACTGAGGTAGCCCAATCCCCATTGGCATGATGCACCCACCCCATTCGTGTGCCGAGGGGTGCCCAATCCCCCCTCAGCTCATGCACACTCCCCTGCCCCAAAGCGTACTGTATGGCTGATGGGGGTTCCCAATCCCGGTCAGCTCCAGTAGCCCCACATCACCCAGGTAGCATGCTGGGAGCTCACCCCAGTGTGCTCATGCACTCTCCCAGCACACTGGGCACCCCCAGCAGCCATACAATCTCTATCCACTCCACTCCCCCCCCACCCGAAACATCCAGGTGGCATGCTGGGAGTCCACCCTTGTGCCAAAAGCTCCAGTGTCTTTTTTTTTTTTTTTAAACTGTCCCTCTCTGTTTGTGCCCCTTCCCCAACCCACACCCACCCTTTGTGCAACCCATCTCTCCACACCCCTTACCCACCTTTGGAGCCCAGAGCAATGATCTTCAGTAGACTCTGAACACCTGTGCATTCTTCAAAGCCAACGGCGAACTGAAGAAATGCTAGTACGCTGTATGTTTTTTTTTTTTTTTTTCAACTTGCGTAGTTATCGCAGCCTTTTTTTTCCTCTCCCAACATTTTGCCCCAAATTTTCAGCATGGGGTTCTTGGGACCCATCCTCATGAATTCAGTCACTGTTATGGCATTACTATGTCCCAAAAGGTGATTTCTCTGTCACTATGCGGAATCACCTTTCGGGACTGATTAAGGTGACAGTGTCACTGTTCATGAAGTGGGCTCTCAAAAAAACTTGTGTTGCAAATTTGGTGAAAAATTCCAAAAACGGACGAGTGTGCATTGTGCAGTTTCCATACACACTAGTAAGTTCTCGAATTTGTAATATTTTAACTCCAGATTTTCAACATTGGCATTTTTTTCACACCTCCTTATGAACAGTACAGCCGTCATTTTTCACATCCTGGCCAAAGTGTTTTTGCACTTCTGGTGCAGAATAGTGCAGTTGCTGTGGGAAATCTGTATTCAGGACAGATTAAGAAAGTCTGTGATACTGTTCATGAGCAGAGGTCCTAAAATGCCTGTGTTGAAAATTTGATGACCAAAGTTCATAAAATGTCTGCTACGAGCATGCATTGTGCAATTTCCACGCACTTGTAAATTGACAGATTTGTAATTTCCACCCAATTTTCAACATTGCCCATTTTGCAGACCTTATGAACAGTACAGCTGTCATGTTTTTGCATCTTGCCCAAAAAATGTTTTCACAACTGTGGCACAGAATGGTGCAGTCACTTTGTGAATTAAAACTTCGGAACAGATTAATGAAATCTCAGTGTCTGTTTGAGGGGAGGTCCCAAAAAGCCTATGTTGAAAATTTTGAACAAAAATACCAACAAATGCCTGGGGTGTTAGGGTTTTCAACTCTTAACACCCCACCCAGTATAGACAGACAGGCATTGAGGGTATGGCTTGGGGTTCTCGTCCATAATGCTCACGCCATTCCACCCCACCCTGCAGCCACTGACCAGCACTGAGGTGTACCTTGGGGTCTTTGGGGTGAACGCTGGGGCCATTCTCCTATACTGTACTCATCTCACCTTATCTCCTTGTGGAATGGGGCGAGCGTAAGAACCGAATACCCCAAGGCACACCGTGACACCCAACACTGTATGCAGGATGGGGTGAGGTGGAATGGTGTGAGCCTTATGGCCAAACCAAAAGCACACCCCAGTGCCTGTCCATCTCTACAGGGTAGGGGTTGGGGGTTGGTGTTAGTTCAGTACTTCACTGCCATTCCTGTTACGCATTGCTCCAACTCCTGCACTACCAATGCCAATACCAGCAAGCAAACATTCAGCATTGACAAATGCTTGTTATACTGTCTATTCTGTTTTGAGAAAGTAAGGGGAAGACTGTTCCATCTATTCAGGTCTGCAAATATTTGCTGAAACAGGGGAACCTAAATCTCAAGTTTTGTGACCCAGATGCCCAAATATTTGATCTTATTTGATAACCATTTAAAAGGAACCAGCTCTCAAGATTTCCTTTTATATGTAATACTTTTGTCTTTGTTCACTTTGAACCCTGACATGCTTTCATATTTTTTCAATAATTCTAAGAGAGGAGGTATGGAGCTCTCTGGGTTATCCACGTATATTAGGGTGTCAGCATAAAGTGGTGATTTGCATATGTTAGTCCCTGTTATACTCTTAATACCGAGTAAGGTACGTAAAGCTTCTGTCAATGGTTCAAGACTCTGAGCGAATCAAAGCTGGGACAGGGCATCCCTGTCTAGTACACCTTTCTATGTTAAAGGATTCCGAAATTGTCTCCAACTCTAATTTTGGCCTCGGCTGTTTAACATAATTGTATCCACTTTAAGAAGTCTCTCTCCCCCAAAAAAATATCCCCATGTTTTCCAATACCAATATCTGGTATGTCCAGTTTAGCTGATCAAAGGCTTTTTCGGCATCTAAGAAGATTGCCAACTATGCTGTTTCTGTGGGATTGCTATATGCCATTATATTCAGCAGTTTTGTAATTGTCTGTCTGAGAATGAAACCAATCTGATCTACGTGCACTAAATATTCCATGTACTTTTGTAGTCTTGGGGCTAACAATTTAATTAGAATTTTTATGTCCTGATTTAACAGGGAAATGGGTCTGTAGTATTCGCATTTGTTTCTTGGTTTTCCTGGTTTGGGCAGGACTATAATTAGAGCTTCTACCCATGTCCCTAGTCTAGATCTTCTGTCAAGCAGTCATTAAACGTTTGGGCTAAAATTGGAGACAAGGTCCCTTTAAGTTGTTTGTAAAATTTGGCACTGTACCAATCAGAACCTGGAGATTTTCCTGTCTGTAGCATTTCAATTACTTTTTGGACTTATTGAGTTGATTGGTATGTTTACGGCTTCCCCCATTTCAGTTAATTTATGCATTTTTAGCTGCTGTATGAAGTTTTTTTTTTCTGTAACCTCATTTTCTCCTTTCTATTCTGAATATAATTTTCTATAAACGTTTAGAAATTGGGCAATTTCCTTTGGTTTGGTCCATGGGCTATTCAGATCCTCTAGCAGCTTGAGCTTTTCTCAATCTATAAGCTAATAGTTTGGAAGCCTTGCCACTTGATATTTATGGCTGAATCTTAATTTACCTTCTGTTCTCTCATTTTCTGTTTTATGTAATTCTTTAACTTCAGTAGTTCCTTATATCTTAGAATTTTGAGGTTTCTGTTTGTGTAATTTCTCTAGTACGCTTATCTTTCCTAGTAATTCTGTACCTTTTTTCTTTAGGCCAGCTCCATAACTAATTAGTTCTCCACGTACCACTGCCTTGACTGCTTCTCAGATTGATAAATTAGAACACCCTTGTCTGTTCACCTTAACCACCTCCTCTATAGTCTCCCCCAACATCTTTATCAACATTTTACTATTTAATAATGAGACATTTAATCTCCATTCTATCTTCTTGCTCGGTCTTCAAATTGAGACTGGTGCATGGTCTAATAATGTAAAATTGCCGATCTGGAAATCCTGTAAAATTATTGCTTCTGTGTATAGAAGGCATCGATCCTAGAGTATGACCTATGGGCTGGGGAATGGAAGGTGTAATCTCTCATGTGTGTTCTCCAAATATCCTGCAGACCTTGCTCCTGGGTTAAACTTTTTGTTGCTTGAGCATTTATCCCTGTGTTGCCAGATGATCTAGCCAATCGACTGTTTCTAACGGTATTGAAATCTCCCCCTAGAATTATTTGTCCTGCTTGGCAGTCTATTTTGTGTAACACTTTACTTACAAAATTTTCTGGATTTTGGTTGGGGGCATAGAGATGTTCACTAAATGTATTTATATCCCTCTTGGATCTCCCGTGACCCTTACAAATGGACCAATCATCCCTGTTTCTACTGATGTTTGGAATGGCAAGTCTTTTTTTTTTTTTTTTTTTTTTAATATTGCTACTCCTGCCTTCCTGGGATCCGAAGAAACTGCAGACTCCACCCTACCTACCCAGCCCTTCTTAATTTATGTTCTATCCCTGTTTGGTGTGTTTCTTGTAAAATAAGAAAATAAAAATACTTTTCTCTCTCCCCAGCCATTTCAATTCCCACAGCAATAGTTCTTTGCACTGGAGAATGTATACTTTCACATTGTAAGAAATTATTTTAATATCCCTCATTATTATGTTCTATGTTCCCTGGGTTTTTCCCCCTACCTCTCTTGGCTCTGCTCTCCCTTCCCTTATGCCTGGGATTTTAGCTATTGGTGGTCTCCCTGTTAGTCCAATCTCTCCTCTTAAAAAGCTTTCTAGATATTTCAGTCCCTATTTTCTGTATCCCCTACCTTAGGTTCTGTGTTCCTTATTTTAACCTTTTGCCTTGATGTGAAACATCGACTATGTATTTTAAATAAAAAAAAAAAAAATACACATACAACACATTGTACCAACATGGTAAACTTCTCTTCGCCCCAAAAAAAAAAAAACTAGGGGGCAAAAGAAAACTCCAACAGGATTGGCCCAAAACTTTGAGTTCTTCCTAGGTTAACTTCTACTCCAGAAAGGCTGGTAAGTCAACCTGTTGACTCCCCTCCCTATGCATAGTTGCCTATGTAGGCCTGACATCCCTCCCCTAAGATGTTCTCTAAACAGAGAATAAACTCCCTGTCAGGATAAACTTTACGTCACCTTTTGTGCAAGGCTAGTGAATAAAAGATCAGGTTTCCCTCCCTCCTCCCACTTTGTTTCCAGTGGGCAATATATTAACACTCATCAGTTTCTTAGCTGTACTGTTCGTTAAGCAGGCCGCTGATAAACTATGTAAATCTGTATAGTTCTTCCTTTGTCTGTCCTTTGCCCGTCCCTTTGGCCTGTCTATTCTATTTTTGCATCCTTCTGTTTTGCCCAGTATATTTACCTCCTCGTGTTCTAAGCCTATGGATCTACCTCCAGATTAGCAACCCTCAGATGTGCCAGGGTCTTGCTATTTTCTTTATTTTAAGCCATTCTGACTAATTCTGTCCTGGATCGCTCTGATTACTTGCCTGAAGCTCTGATCTTTTCTTCTTACTCTCCTATCTCCGGTATCTTTCTCTCGCAGTTCCATGTGGTGTAAGTCCTTCAGATCTCTGGCTAGTCCTTTTGGAAATGTTCCCGATGTGTCTCATCCAGTTTTCCCCTCTGGTTCGGCTCCACGATTAATCCTGTATTTTTCGTTCCAATTCTTCCATTTCCAAGTCTGGTAGCTGGATTTTCCACTCCATTAGCAGCAGTACCACCTCCAACAGTGATGCAAAAATTTTCACTTCCTCTGAAGTGTAGACGTTCAGCTTTGCTGGAAAATTTAACTGCTTTAATACCCACTTTCTCTTTTCTCTAATTATTCTCTGAATCCTTTGCGCCTCTGCTTGTAGGGATGTAGAAAAATGTTGTGGTTGAAGAATATTTGAGTGCCATTGAATTTATTATCCTTTTGTATACATGCCTCCTGAGGTATATAATCCTTGGCTTGATGAACCATGCGCACAATTATTGAACGTGGTCTGGTAGACGGGTTAGTTGGCCTTGGGGCCCAAGGAGCGATGAGCCCAATCCATTCATAATGAAAGGCTGACGGGAGAGTGTGGGTCTAAGGATTTGCTGTACGAAGTTCATCAATGAAGGGAACCCTTTCTCCGCTCCCTTAGGTACGCCATGCAGCCGAAAAGTTATTCCTCCTCACTCTATTCTCAAAGTCCTCCATTCTGATACGTGATCTGTCTTGCTTTAATAAGCATAGTAGAAGCTCACTCAATGTGTCTTGAGTTTCTCCCACCTGAGATTTTGGCTGTGTTCTGTTACTTGTTTTTTTTACATTTTGTATATCTTGCCGTAGATCAGCTACTGAGGACTCTATTTTCTGGACAGATTGTAGAATTTTAAAGTACGGCTAGCCTTTCTAGAGCGTAGACTATCTTCTTCCATAGAATCTGAGGATTCTAATGCTGTGCATGTTCTTGGGGTGCAGGCCACATAGCTCTTTATACTTGTCCCCAGCTTTAGTTGTTTGCTGTCAATGGACCGGTTTTCAAATTTGTCAGTTTCCTTTAAGTGGCATACTCCGATGCAGCTGCCGTTCTTTCCTTTTGAAAAGGTTTCTTTGTTAGAGAGGAATAATTTAAATCTTTATGGTCAAGGTGAAGGAGCTCTAGTTTAGCCCTGGTCTCATTTCGGTGACATCACCGTAAGTAAGATATTTGATTTAGATTTTATTTTTTCAGACTTGATTGCATTTCAGTCAACATTTTTGTTTGCTAGATGAAACATTTTAGAGGGATTTAAAGACTCTATACACCTGAATCTAAATGGTGTGATTTAAATGCTTGTAAAATGCATTGTTTGTTTGTCAGTGGCTCAGTAGGTAGCACACTCACTTCTGAGGCTGGGAGATCAGAGGGCTGTGGGTTCAGTTCCCACATCTGGCACTTGGGTTAATATCCAAGTACTGACACTGCAGTGCAGCATGAGGGGTGCTGCACTTCTGAGGTGCCGTCTTTCAGATGAGACATTAAACAGAGGTTCCATCTGCCTGGATTGGTGGTAGTTCAGGTGGATGTTAAAGATCCCATGGCACTCACTGAAAAGAGTAGGGGAATTTCCCCGGTGTCCTGGCCAAATTTCCCTCATTCACTAAAAATACCACCAACAGCTTAATCTCGTTCAAGGTCAGTTGGTATTCATCTGTATCCCCCTCCTCCGGGTCGTGCCTGAAAATAGGCAGGATTTGTGGTACACTTACCTGGTCAAAAAACTAAATAAATTTAAATGAGAACTATAATTAAATGGTTGGTCATTTTCCACTATAAAACCTTTTTTTTGCTTTTTGTTTCCAGTTTTGCTACTGTTGCATCTCTGCAGGCTTTTTAATCTAGTGGGTGGTTCTGATTTACACACATAGTAAGACCATTTTAAAATTGTGAAATGTATATAAATAAATCTGTATAGTGTAGTGCATTTTTACAGGCTAAGAATATCTCCTGCTGTTTTGGTTGAGAGGACCGCAAAGCTAAGCTAAGCAGTTATATCTGACCAAAACAGCCCAAGATGAAGTTCTTATCCTGAAAGAAATGTACTTCTCTCTCCTATAGCTGGTCTCCAGGCTCATAACTAGTGGGAGGTCCTTCCTGGTACCACGAGACAGGCGGGAGAAAGATCTCTGCAGGGGAACCAGACCCTCCCCTCTGCTTCCTGTAGCCCTTGGTTTACTGTCTGTCGAGAGGCAAGTTCTCTGCAGGGGCTCTGTCGTGACAGAGCTGAAGCCAGCAAACTAAGTGCTGATTATGTTTTCTAGTAGAGGATTTTCACTCCAGCTTTACCTCTGAGTTATTTGGGGACCTCTCTCAGCCCTGCATTCTGAACAGATGGGCTCCCCATCTCCCCTTCACCATTCCCGTGCTTTGAGGAGCTTGTGCCTTCCCCCCACTAGGCAACTTCTTTGCGGGGCATGACAGGACTTTCCAGGGGCACAAATCAACAAGCACAGGGACCCAGTCTCAGCCGGGAGTGCTGCACAGACTAGCTCCCCAGCTTTTCTCCATTCTTCCCGTGCCTTTCAGAAGCTCGTGTAGCATGCCCCCAACCTCCGTAACATCAGGACTCTGGAAAAGGGGGCTTAATGGCAGTCAGCAGATCTGGCCCGTGGAAGTGCGAAGCTACAGGATGTCTGTTTCTTGACTGGGAGACCAAAACTTGGAAGTCGTGCTTCGTTCTTTAACGGCCCCTTTAGCACAGGCTGTGGATGAATCCCCTTGTCCTTTGGCTTATCAATGGATGTCGGGGGGGGGGGGAGCCAGTCTGAGTGTTTCTGCTCCTCTACTAGAGGTATTGCGATGAACCAGCTCGTTGTTGGAACTGATTATAATCCTGCCAGGAGGCATGCGGGAGAGGGGAAGGTCAAAGTTCTTGATGCATCGTCTAGCGCATGCTAATTCCCTTTGCTCATCTATGAATCAAGCACCAGACACTACTGGGAGAGGAATCTTTAAGCACCTGCATCTTGGAGCCCCTGGCACCAAGCCCATTGGGGCTTATTCATTTAATCCACCTCTTCCCACATTTTGCAACTAGGTGAAGAGTGTCTGCAGAGGCCTATAAGGAGCATAGTAGCAAAGTCTGATTCTTAGTGAAAGGGGGCTCAATTGACACCACTGTGTCCTCTGCTGAGGTGGACAAGACTTCAGGGGGCTGAAAGTGCCACAAATGCCAGTCTCCCCCCCCCTTTCTGGCCACCTTCGCCAGCTTGCTATGCCAAAAGTGCCTCGGCTACAAGGTCTGAGGAGATCCTGGAGGCATTCACCTTACATTCCCTGGAGAACCAGAACCAGTCCCAGGCGCCGGGGCCCAGAGTCTTCCTCAAAGGGGCATCATTCATTGCCCACAGACCTAGCCCTAGACTTGCTTAAAGCTTAACAGGGCCTTTGCCACTGCTCCTGAACATCCAAAGCCAGTGTTAACTCACGTTGGCCACCAAGCTGGCAATGACCTTCCCATTCCTCTGGCCATCAAGGACCTCCTGAAAGAACAGTGGTAGGGGCCAGAAAGTTTTAACCCCATCCCATGTTTGCTCTCCAAGCAGTTAAAATTTGATAAGAAGCTCTCTAAACAATGACTAGACTGCCCCAGAATTGATTTCTTGACACCTAGCCTTGCCAAGAAAACTGTTATCCCAAGAGGGTGGGGCCTTTCTGCAGGACCCAGTGGACAAAAAGGCAGACCAATCCCTCAAGAGGGCATTCCAATCCACCGCAGCCTCCCTCAAGGCAGCTACAGCCAACCTGTTCTCTGCATTATCATGTGCCACTGACCTGGCATTCTAGCTTGCTGATGAGCCAGTTAAAAACAGATCCACTCTGCAGCAACTACAACTAGTGGGACTAGTCTCTGCCTTATCAGCTGATGTATCAGAGGAGGCTGTCAGATGTGCAGTAAGAGCCATGTTTTGCCAGACTTCAGCTTGACTAGACCTATGGCTATGGGCATGGCAGGTGGACATGTCCTCAAAGGCACACTTGGCGAATGCCTCCTACGAGGGTGGCCTTCTGTTTGGTTCAGCTCTCAAGGAGGTGGTAAAGAAATCTGGAGAATCTGCGAATGTTTGAATGCCAGAATCCAGGGGTAGGAACAGACTCTGATCGTCAGGATCCAGACAGAATTTTCGAGCCCATAATACTAAAGAGGTCAAAATAAAATGACTTCTGGCAGATGACCCTGGTTCACCGCCCACAACCAGCATGGCTTCAGGGAAGGGAGAGGCAGCTTCTGAGTTGCTGGAGAAGCCATAAAGTCGCAGTGAGGTTCTCCGTACCCTTCCCTGAGTAGGGGGCAGGCTTTCAAGCTTTCTCGAGGAATAGGTCTGCACCACCACAGTTAATGGGGTGCTAGACATTGTACGTGAGGGCTGCTCCATAGAGTTCAAAGCAAGGCCCCCATTACCCCATTTAGTACCCTCACCCTTGACCAACAGTAAGACAAAAAGGATGGTGATGCTTCAAGTAATCGCATACCTTCTACAGGCATGAGGAATTGAACATGTGCCCAACACAGAAAAGAACACGGGTGTTTACTCTTGACGTTTCATAATTCCAAAACGTTCAGAAGGGTTGTATTGGACCTAAAATTTCTGAACAGCTTTGTCTACCACAGGACATTCAAGATGGAAACCCTCTCATCCATCAGGGAGAATATTTGGCCTCTATATAGATTTGCAAGATGCTTGCCTGCATATCCCCATCTCGGCTCGGACAACCAGGGATCCAGTTCTTTCCCCTACCTGGATGACAGCCTAATCAAAGCCCCTCAGTATGATCAAGCATCTCTAGCAGTGACTGAGGTCATTCAATGCCTCTTCTCTAGGATTCCTAATCAACCACAAAGCACTTTCTTCAGCCATCCCAGACTCTGAACCATCTAGGAGTGGTCTTCAAAACATCCCAGAATAAGGTGTACCCTATGGAATTGGAAGTTCAGGGACCTCCAGGCTCTTATCAGCAAATTCCAAGCGACCCAATACCTGCCAGCACACACCTTCATGCAGCTCATGGGGACGATGGTCTCCCTAGCACTCTGTTCTCTGGGCCCTGGTTATCATGCATCTCCTCCAGTTGAACCTACTCCAACAATGGTCCCAGTCACGGGACAGCCTGAACCAACAGATACAGTAAGTCTCTCGCCAGGTGAACATGTCCCTACATTGGTGGACTAATCGTTGCAACATCATAAAGGGTCTACATCTGGGGCATCTTCACCAGGTGAGGATTACTACAAATGCCGGCTTTCTGGGCTGGGGAGCTCATCTGGATCAGCTTTTGACTCTGGGCAAGTGGTCGCTGGTGGAGACCCACTACAGCATCAACATTCTGGAGATGTGCACAGTCCACCTAGCACTTCAGTTTCGAAGCACAGATCTCCAACCGGGATGCTCCCATCCTCTGTCTAACCACAATGGCCTACGTCAATCACCAGGGAGTCACAAAGAGCTCTCTGTGAATAGAAACCCTACTGTTCTTTCAGTGGGCAGAGCACTACCTGGCAAGCGTGACTGCCATGTACATCCCAGGCTAAGAACATCAAAGTGGACTGGCCAAGTCCAAAAGGATGTTCTTCCAGGAGAATGGGAGCTAGAGGATGGTGCCTTCTGCCTCCTCACTGCATGGTGGTGCCTCCTGCAGGTAGATCTTTTAGTCTGCTGACTATACTACAAAGTTCCACAGAGCTGCTCTCTAATCGGGGATGAGCTGACCATAGCACAGGAAGTCTTCTCTGTAGACTGGGGACATTATGATGGTCTCTATGCCTTTCCACCAATCCCACTAATCTTGAGTCGTACAAAAGATCACTCTGGATCAGGCGGAACTAATCCTGATATGTCTGCAATGGCCATGGTGTCCAGATGTCCCTTCAACCTCCTAATCTTTCTAGACTGCCTGAACCTGCTGCATTAGGGACTGGTGCTGCAACCCAGTCTATGCAATTGGTCCCCCTTGGCGTGCAGATTGAGCGAGAAACTCGAGGGTTTGGGTTACACACTGCCTGTCATTGAAATGATCCAATCCAGACATCCTCCCTTCTCCAAGGTCTATTAGTGTGGCGAAGATTTCTTTTCTGGTTACACTCTACCCTTGTTAGACACAAATCTCTCCCCACTATGCTCCAGTTCCTACAGGAAGGATTTGACAAGGGATTCCAATCGGGAACCTTGCAGGTAAAAGTCTCTGCTCTGGGTGCACTTCTAATGGCAGACTTGGGAGTTCTTGGGTACTCACCCTCATGTTGGACAATTCCTGAGTGGCGACGTTGAAGTGTACTCTAATAAAGCCCATCATTCCTCCTTGGAGACTCAACCTGGTCCTCAAAGCCCCCACCAGGGCACCCTTTGAACCCCTTAAGGAAGCATCCCTCCTACATCTCAGAATGAAGGTAGTTTTTTCTTATAGCAATTACATCAGCCCTATGCATTAGTGAGATGGGTGCTCTATCTTCCAAAGAACCATACACTGTTCACCAGATCATCTTTTCTGCCGAAGGTGGTGTTGCCCTTTCACTGCAACCAACAATTGAATCTACCTTCCTTCTGTCTTCACCTCAAGAACAAGGAGAGGGAATTTCTCACTCTTGACCCAAGGAGAGCTCTCAAGATTTGCATATAGAGATCAGAGTCCATATGCAAGACTTCATGTTTATTCTCGCCGTGGGCAGAATATGGGCAAAAAAGCATTGACTATTGCCAGATGGATTTGTTCCACAATATCCATCAAATACCAGAAGGTGAGGGTTCTCCTGCAGCCCAGTGAGGGCACATTCAACTAGAGCAATGGCCCCATCCTGGCCAGACTTCTGAGAAGCCTCTCCCGAAGACTTGTGCAGAGCAGCCACTTGGTCATCCATCCATACCTTTGCAAAGTTCTAGAAATTGGATGTTTCCGCCTCTGCCGAGATACTTTGGCTGCCGGGTCCTGCAAGCAGTGTCGGACCGGACCCATAAAGGACTACTTACATTTTGTCCCACCCAGGAAGCAAACGGGTGTACTGCTTTAGTATATCCCACTAGTTATGAGCCTGGAGACAAACTTTAGGAGAAGGGGATAGAAATTTAAATACCTATAGATTTTTTTTCTCAGACTGCTGGTCTCCGGGCTCTTCCTCCCAAAATTTTGGAAGTTGGCCATTGGGCCAGAGTGTTTTGAAGTCTGCCCTTCCAGGCTGCAAGTTCAGATTAACATTTTTCTTATTTCCAAGTTGTGTTCGTTCAGGAGAAGACTGCTTTAGAAGCACTGAGGGCTACAGGAAGCAGAGGGGAGGTTCTGGTTTTCCTGTAGAGATCTTTCTCTTGCCTGTCACGTGGTACCAGGAGGGATCTCCCACTAGTTATAAGCCCAGAGGACCAGCAGTCGGAGAAAGAATTTTTACAGGTATTTAAATGTCTAACATTATGAAGTAGCTTTACTGCCTCAAAGGAAACGGTGAGTGATAAATGTTGCAGAAATAACTTTTGTGCCCCCTGCTTACAGCAGTACTTGGTGTGTTCTGTCCACACAGTTTTACAATTTTGTAAATGTCCTTTTTTTAAACCATTACATGCTGGATTCAGTTTAAAAACTGGAAAAATAAGATGGGTGGCTGAGTAACATTTGAAAGCTGTAAACACAATGAATTTAGTGTAGTTTTGACAGCATCACCACAGTGAGGATCAGCTGATTGGAGCAGCGCAAGGTACTGACTGTACTCCCTCTATATAATGCTTTGGTCAGGTTGCAGCTAGAGTACTGTGTACAGTTCTGGAGACCTCATTTGAAGGACATAGCGCCGCTGGAGAGGGTCCAGAGGAGAGCGACCAGGATGATTCAGGGCATGGAGGGAGAGGCCTTATAAGGGTAGACTGGAAGAGCTTGGATTTTCCTCACTGGAGGAGAGGAGGGACAGGGGAGATATAATATAGGTTTTCAAGTATGTAAAAGGAGTAACCAGGAGTGGAACCAAGGAGCTGTTTAGGCTAAGGGGGGGGGAGGACAACCAGGGGCCATTAGTGGAAGCTGGAGGGGGAACTACAGGGGGAGCGTAGAAATAATTTTTTTCCACAGAGGGTGGTGGAGCCATGGAATGCGCTGCCTGGGAGGTTGGTGAAGGAGCGCACAGTGGAGGGCTTCAAGAAGGGGTGGGACGGGTACAAGGGGAAACTGAAACTAAAGACTCTCTTGGGGCTGGGGGGGGATGCTAGAAGAGCAGCCACTAGATTGCTGGCTTTCGAGCAGACAACAGACCATTTGGCCTATTATGCTGGCTTTTAGTATATTGGTATGTTACACAGGATAAGATGATACGATAAAGCAGCACAGGGATTGGCTGATAAGGTGGACTGATTTATAATGCAGTTTCTTTTTTCTGCTCTTCTGTTACAATGCATTGATGTTTTGCTACAGAACTTTGTAGTTGTGTGGGACTTAAACTACACAGTGAAGCTCCAAAATGCTGCTTACCACCAGTGTAAATCAAACACCCCGTCTATACAGGGTTAATAACCTCAGTGGAACAGTAATAGAATAAAAAAACATTCTACTGAGAGGGAAAATGACTCTGGTTCAGTGCAGTTATCCTTTAAGCTGAAAGCATGCCAAAAACTAGTGTTCATGTGGTACTGTGGTACATGAAAGATGTTTAGCTATGTCACGATAAAGCAGTTATTTTCCATTTTTTAATCTCTGTTGCAGGTCTCGGCAAAATTCAGAAATGCTCACATATGTGGTGGTAGTATTATACATGAACGCTGGGTTATTACAGCAGCACACTGTGTAGCAGAAATTGAAAGGTAAGTTTTTGCTGTGTTTCATGTCCTATTTGTTGCTACATTTGTCTGTTTACACTGTTAAAACTTGCACAACTGTTTTTTTGTACCTCTGAGGTATCCTTTTCACTGTTCTGTTACTGTATCATAAACTGCATCATTTGTGCTGCTGTCATCTACTTGTGGTACCCGGGTCATACATGAAAGACGGCTGGTTCCATTGTACATACCTGATCAAGAAAGATAATAAATAAAATATGAATAACGCTCAGTGCCATCTCTGTGATTAAACCCCCAAGGTCAAAGGTTGAGGCATTTTTAATCTGCTGCAGAAACTGGTTATTCAGTTTATACTCTGGGTAATTGAAGTAATTACTGTTGTAGGACTAGGAGTTGTGGAACCTGCATTTTAAAAGCTCTGGTACCAGAAGGGGACAGTAAGTGATGCCTGTTTTGTTTCCCTCTTTGTTTGTGGACTAGATGTGGATAAATTATTGCGGACTATCCTAAAATGGGGATAATCCATGAAGGCCTCAGCATTTAATCAGTCACAGATGTATGTTATGCTGAGTATGCTTTGGCTAACTGAATGTTATTACTGTTGTAAGAGCAGGAATTTTGAACCCAGGATTATGAAAGTTCTGTGGTAGCTAAAGTGGAACGTACCTTTCTTGTCTTTTTTTTTTTTTTGGTCTGGACTAAATGGATAAACTACAGTGGG
This sequence comes from Neoceratodus forsteri, assembly GCA_016271365.2. Taxonomy (NCBI): domain Eukaryota; kingdom Metazoa; phylum Chordata; order Ceratodontiformes; family Ceratodontidae; genus Neoceratodus; species Neoceratodus forsteri. Next base: position 1,600,263,954 of record CM028131.1, read on the forward strand.
CATGTCTGAAATGTGGATAACCTATTGTAGGCATGCCCAAAATGTGGTTGTAGTAATTTGTGGGGTATTAGTGTTCTGTGTTCTGACTGGCTGACGAGGTACCTGTCCTATAATTATACATTGTGTTTAACATTGACGTCATCTTTCCTGTGGCTTAACAGAATGCTGTAAGCCCTGACTTCTGCAGTTCAGCCTTTTTATAAATTAGAAAATTAGGCCACTAGTTAAGTGGGTGGGGAGGGCAGCTTGTGTCATCAATGTCGTTTTGGCTTTCACTGCAAGTATGCAGCAGTTGTACAACTTTTCTTTCATGCATTTCATTAGTTGCTTTTGAAGTTGTTTGAAGTAAATCAAACCACTGGGAAAAAAAATTAACAATACATACAATATTTTCCCTTTATCAAAAAATTCCTTTTTTCCATTTGGGAACTTTATTTCCTTTTATGTTTGCCTGAAAACATTCCAAGTTTCAGTGTCCGCTTACTGCCTTTACAGTTATGAGACAAAGTTCCTGATTGTGACTATTGGGGAATTCGACCTGTATGCCGTTGATGAGGAAGAACAGAGCATCCCAGTAGAGAGAATAATTCTCCACCCCAACTATGACTCCTTTAGTCATTACTTTGATGTCGCCCTACTTTATCTGAAATTTACAATAACATTTGGTAAGTAATTCAAAGGAAGCTTATTATGCACACCTCCTGTTGAGTGTTACAGTAGACGTAGTAGATTGTCTTGCTGTAGCTAACATTGTAAAGTGTTCCCTCAATGATATGCCTGTGATTCACTTATTAGTGTTGCTTTTCATTATCCACAGTCCTTGATAATTCATCCACATTTTTATCTTGTACAAAAGTGGGCCAATTGATTGTGCCCTGTGCTGTGGTAGATAGATGGCAGATAGCTTCACATAGTTGCAGCTCTGCCATTGACATAAGACCTCAATCAAATTTGCAACATATATAGCAACATAGTATTGTGACTGCAGAAGTGACTTGGTCTGTCTTGTGTGCTCCTCTTGCCACACAACATTGAGTATGTAAACATTAAGCCACACCAAAGGTGGCAATTATTGTATGGGTGGGAGGGTGGGTCCAAGTGGTAGTGCCCATAGTGTCCCAACCATGTATTAATTGCCCATTAGTTTCACCTTCAGAGTGGCATAATAGTCTTGTAACATGGTGATAAATTATATTGTAGTACCTCAAAGCTGGGGGCACAACAAAGAAACTGGGACCCTTTTCCCCACTTGCACAATTTTTATTCTTTTTTTTCTCTCCGTGTTCTCCTCCCCAAAAAAAAGTTCCTTTGTTTCGTGCTGTGTGGTGCATGAAAAGGGGGGTCGGGGCACCAGACCCTCCCCCGATGGGCTTATAGTGGCCAATCCTCTGGCCAGAAGCCAGGATCTCCCCTGCCCTATAAGGGCTGGGGAGTGGCTGTGAGGGAAGTTGGGAGCACTGTAATGAGTGGAGGATGCGGGGAGCATGCACCAGAAGAAAAAGGGGACATGGATGGTGTCCATGGCTCCCTCTGTGTTGCTCCCCTCCAGCTTCGCTTCTTTTGGTGGCAGCAGCAGGGTCTATTGGGTGGAGTTGCGGCTCCCCAATGCAGCATGTTCCCCTCGGGTAGAGCCCCGATTGGCGAAGGGAAAGAAAGCAGCACACTGACTGAAAGGGTGCACCAAGAAATGGGTCCGGGTGGGGAAAATGCACCCAGGACCTTGGGTTCTACCGTCCTACATACGTGTCGACCAGAGAAGAGCCGGGTGGGAGCACAGCTCCCCGGCCATCTTCCAGACCCTCCCCAGCAGCAGACTGACTCTGGGCCGTGGTGGTGAGTGTGCTGAGCACCCAATTTTTATTGCACTCAGGCCACGGGCACTAGGGGAGTAGGGAGGAAAAGTGAAGTGAAGTTAAAGGGGCAGGGTGCCCAAGAAAAAAATACTTGAAGGGCCAGAGCCCTAGTAAGAATAAAGGGGGGGGGTGCAGTGGGCTCCCTGGGTGAGCTGACAACCTAAGGGGAAAGTGCACAGGCAGTGGACTGGTCGCAGAACTGGCCAGAGAGCACTGAGTGAGGTTCCCCTATAGTCAGAGGGACCCCAGAGAAGGCAGACGGAGCCAACAGTACTTTGCCTCTAGGTGGGTAAGGAGTAGGGGTGCCATGATTTAAAAGCCCCCAAAAGGAGGTAAAATTAAAGATTGAGGCTCCACCTGAGTTACAGGGGTAGCAGTATAGCCTAGGAGTGGGTGCCTTGGTTCATCCTGTGCACCTCGGTTTGAGTCCCACAGCCTCCACCTGGCAGGCCCTCATTGGTTTTCATGAGGGAAGCGGGGCAAGGAAAGAGCCCTGTCTACTCTGACATGGGGTAGTTGTACATGCTACCGGGGGGGATAGCCCTATGGCCTAAGTGGCCCAGTACCCCCAAATTGAACTGTGCTGTTGCCTGCCTAGCGCCCCTAAAGACAGTATTTTCTTCAAGAACTGAACTGTCTTCCAGAAACTAAATTGTTTGCTGCTGAACTGTGTGATCAAATTGTGCCTTGGTGTACCGGACATTCTGTCTCTCCTTTGCCCGGAGCATCTTCACTAGAGCTTGACGCTGACACAGGGAGGCCCACAGCCCATCCACCAGCTGCAGCAGAACCACCTTCAGTGATGTCTGCTTGTGTTGAAGTCCCGCCACAAGTGTTACAGCCTCAGCCCTGTGACAGTAAGTGGTAGAGATGCTAGTGAGGTATCCAGTAGTGAATGGGTTCAGGAGCCACCCTGGCTCAAGCTTTAGGGACCTCAGTTAATATGCGTGCCCTTTTATTAATTTGCCGGCCATGTGTGCGTGCCCGTGTCACCCCACAGAGGTAGCTCGAAGATTGTTCCATAAGTAGTAGTCTTGTTGAGCGGTCATCTGGGGCTTGCACCTGCCAGTGGTTATTGCAGTGGGTCATCCAGGAAACCATCTGTCAACCAGAAGTATTCAGCTTCTTGCCTGGAGTCGCAGGGGATCGCCAGGTTCTTCATTATCCATCTAGCAGTGTTCCTTCTTTGCATGTTCACCCAGGGGATGCCCGATTAGGGCCTGTTTGTAACAAGCACTTTGTGGTGTCAATGCCCACCTGCTGATCAGCTGGAGCAGAGGAAAGCCGAAGCTTTATTCACCAGGCTTCATCATCTCAGCCAAGTGCACATAGGACTTGGACTCAAATGGGTTAACCCCGTCCTTGGTTTGATCAATTGTTGGTCCTAATCGTATTGTCATTGTTTATTTTGTTACCCTGTAGTGTGGTAGAAAACAGTTATCTTGATTTTATTGTCCCTGGTAAAAACTTCATGCATCTTGGTCGCTGAGTAAGCTTCCTGCCTCTCCTTCCAGATTCATCTGGGCTGTCCTGAATAACAGTTTAGGGAATCTTCAGGTCCCCTTCATTATAATTCAAGGATGTTGTGTGTATTGCTTACTAATTAAGGAAAAGATTTGGGTTATTACGTTCAAATATGTCGAATGTATTTTTGATCCAGCTATATAAATCTATTCAACAACTGATGTGCATAACAAAGCAGACTTCTGCTATTGAATATGCCTAGACTTTTTTCAGTTCTTTTGAGATTCTTAAAGGCAGATCTTACTTTCGAGAGGGCTCTTGCAGTAGGTAATTACATATAGGACTGACACACCGGCAGGACCCCACAGAAAAATTTCTAGCTAGCAGTCCCTGGCAAGGGACCGCCCCATGTCAGGTGACCAGCGTCAGGAGACATCTGTATAAAGGGGTGGTCCTGGATGCCCGCCTTCCAGTTCTTTCCCACCATTGGCTCGTGCAGAGCCTCGCAGAAAAGTTCGTGCTTCGTCAGCCCTAACTTTGAAGTTTTTTACTGAAAAACTCTATTTTTCGACCGTCAGTACTATAGTGTCGGTGTGTGTGTCGTCCCCACACCCTCCGAGCACAAGAATATGCACTGTATGGGCGCCTAACTACTGGAGACAAGGATGGCCACCCCAGTGCCTATTCTGCCTAGGGCCCTGATCACCCGTCGAGAAGTGCCAGCACTGCCTCAGTTTTAATGGGGCTACCCGGAAAAGGCAGCAGCAATCCCTGGAAGCCCATATTCTAAAGAAAATGAGTTCTATGGAGGAGCTCAAAAAAAAAAAAAAAAAAAAAAAAAAACTGAGGCAGGTGTCCACTTCCCCGAAGGACATCGGAAGGAGCGGCACCGGGACAAGGGCTCCTCCACCGCGTCTCCCTCGGGAGTCGCTGGGACACAGATAACATCCCCTCCAGGGGATCACTCCTCAATAGCTGCCTTGGAGGTTTCAGCGGCGGCCCGTCCGTCTGGCTCGCGCTCAGGCCTTGCGGGCGCCTCCAGGCAGTTGGAGGCCTCTGCCCCTGGTTCGGCCGCAGGCTCATGGCCTACCACTGTGGCCAACTTGGGTAAGCCAGACGTCTGCTCCTCTGACGTCCGACCCTCCCGGGAGACGCGCGGCCTCCTCTCCACCAGACCAGGCTGATCACTCTACTCGGCTTTCCTCTGGTGATGGCTCTCGTAAGTCGGACGTTGGCTCCTCCAGCGCCTGCCGAGGCTCGCCACTCAAGCCTCACGCCGCTCCGTCAGACCCATCGGCGAAACAGACGACCTCAGATATCTCGCTCCCTGGTTCCCCACAGCCTTGCTGCCGCCTAGGGAACCAGTCTCCCAACCTGACCCCAGGGATTTTTCTTCTCCATCCCTGGGCGAAGCCTGGGATGTTTTGCCTCCGTCAATCCTTCCTCCACCTGGAGTGCCAGACCGACGTCAGCTCACCAGATGCTGGCTCCGATGCCAGCCCCTCCGGCGCTAGGGCCTCCGCCATCGGCCCCGACGTCTGCCTTACCGACTCCGGGAGATATTCTGTTCTCATCGGGCTCTCCACTATGGACCCGCCCATGAGGTTCCCGGCCGGGCCATCTGCTCAGCAGCCCCCCGGCTCCTGGGTATCTTCCGTCTTATTAGACGCTGGTATACCTGGGAATGCAGTATCCAGTGCCACAGTACCAGATGCAGGGCTTCCCGATGCCAGGTTACCCGCAGCCGGGATTTGGATACATCCATACAGTTATAACCCGTATCCTTATCCCTCTCCTCCACCGGTGGACCTGCAGGAGACTCGGCCTCCTGGTGGGCTGAGGCAAAGGCTCAGCTCACCAAAGAGGTTGAGAGCCACCTTCCGGTGATGGTGCCATCCCAGGTTCCCATACGCCCGAAGTGGCACACTCCCTCACCACCTCCGGACTCCAGGGTTCTTCCTTCTGGATCCAGAGAGGGCCAGGACATGCTTCCCCGGGGACTTCCCAAGGGGTCCATTCCTCCCCCGGATCGGGAAAGGGAGTCTTTCTCTTTCATCCTCCTCTTCGCTGTTGGACTCCTGACTCTTCCCGACAGCTGCCTGAGAGAGAAGACGGTTTCGCCCATGCCAGCCCGGCCAAGGACTCTCTGAAGTTCTCCGGAGGATCCTTCTTTATGGAGTTGCTTGGAAAATCCAGGAGGTTCATCAGTGGCACTCCTGGAACCAGATCCTCAGCATCTGAAACTCGCTGAACACCTGGATCTGCGCGTGACCGCTCCTACCTTGGTGCCACCCTGGATAGAGCCTCACGCTGACCTTGTTACCACAATATGGAAACAGCTGTCTGCCTTGGCCCCACTTCCTAGGAAGTCGAACTGGCTATATCAGGCTCCAGAGGGTGTTGATTTCCTGGTTTCTCACCCTCATACTGACTCGGTCATGATTGGCGCTGCTCACAGCCGGTCGGCGAACCTTAAACATCTTAGCTCGTCCCCTCCTGATAAGGAATCTCGCCTTCTGGACCAGTATGGGAGAAAGATTTATGCTTCCTCCACACTGGGGATCAGGGCCCTGAACTATGTCTGCCACATGGGGGACTACCAGAAGGCCATTCTGACTCTGGCGGAAGCCAAACTGGACTCCTTGCCTGACTCCCAAGTCGAGCAGGAGTTGGCTGATCTTGTCCGCTCTGCTAGTTCGGCCAGTCTACACATGCTACGTGCGACTTACAATGCAGTGGACACTGCTGGGTGGAGCTCAGCTTTCGCTGTAGGCCTACAGCGTCATGCTTGGCTCCACATGTCGGGCTTGGTCTTGGAGGTGCAATCTGCTATCCAGGAAGCACCTTCTGGGGGTTGGTGCTTTTCAGCGGTGATGTCAAGGACATCATTACTGATATACAAGAGAAGGGGACGGCTCTGAAGTCAGTTGAGTCCATGTATCATCACAATCAGCAGCAGCACCATCCCGTTCGCAGACGGAATTGTCCAAAGGCGAAACCCAAGGGAAGGCGGGCCACACAACACTGGGCCCCCGCAGCTGCCAAGCCCCCCCCACCCAAAAAAGCAGTGGTTGCTTCAGCTGCAGTGCTGCCCCACACCACCCGACTCCTTTCCTCTCCCACTGCCTCCGGACTCCCCAGAGGAACCAGTAGGAGGGAAGGTAGGGAAGTTTTTCCCTCCACCTTCCAGGATGGGAGAGGATAACCACAAATTCTTGGGTGCTCCAGCTCATAGCAGAAGGACACTCCATAGTTTCTTCAGAAACCATCCCGCCACCCCCCTCTAAAGTCGTCTTATTCATGGGAGCATCTTCCTTTGGTCCAGGAGGAAATCTTGGCTCTTCTGCTGAAGCAAGGGATAGAGCCTGTACCCCTTCATCTTCAGGGGACTGGTTACTATTCCCATTTCTTCCTGGTCCTGAAGAAGACAAGAGATCTCAGACCAATTTTAGATCTCAGTTCCCTGAATCTTTAGAGTACAAAAGGTTCAGGATGTTCTCTTTGCAGAGCCTTCTGCCCCTCTTCCAGCCGGGTCAATGGCTTTGTGCTCTGGATATGCAGGATGCTTATCTGCACATTCCCATTCACCCATCTCATCGCAAATACCTTTGTTTTGTGTTCCAGGGGGACCATTACCAGTTCAAGGCGCTCCCGTTTGGTCTATCCTCGGCCCCCTGAGTATTTACCAAATGCCTGGCAGTGGTGGCAGCCCACCTGCGTACCATGTGTGTGCAGATTTTCCCTTACCTGGACGATTGGCTCCTGGCGGCCACGTCTAGGGAGGAACTCCTGCGTTTCCTGTCCCAGCAGGTTTTTGCCTGCCTGGGTATTACCATCAGCCATTCAAAGTCTCATCTGGACCCATCCCAGAGGCTACAGTTTATTGGGGCAATCCTCAATACGACCATGGGCAAGGTCTTCCTGCCTCCGGACAGGGCGGCCACCCTTCAGAACGAAATGTCTGTCCGACTACAGGATGGTCTCTGCGAGGTCAGTCCTTCGCCTTCTTGGGCTCATGGTGGCTGCTATCCTGACAGTACCTCGCACTCTACTAAACATGAGGATCTCTCAGTGGACTCTACGCTTTCAGTGGGATCAGCTGTGGATGACCTAGGTCACTAAGTTCTGATCTCCTCACTGATCTGAGACTTGCAATGGTGGATGGTTCGAGAACCTTTTTCAGGGAGTTAATTTCTTTCATCCTCCCCCCTCCAGACTCTAACCACAGACACCTCCGGCGAAGGTTGGGGAGCCCATAATAGGCCCTCATTGGACCCAGGGCTCCTGGTCCAAGCTAGAACAAGCTATCCACATCAATGTGCTCGAGCTTCGGGCAGTGTTGAATGCTCTCCAAGCCCTTCATCAATACATCCTTCCTGGCCACCTAGCAGTCCAAACAGACATGTGCGTGGTGTGGTATATCAACAAGCAGGGAGGGACTCAGTCCTACCCTCTATGCAGGGAGGCAATGAGGGTTTGGGATTGGGCAACACAACACAACCTTCACCTCATGGCAATTCATGTCCCGGGAGTCGACAACACCCTGGCAAACAAGTTGTCGCCCTTCTGCTCTGACTCACGAGTGGGAACTGGACCAAGGGGTCCTAGACGATATCTTCCAACTTTGGGTAACACCACAGGTCGACCTGTTTGCACCCCTCCTAAACACAACTTCCAGTCTTCTGCTCGCTCGTTCCAGAGCGAGGCGCTTTTTGGAGCGATGTTCTGTCTCTAGACTGGAAGGACAGATTAGGCTATGCCTTTCCCCCAATTCTACTTATTCCACGAGTCTTGCAGAAACTAGCTTCAGAAGGAGCACAAATGATTCTGATCACTCCTTTCTGGCCCAGGCAAGTCTGGTGTTCTCCAACAATATTCAGAGGATCCTCCTCTTCCTCTATCTCGAGGTTTGCTGACTCAGGATCAGGGGACCCTGGTCCATCCAGGCCTCAAATCCCTTCAACTGCATGCATGGCTCCTGCAGACCTAGCCCAATCCTGTTTTGGAGTGTCTCCCAAAGTGGCGGAGATTTTAGTGGATGCCAGAAAACCCTCCACCAGATCCACTTCTGCCATGAAGTGGAAAAGATTCACTATTTGGGCTGCTTCCAAGAATGTGGAACCTTTCTCCTGTTCAGCGGGGCTTCTGCTGGAGTATCTACGTCATCTGTTTGACCTGGGTCTCAGCTATTCCTCTCTGAAGGTACACATGGTGGCCATTTTGGCCTATCATGTTCCCTTCGCAGACGAGCCTTCTGCTCAACTGGAGGTCTCCAAGACCTTTCTCAGAGGGGTCCTCCATCTGAGGCCCCCCATCTGTACCCCTGCTCCCCCTTGGGACTTGAACTTTGTTCTTGAAACTTTACTCTTCCTCCCTTCGAACCTGCAGCTTCTGCGGATTTGAAGTTCCTTTCGTGGAAGATGCTCTTGGTGGCCATTACTTCAGCTCGAAGAATCTCTGAGCTCCAGGCCCTGTGTAAAATCCCCTACTTGATTTTTAACAAGGAACGAGTTGCTCTTCGCACGAATCCTAAGTTTCTACCTAAAGTAGTAGCAGTCTACCTTAAATCAGTCCATAGTTACCTGCTTTTTTATGCAGTACTCTAATCAAGGGGAGTATTTGCTCCATACTGTAGATGTTCACCGGATTCCGAGATGCTACACCAACAGGACAAAGGATCTCAGACTGATCAGTTGTTCGTCCCTTTTGCTCACCAAAGGGAAGGCAATGCTGTTCCCAAGCAATACCTGTCTAAGTGGTTGGCTCATTGCATCACTTTCTGTTATGACAAATACCACAAGACCCTCCCGGATCAAGTCAGAGGCCACTCCACAAGAGGAGTAGCTGCCTCTGCGGCTTGTTTCAAGAATGTCTGCGGCAGACATGTGCACTGCCACCACCTGGACTTCAGTCCATACCTTCACGAAATACTACAGTTTGAATGTTGCGCCGCGCCGTAGAGCAGGCTTCGGGCTGGCTGTTTTGCAAGGCCTCCTGTCTTGAGACTTGCACAACCAGTGCTACCTTTTTGGAGTAATTTTCCTCCCCCCGGTGCCTCTTTGTTCCAGACTGCTTGGGATTCAGTCCTATATGTAATTACCTACTGCAAGAGCCCTCTCGAAGTAAGATAGTACAGTTGCATAAGAACTTACTGTAACAGTAGATCTTGGAGAGGCTCTTGCAGTAGGTACTACCTTCCCCCTCCATCCCCCTAGACTTTTTCAGCTCCTTTTCCATTGAGGGAAATATCCGCTTCCCTCATCTGGCCTCTTTTGGCCTGTGGCGGGAAAGAACTGGAAGGCAGGCATCCGGGACCGCCCCTTTATACCGACTTCTCCTGACGCCAGTCACCTGACATGGGGGCAGTCCCTCGCCAGAGACTGCTAGCTAGAAATTTTCCCCGTGGGGTCCTGCTGCCTGCCTGCGTCAGTCCTATATGTAATTACCTACTGCAAGAGCCTCTAAGATCTACTGTTACGGTAAGTTCTTAAGTAACTGTACTTTATTTCACTACACTGCTTAGGTCTAACTTTGTTCGATCTGTTGCTGTGGCAATCTCAAATGCGCGATATCTAGAAAGTGATTTACATAATTCCTGGCGTGCTTAATGTGCTGTTCTTAATGGTCCAGTGTAGTCCGCAATGTTATACACACCATTCTGTCACTGCCACATTCGTTGTTTTATTAATGATTCAAACCTATGTCCCTACCATGCTGTCAATTTCCTAATATCCACGGTGACTGACTCACAGTTGAATGGTATCGATCGTTGCAATGTTGCCAATTCCATTGGTGCTGTGAGCTGGACAGTTTCCTACTGCTTTCACTACTGCCTTCTGCCCCATGGTCTTGTGTAATATGGTGGGTGGGTGTGATGGGTAAGGACTTCAGTTTGACTGCTTCTGCTCCATTTCATTATTGCTTTTTTTTTTTTTCTGTGGCACACATTGGTACTTCAGTTTGGGGACGGCATTATTGTAAAATTAATGCAGTCTCCAAACTATCACATGTGATGCCTTTGCTCCAATTGGTGTTCCTGTTTTCTTTCTCTACTTTTGCCATGTTACAAAACCAAATTGAATATGGGCACACATCCAGACTTAACAGTCAGCATGCTACCCCTGCTTGTACTGTGTATCATACTTCATGCCACTCCTCCTCTACTGCTAATGACAGCTAATACTAATGTTACTATTTCTGTTTCCCGTTTCCTGCCTTGCATGGTTATGCCTACTTCCATCACATGATCGTATTGCTACCCTGCTTTGTAATGCCAAACTGATCACTGGATAGTCCATCTTATTCTCACCACTGCTACTGTACTGTAGCTCTTTCAAATCATTCCTGAAAATGGATATCCACATGCCTAATGCACACTGACCTGGCAAAAAAGAGAAATCTGTCTAGTCCTGCTTTGAAAGCCTGTTAGTTTCCATAACATCCTTGGCTAGAATATTACACATAACTAATCAATGTGAAATAACACTTAATAAAAGAACTTTATTGCATGTTATTACAGCCACCACCTCTAAAGTTTGAGGGATTCTCTAATTCTTCCCCCCTCCCATTATCTGTTTCTCCCCTTTCCCGGGACCTGCTTGTGTCACAGTGCCCCAACCCAGTTGCTATAGTGCTCCATGGCAGGCCACCTGTCCGACCTGTGAACTGGTAGGCAGTGTTCATATGGAGTTGTAGAAAGCAGACAGAATCCCAGAGTGCATTGTCTTTCTTTTTTTCTGTAGTTTTGGACTACACCCATCCATGTCAGTGGGCATTTCTATCCCGTGCTCCCTGCTAGCGTTCATGCCTGATTTTTGTGTGGTGTTTTGGTCCCTCCTTCCCATTGTCTTAGAACATCTAACTGTGCTCGCACTCTCTTCTGTTCCCCTATCCTGCCTTGCAGTATACAAATGCTCTCATCTGACATGCCCCACAGTGGGGGGAAGTTCTCCTCAGGCTGATCAGTTTTGCAAGTACTGTTTGCTCCTCTCCTACCTCACACTTCTGGTTCCTACTAGCCTTTCTGTAATGGAAGACCTCCATAAGAAAAGAGAACCAGGGCACAGAGAATCCCAACTGAGGCTTGCCATTATCACGCTTTCTCCCTTCCACCACATTGCTCTTGCGCTTTATAAAAACTAATGAAATCATAAAAGCGGCAGTTAAAAAATACTAACAAAAACCCTACCGTTGGTGTAATATGCTGCTCTTTACACTTGCTGCACACTTGCAATAGACATTAACAGTGGTAGTGGGGTGAACGTGCTGAGAACTACAGATCTTGGAGGGTATCTCTTGCAGCAGTCATTCACCAGTAGGACTAAGTGGTCAGGCGCTAGGACCACATGGAAGCCTTTCTAGCTAGCAGTATACCACAAGGGGCAGCCCACCTGTCAGCCTATCCTATATAAGGCGGGCAACCCCCAAGCCCTCCAGTTTCCTACCATCGACCAGTGCCTGTTGTACCATGGACTCCACTACAGCCAATTGCCCCTTTTTTGTCTTCTCTCCTCCTCCCTTCTCCCCCCCCCTTGTTTTCACCATACTTTATTTTTCCAGAGGGCTGGCCTTGGGGTATGTGGTGCCCTAGGTGAACTTGTAAATGGTACCCCCTTGCAGGTCTGTTACCTGTATTTATTTTTTTTTGGGGGGGGGGGGTTGTTCTAGTGAGTGGTAATGGGATGTTGCATGTGTAGCATGCAAAACATTTTTGTAAAGAGCCGGAGTCTGGGGGTCTGAAACTCTGGGGGTTTTAGGTGCACTGCAATGTATTTTAAAGCTTAAATTGAAGATGAAACTGACAAATCCATACAAATATCTGTTAAATTCACTAACTATTTGCTGGTTTTTTTCTTGACTTTATGCATTACTACTGACTAATAAATTGCAGCACGGTAGTAACAATAACCAAACTGGCCATATCATTTTTTATCACCCAACTGTTAAAGTTGCACACACCACAAAACCCTTCTTGCAATGCCACATAGACAAGACTACTGTACACTTAAAAATCTTGTGATATTTTCATGACAGAATTTGCAAAGTGTGGTGGGGGAGACTTCACACTCTAATCCTACTTGACAAACTTTGCATTTTATGTTTACATATGTAACAAATATTACGTGAGGCCACAAGGTCTAGCATTATGAAACGGTGGCATGTTTTTTTTTTTTTTTTTTTTTACAAGGTCCCTTACTCCCTCTAAGCTAGCAATCTGGTCACCTCTCCTCATTAGCAATTACTTTTTTAGCTCAAAGTTAACTAAAGTTGTAATTAAAGTTTAAACTATCAAGTCTAACCGCTCATCTTATTCTACATTCCCTTTAACTGAGACACAGCCACTCACCTTGATAGTAGTCCATGGTGGTGGTCCTCTTCTCTCTCTCTCCTCCCCCCCCCCCACCAGAGTCCAACTTGCGATTGCTCCCTCTGCTGGTCTGACTGCCTCTCGGGATCAGAAAAATGAGGACTACTAGCAGACCAAGTCCAGGACCTAGAGGTTATACTCGGTGGAGGCCACATGACCCCTCTAACTTGATCAGACAACAGACTGAGCAGACACTTGCTTCTCTTCTCTCACCCCCCCCCCCGACAATAGCCTTCTGTCACCTGAGCTCACCAGGATGAAAATCTCCTCTTTTTGGACTCTTGATGGAGACCACCTTGCCCTTATCTGGCTGATCATCTTCAAGGCAGTCTCTTGCAGCAGGTCCTAACACATGGGATTATAGCCTCGGTCGTCCTTTCCTCTGGATGACTTCTCAGCAGTTGACCCTAGGGCACGCGCTCCCCCCAGCACTACCATGTGGTGGCTGTCTGGCAGGCATAAAAGGGGAGACCCCAGCTACTTTTTTTTTTTAAACTGCGACCTGCAGGCAACAGTCTCTTCTCTCTTCTCTCCCCCGGAGCACTGCTTACGTGTTGACAGTTTTACCGACTAAATTTACTACAAGTTCATATACTAATGTCTTCAGATCCCTTATTCACGAAAGTGTTCCTGTGATTGCAGAATCACGAAGGAAAACCAGTAAGTCTGTGTTGTCTTGGTCCGGACACAACTCCAGGGAGTGTCTTCTGCAACAGATTCAACAAGGCCATAAAACGTCTAAGGTTTTAACAGCCGAGTTCTCATGGAGCAAAAGGTTGCCCTTCTGGAGCAGCAGCAACATTCCACAACCAGAGAATACTAGATGCTGTCCTTGGGCTCACTGCTTTACAGGTGACCCCTCCATGTCAATGGCACAGGGTATTGGTAAGAAGCATTCATCAAAGACAGTGAGTCTCTACCACTCCCTCGTCGACTAAGGCTTCACGCAAAGTGAGTATAGAGAAGGTTGCCCCTATTGCATCGTCCTCTACACCTGCTGACTATTGTGGGCTCCTCTCTTCCCTAGTCTACTGCTTCTCCAGTGGTGGGTCCTGGGGTTGTATACTGCGCCACATTTGGTTCCACTGCCTGCACCTGTTAAGTCAGTGGTCCCAAGTCGCACTGTCCAGTCTGCCCCAGCTACTTCCTCTGGGCTGATGGTCATGATTGATGTCCAGGCTCAAGTGAATGCTATCCTGGACCTGACTTTGATCCCGTGCCCCCCCCTAGAGAGGGGGGTCTGTTCTGGTCTCTGCTCCCTTCAGCCAAGTGGACGGTCGGCTCTTCCCCTGTCTCCCTGAGTATGTACTCTCAGGACATAGACATGGAGGACCCTTTCCTGCAGGACTGGGATCTGGCTGACCTGAAGGATGAGGACAGCATGGACCAAAAGGATAACCTTTAGTCCTCCTGCCACTGCCTCTACTCAGGGGGAACCTACCCCTGAGCTCCCTTATTCTCTGCCAGATGACACGTTTTCAGACACTATGATCCACCTCAAGAAAACATTTGGATTACAGAGCACTGAGCAGGATGCTTCTAGGAAAATTGGCTCAGTACTTGGGTGTGCCAGAATGCCCCACTCTGGTCATCGTTCTCCCCTCCCCCTTGGTGGACGCCTTTTGAAGAGGCCGTCTTGGCTGCATGGAAGCAACCTTTCAGGATTTCCTCCAATCCTCGTAAGGCTGATGGGATTAATCTGGCTCTGGTGGATCATCCCTATTTCATGTCTCTGCCTCAGGCAGACTTGATCAGTGCTGCACACGATGGGTCCTCTAGGCCTTGGCACATGAGTGCACAGCTCCTGGATAAGGAGTCCAAAATATTGGATGTTATGAGGGGAAAAAGGTTTTGCCTCACCCACCTTGTCTATGCATATTTAATTACATGAAACACCTCATGAAATGTTAGGAGGAAATCCTAAAGGCCTCCCAGGCAACAGTTCAGTCCCTCCCGGTGGGTTCTGTCCAGGAGGAGCTGACTGTCAATGTCTACTGTGGGAGCTGTATGCTGCCTGCTGAGGGCCACTTAGGATGCCATTGACACTACAGCTTGTATGTCCTCTGCAGGAGTGCATCTCGGTGACATGCATGGTTCAGGGTGTCTGTTTTCTCGGGGTGTACGCCAATCTATCCTGAATGCTCCTTTTAAAAGGGTTCAGGTGGCCGGTGCACAGACCCGACATATTGAAAGCCTTACAGGACTCTGATCAAACCCTTCAGTCAGTACGTACCCTGTACTAACACCAAAATGGTGTTTAGGGGCTCCTCTAGGGGCTGCCCCTACATGGGCCATCCCATGGCTCAAAAACAACCTGCCAATAAGAGAACCTCCAATACAATTGCCAGGTCCTAGAAATGCTCAAACTCTTATATCCCTGCTGCCCCCCAGTAGGGCCAGCCTTCAGCCTGAATGTCATCCTCCGGTCTTGGGACTGGAGACCCTACCCACGGCTGTCAGACAAGTTTCCCTGCACCTGCAAGGATGGCAAGCTATCTCCTCTGACCGGTAGCTTCTGCAATTGATCACGACAGGGTGCACACTGGGGTTCACTGAGATGCCTCTTCCCTTGCCACCCAGAGTCTCATTACCCCCAGACCAAGCATTGGTCTTGCAAACTGAAATCGATGTTTTGCTCTTCAAATAGGCCATTGAACCAGTTCATCCTCTTCAGAAAGGTGTGGGATTTTACGCCCACTTTTTTCCTGGTTCCCAAATGGATGGAGGACTTGCACCCCATTTTGGATCAGAGGTCTCTCTCTAACTTGCATACCAAAAGTTCTGAATGGTCTTTTCCGATACTTCTCCCTTTACTGAAAACTGGAGATTGGCTCTGCTTTCTGGATATGAAGGATGCATACCTCCATATCCTGATGCACCTGGCCCGCAGACTGTTACTCCATTTCATGTTTCAGGGTCATCATTACCAGTTCAGAGCCCTCCGTTTCGGCCTTTCCTTGGCCCTGAGGGTGTTTACAGAATGCCTAGGGTCTCTACAACCCTGTGCAGGGACAACCTTTCCCTACCTGGATGACTGGCTCCTGAAAGCATCTTTCAGCCAACAGCTGTTACTCATGCTTTCTCGAACCCTGCAGTTTGCCTAGGTGGGGATAGCAGTAAACTATCAAGTCCAAAATGGACCCTACTGAATGTCTCCAATATATCAGAACTGTATTGGACACCACGGTGGGGAAGGCGCATCTGCCCATAGCTCGAGGACACCATGATTGCTTTGGCATGCAGATTAGAGTCCAGCAGATTAGTCTCGGCACAAGACTACCTCCACCTCCTGGGACATTTGACTGCTATATCAACTGGCTCCAATGCCAGGTTAATTATGAGGGTCCTTCAGTGGTCCCTCACTCCAATGGGACCAGAAGGAGGGCTATTTTGATGCTCTGGTTCAGATATCTTACCCAGCTCTTAGAGCTCTACAATGGTGGAAGTCCAGAGACCACTTAATGTGAGGCATGCCATTCCATTCTCCTGTCTAGAGTACCATTCTCACTATAGATGCCTCCTTGATTGGGTGTTCATCTCCTGCATATCTGGTCCCAGGGATCTTGGATGCCAGTGGAGGCCTTCCTCCACGTCGGTGTATTGTAGCTGAGGGCAGTTCTCTCTGCCTTGCATGCAATCGACACCCCCCCCCCAATTGCATGCAAGTACAATAAGACAGTTCTACGGTGGTTCACTAACTAAGTAAGGAGACGCACATTCCTACCCTATGCAGAGAATCTATGAGGGCATAGTATTGGGTGATCCAGAGCAATGCATCGTCTGGCAGTACACATCCCTGGGTTGTCCAGTGCCCTGGCGGATGCTCTGAGCAGATCCACTGCCCAAGCCCTCGTGTGGGGAAACCTTATTAGACATGCTAAATGATGACTTCCACCTGTGGGGCTGATGGCGTTGGACCCATTTGCTTCTCCAAAAAATGCAAGACTGCCACTTTACTGCTCTCTCGTGCGAAGTCCTGGAACTGTGTGGCAGGACCCATTCTCTTTCCTGGACAAGATTTCTTTATGCCTTCCTGCTCATTCAGAGTGTACTACTCAAACTGGTCCAGGATGGGGCATCTACGATGCTCGTAGCGCCATTCTGGCCAAGACAGACTGGTTCTCTCTACTTTCACAGCTCTCTGAACTGGATCCCATACCTCTGCTGATTTGCCAGGCTTTACTGTTCCAGATACAAGGCTCCCTGCTACACCAGGACCTTCACTCCCTCCATTCATTTACATGCCTGGCTCCTGAGGATATAGTCCTCATGCTTCCAGGTGTCCCCAAAGGTGACTGAAGTTCTCTGGGCTTCTAGGAAGCAGTCTGCTCCGTCTTCCTATTCCATAGAGTGAAAATGCTTCTCTATTTGGGTGTTTACACTGGACTTGAATCCTTATGAGTGTTCCCTTCCACATCTTGGATTATTTGCTCTCCTTGTCTGAGGGTGGACTGAAATACTGCTCTGAAAGTCCACCTTTCAGCCATTGCATTTCATTTACCTGTGGGTAACTTCCCTTTGTTAGTTACCTTTGATTTGAATGTTTTTAAAAGGTATTCTGCACCTACATCCCCCTATTCAGGGTCTAGTCCCTGTTTGGGATTTGAATTTTGTGCTTGACAAATTGACTAGTCCATTTGAGCAGACTGAATCCAGCGACCTCCGTTATCTTTATTGGAAAACTGCTTTTAGTTGCCATCACGTCAGGCAGACGTCTGTTGCATGCATAGCTCTCAACTATACCACATTACGAGGAATGTTCATTTTACTTCACAAAAGCTCTCTGTTCCACATTGTGAAGACGTGTCCCAGATTCAGTATTAACATTTTAAAGCAAAAATCTATAGTAAATAATGCAAAAAAACAAAGTCTTATTAATTGAATATTCTGAACATAAAAGCACATTAAGTGTTCTGAGCTTCCTAGGTAAAGATTTGAAGTGTTCCACATTTTGCTCATTTGTTTCACTTTCTGAGGCAATGTTCCACATTTGGGGGACTAAAGGTTGAGGGGTATGGTTGCACGCACTAATGTGCAAACCTCCATACCTGCAATTTCATAATGACCGGGTGTCTACGCACCAACCTATCCTTTTTGCCAAAAGTTGTTTCTGAATTTACTTTAAATCTGACCATTCAATTAGCAGTGTAGTTTGCAGAGCGTACAAATCCAGGGAAAGACCTGCTTCATACACTCTATGCATAGAACTTTAAGCATTTACCTTCTTCGCACTTCAGTTGCGAAAAAATAAGCAACTTTGTGTTCGCCCTTGGAAGCCAGTGCGTTAGTAATTCAAAGCAGTGCTGGTTCACATAGTTGGCCAACTGCATTACATTTATGCAAAATACAAAAAACCTCTCGCATGGCTGACTCTATGTCATGTTTCTATGGCTTTTCTGCATGGATATTTGAAGCCGCCAAATGGTCTAATGTACATACCTTCACCAAGCATTACAGTCTAGACATCGCTTATAAGAAGCGGACCATGTTTTGACAGGCCATCCTACAAGGCCTCCTGTCCTAAGCCCTAATGATTCGCTTCCTTCTCCCAGTGGGTATAATTGCTTGGGAACCTTCCCATGTGATATGACCTGCTACAAGAGATTGCCTTGAAGATGGTATGGTTGCGTAAGAACTTACTGTAACAGTAGATATTCGAGTGTCTCTTGCAGCAGGGCATGCAGCCCCACTCTCCTTCCCCCTTGCTGTTACTTCAGAAGGTTTCCTTGCTCCTGTCTTAAAACTCCACGAGCTGCTGCCTTGATTTCCCTTCTCTGTTTCCACTGGAGGCCTAGGAAAAGTGTTCACATTCGATCACCAGGATGGAAAAGAACTGAGTAGCTGGGTCTTCCCCCTTTTTTTTTTATACCTGCCAGGTGGACACCACAAGGTAGTGCTGGGGGTTGGGAAGGTTCCAGGGTCGACTGCTGAGAAGTCATCTGGAGGAAATGATTCCTGAGGCTGTAATCCCATGTGTTATGACCTGCTGCAAGAGATTCTATAAGATTTGCTGTTAGGGTTAATTTCTTGCGCAACTGTACTTTCTTGCTGACTGCAGTGCCTGGGCCTGCTCGACTGCATCCTCTCTCTCCCTCTAGCTTAAGTCTTTGGTAACCAGGTAAGTGCACTGGTCCAATGGACCGTTTTCAGGCATGACCCAGGCTGGCTGGATACTGCTCACTCTAATCCCTCTGGCTCCTCTGCAGTCACTGGTCCACCTTAGGCCCTATTCAACTTATTCAGGTGGCCTGGCCAGGCCCTGGGTGCTACTGGCTGCACCTTTTTTTTTTTTTTTTAATTCCCCTCTCCAGTTATTGGTGGTCTGACCTTTCCGGCTGTAACTTTTTTCCACTGACAAGAATCCCAGGCCTAATGAGACATCTCACTGCAATGCTGAAAGTGCGGCATGGCCCCACAGGCTCCCTGCGATGAGAAACCTGCTCCCACTCAGATCACCCAGTCAGACCTAGTTGTCCTCCTCCTCCTCTACCCTGGCATCCTCCAACTCTCTGGGTCCATGGTCCTCTCAGCAAGTCCAGACTCTACTAGGCCACCTGATCTGGTTCCTGCTTCTTTCTGGCTCCCTTGACATCCCTTCCAAATCTCATCAGCTCTGGCATCCCTAACAGCACACAGCACCTGTGCGCCTTCATGCCCCCTGCCTGCTACACACTGAACTCACCTCCCTCCCTCTAGTATGGTTAAACTCTCAATGGCTTGATGTCTTCTGACTTGGACTCCCTCAGTATTCTCTGCTCACCTCACACCTGCAAAACAAAGCTACTCTACTCAATGCTGCAGCCAAAACTGATGTAATCTCTCTGGTGCAAAACTGAGAGCAGTTGGGTGCGGGGGTGCTCGGCAGAAGACTGACGTGCTGCTCATTAGCTACACAAAATTAAACTGCTTCAATTGCTGTGTACAGGGCTGGGCACGCAGGGCACTCTGACTAATCTGGTGGACCATCTTCCCCAAAACAGCAGATTTGGCTATCCTTATTTTTCAGTCCAGATCGAATTTTAAAATGAACTGTTTCACAGCACCCCTACTGAATGGTGTCCTAGGTGGCTGCCTAGTTTGCCTATCCTTAAGACCGGCCCTGATTTTCCTTATTAAACTAAGTAAACATCACATTTTTTCAGTGTTTATTTCTTGTCTTCTCAGCAATCTTAACATCTGAATGCGTCACAAAGTGTGCCTGTGGCAAACACATCCCAGACAAGGATGGCCACTCTGCTTGCCTCTTCTGTCCAGGCTCTGACCATGATGTCCAGGCCTTCAAGGCCTGCCAGAAGTTTAACCCGGCCACCAGAAAATGCCAGAGGACCCTTGAGACACCTCCTCAAGCAGATTGCCCAGATGGAATGGGAGCTACAGGCCAGGAGCTCCTCTGCTTCCCTGCCCAGTCTTCTAACTCCTCATCCTACAAATTGAAGTCTTCAGAAGTATAAACACTAAGGACAGGGACTGTCCCCGGTCTTCCACTTGTAGTAGTCTCAAGGTTCCTCCTTGGACTGCTTCTGGGTCTTCCTTCCGGGCGGGGGTTGACCTCTGGGGTCCAGCATGCCCTTTCCCCTTCAGAACTGCTGGTGGGCCTGCCACCCACCTGGATCTCTGACAGGCAGTGGCTCTTTGGGGCAGGGTACGTCGATCCCTGCCCCTTAGCCTCTGCTCTTCCATCACTTTTCTGTGGGCTCTTAAGCAGGAAGCTTGGCTGGAACTACAGTTGGTGAGGGTGCTGTTGGTGCCAGTTCTTGCCCTGTCGCCCTGTCACCTGTGTCTCTGATGCAGATCTTGGTCTCTGGGACCTCTGTCGAGCCTACTCCTCAGTTGCAGGGTCAGGCATTGTTGGGTACAGACATCTCTTCGAGCCTGGTCTCACCCCCAAGTAGCGCCTGTGGGCCTTCACCCACACTGGTCATTCCCCACACACCAGTGCATTCTGCCTTGGTGCCACCTAGGCTGATGCCACCAAAACTCCCCAACTCACGAATTCTGGCAGGTCCTACACTCAACGCAGGCAGGCCTTCACTGCCTCTCCTCTGCCTGCTCCGGGGGGCACCTATGCCTGCCCTCTTTATATTGCAGCCTACGGGAGCAATGCCTGTGCCTTTACCCTTGTCTGCTAGACTGCAGCCTGGGTACCCATTGTTGCCACCTGTGGGTCTGGCACCAGCCTGTCCATATTCAGCTCCCACACGGCTGGCACCTGCTTGCCTGTATACTGCACCAGTTGGACCCCAGTCACTATACACCTATCCAGTACTTGAGGGGCCCAGTACCAGTGCTCATGGATTGCCACAGCCTGATTTCAGCACTCTGGACATTCATGCTGTCCCAGGCTCCCCAGTTGGCTTGCCTCAGCCCTTTCACCCACAGGGGCTTCCAAGGGGCAACACCTTGCTGGTTCCAGCTCAACCACCTCCCAGCATGCACCCTTTATATAGACACCGTTACTACTGTTTGTCAGACCCCTCCCGGGTGATGGTGGACCAGAGAACTGTACCTCTGAGGACGAGGACCACTCCGGGTCCTCCTAACTCAAAGGGGCTTATTCAGGGGGATAAAGGTGAACCCACTACCATCCCAAAGTCTCCGCCAGATGACCTCACCTGCATGGATGTCATGCGGCATATCCAGACAAGGATGGGGTGGGAAACTGAGGACCAGGACCTAGAGCATCGCTGTCTGGCTGTTCATCTCCACCAGCGTGAATCTCCTTCTCTCCCCCCCCCCCAAAGGGTCATATGTCACCAGGGTCTCTTGACTTCATTCGCATATATCCTTGTGGTGCCAAAAAAGCACACAGATTAGACCATCCTTCAATCCTTCAGGGAGCATCTGAAGGCAGACTAAGTTGTCAGTGTGGCTCATGACCACACCAAGCATCTGAAAAACTTTAGTGCCCTCCCTACAGACATGAATTTGAGGCAGCTGGACCAGGTGGGCAAGTGTGCCTTTTTCTTGGCCACCTTTGCCATCGGGGGCCCTTGACTACATGGCTCACATGGGGCAATACCAGAATTTATGGGACCAGGTTCTGGAAGTGGTAGTGACTATGCCAAACACTCTGCAGGTGCTGCAAACCTGGTCTGACAACTGCACTCGTGTTCTTCAGGCAGCATACAATGTGGAAGCCTCTGGACAAGTGGCAGCAGTAGGCATTGACCTGTGGCACCATGTCTGGCTGAGGGTCTCTGGCTTTGCCCCGATGTACAGTCCAGTATTGTGGATGCTCCTTTTGCAGATCTAAACTATTGAGATGCTGTCCAGGACATTGTCCGTTTCAAGACTTTGGGGCAGTCGCTAAAGTCAGTCCATCGATGTACCACACCCAGCCGAATGTGGTTTATAGATCCCCCTTTTGTCACTTCTCTAAGACAGCCCAGAGTCCTGGCCAAAACCCCGGGCAAGTGTGAACAGGGTGCAGCCCTCCCCATGCTTTCCTGTACCCCTCCCTGGGCAGCTGGGGTTCCTCTGCAGCCCAGTCAGAAGCTTCCCTGACCTCCTGACTCCTTGCTACCTCCTCCCCCTTCCCTTGGGTTTCAGGAGGGGCAGTAGTGGGTCGCTTCTCCCTTCACCTAGATCAGTTGAGGACCATTATGACAGACAACTGGGTGCTTCAGCTCAGTGCATGGGCACACTAGAATTTCTGGAGTGGCCTCCTGCCAATCCACCAAGGGCATCCGCATATCCACCAAGCCATGTCCCCCTCATAAGTGATTCAAACCCTGTTAAAGCCATCTAGCCTGTGCCTCCCTCCCAACATGGTCGGGCATACTACTCATTTCTTTTGTTCTCCAAGAAAGTGGGGGACCTCTGCCAATCCTGGGCGGTCCGAGCAGTCTCGGCTTGCACAAAGAGTACAGATGCTTCAGGGTGATCACCATGCGGGGCCTATTGCCACTGCTGCACCAGGGTGACTGGCTATGCTCCTTGGATATGCAGGATGCTTATCTGCATAGAAGTCTTTCCAGCCCACAGGATTTCCTCAATTTACATTTCATAGGGGAACACTGTCTGCTTCAAGCCCTGCCCTTTGGCCTTTCCTCGGCTCCCAGGGTGTTTACCAAGTACCTGGCGGTGGTGGTAGTGGCTCTGCAGAGGCAGGGATTTTGTTTTCCCCTACGTGGATGACGGGCTCTTGTTGGCTCCATCCAGAGATCACCACTTGCAGCCTGTTCCAGGCCCTGGGCATCACTATTAACCTGCCCAAGTCCTCCCTTACCTCCTCCTCCTATATAGGGGCTATTCTGGACACAGCACTGGGCAAAGCCTTTTTGCCTCCAGATAGAGCAGAACGGCTAATGGCTCAGGCTTGCCTTTTGATCCAACACCGCCATATCCCAGTGAGGAAATTTCTCAGACTCCTGGGGCTTATGGCCACGGCCATTACCATGGTTCTTCTGGCCAGGCTGCATGAGAATTCCCCAATGGACCTTACAGGTCCAGCATGTAGACTCCCTGGATCAACCAGTGTTGGTCCCTGTCAAGAAGGTACTTTGGTGGTGGCTGGAACCCAAATCTGTTTCAGGAGGTGACCTTTACTTACCCAGCCCCTCAGCAGATGCTCCGAGCCTCTGTTGGGGTGCCCATATGGGATCTCACCAGATGCAGGGGACTTGGTCAGCACTCGAACAGTATCTCCACATCAATATTCTGGAGATGTGAGTGGTCTTGTATGCTCTTCAGGCCTTCCAGACTGTTTTCCTGGGGTACACTCTTCAGATGGACATGTGCATTTTTTTATATAAACAAGTAGGGGGAACCCATTCCTACCCCGTGCAGGGAAGCAATGAGAGTCCGGTATTGGGCCACCAAGCAGTCTTCAACTTTCAGCTGTCAATGTTCCTGGGGTCCAAAACGTCTGGGTGGACATTCTGAAATGCTCATGGTCCAGGGCTCATGAGTGGGGAATTTCTGGCCTCTGTAGCAGAAGACCTCTGCAACAGATAAGGTCATCCAGAACTGGTCTTTTTGCACTCAACTAGAAAGTGCCACATTTCTGCTCGCTAGATCCTGGGCCTGGAGTTTCTGGCATTGCACATTGTCCCTCTCTTGGACAGGGAGGTTTCTGTATGCCTTCCTTCCCTTCCCACTCCTTCAGTGGGTTCTAATCAAACTCCAGATGGAGGGAGCAACAGTGACTTTCATTGCTCCCTTCTGGCCTCACCAGATTTGGTTTCCACTTATACAGCAACTGGTGGTGGAACCTCCCCTTCCATTGCCCCATGCACTGGCTTGCTCTTCCAGGACTGGGGCACCCTGATCCATCTGTACCTCAAGTCACCATCCACATGCATGGCTCCTGAAGACTTGGCCATAACCAGATTTAAGTGTCCACCAGAGTGACCGATGTGTTTGTGGCGCCCAGAAAACCCCTCCTCCAGAGCCACCTATTCCATGAAATGGAACTGCTTTGCACTGTGGGCTGCTTCACACCAATTGGATCCTTTGACCTGCCTGGTAGATCAGGTCCTGGAGTACCTCCTATCCCTCTCAGATTTGTGCTTGGGATACTCTATTAAGGTGCATCTTTCTGCCATCTCAGTGTACCATGTTCCTATGGACAGACGCACAGTGGCCCAGCTCGATGTGTCCCACACTTTTCTGCAGAGAATACTGTGCTTGAAACACCCAGTTCAGGATCATGCCGTGCCTGGGGACCTTAATTCTGTGTTCAAAAAGCTTACATTGCCTCCCTTTGAACCAGCCACATCTTGCGAGCTACGCTTTGTTGTTGGAAGGTATTGTTTTTGTTTGCCATTACTTTGGCTCTAAGGATTTCAGAGCTTCAGACCCTCATGAAAGGAGCCTTATTAGTCTTCCACTAAGACGGGGTGTCTGTGTACCAATCCTAAGCTTCTTCCTAAAGTGGTGTTAGTTTACTTTGAATTAGTCCATCCACCTTCCTGTTTACTTTCTGGAGCATTCCAGTCTGGGGGAGGCATTGCTCCATACCTTAGAAGTTCATAGGATTCTGATACTATACACACTGGACTAAGGACTCTTCATAAGTCCAGTCAGTTGTTTGTTTCGTTTGCCCTGGGAGAGAGGGCTCCCCAGTTTCCAAACAGAAGTGGTTGGCAGATTACATTGTCTACTGTTACCAAAAGTATGGTAAGGAACTTCTGGGATTGTTAAAGGCCATTCCACAGGAGGCATGGCCACCTCAGTAGCTTGCTTTTGCAACATGTCTTCTGCTGACACTTATGCTGCAGTCACCTGGAGTACTGCCCACACCTTTACCAATCACTACAGTCTGGACATGTTAGCAGACATGCCAATTCAGCCTGGTGGTTCTTAAAGGCCGCCTTTCATAAGCTGCTATTTCCTGCCAAGTGCCTGTCCTGACTGCCTTAGTAATGAGAACTGCTTGGGACTCTGTCCTACTGATGATGGCCTGCTGCAAGAGATGCCCTCGAAGTATGATAGTAGTTACATAAAAACTTACTGTAACAGTAGATCTTCGAGAGGATCTCTTGCAGCAGGCTCTGCTTTTCCCTCCCTCCTTCCCCCTCTTTCTCCATCTGGCACCCCTTACATTGGAACGTGCCTTCGGCTCTCCTTTTGCTACCGGTTTACCTCTGCATTCTCCTCTGTTCCTCCTTTCCAGACTCCTGCTTCTGGTCTTTAGTGGGAGAACTGAGAAGGGCTTGGGGGCCACCCACCTTGTATAGGATAGGCTGATGTGAGAAATGTTTGTGTGGTCCTAGTGTCTGACAGCTCAGCCCTACTGGTGGTAGCCTGCTGCCAGAGATCCTCTCTAAGATCTACTGTTGTGGTAAATTTTTATGTAACTATCTTGCATTGAGGGCATCTCCCTCCAGTGAGCCACATCATGTAACTGTAAGCTGTCGATGTCAAGATGGTCTGGAAATTTTGGTAGCCCACATCGCTGTGACTGGTCAGCGCCTATATACATGGGCATCCCCAGAATGCTTTGGTTCTTTCTCCCGCTGTCAACAACTCATCGTTCCACAGCTGCTAAAGAATGCAGGTGAACTTGGAAAGTTTCACTGCTACTCATTCAAGTTTATTTTAAACTTTTCTTTTATGCCATTGCTGATGGAAAAGGAACAATTGTTCCCCTGTTGCCATTGTGGTGATATTTACAAAGATGACCAGTCCATTTGTATTAATCACCTCCATACAAACCACAACATTAAAGCTGCTCAGTCTGCCAGGGCTTTAACCAGGTAACTAGGAAACATCGCAAGAAAGCTATGGACGTAAAGCTAAAGGACATGGAGAAACAGGTTGTGGTGAAGGAGACTTCACAATCCACTGCTATTTAACTGTTCACTATCGATGGTCGGCTTCACAGTAGTCTGCTGTTCCCAGTTCGCCATTGACCCTTTCATTCCCAGAAGTCAATGTCTCGCTGAAGAAAAAGGACAAGGCTGCTTCACCCAGACCATTCCCATTCATCTCTAAGAGGCAAGTATGAAAAAGATTGGTCCCAGGCTTTGGCCGAGGGTCTTGCCCCTGACCATCTCACAGATGCAAGGGTCGGGGTCTGGTGCAGGTTCACCTCCTCTATCAGGGTATTCACAGGTCATACTGCCATCTGGCTCTGTCCAGTCAATGGTTATGCCATAGACAATCCCTTTGGGGCCAGTTGATCAGCTTCTATACCAGACTGTCAAAGCTCTCAGTTCCCATTGCCATCATCGCCACCTCAATCAGTGCCCTCTGCTGTGCCATTGTCAGTCTCATTTCTTTCCTCCATCCCCACCATCATGCCGGGCCCTGAATGTCCTCAGTCAGTATGATTCCTGTCAACTTCTATCCTCCAGTGTCTCCTCATCCCTTTGGCCTCAGCCAATTAAGGTGGACATTTATGATGCACTGGAATGAATCCAGAGCATATTGAGCAGGTGGAGGAGTCCAGTGATGAGGAAATTGATATTGTAGGCTCAAGCTCTAGTATGTCTTCCTGCTCAAAAAATAGTGAAATAATCCTAGGTTTCCACCTGAGATGTCCAATTTCAGGCTTAAACTGGTACAGTTGAAGTTGGGGATCTTCTTTGAGGATATCTCTCTCCATTGAGCCACATCATGGAACTGTAAGCCATCGGTATCAGGACCACCTGGAATACTTTGCAGGCTAGGGGCACCCAAGTCTGTGTGCCTCATTGGTGTCTATATAACATGGGCATCCCCAGCATGCCTCTGATCTTTCTACTGCAGATGACCGCTCATCGGTCCAATGCTGCTGAAAAATGGCATCAGTTTTTTGTAAGTATTGGCTATCGCTGCTACTTGTGTTTTAATACTTTTATGCTGCATGACAGGATTGAATAGGGCCCTGTTCTATTTGTTATGCAGAGTTAAAGGCAAGGATCTGTTCTATCCTCCTTTTTCTGTCTTCTGTCTGTGCAACCAAATGATGTTGTGATATCTAGGAATTGATCACTTGGATGGTCTCAATTCTCCACCTCACTATCTTTCTTCACTTGCTGTTTCTGGTCTTCCCCCTTGTGTCACTAAAATTATAAAAATATGTGTGAATCTTTGTGAAACTGGGATCCTTTGGTTTGAAAATAAGTATAGTTATACTGTTAATGATTGCAAAAGCTAGTTGGAATTTAGGGGGTTAACCTGCGATATAGTTTAAGCTCCTCTCAGGATTGTTTGCAATCTTTGTAGAGCTGTCAGCATTAGGCCAGCTTGGAACATTGTTCTATTTGCAAGCCTGCTCTGCAAAGACACTGACAAGAATTCCGGTACATTTTGTGTGAAATGGGATGTCTCCTTAACTAGCTCGGGATGAAGTTAATTGTCCAGTAGAGACTTGTTCTAAAAAGAGCAGCAATCTTTTCTGGGGAGAGACAGACACTTGGAATTGGGGATGCCTCGGTCGGTGGACTTTTAGTATTGCCTTTGTAAATAGTTGTACTGAGAATTTTTTATTTTACTTCTGTTGATACTAATAAAATGCTACCTGTGAACTGTACAGTATAACTGCTTCTGGTTTTCCTGTGCTTCCTGACCTATGCCTCTGACAGATGGTGTCGGACTAAGTGGGATTTACACTGTACATAATCTAAGCCAAGAGTTTTGTGCATGGGTACTAGACCTGGTACCAGGGAAGCATAGAAGGGTATGGATCCTGCAACAAGACCAGGAGTGATTACAAGAATGGCAGCCAAACTAACACAGAAGTTCAGAGACTGTACAGCCAGCAAAAGTGATGGAAAAAGAACCGGCAATGACAGAACCTGAAAGCCTGACTACATTTTCAAATGGTGGACTGTAAAAAATAAGACTTAACAGCAGAGAAAGATTCAGCGTTTAGAGGCACAAAGAGGCAGCAACCAGAAGTAGAGATGTAGAGATGCAGCGACAGGAGCAGCAGAGCTGAGACGCGGTGACCAGAAAGCTGGAGTATCTGGCCCAGGTCCAGTACAGCAACAAAACAGACTTAAAATGCATTAAATTTACAAAGTTGTGTCCCTCAGATGATATCGAAACACATGCATACCTGACTACTTTTGAAAGGGTTGCCACAGCCTGCCAATGGTCACAGCAGCAATGGCAATCAGGGTGGTACCTTACTAGACAGATAAAGCAGAATTTGCCTACATCAGCAGACACTGCACAGTCTGAAAACTCTGACCTTGTGAAAAGAGATCCTGAACATAAGACATCGGGAGAGACCTACAGGCAAAGATTTTGGTCCTTGAAGTACCATTCCAT
This sequence comes from Neoceratodus forsteri, assembly GCA_016271365.2. NCBI lineage: Eukaryota > Metazoa > Chordata > Ceratodontiformes > Ceratodontidae > Neoceratodus > Neoceratodus forsteri. The sequence continues at coordinate 1,600,292,340 of CM028131.1, forward strand.
AGACCATCTTCAAGAAGCTTTCAGGACTCAGAACTGTTTATTAAATGGCTCCAACCAGAGGGCAAAACAGTCCCACAGATTGACAATTTGCAATGGAGCAATTCAACATCCTTCCCACAAACGTGCAGCTTTGGGTAAAAACACTGACCAGAAAATAGGGAAAAGGCTGTTTTATTGGCCAAAGACTACTAGATGCCCAGATAAATCCCACAGCAGCAAGCTAACAGCCAAGCACCAGTAAGACCCTCTTTTTCCCAATTTGACTCAGTCTGATAAGAACTCTAGTGGGCTTAAACAAATCTGCACCCAAAGACTTTACTTGTTATAACTAATAAGTCAGGCCATATTGCAGGAAACTGTTGCGCTTAGGAGGGTAACACTGGAGCAGATTTGTCCTTGGCAAACTGAGGCAGTATTTAACAGATGTCAAGTGGGAGATAAGACTGTGAAGGGACTTACTGATTCAGCAAGCACAGACTGTAGCATATTTTGACATGCTGGGAAAACACTGTGCAAAAGGACCAAGTACTGGGGTTGTGCGCATCCACAGGGGCACGTTATACTATGCCACCATCCAAGTGACTCTGAATATTAATAGGGTGTTGCACCAAATGAAAGTGGGGGTAGTACCCAATTTACCTGTACCTGTGATTATTGGAAATGACTCCAGGCTTTGGTGAGTTAATCAGAGAACAAAACCTGTAGTTTCAGCAGCTGTGATTACAAGAGCACAGGCAAAGAAAATCTCAGATGGTGGGGAATTTTTTTTATTCTGATTTTGATATGGACTTGTTTTAAGCCCAGCTCCAAGATCCAGAAGTCCAGGAAAGACTGCCAAAGAAACAGTGGCAACAGAAGGCTTATGGACATAATGGGTTAATATAGGAAAATGCTGAAAACTAAACAGATTGATTTTGTTTGAGTGTAATGCCCCCTTCTTCCACTTCTATCCTGGGGCCCTGATGGTATAGCGCGGGGGGGGGGGCGCACAGAGCCTGAGTACCTCCTGGTACATCTTCATTAAAATTGGAAAACAACATAGGCCTTACTTGGCAGATGGAGTACAGGGTGGACCAATCCCAGACACAGCAGCTGTTGGACTCTAGTCTTAAATGGAATTGGGGGGGGGGGGCATGCGCAGGGAGACCTTAACAGAAAAACGTGCAAATTAATCTGTCAAACTCTGCACCACTATGTAAAAGTGAAAAATAGAACATGTCATCTTTCAGGAATGATTAATAAATTTAAATTAATGAAGCAGCTCCAAGGGGCTGAGATCGAGACATGACAGGCCAAGGGCACTTGCACAGATTACAGCTAATAGATTTTCCAACCTAGTGCATAGACCAAACTGGCTCCACACTTTCCCATATGAGCTGAAATTTAGCTCATACCCTCTCCTCCATACCACTTGTCCATGTTCCTTACTCCTCCCTGCCACTGAACCCTAATGTACCGGGGCATGATGCAGCCAAAACCAGTGCCAAATCGCTCCTTGAGCTCCAAGCCAAAAGAGAAAGACCTGCCACAGAGCATGATGATGGTACCCTTCTTACAAATTTCCCTGAGACAGCATCCCTTAACGGGTCAAATGGGTCCTGCCCCAGACACTGGTATGACAGGCCCTAAAATGAATCCCAGGATGTGGCCCCCTTCTCTTCTCCAGAAGCATGCCACCTGGGAAATAGCTCCCTAATTCTGCCACCTTCAGGACGCCCTACTATGGTGCTGCCACCACTATGGCAGCCCCACTGCCTTAATTATGCTCCAGTTCTGTGGGGGGGGGGGGGAGAGACAAGGAACCCCAGCTTCCAGATGTTTTGCTGACTCTATCTCCCCTTCTTAAAAAAAAAAAAAAAAAAAAAACCAGCAGTATTCCTGGCCCCAACTCCTGCCACCTTCCCTCTTGAGTTCTCCCACCTGTCGCACTGATGCTGTCAGCAGACAACTCTGGGCTTTGGAGTTTTAGGCACCCCTCCGACCACACCAGCCCACTGAATCTCCACTCTCTCCCTCTAAAAACCCAGAGCTTAAATACAGGTGACGCACTGCCACCTACTGAGCAGAACAAGGAATTGCCCCTACACTAATAATGGAATGGGGGGAGGAGACAAAGGTAGTAAACCCACTCCACGGTGGGGCTTGCATTCTCCCCCCCTTTTTTTTTTTAAAACTGTCCTCCTGGAAATTGGGCAGAAAGAGGATCTTCCAAGGGACTTCCCACAGCCAAGGTGGGTATGCACACTCCCCATCCTGACCCAGGGTCCCCCTGGGCACACCCAGCACCCAACCCTTCTAGCCTCCTATTTAGCTCACCCTGTGGAGCGAGTTAAATTGCTTATTTAAGCTGGAACACTTGAAGTTAAAACATAAGCAGTACACTTGCTATGGCCAGGCTGTCAAAACATTTAACTCTACAGACATTTACATTTTTTTTAGCATGCAAATGGAGTACTAATTAAATAATGCCACTAGCACACCTCTCCCTTACGCACAAGACTCCCACCTACTCCACATTCATAGAGGTAGACATGGTACTGTTGATACTCATTAATAGTTGCTCCACAAGGCAGCAACTGCATAGAATGATTTAACTTTTTAAAAACCTTAACTCGACAGTCTGCGAGTTAGTCCAACAGGTTCTTGTCCTATAAATACAGTCCTTGGGCAGCCTCCACTGGGCACAGTGCTTACTTAAACTTTAAAACTTCTTCCAGTGAAAACGCATGTCGACTTGAAACTTGACAGTTCTGGCAAATCGCCAACAGCTGACCATCTTCTCCCTAGATTGTGGTCCCTCTGCCCCAGGGTGAATAGTAGTCTGGATCTGGCTTGGTAGTCTAAGTGATAGAATCCATGGAGATGTATTTCATGCGACAGCCCACTAAGTCCTGCACTAAGGTGAAGTGCTTAAATGGTGTAAGGCCTGCCCAAGGTGTACAAAAGCACATAGCCCCTCGCCTTCTGGATGATGGCCTGGATGGCCTTTCCGGGTGCCCCCAGCCACTGTTGTAACTCTGGGACCATGTCCCAGAATACACAGTCTGCCCTCTTCTCCTCTATATTCCAGAGTCTTTCAGACATGTAAAGGTACTCTGCATTGGGGTATTCTGCATGAATCCTTCTCTACACCCACCTCTCTGCCTGCGACCATTCAGGCAGGTCCCTCACACCGGTACATCTGGCGACACCTGGCTCCAGCCACACCTGGGTACAGTACAGGACATTAGCAGGATTGATGCTGAGGAGGCTGTCCATTTTTTTTCATGCAGGGCCTTGCTGTGCGCTGGAAGGGATGGAATGCTGTCGGGCAGCTTTACTGAAGGCCTCTGAGGCTGAAAAATGGCTCTATATACTTCATGGTCGGTAAATTGAAAATGCTGGAAATCTTGTCCTGGGGCAATGGGACAGATGCTTCCAAAACAACCCAATCACCCACCTCTTCTGTGGCAAGTCCAGGCATACTCTTAAATGAAGCCTCCCCCTTTGAGGCACTGGAGGAGCAGCCATCACCAATCGGGGAACCAGAGGCTGACCACCTGGGCCCTGGAGGGCTGCCAGCTGCTGAACCTAGCCCTCTGCCTCTCCTTTTGCCACAGGGATAGCTGACGGCAGCAGGCAGTGTGGGACTGGGCAGACTTATGTGCTCCACGTCACCCTCACTGGCGGGTTCCTCCATAATCTCCACCACTACATCCTCCTCTGGGACCTCACTTTAGCACCAAGTCGGGGGCTGATGCCTTGGCCTCCAAATCCAGGATCCCTTGTGAGAATAAAGACACTGCGCCCACTGATTTTCCCATGGGGTAGACTTAACTGTAGCCAAAGGGAGTGCCTTCCCAAATGCCCACAGCCGACCCTCGAGCAGATCGAGCACAGGGGCAGCTTCACCACTCCTTCCCCTCGGTATCCAGACCGAACACACTTCTCCTTTGCTGCTACTCTCCCTGAGGACTTCCACAGCCATGCCAGCAGTGACATGGGGACAGTGGTATCTGGTTTCTGCAATGGAAACTTCTCTGCTATATTTTTCTCTTTAGCAGGTTCTAGCAACTAATCTTCTCAACCACAAGCACAGAAAATAGCACCTCCTGCTCACTCTTTCCTGGTGCTGCACAGAGCAGGCTGATCCCCAAGCCCCCCTGCTCCCCATTGACCACTCCTCACATCTGCCAGGTGCCCAAGCAGTTGCGCACAGGAGAAATGTGTGATTGCACAGTCTGCCCACATAGCTGCACTGCAGCAGCTGGACCCCTTCCAGTTATTTCGCCCCCCCCCCTCAACAGTGCTGTAGTTCACACATCAGAAGAAATCCTGGATGAGCCCCCACATCCATAACTTGTCTTCCTCCACTTCTGTCTAGAGGTCCTGATGGTATAGAGGGTGGCATAGAGCTGGAGTGCCACCTGGCACATCTTCACTGAAACTGGAACAAAACCAGCCTTACCTGGCTGATGGAACTTTCACATACAGGCCTCCTCTTACCAGGGTGGAACAATCTCTGACACTGCTGCTGACCTTGAACTTAAAGGGGGGTGGATAGAGACCATGGGAGGAAAGTGTGCAAATTAACCCATTAAAAACCCAGCACCACTATGTAAAAGTGAAAAATGGAACATGTAGTCTTTTTTTCAGGAATGATTAATAAATTGAAAAATTAATGGAGCAGCTCCAGGGGGCTGAGACTGAGACACGATGGGCCAAGGGCACTTGCACCAACAGCTATTAGATTTTCTGGCAGAGCATAGACCAAACTGGCTCCACACTTTTATATGAGCTGAACTTTAGCTCATACCATCTCCTCCATACTGCTTGTCCTTGTTCCTTTTCCTTTGGGGGAGTGCCGCACTTCTCCCTGTCACTGAACCTTAACACACTGGGGCATGATGCAGCCTAAATGACTTCTGCAGCTGTTTCCAAACCTTGCCTCCCAGAAGAGCCAAAACTGGTGCCAAATCCCTCCTTACACTCCGAGCCAAAAGAGAAAGGCCTGCCATAGAGCATGACAGACTTCCTTACAAGTAACTGTTCCCTGAGACTGCATCCCTTAACCGGTCCTGCCACAGACACGGGCATGGAAGGCCCTAAAATGAAACCCAGGATGTGGACCCCCTCTGGCCTCTGGCAGCAGTGTGCCACCCAGGAAATGGCTTCCTGAATTTGCCATCTTCAGGACGCCTTACCATGATGCTGCCACCGCCATGGCAGACCCACTTCCTTGATTCCACTCCAATTCTGTGGGAAAACGGGGATCCCTAGCCGCCAGATGTTTTGCTGACTCCACCTCCTTCCCTTAAAACAAACAAAAAAAGCAGCGGGATCCCTGGCCCCATCACTGCCAACTCCTGCCACCTTCCCTTGGAGACCTCCCACCCATTGCACCAATGCTGCGAGCAGATAACTCTGGGCTGGGGAGTGTTTGGCCCCAATTGACTACACTGGCCCTACCAACCTGCCAACTCTCCTCGTCCCTCCAAAAACCCTGGGCTAAAATATAGGCAAAACTCCACCACCCCTACTGGGCAGAACAGGGAATCTCCCCCTACACCAACTAATGGAATGGGGGATCAAAGTAAGCCCACCCCACGTAGGGGGGCTACAAGAGCAAACTGTTTTCCAGGGTTATTTTAAGCAGCTGGGGGTGAAACGAACAGGTCAGCCAATGTTTAAAAACAGTAATTGGTTACTGTACAGAGTTTGTGTTAATCCACATGCATAGGAACAGATGGAACTTATTAACACAAGTGTAGAACTGAGTAGTTAGACGGCACATCATGGTCCTATGGCTGGTTACTCGGGGAGGGACCACACCCTCACCAGATTACTGAACAGATTTTACTGGCCTGGAATTCATGAAGATGTTGCTATGTGTTGCAGTTCTTGTGCCGGGTGTCAAAGTAGCTCCAGTGACTAAAAAAAAACTAGATTCCCCTGGTGCTCCTACCCTTGGTAGATGTGCCTTTTGAGAGAAATGTAGTGGATGCGGTTGTCTCCCTTAGACAAAAGTGAAAGGGTAATCTATTAATTTTGGTAGTATGTGATTAGGCTACTCGATGCCCAGAGGCAGTTCCTATGCATACTGTCACAGTCCTAAAAGTGGTGGTAGAGCTTGCCAGAATTTTCAGCAGGGTGGGCAACACCTAAAGAGATTACTGATGAGGGTAGTAATTTTGGTGCTGCATTGCTGAAGGAGCTGTACCAATTGCTAGGCATCACTGCCATAAGTTATCACCCTCAGACATATGGTATTGAGCATTTTATCAAACCCTAAAATGCATCTTAAAAAGGTTTGTGAAAGAGGAAGGGAAAGACTGGGACCAATGCTTGACTTAATTGCTTTTCACTTAGAGAAGTCCCACAGGCATAAATGGGGTTTCACCATTTGGAATGCTGTGTAGTAGACCACCTAGAGGGCCACTAGATGTAGTAAAAGAAACCTGGGGAAATAACCCTACTCAGAAAAAATCTTGCATCTTATTTGTGTGCCGTGAGAAAGAAGCTGGCAAAATGTTGAAATATCAAGAAGAAGCCAAAAACCAGTAGAAGGCATTGTATGACCATGGTGTAAAGGAAAAAAATTTTGAGCAGGTGACAGTCTTGCTACTGTTACCCACTACAGAAAGCAAACTGTTAATGCAGTGGCAAGGGCCTTACAAAGTTCTTGGATGTACTGACATACAGTAAACCATGACTGAGAGGCCCATCTTCTTGAAGGTGGACGCAAGTGGCTTTGAAATAACTGAGCTGTGAAGGAGACACTATATTGAACTGGCAATCTGCAGGAAAGCTCACTCCTGCTCAAATCTGAGGGAGGTGTACCTTACTTAAATGTCACACTTGGTATTGCTTTGTGCTTTTTTAATCGAGGGGTTTGCAGTACTGCTTATGTACTTGTACATTGGATGTTTTAATTTCAGAGGGATTGAAATACTGGTATAGTTGGTTTTCCCTTGTGGATAGCTGGATATTTTTTTGTCTACTAGTATTTTGGCGAGTTGCATAAAACTATTTTTGGTGCAGTGAACTATTTAATGGTGGCTGAGGATTTGTTGTCATAAGGCCTGCAGGTTAGTGGAGGTTTGTGTATTTAACCCAGATAGTGCCTCAGATGGTGGAAACTGGTTTCCTCTGTCTTCAGAGCATAGAACACAAGGTTGTAGAAGGCTGGGTCAGGGATGCTTACATCACAGGTATTGGGCTCAATTGCTTTACTTTTTCTGACTAAAATTGTTTTGCAAGGTATATTTTCTGTTAAATTGTTCAGGTTGTCTTGCTGAAAGTAAGGTCAGCACTCACCGGGATGGTGGGTCAGGGTTCTGACATCACTTCCCCAAGAGGGCAAAGGGCATACAACTGTCATATCCTTAACAGCCCAGCACACTGCATAGAGAGTAAACACATGCACACACTAACAAAGATCAAAAAACAAATGTATATTAAACGGGAAGGGAGAGACATGGGAGTGATGTAATGCGCTGACTGTGGGGCAGCAGTCTTCCGGGAGACATTGTGGAGGCTGTGGTGCTGCCTATTTGCAGGTAACGCTCTGCTCTGAGGAGGTTGCCAGTCTCCAGGCCAACCTGGCAAGGAGTAGGGGAAACCTCCCCCACCCAGGAAACACCAGGGCCACCACCCCTGCCTGAAGTTGCCAAATAAGAGGAGGGGTTGGACCACAGTGGGCTCGGGGAGGGTGAGAGTGGTGGAACAGAGGCGCATCCCTCCAGTTGTACCTCTCCACAACTCGTATGCTGTTCTGGCTGAGCATGGTTCCTATATGGAGGCACCTGCAGTAGAGACCAAGGAGGATGCTGCATGGGAAGGGTATTTCAAGGACCTTACTCTGAACCAGATGTGGGCCACCTTTGTCAACAAAATCACAACAGTTAAACATGTGCCTTGTAGCAAGAAATAGGATGGACATAGAAAAACACCTGCATGGATGTAATCTGCAGTTAAAAGATGCATTGAAAGAGAAAACGAGGCATACGTAAGGGCCAAGAAAAGTGGACATGCATCAAGCTGGGGTAGGTACCACAAAAGCCTTAAGCCAAGAAGGCAATTGCACAGGCTAGAAAAACACAAGCTACACCTAGCCAGCAAAGTTCAGGATAACCACAAATCCTTTTATTCCTATATAAATAATAAAAGGGGAAGGATCAAAATTATCATACCACTTAAAAATGAGGATGGCTCGGATATCACTGAAAATGGACAAATGGCCACTAAGTTACAAATTTTTTTTTTTTTACATATGTCTACAACAGTTCCTGTAATACTAAAAATCGCCTACCAGCAACGGGCATTTCCAGCCTAAACATTGACCATAGTAATGTCAGGGAGAGACTTCTGAAATTGGATCCAAACAAAGCTCGAGGACCAGATGGGCTGCATCCCAGAATCATCAGGGAATTGGTTAATTAGCTGGTCGGCCCCATTACAGCCATATTACAGGCATCTCTAGTATTAGGAGAGGTGCTTGATGTATGTAGACTAGCAGAGGTGGTTCCTATACATAAGAAGGGTCCAAACATGAAGTAGGGAACTACCGGCCTATAAACCTGACAGCTGTCTTAGGGAAGGTTCTGGAAGGGATTATTAAGGACTGACGTGGTGCAATATATGCAAGATAGGGGGGACATAGACCATACTCAGCATGGCTTCACCAAAGGACGCGCCTGTCGGACCAACTTCCTCGAGTTCTACATCAAGGCGAGTAGAGCACTCTAGGAAGGAATGTTGGTGGATGTCATCTTATTTGGACCTTTCTAAAGCATTTGATAAAGTCTCACATTGGCAGTTAATTGATGCTCTAATCGAGCATGCCATCCCAGGAAACATTAGTAAATGGATAGCTTCCTGGCTAACACATAGGAAGCAATGAGTATGTATTAGAGGTACCTCTTTCAGACTGGTCCAAGGTCACTAGCGGGGTCCCGCAAGGCTCCATTTTGGGACCAGCCTTGTTCAATATCTATATATCCTCTCTGAAATCCAAGGAGATTTGGGTGTCCAAATTTGCTGATGACACCAGGCTGGGACTACAGGTCAATAACAGCATGGATGCTGAGACACTCCAAACAGCCTTGGGAGAACTTGGAGTGGGCAGTGACGCACACATTTTTAATGCCGATGCACAGTAATGCACTTGGGTTCCAAAACTTTTAAGCATAGGTATAGCTTAACTGGAACAATGTTGAGAAGTCGCTGACTAAAGAGACCTGGGAGTCAGAATATCTAATGACATGGGCAGTAAAATGCACTGTAACAAAGTTCTCAAAGGCAAGTAGTGTCCTAAACTGCAGTAGAAGGCATGTCAGGAGCAGAGACAGGGAGGTCATTCTCCTTTATACTTCCCTGGTGAGACCACGTATGGAGTACTGTGCACACAGCACAGCTGTGGGCCCTGGGTCAACAGACAGAAATTAGGACACTTGAAAAAGTACAGAGAAGGGCTACCAAACTTGTTGAAGGGGCATAAGATCTGAATTATGAGGACAGATTGGAGGAGTTTGGTAAGTACAGTCTGAAATACCACAGGCTGAGGGGACAAGTGACTGGTTTACAAAGCTTTTTCAGACCTTGACCCATGGGAGCAGCTAGACCTTGATACTAAGGATCGAAGTTATAACAGTAGAGCACATCCCCTACAAATCACTGACAAGAGCTATCAAACTAATAGAAGGAAATACTGGCTTTCAGTAAATATAAAAATATGGAATAACCTTCCCATAGAGGTGGTGGTCAGCAAAACGGGAGATGAATTGAAACATAGGCTGGGCAAGCATCTAATAAGCAGAAACATAAAGGGGTACTACTAAATGGCGAGTAATATGGACTTTGTCTTCTCTGCTCTGCATAACCTATGAAACTTCCACAAGGAAGACACACAGGAGGGTGGCATGGGACACCACAGGGGAAGGAAGCCTCTCCTGGTGGGGGACTTGATTGTTGGGGGGTAGAACTGGGGGAGGGAGGTGAGGGAGATAAGGTACCTGTCCGGCACCATGGCTTGGAAGGACAGGAAGCAAATTCTCAAGATTGTGGGAGCAGGACGTCATTGTCCACCTAGTGATAAATGACCTAGCTGGGCATGGGATCAGAGCAGTGCAGGAGAAGTTTGTGGAGTTGGGGAGGGGCATTAGACAAGTAGCATGCATTGTAACTTTCTCGGAAGTGCTGCTTGTCCATGGCATAGATGAGGCTAGGGTAATCCGCACCATGCAGTTCAATGAATGGTTGCAAAACTGGTTCAGAGCACAGGCTTTTGGCTTCATTGAGAACTGGGGGGGTCCACCTGGAGGGATACAGGCCTATACTGGCATGATGGCCTGCATCTGTCTGGGAGGGGAACCAGGCTCCTAGGTGATGGGTTTAAATGCTTCATTGGCAAGCTTTTAAACTAGCCAAGGGGGGAGGCACTGATAAGAAGCAGGGAATTCCCAGCTCCCCCCCTCCCAAAACGGGGTAGTTAGTGAGGTAAATGCCAAGGTGTAGAGGTCAACAGGGAGTAGGACTGGGGTAAATGGAGAAAAAGGCAGTAAGGGCAGGGATGGGGCTAAAAGGGGTTGGGCCATCAAAATGGAGGCCGATGAGTACCAATACCCATAGTCTGGGTAACAAGCTTCCTGATCCAGTGTCCTTGATGGAAGAGGGACACCTGGATATTGTGGCACACAGAAACATAATACATGGAGAACCATGACACCAGGGTAGACAATCTACAGGAAGGACGGGGAGGGTAAAAGAGGAGGAGTAGCTCTCTACATAAGGGAAGGGATCAGAACAATGGCACTAAAGGAAACTGGGAGAGGCTCTGTGGCTCACCTTGGAGACAGGAAATGGCACCACAAGCTGCACGGGGGGTTGTATACAGACCCCTGTCTTGGGGGAGGAAATGGACAAGGAAACGATCACAGGCATCCTTGGAGGCAGAAAAAGGGGAGATGATATTGATGGGGGGGGGGCTTGAATATGTCAGATGTTAACTGGAGTACATTTGTTACAGCCACATCCGAGTGGGGTCATTCTCGATACTCTGCAGGGGGCATGCCTCAGACAGCTAGTGTTGGAACCCACTCGGGAGGGAGCAATCTTAGACCTGGTACACTCAAACGGGGACAAAGAGAAGATCTCTGATTAAGAGGGTAGCCATCTGGGAACAAGCTACCACCAAACATACGGTTCAGAATAAACACAGCCGTAGAATGAAGCCATGCAAAAGTGAAGGTACTGGACTTTAGGAGGGCAGACTCTGGCAAAATGGGTGAATGCCTAAGGAATGCACTAGCAAATGGGCAAGAAGGGGGGGGAATCAAAACTGCCATCACAGGCCTTTGTGTGAAGCAAATAAACAAAACAAAGTTTATAAAAAAAAAAAAAAGGTTCTCTAGAGGTGGCGGGAAAGGTTCAGGAAGTATAAGGAATCGCAAGGAGCAGGACCGAACTGGATCGGTTAAAGCAGAAGGGAAGTGGGAAAGGCAGTCGGAATATGAAGGCCCAAACCGAGGAAAAGCTAGCCAACTTGGTTAAGGGGATAAAACTAGGAGTGAAGAAAGACCAAGGGAGGGATAGTGAGCCTTAATAAAGGGGAGGTGGGCAGAGTGTGATGGTGAAGACAGATACTGAATGAATACTGTTGCTCAGTAATCACGAAGGAGGGGGAGGTAAAACCAACAGAAGCACTCTGGATAGGGTGGTCGATACCAGTCCATTCACAGAAGGGTCCTGAAAGAACTTCTAAAACTGAAGGTGGACAAAGCAATGGGGCCTGACTGGATTCACCCCAGAATTCTGAAAGAAATAAGGGGAGACCTAGTGACACCACTGACTACCCTTTTTAACAAATCATGGTAGGATGGTGTGGTTCCTGAGGACTGGAGGAGGGTGGATATAATTCCCCTTCACAAAAGTGGGAGCAAGGCAGAGAAAAACTACAGACCAGTTGGTTTAACCTCAGTGGTAGGGAAAACTATGGAATCACTTCTGAAAGAAAGAATTGTTGAATACCTAAAGGCCAGTGGGGCACAGGACCCAAGGCAGCATGGATTCACAGTGGGGAAGGTCATGTCAGATGAATCTAATAGATTTCTTTAACTGGGTGGCCAAAGTAGTAGACCAGGGAGGGGCTGTGGATATGGCCTACCTAGACTTTAGCAAGGCATTTGACACAGCCCCACACAAAATATTAAACAAGTTAGCCAGCCTGGGAGGTGGTCCCAAAGTGGTAGCCTGGGTAACAAATTGGCTGGACAACGGGACACAGAGGGAAATGATAAATGGCGTACACTTTGAAGAAAGGGTGGTTACTAGTGGGGTACTGCATGGTTCAGTACTGGGACCAGTTCATATCATGGGTATCGTATCATAGGTGCATTCAAGCCGAAGATAGAAAATCTACCCTATAAGGCTTGCCATCCAATTTTATTAAAGAAGAAATTTATCTCCAAAATACAAATCTATCCCATTTTTGAATTCATTCATTGAGGTACTGTTGACAAATTGAGTCGGTAAGTTATTCCAAACTCCAACCACTCTTAAACTATACCAATATTTACAAAAATTATGATTCCAAATTTGTTGACATAATTGTTTCGTATGTTTTCTTGTGCTAGTTCTCCCATGGTTATGAATAAAGCCCAACTCTTTCAACAACACTTCATCCTCTTATAGAAAACACAGATCTCCCCTTAGTCTGCGATAATACAGTGAATAAAGATTCAGACTCACCAATCTATCATAGTAGGTTTTATTTTTCAGTCCCTTTATTTGTTTAATCTTCTCTGAACTCCCTCAATAGAAAGTATGTCTTCCCTATTTTGGGGTGACCAAACCCGGGCACAGTATTCCAAGTGAGGCCTCACCAATGCAACATATAGTGGGATCAGCACTTTCCTGTCTCTGCTTGCTATGTGTTTGAATATACAATTTAAAATCTGAATTGCTTTCTTAAGTTGGGTATCAGTGTTACAAAAGATTTAAAATTTGGAGTGCACTGCAGAAACCAAGTCTTTTTCCTCTAACTACCCCTAAGGTGGTATTGTCTAGTAGGTAGGTTTCTTCCTTATTCTTTCCCAAGTGCATAACCTTGCACTTTGTTTTATTTAATACAAGTTTAAGGCTAGTCCATTCATATATTGAGTCCAGTGTATGCTGTAGTGCTGTCCTTTGTTCGTCGTCATTTGCAACTACCCCAATCTGCAATCGTCAGCAAACTTATACATCCATATGCTATTACTAATTTTTAACGAAGCAATGTATATGTTGAATAAACTGGGTCCCAACACCAAACCCTGGGGTACTCCACTAGATATTGGAGCCCAATCTGAATATTCCCCATTTATGACCACACTCTGCCTTCTGTCTTGCAGCCAGTTTGAGACCCATCTGCAGATGTTACTAGGTAGTCTTATGTCTTCCAGTACTGACAGTAATTCCCTATGTGGCAATTTGTCAAATGCCTTAGCAAAATCTAGAAAGACCACATCGAGTTCCCAGCATCCATTTCCCTATTCACTTTTTCACAAAAGGATAATAGATTGGTCTGGCATGATCTATTCCTTACAAATCCATGTTGTAGGGGATCTATCCTATCCCATCCCTCCAGGTGTTCCATTAGGATATCTTTAATTATTCCTTCCATACGTTTTCCCAGTATTGAGGTCAAGCTAATGGGCCAAAAGTTTTCTGGTCGGGTACTGGGTCCTTTTTTTAAAATAGGTATGATATTTGCTAACTTCCAATCATAAGGAACAGAACCCATATTTATAGATGTTTGAAAAACGTATGTTAATGGATGCACCAACATATCTGCCAATTCCCTCAGGATCCTAGGGATGCATACCATTTGGACCTGGGGATTTATTAATATTAAGTCCAACTAGTTTGTATATGTTATCTGGGTTCAATATTATTGTCCCAGGTTCAAAGGATCTAATAATATATGCATCTGTATCATTAGGGTTATAGACTGAACAGAAATATTTGTTCTGGATGTTAGCCATTTGTTGGTTAGTAGCTGTATGTCCCACTTCAGTAGGAAAGGGGCCTATACTATTTGGGGTATTTCTCTGATTATTAATATAAGAAAAGAAAGCATTATTATGTACTCTGTTGGCAAGATTGATCTCATATAGGGCTTTAGCTTTTCTAATATTTACTTTTACTTTTTTGAGACATTTCTTATATTCAGTATTTAGTTTTGCTGTTTTGGAAACTTTTAACTTCTTATAACCTATTTTTTTATTGATTAATTTTTTAATTGTTGCAGAGAGCCAGGCAGGTTTTATAGTTCTATCCCTATGGTATTTAGTGGCAACAGGTACCCATTCTGTAGTTAATTTATCTAATTTTAAGGGAATCCCATATGGTTTGTAAGGGTTTATTAGCAAATTCCAATCCCCAGTCCCAGCTACCCAATTTCATTTTCATTTTTTGGAAATCTGCTTTCCCAATATTTAACTTAATGGTAGCTCCTATGGGTTTACTAAATTGGGTTTCTTTTATATTAAATAAAACAGTATTATGATCACTGTTGCCTAAGGGAGTACCTATTTCCACCGAATTGACTACGTCCCCCATATTAGTAAAAATTAAATCAAGAATGTTATTACCCCTTGTATTCTCTAGGACCAACTGATCAAGTCCCCCATGATCCATGGTGTCTATATACTGTCTTTCAAGGGGCCATGTACCCGTACCTTTGGCCAAATCAATATTGGGTAGGTTAGTCACCAGTTATCAATAGCCTATTAGTAGGATCCAAATTTCCAAGAATGCTCAAAGCCTTATCTCGTGACATAGACGGGGGCCTGTAAAGGAGACCCAACATAATTTTGGGTCTGTTAATTGCTAGTAATTGAACCCAAAGATCAATTTGCCCCACATCCCATTTGATTTCTTCAGAAACAATATCCTCATGAATATATATTGCCAGTCCTCCACCCTTTCTATATTTTCTGCAATGGGAAAATAGTTTATACCCCTCAATTTCTTTTTCCCATTTATCTTTTTCATCCCACCATGTTTCAGTAATTAAGGCAATATGTACTTTATTTCTATGTAAAATTATGTTAAGCTCATATTTGTTTTGCAAGCTTCGCGCCTGCTTGAGAATAGCATTCCATCCCAAGATATTTAAAGGGGAAGATGAAGTTCCATTTAAGTTATTGTCTGTACCCCCCCCGAACCAGTTTAAATGGCATTTGGTAACCTCCTGAACCTTTTACCTAGAATCCTTACTCCAGCATAATTTAGATGGACAGTCATTTCTATATAGGGATATTCTATTGAATGTCTTCATTGTCCATGAAGCCTATCTCTTCTTCCACACAGAATTGTCTGAGCTTACCATTGATTATCTGTTCGTTTCTGAACACTTTATTTCCCTGCATGGGAATTATTCCAGAAATAATTTCACCACCATGATTTGACTGTATCCTCAATGTACTTAAAGTCCCTTTGCATGTAATTCCAATTAGTTTTATCCACATCGTTAGCCCCCACATGTAGGAGAACTAAAGGAGTAACTGTTTTCAAATGGTCTTTCCAATAATCCTACTATATCGTGTATTTTAGCTCCAGGTAAGGAGCTAACTGTGGTATGTTCATTATGATTAAAACATACATGGGTATCAATACCTTTTTATAATTGAATCCACAATTATCAGGATATCCTTCTGTTGGTTTATTTTTCCCAAATGATTTTACTTTAACTGGGTAAGTGGTATCCGAATTAGTGGTGTCATGGTTAATAAACTCACTTGGTTCCTTTTGTATTTCCAATCCTCCTGCGGAAATGCTGATGTTTTTCCTTTGTTGCCCATTACTGTCTAATGCCTTGTGGGGTTCTTGCGGCAATTCTGTTATATATTTTTGGTTTACTCGGTGATGTATGGGATCCCCCTGTTTCCTTGCTGTTACCTGATCTAGGTTATCGGGTGCAACCATAGCAAGGCACTCAAATCTATTCATTAATTCCAATGTTGAATTTGGCTGAATTACTTCATTCACATCGTGAATGGATGCACCACTAATTTCATTTTTGCCAATTGAATATTCTTGATGCACTGTTTTATTCAAAACCATAGATTGTCTATTGCTAACATCACATGCTGCTTCATTTATGTATTCCTCCAGTTTAGCTATATCCTTAAATGTTTGTAATCTAGTTTCAAGATCAAGTACCTCCTTGATTAAAGCAGAGTTTTTGATGCATTTATCTCACGTAAACTCTGTATTTGTAACCTCCTCCACATACATAAGGCATTCCCAACATGTTTTTTGCCTTTCAGTTTTTTGTCTTGTGTGAGCCATATCAGCGTTTTAAACCTACTTACCAGCCCAATTATTCTTTCCTATGTAGTAAGATAGTTTGTCCCCCAGTGATTCCCAGTGTCCTCAGCGGACACAGCAGACACGTGATGCGCGAGTCTCTGCGCGAGTCTCGCTGGAGAGGCTGCTTTTATCGTGTGTACCCCGGAAATTCTCTAATGTTTTTATAGGTGACATTGCGAAGGGCCTGGAAGGAAGTGTGCCTTTTTGCAGACACAAGGATCTGCAGTGGTGTTGATACAGAGGGTGTGTGGAAAAGATGAGAAGGGACTTGGCAAGGTTGGAGGAATGGTCAAAAGTATGGCAGCTTAGATTCAATGCAAAGTAATGCACTTGGGGAAACAACGACCCAGGGAAAGACTACACAATGGGGGGTACTAACAAAAATGGAAAGAGGGACCTGGGTGTAGCCATATCGGACTACCTTAAGGTAGGTAAGCAATGTGAGAAGGCAGTAAAGGCTGGGGCGATACTGGGGTGTTATAGGGAGAGGCATCACCAGTAGAAAACAGGCAGTTATCCCTCTGTACAGACAGTTGGTGAGACCCCATCTGGAGTACTGTGTGCAGTTCTGGAGACCCCACCTCCGCAAGGACATAGGATGGAGGCAGTCCAGAGGGTAACTAAAGTGGTGCAGGATCTGCACCAGAAGCCATATGAAGACACTAAAAGAGCTTAACATGTATACTCTTGAGGAAAGGAGGGAGAGGGGCAACATGATAGAAACTTTAAAGTAACTCGAGGGAATCAAAGTCCAAGAGGGGAGCATATTTCAGAAAGATGTGCAAGAACAAGGGGGCACAATTTGAAGATGGGGGGAGGGGTGACTTTTGGGCAATGTGAGGAAGTATATTTCACGGAGAGGGTAGTAGACATATGGAATGGCCTTCCTGAGGAGTCCGTGAGGTCAAAAACAGTAGGGGAATTAAAGAATGCATGGGACAGACATGCAATTATAGTGGGAGGTAGGAGGAAGTAGGCTGTTGGTCAACTAGGATCTACTCTGATGAAGCCTGGCAGTGAACCAGGTGAAACGTTGGTACTTTTCTAAGCCACTATTTGTATTTGTGCACATCTGCATTTTTTTATAAACTTTAGATTTCTATTCCGCCTGTCCGATTTTTATTGCAGTATGGGTGCTAAAAATGTTTACTTTCTTTACTTATGTTTCAGTTATAGCACCATACTAGTCCTGGTGCTACTCTACTTTTTTTTTCCCCAACTAGGATCTGCAGCTTGTCCAATAGGTAGGGAAATGGGAAGATTAGGTGGGCCAAGCTGTCCTCATCTGTCATCTGTCTGTTTCTATGTTCTATGAGACCTCTGATAAGAAAATTCTACCAAGATATACCGTGCTAACCTCCTGAAGAAATGGGTTGAAAAATCACCAAAGGCTGCTTTGGTAGTTTTACCAGAAGCTAATAGTTATTACTATAGCTTATGACAGACTGGAACAAACTGCTGATGTTGTAAAGGTGAATATTTCCTTGTTCTCAGAACAAACCACTGAAATCCATAACTTGGTAGACATTTAACAGTACTTCTACCACAGTGCCAGGCCAAGCACGTAATGACAGGGAATGCACGCCCGGTCAGACAACATACAGATTACCAGAGCGGTTAAGAGCAAACGTGGTTAAGAAAATACAAAAAAAATGAAAGAACTGGGTATCATAGAAGAGTAGAGAAGTGATTGGTCATCACCTATGGTGATTGTAAATAAAATAAAAAAAAAAAAGGGGGGTGTTGTAAGACTCTGCCTTGATTTTTAGGAAATTTAATCGAGTGTCAGAATTTGACAGTTGGCCTATGCCCAGAATAGATGATTTGGTGGACAGTGTGGAGTGCTGGGTATATTAGTACCCTCTATCTCACCAAGGGTTAGGTGGCAAATCCCCCTAGCCAGTAGCGGCTCTAGCCATAAATGGTTACCAGGGCACAGCTGGGGCACAAACAATGGCAGCCAGGGCACTGATATATTGTTACTATGGGGGAAGCTCTGCACCATATGGGGCACCAACTGGGGCACAACATTTTTTTACCGGGGACGCGGGCCCTGGTGTAGAGCCGCCACTGTCCCTAGCTAAAGAATCCAGGGACAAAACTGCATCTGCCACTATCTGTTCACCATTCCATTTAGTTTACATGGCGCACCCACTGTTCCAGTGGTACGTGGATGTACTTTTATCCCTTCACACTGGTTACTGTGCTGTGTACCTTGATGTCATGGTGTACAGTCCAGACTGGAATAGCCACCTGGAACACCTACAAGCGGTTATCCAGTCTATCAAAGGCAGATCACAGTTAATCCATCAAATGTGCATTGGGCATGCAGGAAACACGATATTTGGACTATTTTGGGAAATGGAGAAGTAAAGCCAGAGATTGCAAAGATATAAGCTGCAGCTAACGGTCCTATCCCTAAAACAAACATCTTGTCATTTTTAGGGCTGGCTGGTTATCGGAGATTTATTCCCAACACTGCTTAGCTAGCTACTTCTCACTGAACTAACAAACTGTTCCCAAATGATATGAAATGGACCCCAGAGTGTGATGAAGCTTTTCAGACCATCAAGGCTGCATTATGTTCAGTCCCTATTTTAAGAAGCCCAGATTTTGAGAAATCGTTTTACAAACAGATGCATCAGAGGTAGGCTTGGGTGCAGTCTTGAGTCCGCATATAGATGGAAAGGAACATCCCATTCTGTATCAGTAGGAAGTTGCATAGAAACATAGCAACATAGACTTTGAGGGCAGATAAGGACCACTTGGCCCACCTAGTCTGCCCATTTCCCTACCTAGAGGATAAGCTGCAGATCCTATTTAACCAACAGCCTATTACTTCCTACCCCCCAACAAAAATTGTCTTATGTCTGTCCCATGCATTTTTGAATTCTCCCACAGTTTTAGACCCCACAACCTCCTCAGGAAGGCTGTTCCATGCGTTCACCACCCTCTGTGAAAAAATACTTCCTCACATTGCCCCTGAGCCGTCCCCCCTCTATATCTTCAAATTGTGTCCCCTTGTTCTTGCACATCTTTTTCTGAAAGATGCTACCCTCTTGGACTTTGTTGATTCCACTGAGGTACTTAATGTTTCTATCATGTCCCCCCTCTCCCTCCTTTCCTCAAGGGTATACATATTAAGCTCCTTTAGCCTCTCCTTGTATGGCTTCTCTTGCAGACCCTGCACCATTTTAGTTGCCCTCCTCTGAACTGTCGCCATCCTGTCTGTCCTTGTGGAGATGGGGTCTCCAGAACTGGACGCAGTACGCCAGATGGGGTCTCACCAACTGTCTGTATAGTGGGATAACAACTTCCTGTTTTTCTACTGGTGATGCCTCTCCCTATACACCCCAGTATCCCCCCCAGCCCTCCCTACCGCCTTCTCACATTGCTTGCCAACCTTAAGGTCATCTGATATGATTACACCCAGGTCCCTTTCCATTTTTGTTGTTACTTCCCCCATTGTGTAATCTTCCCCTGGGTTTTTGTTTCCCAGGTGCATTACTTTGCACTTCTTTGCACTGAATCCAAGCTGCCATACTTCTGACCATTCCTCTAACCTTGCCAAGTCCCTTCTCATCCTTTCCATGCCTCCTTGTGCATCAACCCTGTTGCAGATCTTTGTCATCTGCAAAGAGGCATACTTTTCCTTCCAGTCTCTCTGCAATGTCTCTCTTTTAAAGACATTAAAAAGGACTGGACCCAGTACTGAACCCTGCAGTACCCCACTAGTAACCCCTCTTTCTTCAGAGTGGACTCCGTTTACAATTACTGTGTCCTGTTCAGCCAATGTTTTACCCAGGCTGCCACCCTGGGACCCACCCCAAGGCTGGTTAATTTGACTACTAATCTTTTGTGTGGGACTGTCAAATGCCTTGCTAAAGTCTAGGTAAACCATGTCCACAGCCCCTCCCTGGTCTACTACTTTGGTCACCCAGTCAAAGAAATCTGTTGATTCATCTGACATGATCTTCCTGCTGCGAACCCATGCTGCCTTGGGTCCTGTCAAAGAAAAAGGGCAAGTCTTCAAAATCCACCATTCTGAGAAGGATAAGCACAGAAAGGAAAAAGGATGGTTCTTCTGATCCTGTTATAAGACTGGGTAAGTTTACTGGTGAGAGACCCACAGAGCTGAGCCAGATGTGGAGCTAGACAATCCCCTTAGATTATTTACACTTTCTCCTAGGCCTCCCAGTCCTGGGGTGACTGGACCATCTAGCCAAAATGAGTTATTTTTATACCCTGTATACTTTGGCAATGAGGGGAATTCTGTCCCATTCTCTATCAGCATTGGTACCCTCAAGACCGAAGTGGCAGGCAGAATGGTGAATGAATCGGATGGAATGAATTATGGTGGATTTGTGCTTTACCAGAGAAAATTACAATGATAAATGGAAGAAATGTAATGACTACATGGTGCAAATATAATGCCTAAAGGAGGGAGGGGGGACGCTGCTTACTGTACTCAGTAATGGCACTTAAGGAGGAGTGACCCATCGCAGGACAAAGGGGGTGGGAATGCAGATACCCCCACAAAACCAATAAGTCTCACCACAGATGGCAGCTGTGACAAGTTAACAATTAAACATGTAAGGGTAAAAATCGTGTTCCTAGCTTTTTATTGATTTTTATTAACACTGACAGGATGGCTTCAATTAAACTGAAAATGATAGTTTGTGATGCATTCTGTACAATATAAGGTCATTGTATACATGTACTGTTGCTGTGCAAATTTCATTGCAACTTGACATGACCTCAACATGTTACAAACAAAACAACTTGCTATACAGATAGAGGAGTCCCACGCTCTGGCCTTGGGACAAGACACCCCCTCGGATGTCTCTCAGGCATCAAGGTCTGGTATTGGGTCATCCTCCCCATGAGTGGAGACTCGCAGCTGATTCAGTCGGGCTCTTTGCCGCCACCATCGACCCCTTCAGGCTTTGCACAGGCATTGTATCAATATTTGTGATTCTAGTTATGAATAAATCGCTGTCGGAGCTGTTTCAGCACCTGCTACTGATGCCACTGTCAACGCTTGCTCTATTGGCACCTCCGACTAGCATTGTCAACATTACCATCTGCTTTGTCTGTCTTTTTGCCAGGTTCAGACAGGTCTCCGACAGGATTCCTGCCATCTGCTCCCCCTCCGTTGTCTCCCTGTCCTTTGGACCCTCCACCACTGACAGTCGACGAAGTGGAATACAATCCAGGATTCATGGAGAATAAGTGGGAGGATGCCATGGATGAGGAGGAAGAGGTCATAGGTGTGACTGGCTCAAGCTCCACACTGTCCTCTATGGAGGAGAATGTAACGAATACATACAGATCTAGACCTGAAGACACTACTTTAGGCCTTAAACAAGTTCAGGCTAAACTAGGGTTCTAGGCTGAAGATTCCTCCAAGAAGACTTCATGAATTCTTGGCTGTTTCAGCCTCCTACTCTGATTTATACCTACTGTGCTTTCTGTACTTGAGGATGCTACTTTGGCAGCCTGGCACCGGCCTGCTCAATTACCTGCAGTCCTCAGGAAGGCAAATAATATCCTGCCCCTTCTGCAAAGCCATATTCTTCACAGCCTGAAACACTTAATTTTTTTTCAGTTTAACCAGGAGTAGTACACTAACCTGAAAGCTTGTTTCCAGGTGTGACCTGGGAGCACAGGGAAGTTGACTTGCTCAGGGTCACACAGTATGAGAGGGCTGTGGAATTCAAACCCAGGTCTTTATTTATGGCTACCCATGACTGATTCAAGACACCCAAACAAATGAGCTCTTTCTCCAGACAAGGAGTCAAGGCTGGATGTGATGGGGAAGAGAACTTTTGCTTCTGCTTGCTTCCCTAGGCCAAAGAATTGCTAACTCAGACATACAATTAAATATCAGAATTGCCTTTGTAAGACAATGGCCATCCTGGCTGAAAAATTGCTGTAGGGCCAGACAAAACACTAGCTAAGCAGACCATAACTAATGACCAGGATGCTAGTAGGCACCTACCTGTGATGCTGAGCCAGGGCTGTTGTCACTGGGATTTGCCGCAGATACTCTTGGCTAAGGGTGCCTTTTTTCCCCCCCCTCTGATGTGCAGCAACATGTTATGAATGCCCTTATCAGAGGGGAAACAGTTGTTAGACAATGATGTTGAAAATGCTTTACAGGATTTGTAGTCAAATAGAATGAGTCTTAGTTCCCTTAATACTCTGAACATAAAGCCCCAGAGTCAAACTTGTTTCTTTACAAAGGCCCCAGGCCATGGTTTTTCCAGAGGCCGCCCTGGTCATGGTTCCCAGAGACCTTAGCCTTCCACTCCTTAGGCTACAAACTTGCCCCAAGTGACCATGCAAGACTTACAAAGGTCACAAACCATTTTCAGTACACCAGTGACTTTTGACTTCCCAAAACAAAAGATACAGTGCACATCTGGCCTCTCCACCCAACCCCCTAAAATTGACAATCATTAAATGTGCTTTCTGCCTCAAATGGCTACTTATTATATCCCAAGTGGGGAGTTGGGGGTCTCTAATAGCTTGGCAGAAGACACCAGGAGAAAGGACTGCTGTGACTGGACTTCTCTGCTGGGACTAAAGTAGAAGAACTTTTGTACTTGGACCTTTAATTTAGGGTAAAAAAAACAAAAAAACTAACATACAAAACAAAAAAGTGTTTGTCTGGGTTAACTGAACTGAATGGGTATCTGAACAGTTATCTAGGTGTAAATCTCAGGTGATTGAAAGGACTTGACTGCTGTGAGGTTTAAATTACTTGTAGAAAGATCTAGTAAGTAGGGGGAGTGGCTTAGCTAGAAGGAGTCTACATTTAAAGACTGCCTTGGAAAGATTCTAATAGCTTGGCAGAAGACACCAGGAGAAAGGACTGCTGTGACTGAACTTCTCTAGTGGGACTATATTGCCCTCCTTCCCTCCACCCAAAACTAGTTCTATTTTTATAGGCACAGGATTTGACTGACAACAGGAACTTCCTGTTTGGGAGCAGGAAGTGAGTGATCACAGAACCACCAAAGACCCACCATCCTAGAAGGGCAAGAGTAGCTGTCCGGCCCCCTCTAGCTGCTGGAAGTCTGCCTCTGAGCAAGTAAGTGGTCTACTGAGAAATATAGAATATTCTTGTCTCAGAACAGGACAATCAGGAGCTTAAAGGGCACACAGGCAGAAAGTAAGAGAGGGAGTAAGGATTGCAAACAGTTAAGGGGCCAGAAATAAAACATGATTGGAGTGGTGCAGTGGCTGTGGAGCAGCTTTCTTCCGGGAGACGTTCTGGAGGATGCGGTGTTGTCCCATCTGCAGGCACCTCTCTGGGCTGAGGGAGGAGGTTGCTCATCTCCAGGTTGTTGGCCAGGATTTGTGGGACCTCCTGTTCCATCCAGGGTCCACCATTGCCTCAGAGGTTGCCAAGAAAGAGGAGCGGTTGGACCACAGTGGGCTCAGGGAGGGTGAGGGTGGTGGAACAGAGGCGCATCCCTCCAGTTGTACCTCTCCACAATTCCTATGCCATTCTGGCAAAGTGTGGTTAGTCTATGGAGGCACCCGAAGTGGAGACCAAGGAGGATTCTGGGAACCTCCACAAAGGAGACCCACAGGAGAGAGTGGTAGGGGACCCTGCAGGGGAAAGAAACAACTCCTGGTGGGGGACTCCATTGTTGGGAAGGTAGAACTGGGGGAGGAAGGGGAGAGGGAGGTAAGGTGCCTGCCTGGCGCCATGGCTTGGAGGGACAGGGAGAGAATCCTCAGGATTGCCGGAGCAGCTGCGCAGGGGAGGGAGCTGGATGTCATTGTCCACCTAGGGACAAATGACCTGGCTAAGAAAGGGATTAGAGAAGTGCAGGAAGAGTTTGTGGAATTGGGAAGGGGCCTTAGTCAAGTAGCACGCACGGTAACCTTCTTGGAGGTGCTGCCCATCTATGGCAAAGGAGAGGCTAGGGTGTTCCGCACCATGGGATTCAATCAGTGGTTGAAAAACTGGTGTGGAGCCTAGGGATTTGGCTTCATTGGGGACTGGGGTCCATATGGAGTGATGCATGCCATACTGGCATGATGGGCTGCATCTGTCCGGCGGGGAACCAGGATCCTAGGTGATAGGTTTAATGCTTCATTGGCAAGCTTTTAAACCAGCCAAGGGGGAGGCACTGAAAGGAGAGAAACTTAGCGCCACCCCCAAATAATCACGGTAGTAAGTGCAAACACCAACATAGAGGTGTCGATAGGGAGAAGGGCAGGGGTAAATGGAGAAAGTGACAAAGGCAGAAGGACAGGGATGGGGCAAAAGGGAGTAAGGCCATCAGGAAATGGAGGGTAATGAGTACCAATGCTCGTAGTCTGGGCAACAAGCTCCCTGAGCTGGTGGCCTTGATGGAAGAGGGATGCCTGGATATCGTAAGCAGTCACAAACATGGTACACAGAGAACTATGACTGGGATGTTAACATACCAGGGTACATAACCTACAGGAGAGACAGGCAGGGAGAAGAGGGGAGGAGTAGCTCTATGTAAAGGAAGGATAAAAGCAACTGAACAAAAGAGTAAACAGGGAGGAGAGGAGGCACTGTGGGTCACCTTGGAGACTGGAAAGGGTACCACAATCTGCACAGGGATTGTGTACAGACCCCCATGTCAGGGGGAGGGAATGGACAAGGATATTATAGAAGGCATTCTTAGAATGGCAGAGAAAGGGGAGATACTGTTGATGGGAGACCTGAATATGCCAGATGTTAACTGGAGCACACTTGCAGCCACATCCAAGAGCAGGGCCATTATTGATGCCCTATAGGTGGCAGGCATTAGACAGCTAGTTTCGGAACCCATTCGTGAGGGAGCAATCTTAGACCTCATACTGTCAAACGGGGGCAGTGAGAGGATCTCGGATGTAGAAGTGGGTTGCCATCTGGGGACAAGTGACCATCAAACAGTGTGGTTCACGTTAAACTCGGCTACAGAGTCAAGCCATACAAAAGTGAGGGTACTGGTCTTTAGGAGGGCTGACTTTGGCAAGATGGGAGAGTGCCTCAGAAAAGCACTAGCAAACAGGCTAGAAGGAGGTGTGGAGCAACAATGCAGAATCAAAACTGCCATCACAGAGGCAACAAGCCTTTGTGTGAACCAAATAAACAAATCAAAACGAAAGAAAAAGCCACTGTGGTTCTCAAAAGAGGTGGCTGTGAAAGTCAGGAAGAAAAAGATAGCATTCCAGAAGTATAAGGAAACACAGAAGGAGCAGGACAGAGAGCTGTACCAGTTAAGGCAGAAGGAAGCAGGGAGGGAAGTCAGAATAGCAAAGGCCCAAACTGAGGACAAAAAGAGCCAACTCAGTTAAGGGGTTAAACCTTTTATAAGTACATCAGCGATGAGAAACACAAGGGAGGATAGTGAGGTTGAATAGAATGAACGTGGTGGGCAGAGGGGACAGTGAAAAGCAGGATACTGAACGAATATTTCTGCTCAGTATTCACAAAAGAGGAGGGGAAGTGCCTAATCCAATTAACAGAAGCACTCTTGATAGGGGGTCGATCCCAGTCCTTTCACAGAAGAAAGGGCTCTGCAAGAACTCCAAAACTGAAGGTGGACAAAGCAATGGGTCCTGATGGAATTCACCCAGAATTCTAAAAGAATTAAGGAGGAACTAGTGAAACCACTGGCTACTTTTTTTTTTTTTTAATAAATCATGGGAGGATGGTGTGGTACCCGAGGACTGGAGGAAGGTGGATGTGATTCCCCTTCACAAAAGTGAGACCAAGACAGAGGCAGGAAACTACAGACCTGTCAGTCTGACCTCTGTGGTAGGGAAAGTGATGGAGTCACTTCTGAAGGAAAGAATAGTTGAGTACCTAGAGGCCAGTGGAGCACAGGACCCAAGGCAGCATGGGTTCACAGCAGGAAGGTCATGTCGGACGAATCTAATAGATTTCTTTGACTGGGTGACCAAAGTAGTAGACCAGGGAGGGGCTGTGGACATGGCCTACCTAGACTTTAGCAAGGCATTTGACACAGTCCCACACAAAAGATTAATAGTCAAATTAACCAGCCTGGGAGTGGGTCCCAGGGTGGTAGCCTGGGTAAAACATTGGCTGCACAACAGGACACAGAAGGTAACTGTAAATGGAGTCCATGCTGAAGAAAGAGGGGTTACTAGTGGGCTACCGCAGGGTTCAGTACTGGGTCCAGTCCTTTTTAATGTCTTCATCAGTGACATTGCAGAGGGACTGGAAGGAAAAGTATGCCTTTTTGCAGATGACACAAAGATCTGCAACAGGGTTGATTACACAAGGAGGCGTGGAAAGGATGAAAAGGGACTTGGCAAGGTTGGAGGAATGGTCAGAAGTATGGCAGCTAGGATTCAATGCAAAGAAGTGCAAAATAATGCACCTGGGAAACAAGAACCCAGGGGAAGAATACACAATGGGTGGGGAGGTAGTAACAAAAAAGGAAAGGGACCTGGGGGTAATCATATCAGATGACCTTAAGGTTAGCAAGCAATGTGAGAAGGCAGTAGGGAGGGGTATACTGGGATGTATAGGAGAGGCATCAGCAGCAGAAAACAGGAAGTTGTAATCCCTCTGTACAGACAGTTGGTGAGACCCCATCTGGAGTACTGTGTCCAGTTCTGGAGACCCCATCTCCGCAAGGACATAGACAGGATAGAGGTAGTCCAGAGGAGGGCAATTAAAATGGTGCAGGGTCTGCAAGAGAAGCCGTATGAGGAGACTAAAGGAGCTTAATATGTGTACCCTTGAGGAAAGAAGGGAGAGGGGGGACATGATAGAAACTTTCAAGTACCTCAGTGGAATCAACAGTCCAAGAGGGTAGCATCTTTCAGAAAGACTTGCAAGAACAAGGGGACACAATTTAAAGATAGAAGGGGGGCAGTTCAGGGGCAATGTGAGGAAGTATTATTTCACAGAGGGGGTAGTGGATGCATGGAGCAGCCTTCCTGAGGAGGTTGTGGGGTCTAAAACTGTGGGAGAATTCAAGAATGCATGGGACAGACATAAGGCAATTCTTGTGGGGAGTAGGAAGAAATAGGCTGTTGGTTAACTAGGATCTGCGGCCTATCCTGTAGGTAGGGAAATGGGCAGACTAGATGGGCCAAGCGGTCCTTATCTGCCGTCAGTCTGTTTCTGTTTCTTGGTCTTTGAAATCAGAGCTCTGGTGTGAAATTAAGCTCAGCCACCAGTCGGCAAGGTGGACCTACCATATGCTGAGGACCTATTCTAAAATGCTAACTGCCACATTTGGCTGACCTTTAAAATACAATGCACTGCTTGATTGGCTGGGGCCTGCACCCTATTTAAAGTGAGCCAATGTACTGGTCATTGATGCACTGCCTAATTGGCTGGGTTCTGCAGCTTATTCTAAGTGAGCCAAATATACTGGTGGTCAATGGGGAGCCAGCTAATGGAGACCACCATAAATCTTATACAAACCAAAATTAGCCACTCGACCCATGCAGTATCACACACATTAATTTGCTTTTTTCATTGGGGTGCTACTTGTTATGGCATATAGTAAACACAAAACAAGATCCCATACACACCCTCCCCTATATTTTAAAAGGCAGCCAACTATGGCGGTTAGCATTTTAGAATTTGGCCTCAGCCGATAGGGGTCCACCTTGCTGGCTGAGCTTAATTTCACACCAGAGCTCTGAGCTGAAAGATGAAGAGACCTCCATTCCCCATTTTGGGATAAAATAAGTAAGCAGCCATTTGAGGCAGAAAACGCATTTAAAGAGCCACCGACATCTCAAGAAGAACTTTGAAGAACATAATATTTGGACACACAGCAGCTTATATTTCTCATCAGCTCTGTATTTCTTACCTCTTTTACTGAGGTCAGATGCATGAAAACAGAACAGCTGTTCCAGGAGGGTTAATGAGCTCCTATTGCTTCCCAACCAGATGTCAAAATACTGTGCTTGTGACACAAGTTATTCTCACAGCAACAGACTGATGTCTGAACAGAGCATTATGTCAAGTAGGGAGTACATTTTAAAGCCTGAGCTCCAAGAGAAAGATCCTGTACTGTTTTGTGGAAATTTCATAACAAACGATGAGTAGAAATCTATAGAAGATATGTGAAATACAAGCCAAAATGTCCAACTATTATGTTTTTGAAAGTTTTTTTCAAAGGTGTCTGCTGCTCTTTAATTTCAGTTGTGGGGGTGGCAGGGTGTGCACTGGATCTTTTGTTTTGTGTTGACTATTTGTCATAACCAGTAACATCCCAATGAGAAAAGCAATTTAATGTGTGTGGTACTGCATGGGTTGAGTGGCTAATTTTGGATTATCCTTTTGACTTCCCTCCTGTTCGTCTGGCCTCAGACTCAAGACATTGTGGTAGGGGGCTGTATCTCCTTCCTACAAAAGTGGTGAGAGATCACTACAGATGCTTGGATAATGGTGGTTAGTCAGCCCAGACCTGCATTAGAGCTTCTTGCTGTTCCTCCAGTAAACCCACCATTGCCAAATAGTCACCCTCTGGGAGATCTTGTTGTTTTGCTGGAGGGCTGTTGAATTGGTCCCAGTTTCAGAAATAAATCAAGGTTATTTTATTGATTCAGAAATGCCTTATTCTGATTCTAAAATGGACTGCGGATTTAAGGCCAGTGCTAGTTGTTCAGAGCCTGAACCTCTTCACATAATACAAGTTCTGAATGGTCTGTTTGCAAGCCCTTTCTGCCTCTACTATTGCAAGGTGTCGGATGGTGGTTCTGGAGATGAAGATGCTTACCTTCATGTCAAGATCCGAAAGTCTCACAGAAAATATCTGAGGTTCATGCTTAAAGCCTTACACTAACAGTTTTGTTTCGTCCTTTGGTTTGTGTTCTGCACTGCGTGTCTTTACTTAAAGTATTTGCCACACTAGCGGCAGCCAACCACAGGGAGGGCCTAGATGATATTATTTTAAAAGTCCACTCTTGCAGCATGCAATATAATTGGGACCCCACGGCAAACTTCTTGCCAGCAGTATCAGGCGGGGACTGCCCCTCTGGCCCACCCCCGACATCCCATATGGTATAAAGGGTGGGCGGTCCCCAGTTCTTTTCCCACTGTTTAGTTGCATGCACTGGCTCCACAGTTTGACTCGCGCCAGTCTGCACACCATTTTCTGTCATTACAAACTTTATTTTCATCAACTAGTACACTTGTTCCAAGCCCTTTTCTTCTGTATGTTGTAGTCCCTGTCTCCTTCTTTGAGGCACACTAACAAATGTGCCTGTGGGGAGCAAATCCCAGCAAAAGATGGCCATTCAGGCTGCATGCTGTACCTGGGCCCCGACCACGATAGTCCTGCCAGCACTGTCAGTGCTTCCAACAGCCGGACACGGATCTGATGCCAGAAAACCTTGCAGGCCCATCTCACTCAACTAAAGTTGGCTACCATGCAGTGGGACTCTTCCTCGGAGAGGGAATCTTCCCACCACCCCCACAAGAAATCGGGGAAACCTTCTTCTGAAAAACTGAGCAGGAAAGATCCCGTTCAAGATCGGGATCGCACTCTGCCTCTAGAGACAGCTCAGACTCCGCAAGCCACGACACCAGGCTTACCTTCATTAAGGCCCCAGTGGCAGCCCATGTGTCTCTGGGCATAAGGATGTGTTCGGGGTTGTCTGCACCCTCTCTCCAGCCTATCAAGATTAGGCCTGCGGTCCCACTGACGGGCCATTCTTCAGACCCAGGTAAGGGATATCAGCCTGCCCAGTTGGCCTCTGTATGTAGTGCCCACCCCGGGACAGGAAAAAGTCCTTGAGCTCCTTGGGGAGGTCTTCTCTTCCAACCAAACAATTAAAAACAAATCTGTGAAAATCTCCCAGACTGCCATCAGACAAGCGGTCATCCTACGAGCATAGTTCCTCAAAGTCCTCTGATCACCACCGACGTTAGACCTCTGACGACACTCCTAACAATCTTCATACGCCGGCTCCACTGGCAGGAATCTCTGTCTCCGGCGTCGCTTCCTCCTCCAACTGACGACCGGACTTCCACCCAGGTGGAAGAACAGATGTCTTTCCCTCAAGGCAAGCAGATACCTGATGTCAGCATAGCTATCATCCTGGCGCTGCCCACGGTAGATCCCCCAATGCCAGGCCAACCAGACGATAGACACCGGGGCTGGCACAGGTACTGGAGGCGCCAGACCAGATGCCAGGTTCGGAGCCTAGACTGAACCTAGCCCAGGTCAAAGATTTATTGAGCCACTGGTGGAAGACCATTAAACCAGACATTCTCCCCCTAAAGGCAATGTTACTCCAGCTAATCCAGATATGCCACATCCAGATGGGGGAGAGCCTTCCCCCAACTCCGGACAAAAAGGTCCCTCAACCACTATCTGATGAGGACGCATGGTAAAGAGCCAGTCCCTTGGGATAAGCCCAAAGGAAAGGCCTCTAGGAAGAGAAGCCACAGATCCAGATAACTGAGCCTTACAAGCTCGCCTGACAGACGTGGGCACAAGAAAAGGCAACACAGGTCTTCGTCAGTCTCCTCACTCATACTAGTCCTCTGAATCCTCCTATCAGGACTCATCATGGGGGGATTTGTCTCCTCTGGACCCAGAGGACACTCCCAAATCACCTCTGAATAATTCCTCTTTTATGGAGGCTGAGGCACATCCAGACCAACATGGGTTGGGACACTGAGGCCTTTGACCCAGAGAGTATGCTTCTGGCTCAGTACCTCAAAGAGCCAAGGCCAGTTGTTCTCCCGCCCCTGGTTGACACCTTTTGTGCAAGTCACCCAGGTGGCTTGGAAGTGTCCTCATTCCTCTACAGCTGTCCCCTAGAAGGTGATCACCTGTATAGGGCACGCAAGGATCAACCATTTCTGGCTGAACACCCTACTGCTGATTCAGTGGCGATTTCAGCAGTGCACAACCGCTCCCAGAGACCGAAGCACCTTTGCACCCAACCACTGGATAGAGTCCAAGCAATTGGACTTCATGGGACGCAAGATGTACTCTTCTGCAATCTGCAGCACTGAGTCTGAATTTCTTGACCCGTATGGTCCAGTTTCAGAATGCACTCTGGGAACAGGGTCTGAACATTGTTCAGGAATTGCCAGATTGCTCACACAAGGCAGAGCTTTCTAAGCTCCTACAAACTGGATTAGATGTTGGCACCCATGTATGCCGATCCATGTACGACTCTGCAGACACGGCGTCGAGGGCAGTGGCAGCAGGAGTGTACCTCCGCCATCATTCTTGAATTCGGGTGTCTGGGTTCATGCAGGACGTTGGGTCAAACCACCTCGACGCACCCTTTCATGGATCCATCCACTTTGGCAAGGATGCCAAAAAGGTCATAAACAGGCTGCAGGATTCTGGAAAGGCAGTGAGGACCGTTGAGTCCATTTATCTCCCAAAACAGTTTTGTAGATCTCGTTTTCATGGCAGAGGGGGACAGCAACCCCATTTCCAGCTGCCACAACCTCAACAGGGAGGCTATAGCCAGAGGGGAGCCCACAGAGGATCAGCTGGACCCTCCTCACCAGGCAAAACCAACCCAGACAACCTTCCCACACCCTCCTGCTACCTCTCTCCATTGCACCCACCCCTCCCCAGTACCCCGCCAGGGGAGGTGGTCGGAGGCCACTTTTCACTTTACACCACTGCATGGAGAAAAGTGACCTCTGACTATTGGGTCCATGGAGGAAAGTGACCTCCCACCAGTGGGTCCACCAACTCCTTGAGAAAGGACACTCAATAGTTTGTCCAACTTCCACTGGTCAGGTCCCCCTCCCTCCCATTACTCTGTGGAGCACACAGGTCTGATCCGATCAAAGAGCCAAGCCCTGCTTTCCAAGAAGGCCATAGAACCAGTTTCCCTGACCCCAAGAACAGGATTCTACTCGCACTTCTTCCTGGTTCCAAAGATTGGAGACCTGATGCCCATCTTAAACCTCAGTGAGCTCAATCACTTTGTTGAGTACCAAAGGTTCAGGATGGTCACACTTCAGAACTTGCTCCCCATGATTGTTCAGGGAGACTGTCTGGCATCATTGGACATGCAGGACGCACATTCCAGTGGCAAAGTCCCACAGGAGGTACCTCTGGTTTGCTGTTCAGGGTGCTACCCTTCGGCCTCATCGGTGCCAAGGGTCTTCACAAAGTGCCTTGCTGTGGTAGTGGCAGCACTCAGAATGTTTCCCTATTTGGATGATTGGCTTCTCACAGCACCATCCAGAGAACTACAGAGATCCATTCAGGACACCTGTTCTCCAAGGATCTAGGAATCACCATCCATGTCCCAAAATCCTTTCTGACCCCCCATCCCAGAACCTGGCTTTTATCGGAACTCTGCACCACTCTACGGAGAGCCTTCCTGCCGCAAGACGGAGCAGCCTGACTTCAGGGCCTAGCCCAACACATTACTTCAACCCCTGTGGTACCAGCCATAACTCTGTTACGGCTGTTGGGACACACAGTGGTGTCCATCGTCACAGTCCCCTTTGCGAGACTTCGCATGAGAACGATTCAGTGGACCCCTCTTATCCAGTGGGACCAAAGATGCAACGACTTGGACTTGTCTCCATCACAAGACCGGTATGACGGGAACTCCAATGGTGGATGGCATCACCTTCCTTACTGGCAGGGATGCCATTCAAAATGGAGGCAGCAGACCCTGATGTATGCCTTAAATACAGGGTGGGGGGGCTCATCTAGGCATTCATAGGACGCAGGGTTCCTGGTCCATGATCGATGAATCTCTCCACATCAGTGTATTGGAAATGGGAGCAGTTCTGTATATCATGAAGGGCTTGAGCTCTGTTCTCAAACCAGGACACCTCCTTGTGCAGACACATGTCTGTGGTATTTTATGTTAACAAGTAGGGAGGCACACACTCCTACCCCCTTTGCAGGGAAGCTGAGTGTGGGATTGGGCCACGTCTCATCACCTGATCTCAGCGGTCCATGTACCCTGGGTCCAGAATACCTTGACTGATGCTTTCAGCAGAACATGCTCAAGAGCGCATGAGTGGTCCTTTCTCCAATCTGTAGTCAACAAACTGTTCGTCAAATGGGGGACACCTGAACTGGACCTCTTCACCTCCCCATCAACGCAAAACTGCCCAGTTTCTGCTTGCTAGATCCTGTGCCTGGTGTTTTCTGGCAAGACACGTTGTCCCTTTCCTGGAAGGGGAGATTGCTATATGCCTTTCACCCGTTTCCGCTCCTTGAGGCACCTCCTTAAGGTGCAAATGTAAGCGGTGACAATGATCCTGGTGGAGCCACTATGGCTTCAACAGATCTGGTTCCCACTATTGCAGCAGCAAGCAGTGGAACCTCTGACCACCCAACCACTGAGCATGTACTTGCTCTCCCAGGATAAACGGGACCTTGGCCCATCTGAACCTGTGGTCCTTCCACCTTCATGCATGGCTCCTGAGGACTTGGACTACGTTTTGGAGTTTCTGACAAGGTCACCGATGTTGTGGTGGTGGCCCGAAAACCTTCCACCAGAGTGACATACACCATGAAGTGGAAGCGTTTGTGGGCTATGGCTCATCACCTTGGCCCTCTGGCCTGTCCAGTGAATATTATCCTGGAGTATCTCTTAACCCTTTTGGACTCAGGTTTGGGTTTTGCCTCCATTAAAGTGCATTTGGCTGCCCTTTCTGCCTATCACAACCATTCAAGGCAGAATGGTGGCACAGTTGAAGGTAACCTGCCCCTTCCTTAGGGGTATCTTGCATATTAAGCCTCCCATCAGGGACCCTGTCCCACCTTGGGATTTACTGTTTGTTTTTGGAGAAACTGACCTTACTCCCTTTTTTGAACCAGCTGCAGATTGCGAGCTAAGTTTTCTATCTTGGAAAACATTGTTTCTAGGGATGTGGCTGTTCAATCCACACTTACTGGCAGGTTCCTTGCTGCATTAAATCTTGCTGGAAGGTCTTCAGGCTGACTCCTCCCAACCACCCGGGTGATAAAACTCTCTGCTCCGCCCCATGACGCCAGATCTTCCTTACCGCTTGGAAGCTCAGGTTTCCTCCTTTGCGCTGTGCATTTTTAGGCCTGGATCCAAACTCTTCGATTAACCTGAAACTAATCTTAAAATTTACAAGACTTCAGTCTTTATCTTCCCTCACGGCTGCGAAGGACAAATCGACTACCAGATTTCGTCGGTGCTCCTGTGGGCAGATGTCCTGGACCAATCTTCACTCCACATGCATTTACTGCCTGGGGCTTGGCCACAATTTGCAGGCCTGCGACTTGTGCAAGTCCTTTTCGGTTATGGTCTGAGGATCGGGCTGCCAGATTACAACTTGGGCGCACCAAGAAACGTTATCCTCCAGTCAAGTCGAAGGAAGCCTGTTGGGCACTGTCTGCAGCTGCAGGCTCGGCTGAACAGCTCGAACAGATTGCCCTCGATGAGGCGGCCCAGGCCGCAGCATCATCTTCCTCGGTCGCGGCATTTATCCCACTCTCCTTGGGCACTTCGTACACAGCTTCATTTAAGGAGCTTTGTCAGTCTGTCTACCAAGGGAGAAGGGCCTTCGGGACATTCCTCTGTCCAAAAAGGACTCTAAGGGTAAGTCCCACTGTCTACGTTCGTGGGAGTGGGAGAGGTCCCCTTCCCCGGATAGTCGACACTCTTCTTCAGTCGAGGTTGTGGCCAAGGCCGCTGGCTTCATGGTGTCCCAGTCAGCTCAGCCGGCTGAGACATCTGTCGATGCGGTCAAGATTTTTCTTGACCCATCGGACGGGATGTCGACTGGAGAAACCAACAGCCCTTCTTCAGTTTCCCCCAGTGGAAACTGAGGACTTGCCTGTGTCTCCTGTGCCGGAGTCCCCGGTTAAGGTCCCTGAACCGAGGGAGGAACAGGTTTCCCCTGCCCCCTCCCAGACCCACCCTCTGAATCCCCGAAGGTCTGTCTCTCTCTCGGACCTCTTCCAGGTCCAGCTGATCCCGCCATTGGCGGTCTCTATCTCTGCACCATGGAAAGCGGTGGTGCTGCTCGTCCTCTTTGGAGGATAGGCTCCAGTGCAAATTGCGTTGGCGCTACGAGGATCTAATGTGGCAGCAGCTCCTTTTGTCTGGGATTAAGCAGACTCCGTCGCCTTCCCCGGCCATTAAGTGGCTGTCACCAGAGCGGCCGAAACAACCCCTTGTAGTAGTCGAGGAGCCAAAGCCGGCACCGATTGTTTGGCCGAAACTGGCTGCGCCACCCATTGTGGTGGAACCCCCGCCTCCACAACCTAAATCTAGGGCCCCGACCAAGGATTCTTGGTCGGGTCAGGGCTTGCCCCACCGGTTGTCTGTCACCCTCACTCCCGATCGACCTTGGCAGGTGAAGGATGGTTCAGGCGCTTGGCAGCTGTTCGCAGACGACTCCAGAGTCTGACGATGATGCCTCCTTGTTTTCCAGGCCGCTTGACCTGGAGTCCACTGGGGGTCAGTCAGTGGATGAGAGCCCATCCTCGTTCCTTGGAATGCTTCAGCTCATCTGAGTCCACTGGGATGAAGCTCGAACCTGTTTCAAAACAGGCCAAGTATCCCCTCACGGAGCTACTGGACCGAGGGGATTCCCACACGGAGGCCTTCCCAGTGGCCGAAGCCATTGTTGGCCCAGCCCTGGAGCTATGGCAGCGGCCAGCTCTTTGTCCAGCAACTTCAGCCAGGATGGCTCAAAAGTATGCTGTTCCCAGTGGTTCACTCTCCAGTTTCTCAGAGCACCCCTCTGCGGAGGGGTTGGTGACAGTGTTTTCCAGCGTTCTGGGAATGCTCGGGATGTGGACAAGCCACCCGATAAGGAGTCCAAGAAACTGGACTACTCTGGGCGGAAAGTCTATGCTGCTTCCTCCCTAGGCCTTCGTCAGGCCAGATCGGTCATTCTGATGGCACACTTTTCACACACCCTTTTGGGCTTCCTGGATGAGGTGATTCCTCATCTCCCGGCTGACCTTCAAACTACTGTCAAGCAGGTGCGGGATCAGGGAAGGGCGGTGGCTAAACTGCAGCTCCAAACTTCCTTGGTCATCGCTGACTCATGTGCCCGGTCAGTAGCGGCGACAGTGGCCATGCGCCGCAGAGCTTGGCTGCAGATCTCCACTTTTACAGCGGATACCTAGCACAAGCTGGCAGACGTCCCCTTCTTGGGTACCGACTTGTTCGGTCCCAGGATGGAGGATCATTTGCAATGGATTGAAGTCCAATGCCACCTTGGACTCTGTCACGTCTGCCCAGAAGGACAAAGGCCACCACCAGCAGCAGCGTAAGCCCTTTTGTCCTTCAGCCCCTGCAGCACATCCGGGCCAGCAGGCTCGCACTTGGCACCCCTAAGCCAAGCCTGCTGCTTCTTCCAGCAGGAAGCTGGGAGGAAAAGACCCAGGCGGCTCCTTGGCCGGCCCTTCCTCCAAGCTTGCCCAGTGATGGGTTGAGGGGTGTCGCCCCAACCTTGTCGCTCCTCCCCGGGTTCTCCCATGGGGAGATGGCTCTGCCACTTCCTTTCTGCCTGGTCTGATATCACCACAGACTTCTGGGTGCTGGAAGTGGTAGGAAAGGGTCTGCCTCTGGAATTTGAGCAGTCCCCACCCTATCGAGCAGTCTTCCCACAGGGGGCTATGGGTTCTGCAGCCTCTGTCAGCTCGTCGAGCCAACATTGCCCTGCTCCTCCAGAAGGAGGTGATCAGGGAGGTGGCAGATCCTCCACCAGACACAGGGTTTGTGTCCAGGTACTTCCTGGTCCCAAAACGGACTGGGGGATGGCGCCCCATTCTAGACCTACACGACCTGAACAAGTTCCTAAGATCTCGAACCTTCAGGATGGTCACTCTGGCTCATATCATTCCATCCTTGGAACGAGGTGTGTGTGGTTCTGTTCTCTGGACCTCCAGGACGTGTTCCTTCACGTCCCAATCCGTCAGTCTCACCAGCGATTCCTCCACTTCAGAGCAGAGGGATCTCTTTACGAGTTCCAGGCCATGCCCTTCGGCCTCTCTACAGCTCCCAGGGTCTTCACCAAATGCATGGCAGTGGTGACAGCATTCCTGCAGCGCCGAAGGGTCTGGGTGTACCCTTACCTGGATGACTGGCTGATTGCAGCCCCCTCCAAGCTGGAGGTGGAGCTGTCCAGGGATCTGGCCCTTCAGGTCCGCTCTCAGATTGGCCTTCTCATCAACAAGACCAAATCGGAACTCGTGCCAACACAGGTGATTCAGTTAATCGGGGCAGAGCTAGACTCTCTTCGAGCCAGAGCACGGGTCCCGGCGGACAGGGCTGAGGTTCTTTCCTCCTTTGCCCAATCTTTTCTGGTTGGGCAACTGCAGCCTGCCCAGGACTTCCTGCACCTCCTGGGCCTCATGGTAGCCTGCACCAGTGTGGTTCATTGGGCCTGCTGGCCCATGCGTCCCCTGCAATGGGGGCTGGCCCGCCAATGGTCACAGCACTCCGGTCCTCTGGACCAGCCAGTGACAGTGACCCAGGAGATGTGGAACAGCCTCCAGTGGTGGCTTATTCCAGCTCATCTGCAGGAGGGTATCCAGTTTGTCCGCCCAGAGCAGACTGTCACTCTGACGACTGATGCTTCTCTGGGTCGGGGAGCTCAGAGCCCATGGCCTCTGGTCCCCTCAGGAGTCTCGATGCTACAGTAACCTGCTGGAGCTTCAAGCGGTCTGACTAGCCCTCACTGCCTTCGCTCCATTTGTACAGGGTCAAGTGGTCCAGGTCCAGACAGACACCACCACGACCATGTACTACCTAAACTGCCAGGGCGGGACACACTCCTTGCCTTTGTGCAAGGAGGCTCTCCGTACTTGATCTCTCGTCAGCAGACTGGAGGCGGATCTCCTAGCCATCCATGTGGCAGGAGCCTCCAACACTCTGGCTGCCCTAAGCAGGATAGGTACTGCATCTCATGAGTTCTCTCCTGACAGAGGTAGTACAAGATCTGTTCTCCCACTGGGGCACTCCTTAGGTGGACCTGTTTGCCTCCAGGGAGAATGCAAAGCTGAGGCTGTTCCATGCCCGCCCCCCCCCCTCAGCAGGGTTCGCTGCAGGGGGATGCCTTCTCAAGGCCATGGACCCTGGGCCTTTTCTATGCCTTCCCTCCATTTCCCCTTGATCCACAAGGTTCTTAAGGTGAAGAGGGACAAGGCACAGGTGATTCTGGTAGCCCCAGACTGGCCCAGTCAGTTCTGGTATTCAGATCTCCTCAGCCTCAGCTCCAGGCTCCTGAGACTGCTTCCAGCCCACCTGGACCTGATCTCGGTCAACAAGGGGGAAGGTACTCCACCCAGACCTTCAGTCCCTGCACTTGACGGCCTGATTCCTGAGCGGCTAGAGTTCCAGGCCTTGGGTCTTTCCGACGAGGTCCTCAGCGTTGTTGAGGCTTCCCATAAGGAGTTGACCAGAAAATGCTATGCCTTCAAATGGAAGAGATTCTCCATTTGGTGTCAGGATAAGGGGTTGGACCCTTCCTCCTGTTTCTTGGCTAGCATTCTGGACTACCTGTGGTCCCTTTCTCAGCTAGGGCTTAGGTCGACGACCCTTAAGGTGCACCTGGCAGCCATCTCTGCTTACCGGGCATGGGCCAGAAAGCAGTCGTTGGCACAGGTGATCGGGCACTTTTTCAAAGGCCTTGATCACATATCCCCTCTGGTGAGAACCTCCACCTCCATGGGATCTACTGCTGGTATTGGCTAAACTCGTGGCCAAGCCATTCGAACCGATGCACAGGTGTGATATTTCTCACCTGTCGTGGAAGACTGCCTTCGTGGTGACTATTGCGTCAGCCAGAAGAATGGGAGAGCTCCAGGTGCTTTCCATCAAGTCTCCTTATCTGGTCTTCCACAGGGACAAGGTTGTCCTGTGCCCCCACCAGATATTCCTTCCGAAGGTGGTGTCGGAGTTTCACCTTAACCAGGTGTTGACTCTGCTGGTGTTCTACCCCAGTTGCACCTCAGAGGCCAGATATAGGCTCCATACTTTGGACCCTAGAA
The DNA here is from genome assembly GCA_016271365.2 of Neoceratodus forsteri. NCBI lineage: Eukaryota > Metazoa > Chordata > Ceratodontiformes > Ceratodontidae > Neoceratodus > Neoceratodus forsteri. Next base: position 1,600,331,624 of record CM028131.1, read on the forward strand.
GAGCGCTCTTATTACAAGGAGCAGAAGGCTGAAGTTCGGGGAGAGGTTCATCAGCTGTTTGTCACCTATGCTGAAGCCGCACCTGGCAGACCTGCAACCAAGTGGACGATGGGCAGGTGGGTCACCTCCTGCATAGATCTCTGCTATAGGTTGGCAGGCATGGAGCCTCCCAAAGGGATAAGAGCTCATTCTACCTGCCATACCGCTGCTTCAGTGGTTGCTTCCAGGGACGTCCCTATCCAGGAAACCTGCAGGGCTGCTACCTGGAAGTCAGCACACACCTTCATTACCCACTACCACATCGACCTAGAGTCATACCTGGATGCTGGTTTTGGGACCTCTATTCTCCAGACCTTATTCCTTAAGTAGGGGGTGCACGCCTTGCCTCCCTCCTCCCGGAGAACTGCTAGGAATCTGCCAGTAAGTGTGGATTGAACAACATATCCACGTCCCTAGAAATACAGGTTACTCATCTGTAACGGGAGTTCTAGGAGTGGTATGTTCATCCACAAAACCCAACCTGCCTCCTCAGCCACACAGAATTTGGCTTCCAGCTGGCTAGATTCATGCCATGGGGTGGATCCGAGTGTTTTACCACCTGGGTAGGAGGAGTCGGCTTGAAGACCTTCCGGCAAGATTTAAAGTGGCAAGGAACCTGCTAGTAAGTGTGGATGAACATATACCACTCCTAGAACTCCTGTTACAGGTGAGTAACCTGTATTTTTAGTTGCCAATACTTCTGCTCGAATATCCAAGCTTCAGGCCGTGATGTGTAAGGAGCCTTATTTGGTTTTTTCACAAGGACAGGGTGGCCTTGAGAACCAATCCTAAGTTTTTGCCTAAAGTGGTATCTGACCCTAAATCAGGACATCTAGCTTCCTGTTTATTTTCCTGATCGTACAAATAGGGGAGAGGCTCTTTGCTACATGCTAGATGTGCATTGAACTTTGCATTATTTGTCCAGAACCAAGGACATCAGGCATTCTGACCAATTTGTCTCCTTTGTCCCCAGAATCCTAGGGGCTCCTGTGACCCAAACACACTGTCAGTGTCTAGTGCATTGTATTACTTTCTGTTACCAGAAACGTGACAAAACCCCCATCAGGATCAGTCTGGGGACACCAAGAGGTGTGTTGGCTTCTTTTGCTACGCTAAAAAACGTATCTGCATCAGACATTTGCACGGCAACTACATGACGCTCGGTGTACACCTTTTGGCACTAGTCTGAACATTGCCTCGATGCAGAGCAGGCTTCAAGCCTCAGTTTTGCAGGGTCTCCTCCCGTAAGGGATCTTCTTTCCACTTCTCTCCTGTTCACCTACCACCCAAGCTGTTGTGTCTAGTTTATACTGCTTGGAAATCCATCGTAATTGTATTGCCTGCTGCAAGAGCTGACTCTCTAAGATAGTACAGTTACGCAAGAACTTACCGTGACAGTAGATCTTCGAGAAAAGCTTTTGCAGCAGGTAGACTTCCCACCCTCCTTCCCCCTGGAGGTCATCTGCTGTGAGGTAATATCGTCCTACTCTCACCAATTCTGTGGTGTTGCCCTAGGTTTTCTGCTTGAATCACGTTACTACCGGACTCTGGAGTCTGACTGAAAAAACTGGGGCACTTGGGGGCCACACACACACTTTATACCATATGGGAGATCAGAGGTGGGCTGACGTCGGAGGGGGCAGTCCCTGCCTGGTACTGCTGGCTAGAAGTTTACCATGGAGTCTTGATGGCTACCAGCATCAGTCCTCCCAACAGGCACTTGGGTTAATCCCAATACTGACACTGTATTGTCACGTGGGGGGGTGCTGCACTCCTGAGGTGCCATCTTTCAGGTGAGACGTTAAACTGAGGTCCCATCTGCCTGTTCTAATATAAAAAATTTACAAATGTAAAGAAATCAAATTAAAATTAGTGTTAAAATCACACTAGATGGGGTAGAGAAGAAAAACAACTTCAATTAAGCCAGACAGTAATATTTGCTTTATACCAAATGAACTGCAACATACCACTTCATTTATACTTAAAGATATTAAAGCCCTTCCACCAGTGAAAAACTTTTAATGCAGTGTGAAATGCAACGTCTGAACTATAAAGTTTAGCTATAGCTTGAGAAACCAGAACCTGAACAGTCATGTGGAATCACCCTTTGAAGAACCCATTGACACCTGCTTTGCCACAAATACTTTAAACAGCATAAAAAAGCAATGTGTGTCAGAATATCGAACACCCAAGTGATCATATTGACAGTATCAGGAATTCGTAAGACATATTAGACAACCACTGCATGTTCCAGGAACGGGCTACGTGAGACCATAAAGGTTTTACAAATGAACAAGTGAATTAGTAATGCTCTGCAGTTTCCTCTAAATTAATGCATTCCATATAGGGACAGTTTCATTTCTCCAATACCTTGTGTTTACCATTACTCCCAAACATTTAATCTCTCATACACTAAAAGCTATAAGTGTTCCCACATACAGTAAAGGGGGAATCCTAGGGTTACGTAGCTGTGCTAACACCTCTTGATTATTCGGGGGTAATAATTCTTAAAAATGGGGTCAGTAGGAGAAACCGGAGCCATGACAGCACTATAAAGTTGTCGACCGGAACTCTGACTAATTAGCTGTTTAGAGATGCCCCATTTGTGCAGTTTAGCAACCACTGGATGAAAGAATTCAGGCACATGTAAATGGACTGACAAATGTGGAGGGGTAACACCCCAAGCAGTGAAATGAGAAAATATTTCTAGTCCAGTGATTGGGGGAGTTCTGTGATGGGACTTAACCCACTTTTTGCTGTCTGGGAAACAAAAAAGCATATGGAAAAAATACTATAGGATCAAGCATTCAAAGACCTCCTTTTTCTTTAGAAAGGTAGGTAAGACACATTTTTAATGGGGTTAATTCCATTTCCCCAGAGCATTAGGGGGAAAAGGCTATATAATTTCACCCCCAGATGCCTGTGGGGGAGGGGGGATAGATCATAGTAACATAAACCAAAACCAGACATAAAAATTGTTTCTTAGTTTTAATTTAGACAATGTTTCCATTAGGCCACTTTGGATTAAACTTTCTGCAATGCCATCTCCTAGTTTAGTGGCAAATTTTGGGGTCCAAAGGTTATCCCCAAAATCTTAAGGGGGTCTGAGGAAAAGGGAATGTCCTCTACACACCTGGGGACCTGCTCCCAGAAACAGACCCCTGCCTTTAACATTTAATTTTGCATTGGAAAGTGAAGAATATTCTACAATTTCCCACAATATGAATGACTGGCAGTATCTGGGGAAAAGGACATCTGTATAGGCTTGGACCTGTAATTCCCTCCCATAACCTGGCACTGTAATTCCTGACCACAAGGGGGGAAGCGCCAATTTCCTTAGCAGGGATCCAAAGTAAATCTATATAATTAGAGGACTGAGGGCACCCTTGTTGCACGCCAGAAGGGACAGAAAACCCCTCAGTAATCTGACCCCGAACAACTGGGTGTACAAAGGTAGAAGAATAAGTGAACTCGCAAAATTAAAGAATCCAGAATCCCTGAAGCTCTTGAGTGTAGCGAACAAAAAGGGCGGGTGCACTCTGTAAAATGCTTTGTCCTGATTGATGGAGACCAGGCAGCCTGACATACCATTAAGTGATAAAAATTCAATCGGGTCCCTTATTACCATAAGGGCCTATTGAATTTTCCGAGTAGGTAGGCCACAAAACTGATAGGGAGATGTGGCCAATGAGGCATAATGTTTCAATCGATTAAGTATTTGAGCTAAAATCTTATAATCTGAGTTTAGAATAGTAACTGGTCTCCAATTTTGGAGAAGATTTATTTCCAGATTTAAATAAAAATATCAACCTTGTCAAAGCCGGGTGTATTTTCTGATTTGTGTGTTTTTAAAAAAAACAAACAAAAAAACCCCGAAGCTAAACAGTTCTGGGGCAAAGGTTTCATAAAAGTCAAAAGGCAGACAGTCTGTTCCCGGGAGACCCCATTTTATCTGGGTTCCAATCATCCATTCAATTTCTGCCACACTGATGTCTTGATTAACTGTAATCTCTGCAGAAATGAAAGGGATATCGGCTGAGTCCAAATATAATTGGATGGATTCATCCAAGGGTAAGGTTAAAGGACAATGGGAATGAACAAAGGAAACTATAGTATCCCAGATAGCAGCAGTAGTGGACAACATGCCCTTTTTGGTTCTCCAAAGAGTCTATTATGATGGTATTTGACATTTTTTTTTTTTTTTCAAGCTGCAAAGGGATCCCAATAGGTTTTTCTTTCTTGGGGGTTGTGACTGTAACATGGCTTGTACCTTGCCTGTGCTGTCGTATTGATAAAGCTGCATTTCTTTTTTCAAATTATAAATTTGGGAGGAATTTTGTATTGTTGGCCAGAGAGAATAATTTAAACTGTTGTAAGGAAAGATATTTTAGAAATTTACCATTCATGGTGTTTTTACTGAACTGTTGAAACGATTTAAAGTCTGCTTTAGAATCCATCCACCATTCCCCCAGATCAGAATAGAGGAAACTAACAGAGCACCGAGCAGCAATAAACCCAAGTGTAACCCCTTTGTTACCCGGGGTTACTAGAATCCCAGTAAGACCTAGTGGTAGGCAGGGAAGGCAGCTTGTGAAACTCCAGTTAAATGGGTTTCACACTCTCACTCTGTCCTCAGTCACAGCTGAGACTTGAGAGATGACATCATTATAGCACTGTCGCAGCTGCATGAGCCACTTTGGAATCTCCAGCTCAGGGAGTGAAGTTTAGAACTTTGGGAAATTCAAAGTTATTCTTCCATTTGTCCTTAAGCAAGAAGGAAGCGTCAGTCTGCTGTTTGATCTCTCACTAAGAAAAAGGCAGTGTTCCTGTGTTTTACCTTTTTTAAAGTGGTGGAGACTGCTCCCCCAGTCTCAGTGCCCCCTCCCTCCGGGGGGGGGTAGGAAAAGTTCTCTGTGGGTTCCAGGGGCAATCCCCTTCTCCCACCATGGAATGAAACTGCCTGATTTAATTTCAGTCTGTTCTTGTATGACAGCAAAGGTTACAGTACTTCGCCTGTGGGGCACCTGCAACGAATGGGTGAGTGTTTGGCTCCATTTGAAGGGGGCAAACATCTTGTTTTCTTCAGTTGGGAAATAAATATGGACTGCTATTTGGAGGACTATGTCAACTAGGACAAATAAATAGAGCAACCAGTTTAAAGTTTTAAATGGATTTAAAGTTCGCTGTAGAGGGGGTGCTTCAGGTCATCCACCGTTCAATCTACATTTTAAAGTCTAAAGTTTTCTGTGTATCCAGAGAAATGGCCGGGTATGGGCTGTGGGAGCTGGAGGTGGGAAAACCCCCCATCTTTAGTAACCAGGTCCACCTCTATGGATTTCTTCTGTTTTTGCTACTTGCCTCTTGCACTTGGCCAGTGATGGGGTGGGTACCCAGACGTGCGTCACAACTTGAAAATCTGAGTCGCAGACTCTAAGTGGTGTGGGGAGCCACAGTTTGGGAGTCTCCTTGCTTGATGGGATGTCTTTCCAAGTAAAGTTTGGGTTCATTCATCAAGTGGACCGTCAGTCGAGTGGCCAGCAGGGGAGCCGGGCCAGTCGGGCTATGTATCCAGTGCGCATGCAAAGTCCGGGCTGAGTGCCTGGTGGGTCCAAAGCCAGACATCTGTAGTAATGTGTTCATTCCTCAAATGGACCGCTGTGTTGACCTCTAATCTGCACATACAGTAACGTAGCCCTTTGGGGGACCATGCAATGCTTTGTTTATGTTCAGTTAGTTAATAAATAAAGCCACACTGAAAAATCCCAATTCTGGTTCTGGACATTAGTTATTGCTTCCTGTAGTTGGATTTACTTGGGTGCCCCTGTGCAGAGTAGCCAAACCTAGGTCCCTTGTGCCAGGTCACCTCATCCTTCCCCAAACCCAGGTCCCCCACCAGGTATTGCTGCCAAATGCCAACAGCATGCCACCTGTCGTTTTAGTAAAAGGGCAGGGGTGGGGACCCCGTATGTCTGTTACACAAGGATCCCTGACCGCACCAGAGGATCACTTAACACAGATGTGTTGAGCCTCCAGTGGTTAGATCGGGCAGGCTCCGCTGAATGACAAGCTAATACAATGTTCAAAAACTCAGTGGGTCGAGTATGAAAAGGAAAAATGAGGCAGACTGTTGGACACAAATATATGATCAATGGTAGTATAGTATTTATGCCTCATGTATGTGAAACTAGGCCCAGATTTACGAAAAGTACTACAATCGACCAATTGAGCAGTTTATAACCTCAAAGAGTGTTGGAATCGCATTACACTCTTTGAGGGACCCCACCTTTCCTATAAGGGCAATTAAATGTCCCCCCCAAAAAAAAAATTGTATATGAGGTAACCAAATATGGTTGAAGAGCATGGAGAAGAGACCCTCTCTGCCTTCAACTGAGGGCCATGTATATGGAGACGAAAATGCATGTCTTTCCACACCCCATCCAAAATCAAACACCTTCCAGGACATAAATCAATCAGTTTGGTTAAAGAAAAATACCCGTTAAATAAAATCCCCACCCCATCAGCAGTATCCATCCCAAAGGACCAGTAGGAAGGGCCCCACACCCACTTCCCCCTGAAAAGATTTTAGCTGGTCCTCCAAGAATATCCACGTTTCCTGCATAAAACCAATATCAAATTCAGTCATGAAAGTAAACTGCCTGATGTTTTTAAGGGGTTTAGTATACTGTGTATGATTAGAGATCCCACCTTCAACAGGATAGCAGTCTTGACTATCTTTTCCATTTTTCTTTTCCCCCCTGTAACCTACCAACTCTGGAGTAGAAGGGGTATGGAGGGTAGCAGGAGGCTAAGCCACTGACTCCAACTGGTCCGTATCAGAGGCACCATCATCTGAAGCCAGAGCCTCGAAGGGATTAATAGATTCAATGGAACCCTGGGGAGACACTGATTTGGCCTTCGAAATCTTAGAAGGTCTAGGATGGGATACAAGGACCTCAGGAGGCGGACCCGAAGGGTCAGAATCCCTGTAACAGACTGGAACCAGAGGCCCCACGCCAGAGTAGTCTACCCCTAGATGAGGAGGGGAGGAAGGAGCATTTACTACTAAGGGGATTTCGGGGAAGAGAACTAAACCCTGAAGAGGGGACCAGAAGGAGGTGGACTAGTCACCAAAGAGGGAGGGGGGGGGTCTGGACCTGCAGAGGGCACCAGATCTTGTGCATGCTGAATTAATAGGTCAGGGCTCATGCAAGAGGCCTTATTCTTAGCTGCCCATGGGCATTCCCCAAAGACCTGGCCAATCCCGTCACCCAAATCACATTTAGTGTGGGAGGCGCACTGCAAGGCAATGTGCCCTATATCACCATAATTGTCGCAGCGTGGTTTATCACAGGAACTGGAGATAAGTCCTGGAACCACATTTGTAGCAAGCCCAGGGCTGGCTAGCATAAAGGTGCACTCCCTGGTTCCTACCCAACATGGAGCTGGGAACATGAGATCCCAGAATCAGACTGCCAGTTTCACCTCGTATTTACAACCATCTGTCCAAGATGGTTCAGAATCCAGTATTGCCCCAGGGTCGCTTAACATCACACTTCTGGGAGAGCTAATAGGTGATATCATCCACATGGACCTCCTCATTCCGAAACTTGGTCAGAAATTTAAGGGTTTGATCAAGGGAATAACCAAAAAGGGGGTCCAAAGAGGTCGAGCATAATGAGTATGAAAACTAATATTGTAGTTGTTCTTCCCCACTGTTAATGAAGGCAAAGACCTCCCGAGGGGAGAAATGAAGGGAATCTTTCAACAAGCATTTTCCCACATAATGTGTCTCTGGCTGGTGCTAGACCCCCTTTGTAGTGAATCCTACACCGTGTTCCTTTGGGGTGCAGCCTTTTTTTTTTTTTTAATCTTAGCAAATAAGTCTGACAATAGAGGTTTCTGAGGTTGGGGGGTTCTTGGGGGACTTGGTCCTGGACAACAGCACTGCCCCTGTGGGCATCCGGGTTGATAAGTGCACTTATAGAAGGAGATGCTCCATGCTGATCCCCTTGGACAGCGGCCAGAGGGCGAGATGCCCCCTCCAGAACCTGAGGCCTTTGCATCCAAAGGCAATTCCACTATAATCTGAGTCAGGGGTGAACTAGAGATGCCCCCAGGACACCAAGCAGGATATGCCAGTGAAAAATTCAGTTTAGGATCCCATCCTAGGTCAAGAAGTCAGATGCCATCAGGAGACAGCTTCCAACCTGCCTCACTGAGAGCCTTTTGAGGAGACCAAGGTTAAATTAGAGGGAGTTCCCCCTCTTTCAGAGCAAAGGCAGTTTGTAAAACAGCTGTAATTTTCCCCACTGAAGCTTCAGGAGCAATAACAGTAGATAGTGGTAACATGATCGGGGTCAGGGGTTAAAGATGTCTTTTGGTGAGAGTAATGGCAGTCCTGCACCTCCTCGTATGCTCTCTCGCACTAGCAGCCAAGCTACCCTCTTTAGAGTTGAAGGAGAAAACCGTCGCGCCCTCCTGGACATTGGGAGAGTGCTGATAACTCTCTGCCACAGGGTTGGGAAAGGGAGGTACCACAGTCGAGCCACCGACAGACAAGAGCTTTAGGACAAACCCAGTATCCCTTGATAAAGGCTCCCATGAGTGAGGAGACTAAAAGAAGGGACTATCAGTTTGCCTAGACAGGCACTCTGGTAACTTCTCCTTGGGACCAGATATCAGTGGTTCAGGAGGCAATAACACCTTCGGCTGTATGCACCCACCAAGTGAAGCAGATAAAATGCCAGCCAGAATGTCTTCCATCTCAGGAACAGAAGGAGAAACATTTTTAAAGTGACTCACCCGGCCCCACCTGGGCCAGAGCCTTAGATACTGCTGTATCACGAACATTGTCACCCGATCCTGACAAGGGAGTAACTTTCGGCATTTCTGCTTGTAGCTGTGCACTCTGTTCTCTAAGCACCCATTCCAGCTCCTGATGGCGAATCTTCTCACACTCCAGTTGTTAGATTAGAGCAATCTCTGCTGCTGAGTTGAGAATATGCTGCTCTCCTCCAGGTACCAAACTGTCACCAGCGCAGCTTAGATCCTCGGTGGATAGAAAAACCTCTAGTTTCAGCTCCAGTACTCTGAAATTGAACACCATGCGCTAAATCGTGCTGAGCCTCTAAGAGAATGCAGGTAGGAGAGGCTTGCTCCCCAACCCCAGAGAAGTCCATCTCCTCAGAAGGTTCACTGGAAGTGGACATTTCACAGGCCAGAGGTTCCCCTTACAGGTCAGTAGGGGAATTTTTTTTATTGAAAGATTAAATTACAACCATAATACCATATAAACACCAAAGTCTGCTTTTCCCCAATAAATTCCACTTATGTACATATATACAATATTTCAAGTAACTGGTAAATCTGAATTGGTTGCCCACAAAAGGTTCCTCCACATTGTGAACATATTTCATTTTGCCAACTTTTTTCTGAAAAATATTTATCTCCTTAGAAATATTATTTAATAACTCAAGATGGGAGACCTGTTATGTATGTAAACCTCTTATTCCATATGTACCACTTAATTACAGCAAAAAGTACATTTCCATTTCCCCCACATTCTACCATATACCCCATAAATTAAATTTTCATGAGTACCTTTCAAAACCTCCATTCCCCAGTGTATTGCCACAAACTCCACAAAACCCTTTATGTATGAACACGTAAAGTGGTGCATTCTCTTCTTTCGAGAGAGAATTTGTGCAAGACCTCATTATAGTGCATGGTGGAATGTTGTACTCGCTAGAAATCGCACTATACTGAAATGATGTTCAGCCACAGAGACTAAAATGAATGGAACGCTGTACTGACCATACGTGCAGAACAGCGTTCCATTCATTTAGAATGAGAAGATCGAGCCAACAGTAACAGAAAACCGCTGTGGGTCTATAGATTAAACATAGAAGATGACTGCTGCAGTTTTTAGACATTCAGTGAGTCTCTGATTATCGGAGGGCTGGATCAACTAGATTTTGATCCGAAACATTTGTGAACTTGCATTTCTCTCCTCAGGACAGTTACTTTTCTCGCTAAGCGAGACATCTGGCCACCATGTTTTTTGTTTTTCTAACTCCCACCCACAGCAGAGCGGCAACCAGTGGGCATGTGCGCTGCTACGTCCCTAGCAACCACCCAACTCAGTCTCCTAGCGAGGGGAGACACTAATTTCTTTATCGATGATTTAAATAGTCTGGAAGCCTAAAAATGTTTAAAAAAAATAAGTAGAGGGGCACCATACACTATTACAAAAATAAAAAATACAGAATGGGTAACCCCATGCAGAACCAGTGTGTTCTGTCACCTTTGGGTCCGATTCCCAAGGATCTCTCGAGCTCCTTGGGAATCAGACCCCTCTGTGGTAGAACACACTGGTTCTGCATGGTTTCCCATCCTCTATTGTTTCTGCCACTGCCATATGTTTTTGATTTGCTTTAACGTTTAGTCTCTTGTGGCAACATAACCACAACATCTCTATTTCCCAGGAATTCTCCTATTTGCATTTACTTTCAATACGAGTGCCACATAAGGTATTGGACATTTAGAAAATGTAACAAGCTCCATAAAGCAAGATTCAATAACCCTTGACTACATTTGCTTTTTTTCTGTTATCTCTTTATATGTGATTTTCCATGGACTCAGACGCACAAGTCTCCCTATAATATTGCGGAGCATGTGAAACAGTTTTAAAACATTTCTGTATCCCTGCTTCCCAACCTGAATTCCATGTTCTTACTTTTTCCCAGAATAAATCCACCTTTTAACTGTTAAGACATACAGGTCGAAGGTTCATATAAACTGAATGAATAAACAAAAACAAAAGGGGATTAATCATGTTCTGTCCCCCTTTTTCTACTTTTAAATACCAAATATTCCTTTTATGGGGTTCAACTGGCTTCCCCAGATAGCTTGAAATACATTCATAATACTTGCCTCCCTGTCTCTTGGCAGGGGGAAGACTGAGATAGATGGGGAGAGAGTGGTGGAGGGAAGAGGGGGAGAGTAATCAAATATACCCTTAAATTTTCACACTGTGGTTCTATTCCATTGCTCTACCATTCTTTTCCCCTGCTGAATCTTTTCATCCCAATTTGTCAAGTCCTGTCTCCATATTTTATCCCTAATATTTCTATGGGGTCCTCAGTCAAATTAATTCCTGCTGTACTATCCATATTTACTGATGCATTACCCAACTTCTTACCCTTGCGTTTTGCTGTGTTGAGCCTTACCCCCGATGACTACCCATAAATTTCACAGAATTCTATAGCCCTTTCCATTGAAGCACTATCGTTCATAAGACACAAATTGTCCGCATGTGCTAATGCAGTAGGCAGCCTCTGATCTACACCTAAAATAGGCGTAAAGAATCTTGTATCATTAAGTAATTGTAATAGAGGGTCTATACTAAAGACATACAGTAAGGGACTTTGGGTGGAAGGGGCACCCCTGCCTCGCCTCCCTTCCCTCCTTACTGGTATCATTGGTCCCAAATGTCCATTCACTAATGGTCTAACTACGATTGTTTTATAAGTAATTTTCAACCATCCAATAAATATTTCTGAGAATCCCATACCTTCTTAAAATATGCCACAGAAATTCATCTTGGACCAAGTTGAACGCTTTCTTCTGGTCCAGCGTAAAGATAGCCTGTTAACTCACAATAAGTTCCTGCCTTCATTACCTCCCTAATGAGTATCAACTGGTTTGTTGTTTTCCCAGGAACAGAACAGAATTGTACCTCTGCAATAACATATTTAGTGATCTCCAATAATCTGATTCAAATTTTCATTAAAATTTGAAATTCCACATTTAATAAACCGATCGGTCTCCAGTTATCTAAACATCTTATCCCCCTTTTATATAACACAATTACACCGGTAGACACATCCAGTGATGTTCACTATTGAGCATATAGTTAAAAACCTCTGCCATTTCCATAGAAATAGTTGGAATTATAAACTGGTAGGTTTCCACTTGAATCTCATCTTTACCAGGCATTTCCCCCTTGTGCATTCCCTTTACTACATTTAAAACTTCCTGTGGAGAAATGTTCTTCCTTTTTTAAATACTCATCTGAACACGTTGGAATATTAAGTAGTTGAAATAATGGAGCAAATTCCTCTGTAGATCCCTGTCTTAAATCTGCCCAGTGGCCCCCAGGGCCCAAGTCTATACAAGTTTGGTTTATATGCAGTTAACCTTTGTAAGCCTATTACACCTTGCCATGGCCAAAGAATACAAATGGCCAATGGATGACTGAATGATGCCAACATGTAAACTGATATGTCTAGCTAGCAAAGGGCTGCACGTGGCTAAGTAAATGAATGATACCCCCATGTAAAGTGATAAGTATGTAGGTGCACGGGTTTAAAAGGTGGTAAAGGCCTTGTAGATGGTACTTGTAGAACACAGGTAAAGAGCATAAGCAGTGTTTTTAAAAACAAATGTTTTAAGCAAAATTAGTTTTGCTCAGCAGAAATTCTGTACAGAACATGTTTTTTATGAGTTAAAAAAGGTAATGGTCATAAGATGCAGCTGCTTTAAAAAGAACCACTGTCTAGCTTTGGCTAAGTGCAGTTCCTCATTTCATTATTTAAAAATCCAACAGAAGAATTATATTCTTGCTAAAAGGGTATTTTTGCAGTTCTAAGCAATTTACCTTAATAGAGTAAGAGGCCCCTTTTTCTGTTCCCTGTCTCAGCCTGTTTTTAATAACAAAAATCCTCTAACCACTCATTTTTCTATCTAAGAATGACCACATGTCTCTACAAAGTGTCAAATGTATCTTATGACCAAGGTATCTCATGGCCACTATACTCTTAAACCAGAGTCTCATGATTTACTAAATGACGTAGTGTCTAGGCTAAAATTTGCTGCAACAGTTTTGAAATTTCCACTATGCATTTTGATGTAAATAGTTGAATATAAATACAGGACCTAGGTGTCCTGTCCAGTGTGTCCAAGAGGAGTAGTCAACATGGCTGCCATAGATACTTGGGTCACCCAGAGGAATGAGGAATGTTGCTTCATTGCCTCTGCACACCTGTAGCCCTGGTGGCAATAAGCCATCAGCTGTTTAGAATTGATCGTTGGAGCTAAAATTGTTAGCGCTTATTTGGTATTAATAAATTGCAACAGATTTAAAACATCTGGTGTCAGGTGGCTTTATTGGATTACCAGGGACCACTAACCAAGAACCTTGTGCTTTTACTACGTTACTGTCATCAGTATTGTGTAGTGTTCATTTACACCTGGTAGGCCTGATACTGTGTAGTCATATACTCTGATAGTGTCTAATATTTTGTTTGAACAGTTATTTTTTCAGATTCTTGTAATTTGTTTATTTTTAATTCTCTCCTGACAACTTAAGTAGTGGCAAATGATTTCAGAAGCCCCTTGAGTACCATATTACTGCTGTAGTTATAAGGAATTTGCCTGCTTGTTATGAAATTCCCTCATTTTTTGCTGGATTGCAGTAATCTGATCTGTAAAGTTATGTTTGACTGTTTGAGCAAGACTCATGAGGTTTTGTAGCTGTCTCCTGTATTTTCATCTTGTCCATATCACTATTTTGCTTAATTAATCTATGTAGCAGTACTTGCAATTCCGTTTAGACTTTCCCAGCAAAGTAAAGGATTACCATAAATATCGGTGTCTTTTTTTTCTCAATTAAATATAAGATTTGAGCCCTAATATGAGCAGTTTGTAGTAAGGATGTATTAAACTTCCATAATCCTGGGCCCTGATTTTCTTCTGCTGGCCCTATTGAAATGTATAATTCCTTGTGGTCTGTATATTCAACCTCCTCCACCTTGGCCACTTGAATGGGTATATTTTTATTCAAAACAATAAAATTGATCCTTGTTGCCAAGTTGCCCTTCTGAAAGTTTTTTCTTTAAAAGCATCTACCAAATTAGCTAATTTAATCAAATTGTTCAAAAATGCCATATCGCTAAAGATTTTGGTGATGGCCACCCTCTTCCCTCTATCCTGTTTTGTGAGCCCACAATTAAAATCCCCCCCCCCCATATTTTGGGATGTAAATAAAAATGGACAAATTTGCATGAAGATCGCTACCCTTTCAGCTTTAGATTGGGGAGCGTCTGTATTAATGATTCTAAAATATTGTCCTGTATTTTTAAATCTAATATTAACACTCTCCCAGGTATTGGGTCAATCATTTTTATTACTTGACTAGGAAGCAAAAATAAAATTCCTACCCCAGTACAGGGCCCTAGGCCCAGAGACCAGTATGAGACCCCCTTGTACCATTTTCTACTTGCATTAGTCACTTCTTGGTTTGTATGAAGTCTCGTGTCCTGAAGAAGTATTATATCTACATTGTTGGAAAATAAATGTGAAAAAACATCCCCTTTGTTTTATTCTTTATACTATTCACATTTACCGTTAAGATTCTAAGCTGTTGCTGCATCATGAAGCATGTGCTCAGGGAGGTTTGTTTTTGCTTTTACTTAGCTTTGTTTTTTTTCTTACTCCCTTGTGACCCATTCACTTTCTCATTTCTCATTTCCCACTTCACTCCTATCCAAATCTGATAGTCCCTCTGCATGACTTGGGTCCCCTGAGGAAAGTTCAGACTCATTCCCCACCAGGTCCCCACATGTGAATAAAAGCTGAAATCTGTTTGATGCGTTTTCTGAGATTTTATGAACCTTGGAGGCTGGTTGCCTCCAACTTTTTGTCGCCCCTTTTTTTTTTTTCTAATTCTACCTCAGACAAAGGAGGGGGTGGGCATAGCTGCTTTCTCTGACCTCCTTATCTTCTGTGCTACATTCTGCCTGACCCTGCTGCTCTACAACTTCAGTAGGAGCATTTGGTACATTTTCCTCCAAACTTGTATGAGAGCGCCATCACTGAAAGTGTAGCCTCTTCATTTTCCTGGGTTGCTTGTCCACCTGCCCTTACAGGAAACCTCCTCCTAGTTTTTTTTCCCTTTGTGCAATAGCAACTAACAACCATTGTTCCTTGCTATCCCCAGTACCTGATTTTTTTTTTATTTGCAGCTTGTGTAGTCTCCATATAAATGCCCCTTTTTACCACATAGATTGCAAGTGGCTTAATTTGTACATGTGAAAGTGTGCCCCATTAACCCACATAAAGAGTATTTTATTTTGTCACATGCACTGCTAATATGTCCTGGGGCTCCACATTTGTAACAGGATTTTGGTTGCCCCAGGTAAAATAGCACTTCCCTGATACCCCTCTGGGTAAAAGGAGTTTGGCAAATGTGCAACTCGCCAGTAAGCATTTTCAAGATTATCCTTGCCCTCCAACCCCCTGTCCAGATGTTTTCACTGTCAGAAATTGACTTGGGGTGTCCTAAAACTGTGCTGCTGTCTAAGCCAAAATACCAAGTCAGTAACACTAACCCCTTCATTTCAAAATAAGACTTATGTTTTTTTGGGCAGGTTTGTCGGGGGGGGGGAACCATTTAGGCGTGTTTACCTTGTATCTCACCCAAAATTGTGAAGGGGAATTTCCCCCATTCACTAAAAATACCACTAATGGCTTAATCTGGTTCAAGGTCAGTTGGCATTCATCTGTATTCCCCCTCCCCGGGTCGTTCCAGAAAATAGGCAGAATTTGTCTAGTGCACTTACATAGTCAACAAACTTTATTGGGGAAAAAAAAAACTACCTGCTGCTAGAGCTTCTCTCGAAGATCTGATGTTGGGGTAAGTTCTTGCGTGACTGTACTTTTTTTTCCCCTATATAGATGATTGGCTGTTAAAGGCTCTGTCTTGGGAGGCCATTATACACACCACATGGCCACTGTGTCGACTTCTCATGCCCTCATAAGGGAAAGACCGTCCCTGCTGGAGGTTTCCGGTAGATTACTCCAGGATATTCTTCTACACCCTCCTGTCTGAGATCTAGTTCTGGTGTGGGACTTAAATTTGATTCTAGAGATCCTCATTGTCTCGCCCTTTTAACCCTGTGGCTGTGTGTGAGCTGCTCTCCCTCTCCTGGAAGACACTTTCTCTTGTGGCAGTGATGTATTCTAGACACAATTGAGTTGCAGGCACTGGTTGCAGGTCCTCAGTTTAATAATCTTTGCAAGATTAGGGGGTACCTTGTGTACCACTCATTTCCTTCTGAAGGGTCTGTCTGAAAGTACACTAAATCGGACCATAGTTTTCTTTTCCTCTCCCGCAAATAAAGGGGTGAATAGTTTACATACGCAGGATGTCCATAGGGCACTATGTCGGTACCTGGATTGTACAAAAGACTAGAAAACCCTCTACTGTTTATTGCTTTTGCCCCCTGAATGATGGGCTCACCAATTTCTAAACCAGGCCTTTCCAAATGGATGACCTGTTGAATAACGTTTTGTTACCAGAAGTGCTGTAAGCAGCTTCTTGGTCCTGTTGATGCTCATTCCACCCATAGGGTGGCTACTCAGATTTGTTTTCTGTCTGCTGTTGACATCTGTGCTGCTGCCACTTGGAGCAGTGTTCATACATTCAGTAAACACTAGGGTCTGGACATAGTCTCTCAAATATGCCAGCTTTGGCCTCAGTGTTGTGCAAGGACTCCTTAATGAAGATCATTGGGTCCTTCAGTCCTCCCTCAGTGCTTGGTACTGCGTGGGGAATAGTTCCATGATGTGGCTCAGTGGAGGGAAGTTATCCTTGAAGATAGTTGCCTATCATAACAGATATTGGTGTGAATTTCCTCGATCAAACCACAGATTCTCCCAAAAAAATCTGGTGACTAGCAACTATATTGCCTGTTTTGCAAGCTTTCTCCTTTAATGCCCCTTATGGCATCTATGCTTAGGTTTCCATATCCTCTCCTGTGTGTAAATATAGGAAAAGGTCATCCCCAAAGCACCCAAAGATGGAGCAAAGTACGGAAGCACAACGTGGACAAAAATACTCTGCTCCTACGTAGACCACTTTCTAATGCTAGGAAATGAGAAAACAGTATTTCATTGCAAACAAAAACAGTAGCACCCCCCTCACTAAAGCAGATGTTTCACATCACACTGACACTTTATCAAGACCTCTCGTGTGCCTGGTGTGGTCCTGGTTATTTCGGTCCCTGCCCATTCAATCACCCTCCGAGCTAATCTCCTGGGCACTGAGGCATTCTGGGGATACCCATGTTATATAGGTACCTGGGAGGCTCCAGCCAGTGAATTTCTAGGAGGTCCCGATGCTGACTACTTGCAGTTCATGATGTGGCTCAGTGGAGGAGATTCAGCTGTTACTATCAACTATTCCTAGAGCCCTGCGAAATTATTTTGGTTTCGGTATTTTACTTTTTATTTTTCTGGAATTTCTTTTTCATTGAAAATGTAGTTTTTTTATCAGATTTACATTCATAAAATAACACCAAATGACCTTATACACACTAGAAATCACATTCCTAGTATACTACTACATTCCTAGCATATTAAGCAGCATTATGCCATGCTCTTGAAAGATTTTGTGAATCAGCAATTCTGCTGCCGCTTCCTGCATCTCTGGTTGTTGCCACCATCTGTGTGGTAAGAGCCTAAACTGCTGCAAGCTTTTATTTAGTTTTTGCCAAAAAAAGCAGTGTTTTACCCTTTTTAATGTGCTTGTTTTACATTATTTCATTTTATATCTTGGATTTCTCATTTCTTGAGGAAAACACTGATCTCCAACTATTCCTTTCAAGCAGACACTGAGAAATGAGTCTCTGGAGGTCTCTGCCTCCCCAACGGTTATTATTCCTCCTGTACATTTTGTATTGGAGGATGCCACTTTGGCTTCCTGGCATAGGCCAGCTCAGTTGCCTGCAGTTCCCAGAAAGGCAGGACAATATTCAGCCCTAACTGCAAAGCCATATTATTCAGTACAGCTGGAAGTAATAAAACTGCTCATGATATAGCCAAAGCACCAAAACGAGATTAATCTTCCTCGACTTATCGGGAGGAAGGCATGTGATAGGAAAGAGGACTTTTGCTTCTGCCTCCTTAGCTGACGAATGGCAAATTCTCAGGCTTGCATGATAAAACAGAATTGGCTGTGGAAGACTATGGCCTCCTTGACTGGTAAAATGCCAGTGGGCAGGGCCAACCTATTGGCCCAACAGACTATATTGCCAATGGACAAGAAGCTACTGAGCACCTGCTCAGTTGGCATATTACACCTGCAACGCTGCTGCCTCTGCAATCTGCCTTCACTGCCATTCTTGGCTGAGTGGCTGGCTTTGCATGTGATTTACAACAGTCTGTGCTAAATGCTCCCTTTAGAGGGAAGCAGTTTGGCAATGATGTACAAAATACTTTCTTGCCATCAGTCACTGTACAGTTTGTAGTTCAATATGACGAAGGCTGTGGAATCTAACCACACAAAGGCGAGGGTCATAGACTTTAAAAGGGCAGATTTTAAAAAGATGGGTGAATGCTTCTGGGATGACCTGGAGGGGAATGAACTGGGTGGGGTGGAGGAACAGTGAGGGTAATCTGAAAAGGGGCAGTGTAACCTCTGCATTAAGCAAGGGAGCAAAAGAGGAAAAGGACTGCTATGGCTCTCAAGAGGTGGTAGAAAAGGTAAAGGCTAAAAGGGAAGCTTTCAGAAGGTACAAGGAGACATGGAGGTAGGAGGGATGGGGAGGTGAATCAAGGGAAGCAAGGAGGAGTAGTAAGGAGCATAAAGGCACAGACTGAAACGAGAATAGCCACCAAAGCAGTAACAAAAGGGACAAGACATTTTACATATGTAAGTGTTTGGGGGAGAGCAGGGGTGGATTGTAAGTTTCAGAAGGAAGGTGGGTGGGAGGACTGTGCAGAGGGGAAAAGGCAGACAAACTGAATAAATACTTTCGTTCAGTGTTTAGAGGAAAGAGTGAGGGGAGGTCACAAAACAGGAGCATTGGAGGGAGGGGGGGTGGACACTAGTCAGTTTTTTGGAGGAGAGTCCTGAAGGGACTCAAATCTGAAAGTGAACAAAGCCATTGGGCTAGACTGGGTCCACCCAAGGGTATTGAGGGAGCTCAGGAAGGTACGGACTGCACCTGGTGGCCCCGTTTAGTTCATTAGAAGTAGGAGTGTTCCCAAAGGACTGGAGGAGGGCAGATGCAGTCCCACTACACAAGAAGTAGCCGGGAAGAGGCTAGCAATTGCAGGCCAGTTGGCCTGACTTCAGTGGCAAAAAGTTAATGGAATCGCTGCTGAAAGGATTGTGGAATATCTTGAATCCAGCATGTTAGACCTGAGACAGCATAGATTCACGAGGGGGCATTTCAAATAAATCTGGAGTTCTTTGGGTGACCAAGCAGCTGGATTTGGGGGGGGAGCAGTGGACGTAGCCTACTGATACTTCAGTAAGGCATTCAACATCGTTCCACGTAGACTAGAAAGTAAGCTGGGTAGCTTAGGAGGGATCCAAAGGAGGTAAACTGGATAAATTGGTTAAAGGATAGGTGACAGAGGGTGGTGGTGGTAAATGGCGTTCTCTCGGAAAGGAGGGTGACCAATGTGGTGTCGGATCAGTGCTGGGACTGGTCCTCTTTAATGTCTAAGTGACACCACAGGGGAGCTGGAAGGAAAGATATGCCTCTTTGCAGATGACGCCAAACTCTGCAGTAGGGTGGACATGCCGCAGCAGATGTAAAGGATGAGCAGCGACCAGAGATCTCTGAATGGTCAAGTATATGGTAGCTGGGTTTCAGTGTAAAGTGCAAAATAATGCACTTGGGGCAAAGAAAGCAAGGGGCAGAGTACAAAATGGGGGGGGGTCTAATGCCCACCAAGCAGGACATAGACACGGGGCTCGTCCTACTGGATGATGTAAAGATGGTTAAGCAGTGTGACGGGGCAGGTGGGAGGGCAGGCTACATGCTGTGGTTGAGGGTTATCGCCAGCAGAGGAAAGGTGGTGTTGCCTCTGTTTCTGCATAGATCGCTGCTAAGATCCCACCTAGAGTACTGTGTTCAGTCTGGAAAGCTCATCTCCAAAAGGATAGAGTGGAAGAGGTCCAGAGGAGAGCAACTAAAAGGGTGCAGGGTTTACATCAGAAGTCCTATAAGGAGAGATTTAAGGACCTAAATATATACACCCTGTCACTAGCCTACTCCTGTGGGGTGGGATTCTCTGCATCACAGCAAATCCCTCCTGTGACGGGTCATTGATACCCTTTCTCTGTCCTTTTAGCACGCTCGCTGTTTCACAACTAAAGGTACGCCAGAGAATTCCAGGGTTCCCCCTCTCTGTGCAAGGGTGTACAAATACAGTCTTGAGTCTGTTCCTGGGATAGCATCCTGTCTGCCACTGCACAATGAACCAGAAAGCCACAGCAGTGTATAGTTTGAACAACCCTCCCCAAGGCAACAGACACTGGCAGAATTATATTAAAAGTAAGCCAAAAGCTTAATAAATGCAGTAACCAATAATTTTTAGACATTGGATACTGCTGCTAAGTCTTCCCTATGCAGATTGGATTCCCTTTTCAATGCTTTTTGTCACTTTGCTTTCAACCCCCCCGGTACCCACCACTGCTCTCTACCACTTCCTTGTATTCCCCTCCATGGAGTGCAGATGACTCTTGCACTGTGTGAAATTTACCTCTAAATTCTGGATCAGTTCTCTCCCCTCTTGCATATCCTCCTCCCGTTCCATACAGTCTCCCCCACACCATTCTCTAAGACCCATTGACTCTCGCACTCTGGCTGTTCCCTTGAAGTACTACTACAAGCGGCCAAGGTGCTTTCTCATTTCCCAACACTCTGGAACTCACTACCTATGCTCATCCAACACTCTTCATGCCCCTCTTGTTAGGAAGGTAGAACTGGGGGAGGAAGGGGAGAGGGAGGTAAGGTGCCTGCCTGGCGCCATGGCTTGGAGGCACTGGGAGCGAATCCTCAGGATTGCCGGAGCAGCTGCACAGAGGAGGGAGCTGGATATCATTGTCCACCTAGGCACAAATGACCTGGCTAAGAAAGGGATTAGAGCAGTGCAGGAAGAGTTTGTGGAATTGGGGAGGGGCCTTAGACAAGTAGCACGCACGGTAACTTTCTCGGAGGTGCTGCCCATCTGTGGTGTAGGAGAGTCTAGGGTGTTCTGTACCATGGAATTCAATCAGTGGTTGAAAAACTGGTGCAGAGCTCAGGGATTTGGCTTCATTGGGGACTGGGGGTCCACCTGGAGTGATGCAATCCTATACTGGCATGATGGGCTGCATCTGTCCAGGAGGGGAACCAGGATCCTAGGTGATAGGTTTAAATGCTTCATTGGCAAGCATTTAAACTAGCCAAGGGGGGAAGCACTGGAAAGGAGCAGGGAAATCCTAGCCCCCCAAAAAAATCACGGTAGTAAGTGCGGTAAACACCAACATAGAGGTGGCGATAGGGAGAAGGGCAGGGGTAAATGGCGAAAGTGACAAAGGCAAGAAGTACAGGGATGGGGCAAAAAGGAGTAAAGCCATCTGGAAATGGAGGGTAATGAGTACCAATGTCCGTAGCCTGGGCAACAAGCTCCCTGAGTGGGTGGCCTTGATGGAAGAGGGATGCCTGGATATCATAGCAGTCACAGAAACATGGTACAGAGAACCATGACTGGGATGCTAACATACCAGGGTACATAACCTACAGGAGAGACGGGAAGGAGAGAAGAGGGGGAGGAGTAGCTCTCTATGTAAAGGAAGGGATGAAAGCAACTGAACAAGAGTAAACAGGGAGGAGAGGAGGCACTGTGGGTCACCTTGGAGACTGGAAAGGGCACCACAGTCCGCACAGGGGTTGTGTACAGACCCAGTGTCGGGGAGGGAATGGACAAGGATATGATAGAAGGCATTCTTAGGATGGCAGAGAAAGGGGAGATACTGTTGATGGGAGACCTGAATATTTCAGATGTTAACTGGAGCACCTTTGCTGCAGCCACATCCAAGAGCAGGGCCATTCTCTATGCTCTACAGGTGGCAGGCCTCAGACTGCTAGTTTCGGAACCCACTCGTGAGGGAGCAATCTTAGACCTCACTCTCTCAAACGGGGGCAGTGAGAGGATCTCGGATCTAGAAGTGGGTTGCCATCTGGGAACAAGTGACCATCAAACAGTGTGGTTCACGTTAAACTCGGCTACAGAGTCAAGCCATACAAAAGTGAGGGTACTGGACTTCAGGAGGGCTGACTTTGGCAAGATGGGAGTGCCTCAGAAAAGCACTAGCAAACGGGCTAGAAGGAGGGGTGGATCAACAATGGGGAATTGTCAAAACTGCCATCACAGAGGCAACAAGCCTTTGTGTGAAGCAAATAAACAAATCAAAATGAAAGAAAAAGCCACTATGGTTCTCAAGAGGTGGCTGGGAAAGTCGGCCAGAAAAAGATAGCATTCAGGAAGTATAAGGAAACGCAGAAGGAGCAGGACAGAGAACTTGTACCAGTTAAGGCAGAAGGAAGCAGGGAGGGAAGTCAGAATAGCAAAGGCCCAAACTGAGGAAAAGATAGCCAACTCGGTTAAGGGGGATAAAACCTTTTATAGGTACATCAGAGAGCGTAGAAAGACAAAGGGAGGGCTAGTGAGGCTGAATAGAATGAATGGTGGGTGGGCAGAGGGGGACAGTGAAAAAGCAGGGATAATGAACGAATATTTCTGCTCAGTATTCACAAAAGAGGAGGGGGAAGTGCCTAATCCAATTAACAGAAGCACTCTTGATAGGGGGTCGATCCCAGCCCTTTCACAGAAGAAAGGGTTCTGCAAGAACTCCTAAAACTCAAGGTGGACAAAGCAATGGGGCCTGATGGAATTCACCCCAGAATTCTAAAAGAATTAAGGGGGAACTAGTGAAATCACTGACTACTCTTTTTAATAATGGGAGGATGGTGTGGTACCAGAGGACTGGAGGAAGGTGGATGTGATTCCCCTTCAAAAAGTGGGACCAAGACAGAGGCAGGAAACTACAGACCTGTCAGTTTGACCTCTGTGGTAGGGAAACTGATGGAGTCACTTCTGAAGGAAAGAATTGTTGAGTACCTTGAGGCCAGTGGGGCACAGGACCCAAGGCAGCATGGGTTCACAACGGGAAGGTCATGTCAGACGAATCTAATGGATTTCTTTGACTGGGTGACCAAAGTAGTAGACCAGGGAGGGGCTGTGGACTACCTAGACTTTAGCAAGGCATTTGTCACAATCCCACACAAAAGATTAATAGTCAAATTAACCAGCCTGGGAGTGGGTCCCAGGGTGGTAGCCTGGGTAAAACATTGGCTGGACAACAGGACACAGAAGGTAATTGTAAATGGAGTCCACTCTGAAGAAATAGGGGTTACTGGTGGGGTACTGCAGGGT
This sequence comes from Neoceratodus forsteri, assembly GCA_016271365.2. Classification (NCBI taxonomy): domain Eukaryota; kingdom Metazoa; phylum Chordata; order Ceratodontiformes; family Ceratodontidae; genus Neoceratodus; species Neoceratodus forsteri. Next base: position 1,600,354,937 of record CM028131.1, read on the forward strand.
TCAGTACTGGGTCCAGTCCTTTTTAATCACTCTAAGTGACATTGCAGAGGGACTGGAAGGAAAAGTATGTCTCTTTGCAGACGACAGATTTGCAATAGAGTTGATGCACAAGGAGGCGTGGAAAGGATGAGAAGGGACTTGGCAAGGTTGGAGGAATGGTCAGAAATATGGCAGGTAGGATTCAATGCAAAGAAGTGCAAAATAATGCACCTGGGAAACAAGAACCCAGGGGAAGATTACACAATGTGGGGGGAGGTAGTAACAAAAAAGGAAAGGGACCTGGGGGTAATCATATCAGATGACCTTAAGGTTAGCAAGCAATGTGAGAAGGCAGTAGGGAGGGCTGGGGGGATACTGGGATGCATAGGGAGAGGCATCACCAGCAGGTAACAGGAAGTTATCCCTCTGTACAGACAGTTGGTGAGACCCCATCTGGAGTACTGCGTCCAGTTCTGGAGACCCAATCTCCGCAAGGACATAGACAGGATAGAGGCAGTCCAGAGGAGGGCAACTAAAATGGTTCAGGGTCTGCAAGAGAAGCCATACGAGGAGAGACTAAAGGAGCTTAGTATGTATGCCTTTGAGGAAAGAAGGGAGAGGGGGGACATGATAGAAACTTAAGTACCTCAGTGGAATCAACAGTCCAAGAGGGTAGCATCTTTCAGAAAAAGAAACGTGCAAGAACAAGGACACAATTTAAAGATGGGGGGGCGGTTCTGGGGCAAAGTGAGGAAGTATTTTTTTTCACAGAGAGGGTAGTGGATGCATGGAACAGCCTTCCTGAGGAGGTTGTGGGGTCTAAAACTGTGGGAGAATTCAAGAATGCAAGGGACAGACATAAGGCAATTCTTGTGGTGGGTAGGAAGAAATAGGCTGGTTAACTAGGATCTACGGCCTATCCTGTAGATGGGGAAATGGGCAGACTAGGTGGGCCCAAATGGTCCTTATCTGCAGTCAGTCTGTTTTATGTTTGTCTTCCATCTCCCATTGCCCAGGGCCTACACAACGTTTTCTCCTCAAACTGCACTTGTCAATGAAGATTTTGCTGTATTTCACAATGTTTATTGCACTTCAAGCATATTTTGCTTTGTTGTAGTATTTGTATAACCTTGTAAACTTATTTCATTTCTGCCTGTTTCTTATCCAACCATTTTTTGCATATGTGCATTTGCTTTATCTGCACTGTTTCAGTATGTGTATGCCATGTCAAACTGTAGATTCAATTTATATGTACTGTATTGCTTATGTTCCCTTCTTCCCTCTCCCCCAGGACGCACCACGAGATGAGCAACTTGTTGCCCAGCTTGTTTTTTTATCTGGTGAAACTTCAATAAATAAGGAAAATAAAATGGAAATATACAAAGTAAACTTTGAGAATTCTAGTTTGAACGTTCTACCGCCAGTTCTTAGTTGCTGAATTTAAAGTGCAATGTGTTAAGTGGTAGCTGAAGTCTTGGCTCTTGGTCTAGAAGTCTTGAGAAGAAATTCTCTGCTCTAAGCAGACAGGGTCCCCAAATGCAAAAGGATCAGAATATAGTCTTGCACCCTTGTTTTATGGGGTTTCTCAAAGGGCATGTCCAGTGAATATTGACTTGCTCTGCAATTGGCTAGCATTCCATCTCCATGGTTACACAACCCATCCACATTTAGTATTTTATTACAAAACAATGTGCATTTCTGAATGAGAAAAAAAAGCTGAGGTGAACTAGTCTAAACCAGAATTTTAGGGGGGCTTAAAATGGCTGTAATTAAACTTCTCAGTATAGCCATTTACTTAAATGGTAGCCCATTCAGCTGTAACTAGATTAACTCTGAGTAGACTTGTAGGGACAACAGAAATCTAGACAGAATGGCATCACTAGATGCTGAGGGCCATTCAGACACAAATGGATATCTGCTTCTAGCTCTGCTTAATTCTTTTGTCTCCTAAATGATTTAATCAAACCCTGGTCCCTGACTAGCAGCAACTGTACTCTGCCTAGTAACAAGAAATTACATGTTTTTGGGCCCATGGCTTTACTTTGTATCCATGATCCCTTGCAGGTTACACTGGGCCACCATGGGCTTCTCAGATGCATTTCTCACATAAAGTACCATGAAATATGATTAGAACAAGAAGGTATGGCCTGATCTCCCCCACACACCCTAGAAGAGGGGAGAAATATGATAAAGACCATTGGGGGGACACTAGATATGGGGGGAAACGAGGTACAAGGGGAAGTATATTTCTGAAAAACTGCTCAAAGACAAGGGGGCATAAGAAGCTGTAAGGGGGGTACATTTAGGAGAGAAATGACGAAGTACTTGACAAAGACTGGTGGATTCATAGAACTGTCTTCCAGTGGAGGGGGTGGGGGCAAAAACATTGGCAGGGTTCAAAGAATGCATGGGATAGACATAAGGGAATGGTAGGGAAAGGAAAGGTGTGTGTGAATGGACCAGAGATGAAGTAGGATCTGTGGTTATATTAGATGGTGGAAAAATTAGCAGAGTAGGTGGGCCAAGTGGTCCTTATCTGCTGGCAAATCCTATTTAAGGATTTACAGTCCTCAAAAATGACTTAAAGGTCCCTGCATACTTTGAACCCTAAACCCTGGGGAAGGGGGTACAGATTCTTTTCAAAGGCCCTTTGCCCATCTAGAAGATAGTTCAATGTGTGCACACAAGTTAGTAAGGAGTCTTGCTTGTGCAACTTCGTTGATAGTCTGATAGAATTTGAATGTTAATGTTTAATGACCTAAATATATACTTTGGCCATTTGCATTCTGCCCCAAGGGGGACTATCACCCTGTCAGGGTACTGTGAAGGCAAAAGAACCCTCTTGAGGAAGGTTTCACCCCCAGAGGTACCACAGGAAGAATTCTTTTAGGCAAAAGGTACCTTAGGAAGGAGCTCCCAGAAAGAGAGGCATGCCACTGGAGGGGAGGATGGCTGGGCAAAGAAAGAAGGCATGTGATTGAGAGGAGGGAGCGGACTTAAATAGCTCAGGCAGGGGGGCATGGCTAATTGCTCCCATGCATTGAACTGCAGTTATAGCAGGTTAGTGATGAGTTATGCTTGTGCAACTTTATTACATAGAAGTTTGTTGTCAGATAAGGGCCTTCGGCCCACCTAGTCTGCCCCAGTACCTCCAATAACTGTCATAGTATTTGAATGCTTATATTGTTGACTGAGATGTATACTTTGGCCGTTTACACTCTCTGCCCCATGAACTTCCACCTTCTCATGGTAACATGAAGGCAAAGGAACCCTCTAGAGGAAGGCTCCACCCCTAGAGGTGCTGCAGCAAGATGATTCCTTTAGGCTAAAGGTACCTTAGGAAGGATCCCCAAAAAAAGATGTGCAGCAAGTGGAACACAAACTGGACGAGCATGGACTGACAGCAGCAGTCATCGCTTGTAACAAACAGACATTGGCAGAATTGTGCAGTGATGGATCAGTATTGATAGCAGAAGGGGCATAACGTCCATAAGAGGGAACAGGAACAGCAAGAGAAAAGGCCACCGTCCAACCACAACTAAACAGTGGAAATCTACCTGGGTCAACATGTACTATATAGATATAGTACTTGATGGACTATCTTCTACAGGCTACCTAACCTTTGTGACCTTAGGCAGGGAAGAGAGGCACTGCGCGCCCCCCACCCATGAAGAGGAAATCTCTGTGATCCAAGGCCTTGGTCACTTTTCCTCCATGCTTGGGATAAACACTGGATTACTACTGCAGTTTAAAGACCCAATTCAGGGGAAGTTTTTTTTAGAGAAAGAGTTGTCACTATATCCCTATGATTGGAAAGCCGTGGGGGTGCAGAGTCCATCTCTGCAGCTAAAGGGAGAACCCTGCTGCACCCCCATATGGAAGAGGAGAGCAATTGCTGCTGAAAGATACTTGCCCAGCCTCCAAGCAGAGGCTCAAGAGAGCCAAACCCAGGAGGGGTAAGGCAAAATCCTGGAGGGACAAGAACAGGATTGTAGTCTTCACCTTTGAGGGTCAGGAATGATGGAGGGTATAGAATGGAGACCAGGTGAATCTTTCAAGTGGTTGTAGGGAGAATAGCTTTCAAAGGTGCTTCTGATGCTGTCAGAACAGCTAAAGGAGCCCCCTGGGACTTGGAGGCCCCACCCTCCAGCAGCTGAAGTCTTAAGTGCTGCATCAAGAGGTGCCACTGATGCTGTCTACACGGCCCAAGACTTCCTCCAGAGCGGAGGACCTTCTCACCCTAAGGACCTGCCCCCGGTGAGGTACCCACCCTCAAGATGCGGACTTCAAGGGGGCAAAGCCATGCTAGGTAAAGAGAGGCTGTGATGAGATGGAGTGCAGGACTGGGAGTTCAACTCGTAGTACTGACCAACAAGAGACCGCATGAATGGGAGTGCAGCTGTTAATACAGAATGAGCCAAGACTGCATGAGTGGGGGTGCAACTGTTCGCCCTGAGTATGAGAATCGGTCTGAGAGCAACAGGTGGCATGGAGTACACTGACTGTAGGAGGTGGAATGCACTGGTAGCACTTGGTATGGCATGAGATGGCACACTGGAGCAAGAGTACAAAGTTTAGTTCTGGGGGAATCGAACCAGGAAGCAGTGTGCTGCTGGAGTGAGTAATGAAGCTGCTGAACCCAAAAGGGAGTGGTCGCCAAGTGTAGGAAGTTATGGAGTTTAGATTAACAGACTACAAGGGGCACAAAAACAATGTAGCAATGTAGATAAGCTGGGAGATTGCAGTTTGTACAGAAAAAAACAGCAAACTCAAGAGCCCGAATCCCCAAAAAGAAACAAGCAAAGACGCACACAGGAACAGAGCAGGAAAGCGCAGCAAGAATAGAGGACAAAAAACAAAACTGCAGCCAGGAGGCAAAAAGCAAATATAGACCTAGGAGGAGGCACAAGGCAGCAGAAATCCCCCAAAGCACCAAGGAAGCAGGAGATGAACGCTGGGTTAAGGGAGGGGGGTGTCCAACAGAGCTTCTGGATGCAGCAAAGAATGCATCTGAGTGAGACTGCAGGGAGCTGACTTAAATAGCTCGGGCAGGAGGAATGGCGAGTTGCTCCCACCCACTGAATTGCAATCATAGCCTTTGATTTATTCAAGAGACCTGGGACATGTTTTTGACCTCAGCCTTCCACTTTCCAAGCTGCAAACCTGCCCAGGCCAGAAAAGGTTACCATTTCTGGTATCCCAACCACCCCTGGGACTTTCTGGCTCTCCTCACTCCTTCCTCACTGACTCAGGAAGGTGTGGTAGGGGACCAGCCTTAACAAAAAAGATGGAGAGAGATTACTACAGATGCCTGGGTCCTGGAGTTGGTTCAGCAAAGATGCACCCTAGAGCTACTTGACTGTTCCTCCAGTGCTCCTTCCAGTTGCCAAACAGATATCCTTCAGAACATCTCACTCTCCTACTCGAAGAGGTTCAGTCCCTCTGTAAGAGGGCTGTGGGAACTGGTTTCCGTTTCAGAACAGAACTAGTGCTGGTACTTTCTGGTCCAAAAATGGATCGGGGATCTTGGGCCCAAACAAGACCTTTGAGGACTGAATCTATTAATGGAATACAAAAAGTTTTGAATGGTCTCTCTAGTTCCTTCTCCCTGTCTTGTTCAAAGGGGATTGGATTATTACTCTATGAAGGATGCATATCTTCATGTCAGAATCTTAAGTCGTACTGAAAATACCATGACGTTGTGCTTCAGGGCTCACACTACTAGTTAGATGTTTTGCTCCTTGATTCATACTACACACTGCGTTATAAACCAGTCTGCTGCACTGGCAGCTGCCTCTGCAGGGAGGGGGGGGTGCCTCTGTCTTCCCGTACATTGACAGCTGGCTGTTGAAAGCTCCATCTCAGGAAGCCATGGTCTACACAGTAGTTTGGACTAGACAGTTGTTCGACCAGTGATTTGGCTCAATGACGGGAGATGTCTTCAAAAAAGATAGAAGTTACCTACCATAGCAGTAGGTCTGCGGGAGAATCTCCTCCATTGAGCCATAGCTCTTCCTCCCCTTCTTGGGTAATGGGTGATATTGCCTGCTCTTGCAAGCTGCTTCTCCTATGCTGCCTCACACAGCATTTTTACTTAGTTTCCATATCTCCTCCTGTGTACCTGGTTTGATCCTGGTCACTTTTTTTCTGCTAGACAGAGGGCTGTTACCCAACCAGGGTGCGGAAGCACAAGCAGACTTGATAGACCAATAGGCCTACTTTGCTGGCGTCTAGTATGTTATGTTAGTCCAGTGATCCTGTAATCTTGTTTTCAGCGGGGGACTGAGACATGCTGGGGACGGGTGCTGATGAGGCATGTCAGCATGGGTGGCCTCCGCTAGCAAAACTTTCCTGGTGGCCCTGACACTGATGGTTAACAGTTAGATGATGTGGCTAAATGGTGGAGATTCTTTTGAAGATTTATTGCACACGTATTGCTATGGTGGGTAACTATTCTTTCTGCTCTGTGGAAAACTGCAACCACAGTAGGATAAACGCAGAAGATGACTAGTTCCTGTAGGAGGAACTACCACCTTCTTGAAAACTAAATGTTTACTCTTTACACATCAAAACACTTATTCCTTGTGTGTGTGTGTGTGTGTGTGTGTGTGTGTGTGTGTGTGTGTGTGTGTGTGTGTAAAAAATATAGGCATCATTGAAACTCTGGGGTGTGCATTAGGCAATACTAATCTCCCAGGGGCTGAAGGCATGGAGCCATACTACACCTTTGGATCTTTAGTTAAGAGTGGCTAATGTACATCTTGTCATGTCTTACAGTACTGCTTATGCACAGCACTAGTGGAGATAAAAATGGTAAGTACTATCTATCTAACCTCGCTATCGTGACAAATGGCAAGTGTACTATCTGTATCTAACCTCCAATCATGAAGATTGAGTGCATTACAACAGAATACAAAACCCATTGGAGAGCTGCTTTCCTAATGCTGGTAGCATCGTAATGCCTCTGTGCAGCACTGACAGCTGTTTAAATTAGTGAGAAACTTGCATCGTCACACAACAGCACATTTAAGTTGCAATCTAATATGCAATTGCGTGAATCAAAATATGCAGATTATCAACACTTGTGAGGGGGCAGGACTTAACATGTTGTGGCGCATCACTGCTGTCTTAATCCATACAGAGAAATCTGAGAATTTGATGCAAAGGCAGACATACAAATCACTCTGCTGTATATTAGAAGTCTTATTTTTTATTGTATACTTTGTTTTAACAAGGTGTGTTATGCTCCTTGGCTTTACACACCTTTCAGCTCTCCTCTGGCTGTCCCCAACTCCAGCACATCCTTATTTGCTTCAGGGTCCTCCATGACTTTGCCTATAGAAAGCCATCCCTCCCCTCTGGGACACAGTCTGGCATGGGAGCCAGTAAGTAATGCAAGGCCCTGGTGTGCCAATGTGATCATCCTGGTGGCCTTCACTTTCCTCTGAGTTGATCCTAGAGCATTTGCTTTTCCCCTCCTGTGGTGCCATATGGACTTGGTCTCAAGCAGATGCCCCCGCTACCCCTGCATGAAATCATGGTCCCTGTTCCAACACTGACGGCCATGGAGGCAGCTGAAGGAGGTGCCCTTATCCCTATGCTGGGATACACTCCCATAGGCAGTGTTTGTCAGGCCTTGGCTGTTCTTGCATGAGCAGTTGGAGTCTGCTTTTAAACTTTGGGCGACCTGCATGGAAACTCAGTGTGGTACTTTTGGGTTGACAGGCAGCCAGCCATAATATATTAAATTAAAAAGTTTTTTTAAATGTTTGAAGAGAGAACTGTCCTCTTCTTTGTTTTCCACTATCATTTTATTGAAATTCGAGTATATAAGAAAGCACACATCTAATACAATAGAAGACTGTCCTCCATGTAAGGTATAAAATCACTTAATGAAGTGTCCACTTCTGAAAGCAGAAAATGTCACTTTTTAACTCTTGTGTCTCCCAAGAGGTCTTCACAAATGAGTGAATCAGTGCTGACTGAGCATTGACTATTCATAATGCAGAACATGTCAACATCTGAACTGCATAGTGAGCAAGATTTTTTTCTGTAATTCTGATTATGAAAGATCTTGGATTAACAATTCCAAAACATTTGATACATGGTTGGAGATTACTGTAAAACTAGTTGTGTTAATGCAGAATAATTTTAGTGTAAACGCAAATACAACCATAATTGTGCAGACTTAATTTAGTGCAATGTTGTCACTATATTCACTATAAAGGAAAAAGTAGTGATGGCACCAGTTAGTGTAAAATTGTTTGTGCTAATTAGTGCTTCAGCAAAAATGGCAAACTCTAACAGTAACAATTTCAAACTTCACTATTTTGTGTACATTATCTTTTGAAATGTTGGCGTTTTGTTAACCATCCTTTCTTTAAAACTGTTTAGGTACCATGGTTCAACCAATTTGCCTTCCACACAAAGATGAAACATTTGAGCCTAAAACCATCTGTGTGACCAGTGGATGGGGAAGACTAGCAGAGAGTAAGACCACTTTTTTGTTTGCATTTCGTTATCTAGAGGAATCGTATACACAGATGTTTTTTTTTTTAATCGCAATTTCTCTTTCCTACATGCTCAGTTGGGAGTCGCTATTGGTATTACCCCACTGCTGCCTTACCTGGATCCCCGGTAGACCCCATGGAGCCGTGGCTATACCCCCCCCATGTGGGTATGAGGTGGGGCCTGTACACCCCGAACAATCCACTTTGGTCAGGTCCCTCTGGTGGTCAGGCAGGCAGCAGTCATCGGGGTCCATACCCAGTGCTCCTTCCCCTCGGCACTCTGGTGTCTTTTTCCCTTGTTCTAGGGGAGTGGCTATGCCCAGACATCAAGGCATACCTGCCAACGTCCTCACTCCCAACCCTCTCTGTGCTCATGCTCTTGTTGTGCCTCTAGCTTCTGCCAGAGGGCAGAAAAGTGCAGAGTCGGAAACCACGTCCCTTCCCTCCTGGGAGAGGAGAGCTGTCCTCTGGACACTCTATCTGCTCCCTCCCTGCCGACCCCCAATGGCCCGGGCTCATTGCCGAATGCGGGTCGCCGGCGTGGCTTGAGGTGTGGCGTCCAGCGCCTCAACCCTCTGCGCCACCGGGCCAGCGCTTCACAGATGTGATTTTGATGGGTAACTACCTCTCTGCTTCATGTAATTACATTTATTTGCATGACAAGATGTACAGGTATTGTCAAAGCTTATACATCATAATATTTATAAGACACATAAACATGCTACAGTGAACTTCAGTACATCTGTTGTATTTAGAATCTGGTGGCAGGATGCTATAGTTGGCAGCTAATTCTGTTACACTGTTTTCGTGAGCGTGAACTCATTTTCTCTCTGAACTTCATAAACTAGTGGAGTCTGATGTACATGAAAATAGACTAGCTGCAAGTAGTGCTGTGGAAGTTTTCCCCATTACTCTCCTCCACTGATGTATGGAATGTGGAAATACTGAGTAATTTCCGCATTTCGTGGAACGTACTGGGGCAATGGTGGAAAACGCGTCACCCTCTTGAGATCCTTAGCTTAACATACCATCCCTACCTCAATCGTTTACCCCCCAGATAGCATGGTACTGTGAGCATGAGTTGTTCAACACAAAATGATCTACAAAATGAGTGGTGTTTCATTTATAAATGCCTTATATATTTTATAATTGGCAAGAAAACAAAAGAAAATGTAATTTTTTGCTCACTTTTTTGACAAGCGTGAATAACTTTAAAACAAAAAATGATAGCATGGTACGTACTGTGAGCACAAAAATATCTAAAAAATTTGTGGTGCTTTATTTATAGACACCATTTTTTAATTAACAAAAAAAGCCTGAAATTCAATTTTCTTTTCACTTTTTTAACAAATTTACACCTACCAAAATCAAAAAATTCACACATCTAAACATGTTGCATAAATGGAATATGCAGTGTTCAGTAGGTGATGTCAGCTTCCAGTGACCTCTGTACTCACTCAGTGCCTTCGGCACTTGTGAGCTTACTTGAGGTCACTGGAAACTGTACAAGACAAATGCATTATCACACTCTGAACCCCTGCATATCCTATATAGAGAAGGGGGAGGGGGCTACCATAGTTAGGGTTGAGTATCCCATTTAAGGTTAAATAGTGAAACTTTGCACCTTAACTTTGCCATTGTTCAGTGGATTTGGCTGTAATTTGATGGGCACGGGGCGAAACCATAGGTCTTGGGAAGTGCCAACTTTCGTACCGGTCGGATATACGGCTGTGGAGTAATTGACATCTCTGGGCACAGTTATGTTTTTTTTGCACATTCTTTGCTCGCGCCTACAGGTCGCATGGTTTGCACGACCAGTCTGAACACTTCAGGGAACGTGCAGCCGGGGTCCCCGATGTGCCTTTTGAAGATTTTGTGAAAAAATATTGAACGGTTCAAAAGTTATTCAAAAAAAAAGTTTCACAGTCTAGTCTATGGGAAAAGTTAGTCTGACAGTGTCGCAAATGACCCTAGCAGTGTCTCAAATCCACCATTTTGTTTTCAGTTACTAATCACAGAAATGCTTGGCATTTAAAATTGGGACCATCTAGGGGCATGATTTTTTGTGTTCACCTAGTCGAGCTCTGAGGATGTTAGCCATGTCTTTATTTGGGGGTTAAACACCCCAGAAATAAGTTTTTGAAATTTTTGGGAAAAGTAGTGTCGCAAAGTAATGTCGCACCTGTGACACTGTCGCACTTTTTTGCTAAAGGTGTTGCAAATCACGACACTACTTTTCAACACCATGGCCAAAATTACAGGAATTGTTTGCTACCCTGCTGCAAAAGACCAGTTTGGTCTTCTGGGCTGAAATTTGGAGGGAAGGTGGCTAACATCTCACAGATGTGCTTTTTGGTGACAAAATATTGCAGGGATGCAAAGTTACGGTACTCCGAAGTTGGCATTTTTTCCCATAGACTAACATGGCGGCATCCGCTGTGCCTTTCAGGGCCTGTATCTCAAACGATGCAAGATGCATTTTTTTCGTCGCTAAAGGCAAACCTAGCCAGGAAAGTCATGACATATGAAACTCTAATTTTTTTCTCTACGTCATACGGTTCTTGATATCAGCAATTTAGTATTGCAACACCTCATTTTCTGCTCAGAGGGCTATTATTCATACATTCTTTGTGGTCAGTGTGTTTCTACATGCAGCTGTAGGGGAAAACCAGGGTGTGCGCTCCAGTTACTGTTAGCTTGGTGTTTCCACTTGCGTTTCCGTACCCATTTGCACTAGTGTTCCCGCATACGTTGTTACTGTTTTCTTTTGCACTTGCGTTTGCGTTACTGTTAGCATTTGCGTCTCCACTACTGTTTGTTTTTTCTGTTTGCATCACCATGCGCATTACCATTTGCATTTTTCGTTTTGCGTCATAGTTGCTCTTACCATTACCATTTGTGTTTCCAATTGCGTTACCATGCCTGTGCACGTTACGGTTTGCATTTCTGTCCATGCTTGCATTTGCTTCCTTTGGCGTTATTGTTGCTGTTGGTTACCATTGGCATTTCGATTGCGGTGCTGTGGCCGTGCGCGTTTGCGTTTCCATATGCATTTCTGTTTGTTCTCTTTCCCGTTACCAATTGCAGTACCTTGACTGTGTACGTTACCAGTTGTTTCCGTACGCAGTTGAATTTGCATCTCCATTTGCGTTACTGTTCGCTTTGACATCACTTTGTGCTTGCGTTTCTATTAACGTTTGCTTTTCCATTTATGTTTGCATCACCATGTGCGTAACCATTGGCGCTGGCATTTGCATTGCCATTACTATGTCAGAAAAATCACATTTGGGCCCTGCACTCCCACCACCATGTTCCATTCACTATTTATAGTCCTCATTCTCAAAAAGAAGGGAAATTCATGGCAAAAACCTCCATTTAATGCATCAGTTAGGGTTGTTGCACAGCGACAAAAGTGAGGAAATTTGGTGTTGGGGTTGAAAGCCCCCTCTTGCACCCCCAGCCCGCCACCCCACCGGCATTGGGAGTGCATTGAGGTAGTCTGTCCCAACTCTCACCCCATTCTCCTATACCTCAGCTTGTTTACACATGTGATGGTGTGAGTTGGGGCCAATGACCCCCAACGCACACCCCAATGCCAGTGGGGGGGGGGGGCAGGCTGGGGGTCTTTCAACCATAACACCAAATTTCCTCGCTTTTGTTGCTGTGGAACAACCTTAACTGATGTATTAAATGGATTTTTTTGCCATGAAAATAGTCAAACTTTTGCATGTTAACTTTGGACCCGTTCAACAGATTTGCCTAAAATTTGGTATGTGCGGTGGGGCATGGTAGATCTCTTTGCCAAATTTCGTTTTGGTCAGACTTGTGTTCTTTGTGCACGAAAACGCTGAGAAATGCAAAATTATCCAGTTTTGGAGGCAGTACTTGGGATTTTGTCCATGGCCCTGCGTGGCCATGGTATAGCGTGATGCTCTGTGAGATTGCTCATCTGAGAAAGCTTGGCTGGCCAAACATGCAGCTTTTCGTTTGGTGAAGGGGGGGGGGGAATACTAAGGCATTCAAAAGTTATGCCGCACTTAAGCTCCCATTATAAGTCAATGGCAAAACGTACATGGTGGTTTTGTGAACAAAGAATGGGGGTTGGGCCATCTTGTCCCACCTGGCGGTCAAAGAATTTGCAGCCTCACGGTTCAAGAATCTTTGTCCCTGAGAATTCTTTGATCACAAGATCCGCCATCATTTTTAAATCTCGATCGTAAAAATCAAATCTCTGCTCTGGGGTCACCTTCTGAAGTAAAACTTGCATGGGTTTTACTGGGGCTACGCTCAATCTATCGAGCCATGCCTTTGGTTTGGTTTAAAATGGTCCAAAAATAGTTACGGTTTTAAATTCTTTGATTGTGGGTCGCTAACTATCTTTGATCATGAGCCTGCAAATTCTTTGATCGCGAGATTCTTTGATCTCGATCCTGCATCACGGGTGAGGGACAAGATGGCGCTTTAAAAAAAATAAATAAAAAATTCTTTCCTCAGCCCAGGGGTGGCATAGAAACACAACTGAGGGTGGGTTTTGCTCAGGGGGCTTCGTTTTATCGAGGCATGGTGGTGGTTCCATGTAATTCTGCCTAAAACTCGAGTTACAGCATTTTTAATTTGATCGCGAGCCTGCAAATTCTTTGATTCTTTGATCGCCATCTTTGATCGCGAGGGAGGGACAGGATTAACAAATTTTATAATGCATTAGGGCAATTCCACCAATCTTTAAGTTTAAAAATCTTGAAAACGGTTTGGTCTTTTTACTTGAAATTTGGAAGGTGTTCTCAGCATTTCCTGTAGATGTGAATTAGTGTTTACATGTCGGAGAAAAATTGTTTTGCATAGATATTGCGTGATGCAATTTACAAGTTGCGGACAGTATTTTGCATTGTGCTGGTGGCTTGAAATTGATAGGGTACATAGCCTTAGTGTCATGGATGTAGTTTTCAGTTGTGCCTGTAAAATGTTAACAGGTATGCGGAATTCTGCACCTGACAACTGAAAATCTCAAACTTTAACATGTTGCATCTCTGACAGGGTTTGGTCTTTCACATTGAAATTTGGAGGGTGTTGATGGTATACACGTTTACAAGTTGGTGGGAGCGCAGGGCCCAAAGGGCCCACATTCCCACCAACTTCTGCAGGTTGGTGTGAGTGCAGGGCCTGAAGGGCTCTGCGCTCCCACAAAGTTCTGTAGGTTAGTGGGAATGCAGGGCCCACGCCCCACCAACTTGGCGTAAGTTCTTAATTTTTTATTTCGCAGTAAGGAAATTTATGCAAAATTTAATGTATTATTTATGTTAAAGACAAGTCGGGAATGAAAACTTTTGAGTTTCGATTATTTCATCATCCCAAGATTGACAGCTGACTGGGTGTCATTGGGGTTGTAAGGCCTAAATTTCACTCCATTCTTATTTACTGTGGCTTGTGAATGTAATTTCAGATGAAATGGGGTGACATTTAGGCCTCACAACCCCAGTGACACACCCAGCTGTCAGTCTTGGGATGATGGGTGGGTCCGGGGAAGGGGCAACCCTAAAGATATATTTCATTTCCTGACTTATTATGCTTTAACCCTAAATGATGCATTAACGCAGTTTTTTTACACACATACAGTCAGACCTGGTTAATCCATGCCTTATTACGTACACCTGATAATCTGAATAGGGAACTTCTGAAATTGATATGTTGACATGTTAAAAATCCTCTGGATGTTATTTGGTTACTACATATATTTTTATTACGTAACAAAATGGACATGAACAAATGTTTTATAGATTAACCATGTTTTTTTTTTTTATAGGGGTGCAATTGTGCCCCTATATTTCGGGTTGAGCAGGCACTTTAATATTAAACCTCAAATTTTGCAAGTTAATAGCTTTACAACCGTTCAACAGATTTGCACTTAGTTGAAACGCCAAAAACACTTTTTGCCACTTTTGTGTGTGTTTTTTTTGTTTTGTGATGCTGCGCAGACACTGGTCTATTGGTCCGAAGCTTTGGACATAGAAAGGGCTTTGGCCAAGGAACATGCTAGTGTTTGGTGAAAAAATATTAATCCATTCAAAAGTTATTACAATTTGAAGTTCCCATTATATCCTATAGGAACATTTATATGTATGTTTTGCGATGTCCATGGTGAAGACCAGATGGCCCAAATTGGGACGACCGTATCTCAATAACGGTTTGGTCTTTTTACTTGAAATTTGCAGGGTGTTGAGGGGATGTCCTAGAGATGTGAATTGTGCAGTGTTGGAGAATTTAATTGATTGCAGGGATATTAAATGATGTAGTTGACGTTTTCCCCATAGGATTACATTACGGCCTGTGTAATGACATTCGCTACCGTTATCTCGGAAACTCGGCGAGATAGACTTTTCATTGACAGCTTGGAGTGAAATCGTAGAGTAAGCCTGCTGTGGAATCTTTCGCAGGTTGCACGGCTCATGAGATATTGTGAAATTACTGTCAAGGGTTCAGAGTGCCTGTTAAGTGCTTTTCGGTGCCCATATCTTGGAAACTGTGAAATACGGGTTCGGTCGGGAATTATTGCATGATCTCACTGTCACGGTTACAGTGACACTAGAATTTGTTTTCTGGCTGTTACAGTTCCTGAGATCGGCAAATTAGTGTTACGAGGGTTTCTTGCCCTATAAGGCTGCCATATGGCTCTGGAGCTATGCTCCGGGCCCGCGTTCCCACAGATGCATATTGTTATGCAGAAATGGGGAACTTGGTCGGGCCCTGCGCTCCCACCAATACATTTTTTTTTTTTACTTGTTATATTACACTTTTTTGAAAAAGTAAGGAAATATGAAAAAAAAAAAACTGCATTTATTGTATCTTTAGGTTACAGTGGAAAAAGTCAGACATGATATTAGGTTGAGTTTTCATCTCCCCACCTCATCTTCCACAGACTGATCGACGCTGGTGGCCATTGAGCTCATGAGGCCTGAATCCTCAAACCCATTCTCCCTTACTGTAGCATGTCAACCTGCTTACACATGGAATGGGGTGAGAGTTGGGCCACACAACCCCAATGCCACACCCTGGCGTCTGTCAATCTGTGGAAGATGGGGGTGGGGGGGTTAAGGACTCAACCCTAATGTTTTATTTCCTGACATTTTTGCTTCAACCCTAAATGGTGCATTAAATGCAGATTTTTTTGTGTGTGTGTGTGTGTGTGTGTGTGTAAAATATAACATGTATGTATACCCACCCTTGTGAATAAAAGTTAAATTTGATTTGTGCAGCACCAGACTGCATTTCAGAAAGTTCCAGGTTTTCATTTGCCTTAATGGTGTAGCTGGTAGTGTACCTGGACAGTATTGAGTGACCTTGGTTCAGATTCTAGCTAAGGCATGTATTTCTTTCTCTGTTCGGGCTGTAGAAGCCACTGCTAATTGGGTTCCAGCAGAATACTGGCGTGTCGGAGGGGTGGTCAGCAGAGAAGTCATCCGGCCATTTTTCTGGGACCTTGTCAGGCCCCACCTGGATATTGTGTACTTGTGTTTACTTGTTCTCTGTACAAAAGACATTGATTCTGCTGGGAGGGTGGAACACAGGGCCACCAAAAGGATCATCGGTATGGGGGACAAAAGCTGTGTGAAACTGGAGGCCCTTAACATGTTAACTCTGGAGAAGAGGAGGCCGAAAAGAAATCTCACAGTATTCCATGCACTCTAGGGTATCTAGACTTGACAGTCCATGAGATTCTCTCCCCCAAAAAAAAAACATTGCCCAGTGATTAAATCAGAAATGTTTAGCTGGAGGAACTCCCACATCATATTTCTAGGTGGGGAACTCTACTATAGTAGTCATTACAGAAAAATGACACAGGTAATGTGACTGACATAGTTGAAGTGGTGGATCTAAGCTCCTGTGGGCTTCTGCCCTATTTAACCCCTGCCATTGTCGTAGAGCACTCTTCCTGGTACTGGGCAAGGACTTTTCACTGCTCAGAATAGCTTCCATGTCTAGTTCATTGTAGTGTTAATCTTTTATATCTTGTATTTAGCTGTCATGTTTTGTTAACTACTTACTCAGCGCTGGGTGACCACTTGGTTCGGTCATGGCCACCATTGTTACAAGTTTTCCTTTTGCTCCACATTTGTGGCAGTTTAACAACTTTTGGTAGCAAAGGTATGCCAAGGATAGACTATACTTGAGCGAGGATGGAAAGAAAGTGTTGAAACGTAGGATGGAGTACATAGAGGTAGCTGGGAATTTAAACTAGGAGCGGGGGGTGGCAAATGACATGCAGAGTCCACAGTTTGGGAAGCCATATGAGCTTACCTCCCATAACCATGGCAAAGGGCAAGTACTAGTAGCGATGCTGGGAGGGCAGGAGGGGGAGAGAGATGGGGTGGTTGGTGGTCACCCTGAATGCGAGGAGCCTTGGGAAGAAAACTGCAGAGCTACAGACTCTCATGGTAGAGGGGGAGGTGGACATGGCAATCATCGAAACATGATCCACCCAATACAATGACTGGGACCTGTCGATACCAGGGTATAGGATATTTCATAAGGATAGAGCGAATGGGGAAAGGGGGGGCACTACATGTGAGGGAAGGATTAAAGTGTGTATAGGAGGAAGGAGAGGAGGGTAGTACGGAGTTGCTATGGATGTGTAACCCCCTTGCAAATGGGGGTTCCCAAAAGTCTTCTAGGAGCTGGCTAAGTGCTCCCAGCCTGAATGGTGTTCGGCGTTTAAGCCGCTTAACTGTGAATGCTTTTAGAGCCTCTGGTAGTGTTTCTCTAAGAGCTGCCTGCTTGCAGGCTAATTTAGTTTGTATGGGGGGGACTGTGTGTTTAATGCTAGACTCCCGCCTGAGCTGTTGTCTAATCGCTCAGTTTCTGCAGTTGCTAAGGGCGCAGAGGGAGCCTAACTGAATGATGTAACTGTTTGCCAGAAATCCGTTAGTGTTAACGAAAATGCAGTTGTCTAACCTGCCTTTCTTGCAGCTGGGACTCTGTGTTCTGCCCCTCCCTTTTGGACCCGAACTGTTGAGCTGGGCCATTTAGGTTAGGGGAGCCCTAAAATGGAGAACGCTGGAGCCAACCAGAACTTGGCGGCTTTTTGCACCAACAGAGGGAGCCCTGCTGTGATTGACAGCCAAATCCACCAACAGAACTGGTATGAAGCCAAAGGAAATGCCCTGAACTATTGATGGGAAGATCAGATGCGAGCTGACTGTGTAAGGAGAAGCTCTGTTTGCTGTAGTGTATAGTTCACGCAGGAAGCTCGTGGGAGGCCCTGTAGTCAGCCTGCAGCTGTTAGTGAGTCGGGCTGAACCCGATTTTGGAAGAGAAAGCAGAAGTGTGCAGAACCAGGCTTGCCCGTAGAAGACTGAAGGTTTGCTGAAGTGCGATTGGCCTGTCTGGGACTGATGCTGTGTGCTCCCAGGTAATTTGCAGTGTTTGCGATTGGGCTCGAGAAGCAGCTCCTTGGTATAGTAATTTCCTTTACATATGAATGTATCTAGTGTTTGTGGGGAATTGTGATTCCATTTCCCTGTTACTGAGAGTGGTGAGCTGAAGCTGAAATCAGTTTAATTGGACTGAATACGCCTGCTATTCCAAGCAGTGGGCTCTGTGACAAGGGCCTCATCTCCATGCCCTGTTTTCTGGCAATCCAGAACAATTTCTTCAGGTTCTCTACTTGGAGTATTGTGAGTACAAATCAGGGAGACTCCCTGCACCTTTCATTTAATCAGTCTGTCAACTGATTTCTGTTTTTTTTTTTTTTTTCTGTGGACTGAGCCATCTGGCTCCGGATTACAATTGTGTGTGGTGCATATATTTTCCTCCCACAGGGCCCCATCCAGCTGCACAAGCCGGCCAACCCCAGGCAAGGGACCTGGCTAGCGTGCCCCCAACCTGGGTACCCAGTGTGACTTTTGGACCCTATATGCATGCAATTGCATTGTGATTTGAACTTTACTAAACTAAATCAACCCGATTGCCCCCTCACATGTTAGTGTCCCCTAAATAAAACAGATTGGTTGTTGCTGAACTTTATACTGTCTGGGGTGTCGGTACATTTAGAACCAGCATTGCAATTTTTGTGCATGTTTAACCTTGTTTTACAGGGGGTTCTCGGAGACGTGCTGCAGAATCTGTCTCTAGGGTAAGTGGTATCTATATGAGTAAGAAGTGTGCATATGTGGGGTATTGGGGAGGTAACTCCAATGTACTGCGTGGGTCACTAGTGGGGAACAAAGGGGGGTCACAGTGCCAGAGGGCTGTACCAGAGTTAAACCACTACCAACCCTGACCTCTGGGTGGAGGCACCTGCCATTGGACCTAGGTCTCTTAACCTATCACTAGCCATACAGGCAGGGGTAGTAGCCCTTGGGATAGTGCCACCTAGGGGTTACAGATGCAAATCCAGGATTCCAAAAACAGGACTCTCTGGATGGGAGTGGTATACAGGCAGCCCTTTTGGACAGAGGAGTTAGACTGGGAACTAGCAGGACAGATCTGGAGGACCTATGAGAAGGGTAGTGTGGTGATCGTGGGGGACTTCAGCCTACCAGGGGTGGATTGGAGTACCCCAACAACCTGAAATAGAAGGGAGAAGGTACTGCCGGATGCCTTCTAGGACAGCTTCCTGATGCATATGGTCAGCGAACCACCTAGTTTAGGGAATACCCTTGACTTCATGCTGGCAAATGGGGAGTTTGAAGGAACTGAGGGTGGAAGAACTGCTGGTGGGGAGTGACCACTACTCGGTATGGTTCACTATGGGTAAGGAAGAAGTGGGATCCAGCACAAGGGTGCTGGACTCCAGGAGGGCAGACTTCAGGAGGAGGGAGGAAGTGGTAAAATGGTACCTGGCCAGAATTCAGCCTAGTATGGGCATTAACCAGAGGTGGGAGCTCATAAAGCTGGGATAGTGGGGACAACTGGAATCTGCAGCAAGGCCAAGAGCATAAAGGCTATGGCAGAGAAACCTAGCTGGGTGAGCAAGGAGGTAATGGAAAAGGTAAGGAGGCCTTTAGGAGGTACAAAACAGGAAGGGGGAGGACAGGGAGGACTACCTGAAGGAGCTGACAAGGGCAGTAAGTGCCAAGGGCATCTATGGAGCCTCAGGCTGGCGAGAGGCATTAAGGGAGAAGGACTGGTCAAGACAGGAGAAAAGAAGTTGTAAGGACCATATAGTAAGGATTTGGGGTGGAAGTAGGGGGATGAGGCAGAAGCGCTAAACTATTACTTCTGCTCAGTATTTACTAAGGAGAAGGGGTGATGCTCAAGGGGGGAGCAGGAACGGAGGGGGTGATGGATGGGGAAATCACGGAGGGCAAGGGTCTGGAGAGTTTGAGGGCTCTGACGGTGGACAGGGTGCCAGACCCAGATGGTATCCACCCCAGGGTACTGAAGGAGCTGGCAGAGGTCCTGGCGGGACCTTTGGCCGACCTATACAGTGCCTCACTACATCTCAGTAGTGGAGGATGACTGGTATGATGCCCCTCCACAGTAGCAGCCCCAAGAATGAACTGGGGAACTACAGACCGGTGAGCCTCACTTCCATCATGAGTAAGCTGATGAAGACTAGCCTGAAGGAGAGGCTGGTGGCCCTCCTGGAGGTCAAAGGGCTACTGGACAGCATGGCTTTGTAAGTGGCAGATCCTACCAAACCAATCTGTTGGAGTCCTATGACTGGGTAACTAAACAGACAGGGGGCATGCAGTGGATGTCCTGTACCTGGACTTCAATAAGGCCTCTGACTCTGTGCCGCATGGGAGGCTGGGAAGTAAGTTAGAAGGCACGGGGTGGGTGCAGTGCTGGTGAGATGGGTAGGGAAACTGGCTTCAAGGAAGGCAAGAGGGTGGTGGGTGTGGGGAGCCTTCATCCCCCAAGGGTAGCGACGATTGGTGTTCTGCAGGGCTCTGTGTTGGGACCAGTGTTTGTGATATTCATTGCAGACATATCATTGGACATCAAGACCTGCCTGTTTGCTGACAACACCAAGATAGGAGTGGTAGTGGATGACCTAGGGGGACAGCAGGGGGGGTTACAGGATCGGACAAAGCTGGAAACCTGGTTGGACACATGGTGACTGGGGTTCAATCCCAAAAAGTGCAAGGTGCTGCATTTTGGGGTGAAAAGTCTAAGGAGGAGTTGCCGGCTGGGAAAAGTGCAGTTAACCAAGATGGAGGATCTGGGGTGCTCGTTGCAGGGTTAGTGAAATACTCTGCACAATGTAGAAAGGCAGCTGCAAAGGTCAACAAAATGCTGGGTTGCATTGCAAGGGGTATGTTCTCGAGAAGGGGGATGTGATTCTGCCACTGTACAGATCATTAGTTGGACCACACATGGAATACTGTGTGCAGTACTGGCACCTGTATCTGAAGAGGGTCATTAAGTTACTGGAGGAGTTGCAGCGCAGGGCGACAGACGATCCAGGGACTGGGGAACTTGCCATATGAGAGGTGGCTGAGGGACTTGAACTTGTACTTGCTGAAGGAGAGGGACAGAGGGATATGATTGAAACCTTCAAGTACATGAAAGGAATAAACAAGACCGGTACGGAGGGGCCCTTAAAAGTAAGGGAGGGGAGGGACACCAGAGGCCATATGAGACTAGAGGAAGGGAGGAATGTTCAGGAGGGAGATGAGAAGCTTTTTATGGAGGGGGTGGTAGCTGGGTGGAATGAATTACCGGCAGAAGTGGTATCTAGTAGCACAGTAGGCTGCTTCAAAAGGGACTGGGACAGGGCAAGGTGAAGGGTCAAGGGAGGGTGGGAGAGGGGCAGCTGCAGAATAAGGGGTGCTAGCTGCACATTAGAGTACATTTGAAAGACCACTAGGCCTTTATCTGCTGGCAAATTTCATATGCAAGTTTGTATTAATTTTCTTGGCACTGCTGCCCCAAACTCAAGCTATGAAGTTTTGGGCCTTTATCTACTTCTGGCATTTGATTGTCTAAGGGACTTAAAAGGCCCCACCCTAGACCTTGGAATATTAAGGACCATCCTTTAGTAATGAGGATTTGGTTAAGGTCTTATTGAGGCACATAGAGTAGAAAGACCCATTTACATTTGTCTCCATGTCCATGCCATGACATTGACTATGACTGTGGTACTGACCATTGGGGAAGTGCCAATATAGTAGTGACATCCTGGATATCCTGTAGCATCTGATCCTTACTTCAGGGGAATCTCTTGCAGCAGGCCATCACATGGAGGACGCCACCGTTAGGCACTAGGACCACATGGAAACTTTCTAGCTAGCAGCCTATCAGAGGGGGCCACCCACCTCCGACATTACTCTGACATCAGCTACCCTATATAGGTGGGTGGCCCTCCATGTCCTCCCCAGTTCTTTCCTGCCGTTGAGCAGGTCATGTCAGATCGGCAAGGAAACTGCCACTGCTTCAGTCACCATTTTTGTGCTTTTATTTTTCTCACCTTAGTTTTTTCTCCCCCCCCCATCTATCAATGTTTTTTTTTCTTCTGCCCTTTTGTCTTCTCCATCCACGTTAACATCAGAACAAGTGTGCCCTGCAAAGTCCAAAAAAGGACTGACATTCAGCTTGCCTTTTCTGCCTAGGCCTGGACCACGACTTCTCATCCTGTGAGTTCTGCCAGATGTTTAAGGCTACCACCTGTTGCCGCCGTCAATGGACCCTTGAAGGGTACCATCTCAAGCTGAAGGTCGCCTCAATGGAGCAGGAGTTGCAGTCATTGTCTTCTCCAGTCTCTTAGGCCCAAACTCCAACTGCTCCACAAACTTCGGCCTCCCAGGCCCAGTCCTTGGGTTCAGCTCCAGCCAAGCCAAAGGACAAACCTAGCGGGAAGTGCAAGCACTGGGACAGAAAACATTCGAACATAGAAAATTGTCAGCAGATAAGGCTTTAAAGGCCTTATGGTCTATCTAGTCTGCTCAAGTGTGCAGCACTTCAGTCATTTAAGCACTGGTCCTGATGATCTTCCTGCTTGCGGTCGCCACATTCACATGGCCGTTTCTGGTCCACCTTTGGGAGGTTGTCCCTGCATCCCACCAGTGCCCCTCTACCTCCGGGCAAACAGTGGTTCCTCTTTCACCACTATCTCTGTTACTGGCAGAGGAGCTTCAGGCCAGGGATCCTTCCAGCCCACCAGGCCCCTGCTGCTTAGGACCATCACCTTCTTGGGTACACAGTGTGGCCCTGTTGATGGTCCCCCACCAATGCAGGTTCCATGTAGGCAGGGGCACCTTTGTCACCTGCTTCCCCAGCATCTGACACCTCACGCTGGTCTGCACCATCTCTGGAGATAGGCTTTTCACCGGCTCCCAGTCTTCACTCTACCCCATTAAAGGTTCACCCTACCTCATGCAGGGTTCACCCTTCACCAGACCCTATGTTGCTTGCTCTACCACAGGTCCCTTACCAGCTGACACATGAGGGTCCATATTGACCTCACCCAGCTCTCTCAGGGCCCTATCCTGGCTTACCTCTCCCTCATCAGGGGCTCCCCAGGTTAGCTATGTCCACCTCCGGACCCTCACTTGATCATGGTGAATATTCAGGGACTAGTGGTTCTCCTTGGGAAAGAGCCTTGCATTCCCAGGTACTGCCACCAGCTCCACTACCTCCCCTGCAGGGGCATACGTCTCCCACCCCCCAGCATCCACCCCCGATTCCCTGGCCAGCCTTTCCCCTACTCACTCAGCCGACCTAAGGGGATGAATACCACCCAGACCTGGTACTCCCAGATTCTGGGGATGAGGGTGCTCTGGACAAAGCAGATGACACTTTGGGCTACCCCTTCCCTCCTCTGGGTCTTCTGAAGAGGTCTCTGCACCTAAGGACATTCCACTCTGTCCCAGACAATCCCTCTTTTTCTGTGGTTATGTGCCGCATCCAGGTGGTGGTGGGCTTTGGCTCGGAGGAGCAGGGCTCCAAACATCGGCGGCTGGTCATTTACTTGAATAAGCCAGATGCTCCATCGTTGGTGGTTCCCCAGCTTATTGATGCTTATGAGGAAGTGATGACAGCCTGGTGTCTGCCCCATCTTCTCCTGACCATGTACTGCAAGACAGATGGACTTCATTATGCCCCAGATGGCAGGCCTTTTTTGGAGGAACAAGCCTAGGTGGACTCTGGGTATCAATATGACCCATGACCGCTTCAAATGTCAAACACCTTGGCTTTCTGCCCCCAGACTGGGAGTCCTGCTGTTTAGATCTTTTTGGCAAATGGATGTTTGTTTTCTCCACTTGCCATCTGGGTCTCAACTACCTTGACCATGTGCTGTAGTATCAGAATTCCTTGTGGGACAAGGTCCAGGAGATTCTTTTTCCCTCCCTGAGTGGGCTCCCCCAAAAAAAAAAACTGCAGGACAACCTCAAGGTAGTCTTGGACGTCTGTGACCACCTTCTCAGAACCACCTACAATGCTGTGGATGTCTGCTAGGGCTGTAGCCACCAGTATCTGCCTTCACCAGTATTGTCAGTAGAGGGTCTCGGGGGGCTGCCAGGTGGTTCAGCAATCCATTCTGAGCGCCTTTCAGGGGTTCCCTGCTGTTTGGCAGAGATGTGGAGGGACATCTTCACTAAGCTTCAGGTCTCAGGGAGGGTCTTTAGGTCGTTGCACTCCCTTTATCATACCCTGCCCAGGCCTATCCAGAAACTGCCCTCTTGTCATCAGCGCGGGCCCCCCCAGCCCAAAAACTGGCTAGAACCCTGGGCAAACACAAGACTGCAGCGCCTGCCTTGCCTATCCCAGCTGTCACTGCTAGCTAAATTCCCAGAGGGGGATCAGTGCCCCCACCCTGCATCCACTCCCCCTTCTGACTTCTTGCCTGACCTTCCATCGGGTGGTGGTTTCTTCCTTTTACCCAAGTGGAGGAAGATCACATCAGACAGCTGGGTACTTCAGTTAATCGAACAGGGTCACTCTTGGAGTTTCTGGAATGGCCTCCAGACAACCCCCTGTCTGTTTTACTACCTGTCCTATCATGTCCCCCCAGTCTGGGAGGAAATCCATGCCCTTCAAAAGTGCGCTATAGAGCCAGTCCCTGTCTCCCAATAGGGACCGGGGTAGTACTCTTCATTTCTTCCTGGTTCCCAAGTACATGTAAGACCTCAGGCCAGTTTGGACCTCAGTGACCTAAATCTATCTATTCAGTACAAGAAATTCAGAATAGTCACGCTGCAGGGCCTTCTCCCCCATTATTTGGGGGGGGGGGGAGAGAGACTGGATTGGTTTCCTGGACACGCAGGATGAGTACCTTCACATCACACTATGCACGTCTGTGCTTTCACTTCCAGTGAGCTCGCTTCAATTCCCTTGTGGCTTGTTCTCAGCCCCTAGGGTTTTTATAAAGTGCCTGGCAGTGGTGGCAGCTGACCTCCAGCACCAGGGATTCTGTTTTTCCCTACCTGGACAATTGGCTCCTAGTGGCCCCGTCCAGGGAGCACCTCCTACTAACCCTGGAGCAAACCTGCCACCTTTTTTAGGACCTCAGTGTGACCATCAATCTGGCAAAGTTCCTTTCATCCTCCCAGTGCCTTCAGTATATTCAGACTTCAGTATATTCAGACTTCAGACACTGCTCAGGGCATGATCTTCCTTCCACAGGACAGGGCAGACGACTTGATGGAGCTGGCCAGACTGCTGTACTCCTTGTCATGTCCTGGATCACATGGCGATTGCCATAGTTGGTCCCTTTAGCTAGGCTGCACATGAGAATCCCTCAGTGGACACTCTGGGTACAATGGGATCAGCATACAGACTATCTAGACCAAATGGTCTTGGTCTCTGATCCAGTGAAGAGGGACCTGTAATGGTGGCTAGAGCCCAGCAACCTCTTCTGGGGGGGTGCCCTTCTTTATCTCCCCCCAAAGCAAATCCTGACCACAGATGCGTCAAACTTATTCTTTTATTTACTTTAGTTTTTGGTAACCGGGTAAGGCCCTCTAGGCACAAATGCCTGTTTTTTCAGGGGTGACCTGGGAGCACTGGACGATTAAGTGACTTGCTCAGTCAATAGTATGCAAGTAGAGGTTGTGAGAATCAAACCCAGGTCTGGTCTGCTAGATGTACCAAACTCATTACTCTAACCTCTAGGCTATACTGCCAGCAGGATGGGGGGGCTCATCGCCAGGCCCAGGGAGTGTGGTTCGCAGCTGAGGAACATCTTCACATAAATATTCTGGAGATGTGGGCAGTTCTGTATGCCCTTCAGGCCTTCCAGACCCAGCTCTCCCCAGGCCCACTGCTGATAGACAACTTCAGCATGGTCTACTACACCAACAAGCAGAGGGAAACCCACTGATACTCTCTGTTAGAAAGTGATGAGTTTGGTATTGGGCACTGGAACACGGCCTTCATCTTTCAGCCGTGCATGTTCCAGGCCTGCAAAATGTCTTGGCGAACAGCTTAAGCTGGTCTCTGTCTTGGGCATGAGTGGAAGCTCCTGCCCTCTGTAGGGGCAGATCTGTTTGACTGCTGGGGTCGCCGAGAGCTGGACCTTTTTGAGTCCCCACTCAACACAAACTGTGCTCTTTTTATGCTCGCTGTTTGGTGCCTGGAGTTTTCTGGTAAGACGCGTTGTCCCTCACCTGGAGAGGGAGGTGTCTGTATGCCTTTCCTCCCTTGCCTTTCCCTCAGCGAGTTCTCATCAAGCTGCAAATGGAGGGGGCTATGTTCATGAAACCTAGGTACCAATATACAGCAAATGTTCTGGGGTGTGTAACTTCGAAAATCTAGGTGTCTGCCTGATGGTTCTTTATCTGTTTTGTACCCTCATGTGTAGACTGCTTTAGTAAGCTGAAGTTATTTAATCTAACACTTTTTAACTTATTACACTTGCATCATCTATTATTGTGCAGTGCTTAAATGTGACATAAAAAACACAAGTTTACATGGGTTGTTCTGCTTTCCCCGACGTGAGCTGGCCCTAATAGCGTTTTTATTGATTGGTGCCTGCCATTTGTTTTTTATTGATTTTATGGCATGTCTGCATTTAATCATAATAGTGGGGGTCCGTGGAGTTCGTACTGCCTGGTGTCCACAAGAACGTCTTTCTGCTCAAAGGGCTTTACATAAGCCCACATACTTTATTTTCCATTTCTTCTGTTCCCTCTCCCCTCCCCCATCCTAATATACATTTTGCCACGTTGTCAAGCATTTACGCTGCTCCCCTGAGTCAACTTGTTTGACCTTTGCTCCCCTGTTCTGACGGTGTCCAGATCTCATCGCCGTACAAACGTCACAGGCAAAAGCCCGTTTTTGGCTTTGATCTGCTATGGGATTCCCATAGCGCATCTACAGTGGGTGGCTACAATTTTCCCCATAAAACCCACTGCAGATAATAGCCAGTCCCCTTTGCCACCACGGAGATTGCTTGCTTTTGCTTGTTGTGTCCACTGATGGTTCCCTCGTACAAACGCCACGCATCAACATTCGGAATTGGAAGAGGATTCACAGCAATTATCAGAATTCACATTCCTGCTGTTCCTGAGTTTTCAAGGCCTAGAGTAGGTAGGCATCCTGTGAGACGAACAGCTTTTTTTTTTTACTGCAGTATCTGGCCGTTTCAGACACCAGTGCTACTGGTGTCATTGTACTTTAAACACCACACTGTGGCTGGCTTCTATGTGCACTCATTTTCTGAGCTCTACTTTGTGTGCAAAAAGTGCATTTTGTGGAGGGTGTAGCCTTAAATTGTGCCTCCCATGTGCTGGGGGGGTGAGGGGTGGCAGTGCTCCTCAAAACTACCATGCTGTCCATCTGTTACTGGCCAAGCTCACCTGGAAAAATGTAAAAGCTTGGCATTTAGAAAAAAAAAGCCTTGTCCTGGAGTGTGTGGTCAGAGGCATTCAACCATCTTGGTCTGTGGGGGTGCTCTGTTTGTGTTCTGGAATGTTACCAAACAATGCTTGGTATTTAAACATCTTTGTTTTTGGTCCAGATGTGTCTGACCATCGATGGCCAAGCACACCTCGGCAAATGTAAGCTTAGTTTTGTGTTCAATTAAAAAGAAAAAATATGGGCCTGCCACTCTGTGCTCCAGTGCGTTTGGTCATAGACACTCTGCCATCTTGAGCACCATGCGGCCTAGGCTTTGGGGAATGAATTGTAATGTTTGGTTTCTTTTTTAGAAATATTTTTTGAAATTGTGCTTGCCGGTATTATGTCCGATCAGTAGCTGGGCAAGCACACCTGGACAAAAAAAACCCAGAAAAATCGTGGCCCTGTTAATGTTTGTCCAGGTGCGTTTGCTCAGACACTTGGCATATTTTGTGCACCATGTGGTCTTTGTCCTCTTCTTCAGTTCATCATCCTGTGTACCATGTGAGACCTTTTTTGGTGCAGTCCGTCGTGTTGTGGTATTGTGTAGCATGTGCAGCCTCCCAGGTACACCATATCTAGTGGAATGCGCAGCTCCGTCGGTATGCCATCTTGTCTCTTAACCTTGTCCTACTGTGAAACCTTTTCAGCAACCTTCTTCTTTGCTGCATTATTGCTCAGTACACATGGAATACTCATGTTCTGCTGTTTCTTCTGATCTGAAAATTGATTATCTTCAATTTTTTTATTTTAAGCCACGAACAACCAAAGGAGACCATGTGTCTGCAAACACACTGCTAAAAGCTGCAGTAATTTCAAGCCCTCAGTGTAAAGGAAAGATCATGACTTTACAGAGATATGAAGGATGACACCAGTCATTGTGAAGAATATAAACTGAAATCCATTTCCCCGTGCAAAGGCCTACAGGGAAAACATGAATGAAGAGCAGCGTGCTATCCATCGAGAGAGAGAGTGAGCGCCTTAGGCAGTACCGATTTTTGAAGCTTAAGGAAAAGAAGGCATTGGAAAGTGTTCAGTCACCAGAGGCAGCCAAAAGAACTACCAGAGCAGAGGAAGAGAAAAATAAAGTGCATGAAAAATGGAGGCAGCAGAAAAGAGCAGCGTGTGGCACTGACAGCACAGAAAAGACTGATAAATGAGAAGGCGTGAAAAGTACAATGAGACGTGCAGCAGAAATTGTTGAGAATGCAGTTACCACCAGCACCCCCACAGACACCAGCAATGCCACAGCAGAGTTGCAACCCTGTCACAACTGATTCCCGTTCAGCAAATGCCATCAGGAAAGCAGTGCAAAGGGCACGTGGTGGGTTACCACGATCCCCATCCTGCTTTGCTGCCACAGTTGCCCGCCTTGTCCATTCTGCATCACCAACAAAGGCAGCATTGGTGAAACAGAACCTCACCCATGCCATACAAACCTACAGGAGAAATTGATGGAAGTGATGGAGAAACTGAGCACTCTAAAATGCTCCAAAATAACAAAGGGAAGATAATTAAACCGTGAATTAATAAGTTCATTTTCAATTCTGAAAAAATATCATTTGCTACGAACTGCAAGCAATACCTTTGGCATCAGTTGGAACAGGATGATGACCATATCAAGGGGCATCAAAAAGGCACACACAAATCTGCATTGTTTGCTGAGACTGTCCAGCAAGTGAGGGACTTCTACGAAGTGGTAGCCACACCACTGCCTCACAAGAAAGCATTCTCCAAATGAACAGGCAAAACAGTCATTCCTGGCAAAACCCTTATCTGTGCTGCATAGAACATCTAGAAGTATCGATTGGAAGAAGTTTAATACTTTGCATCCACAGCACATAAAACTTGCAAGGGAACAGAAGTTGGAACAGTGCCTCTGCAAATACTGTGCCAATGCAGAATTAAAGCTTCATTCATTGAACCGTGCTGCCGATATCACTCACTGGACTGTCGAGTGCCAAATATTTATGAAATGGTGGCAATTATGTGCAGAAGGGTACCAGGACAAAAATTTTACAGTAAAGAATGTGTTAAACTTGTGACAATTGTAGCACCAGTGTGCTTGGACAGATTTGCGGACCTCCTGAAACTGTGTGGACAGGATACAGTGAGGTGGCAGCAGTGGGAAACTGTAAAAGTGACACTTCAGAATGGGCAAACTAAGTCCCATAAAGTACTGAAAACAAAGGAAACAGGACTTTCTAATTTTGTAGGAATCATGAAGGAAGACTTCACATTTCTAGGTCGTTTTCTGCACGTGGCATCATGGCAGCAACACCAGTTCTTAACATTGTCCAAAAATATGCCTGAGGGATGGGTCCTAGTGGTTTTGGACTTCGATGAAAATTGTGCCTGCAAATATCAAGACTAAGTGCAATCATGTCACTAGCATCACAAGCAGGCCACTGTACACCCAGTGGTTTCCTACTACCAGTGCAAACACTGTGAGGGAATCCTTAATTTTCATTTCAAGTGACTTGAAGCATGACCACAATGCTGTGCGTCATATCGTCAAATTGGCAAACACTCATCTTCAAACAGTTGGGGCCATAACCATTACTAAGGAGGTGCAGTTTACAGATGGCAGTGGTAGCCAGTATAAATCAGTCTGCCTTCTATGACACTTCGCAAGCGCACACAAAATATGGCTTCCCCATTGAACGTGCCTTTTTTGGATCCTGTCATGGAAAAGGCCCCTCTGATGGCTAGAGTGGAGTCGTCAAATCAATGGCAACTAAGGCAGTGACATCAAGGTTAGCAGTCATATCCTGGGCTAAAGAACTCTAAGTACTGCAAAAAAGCCCTAACAATGCAGCCTATTGAAAATGGATGCAAACATTCCTTAAGAACATTATTTTGGGTGGCTGAGATACGCAGGCCAGAAGGATCCGTTCTTAAAACTGTACAGGGGACACGCAAAATACAGACTGTCAGGTCAGTCGCAAATAGTATTGTTGTAGTTGAGGATTACAGCTGTTTCTGCACTGCTTGCAGGATTGATGGAGTGTGTGAAAATGCCAGCCATGTGGGTCCGTGGATGGAAAAGAGGCTGAGGAGAATCCCCTGGTGTAATGGAAAGCAGAACAACATGGTGCCATCAACTACAGTTGTACAAATTGACAGCACCCTTGCCACGGAACAACTTTCTGTCCACATACCAGAAAAGAACATTGATGCGAATGTACAGAACACACTTTCTGACAGTGTCCATGTCGGCACAGAACCCACCCCCACCCCGATCAACACTGTTCAATCTGCCACAGGCCCCAACTGTGGCGCACACAAGAAAAAAGTCCGACTGGATATAAACATAGAGCACTTCTATGCAGTTTATTCTTCATTGTTTTTATATTGGACAAGTGAAATTGGTTACTGAACAGACAGTGGAATTTTTCTGCATCAGCGTGGGGGTGCAGCATTCACATGGCCCAGACATGAAGACCGTGACAACATTCGGAGATGTAGAGTTTTCCATGGGCCACTGAACGTGTGGGAAGCCACCCTTTAAACTGACACCTGAAGAAGCACAGACAATCCAAGAGAAATATGACAAACAAAAGTGGAATTAAGGATTGCAGGCTACCTTGGGCATAAAATGGACAGTACCGATATTGGATATTAACCCTTGCATGGCCACGGACTGACATATCAGCCCAAAATCCCGATATTCTAATTCTGTCGGCAGTCTAAGGGTTAAAGGGATAAAGGATGTAAATGTATTGCTTACTACTCTTTCCATAGTTATTGTTTAAAGATTTTCCCTTAGATTTATTGCTTGGTTTCTCACATATTTAGATTTCTTAAAGTTTTTCATATAGTTTGTGTTTTTATGTACTTAGATTTATTGCTTAAAGTTGTTTATGTACTGTACATAGTATTAAGTTTTTTGCAATGTTTGCCATGCCTTTTAATGAATTTGATGAGTAAAACTTTTTTTATGCTACAGCAGTCATTTTGCTTCCTTTGTACACAAATGTTTGGTGTCCAATGTACACACACCACGATGAGCATTCTCGTTACCAGGCATCCTTTAAGGCAGTTACCTTACCATATGTCCACTTTTAACCAGTTTGATCATTTTATCCCAAAACGCATTGAAATGTATAAATTTGCTTATTAGTAACATTTGTTTTCAGTTCCAACAGCTGATTGTTGTCCATGTACATACATCACAACTGCTTGGTGTCCGCGTACATACACCATGGTGAGCTGTCTTGTTCACGAGAACTATTAAGGTAGTTGTCTTGCCACATGGCCACTTTTTATTGGTTCAATCATGGTATCTCAAAATGCATTTAAAATTTGATACGTTTTGATTTTAAGAATTTGACCTTCATGTCACACTTTGCACCATTATCATGAATATACCCAGGGGGTGGCTACGATCCTCATTGCTCCATTTTGGCCTTGTCGGATCTGGTTCCCTCTGCTTGAGCAACTTGCAGTGGGAACCCCCAGTGCCCCTGCTCACAGGTCTGCTCTTCCAGGATCGGGGTACTCCAGTCCATTCAGTCCTCTAGTCACTAACTTCATGAGTGGCTTCTGAGGACATGGCAATTTCTTGATTTAGAGTTTCTCACAAGGTGGCAGAGGTCATTGTGGCTTGCAACCCTTCCCCCAGGACTGCTAACTCCATTAAGTGAAAGCACTTTGCCATTGGGACAGCTTTGTACTGCTTGGATCCCTTCACTTGTCCTGTTAATCAGATCCTGGGGTACCTATTGTCCCTCACTCTGGCCAGAAGTACTCTTCCATCAAAGTACGTCCATCTGCACATAGTGTACCTGTTGAGTGGTCAGTGGCTCAGCTAGATGTGGCCTGTACCTTCTTGAGAGGTATTCTGCATTTGAAACCCCCAATCCGTAATCTTGTCCTGGCTTGGGATCTCCACTTAGTATTGGAAAAGCTCACCCTGCCTCCTTTTGAACCGGTTGTGACTTGTGAGCTATGCTTTCTGTTGTGGAAAGCATTATTTTTAGTTGCTGTTACTTCTGCTTGGAGGATTTCTGAGCTCCAGGCCCTCATGTGTAAGCAGCCTTATTTAGTTTTTCACAAAGACAAGGTGTCTACATACTAATCCTGAGTTTCTACCTAAGGTGGTATCTAAGTTTACTTTGAACCATTCCATCCATCTCCCTGTGTATTATCTGGAGTATGCCCATCCAGGGGAAGCATTGCTCCACACTTTGGATGTGCATAGAATTTTGTGTTATACGCACAGGACTAGAGGTTAGGAAGTCCTCTCAGCTGTTTCATTCACCCCAGGAAAAGACTGTGCACCTGTTTGTAAGCAGTGTTTGTCCAAATGGTTAGCCAACTGTATTTCAGCTGCATGGGCAGAGCTCCACAGATGTGCCATCCTCGTAGAACAGGGGGTCGGCTCCGGAAAGTGACCCTTTGTTCCCTTACGGTGCCCGGCAAGCGTCGTGACAGCACTGACTGTACAGCAGCTGTCCTCCGGAGCTCTCCTCTGCAGAATGAGCCCCCCACCTCACTGCGCACTACTTATTGGGCGCACTTCTGCATTCACTGCACGTGCACAAGTATCGTGCATGTGCAGTGTCACTGCCGCCACCATGTTTTGAAGGGCAACTGCTTGCTGCCATTCCATGACCAGCTTTGATGTCACCGCTGGTGCTCCAGTGCTCTACAGGATGTGTTGCCACCACTCTCTTACCGGGACAGATAAGAGCATGGTGCAGCCGTATCGGCTCTGACTAGAATTTTTTGTTACCGGAGGCATGGCAAGGACCTTCCAGGAGTTCATGGCCATTCCACCAGGGATATGGCTGCTTCAGCAGTTAACTTCCATAATGTATCAGCTGCAGAGATCTATGCAGCAGCCACTTGGAGTTCAGTCCACACTTTTACCAAGCACTACAGTTTGGACATCGCCTCTAGGTGCAGAGCCAATTTTGGCTTGGCTGTGTTATAGGGCCTTCTTTCTTGGGTGAATTCGTCTCCACTCAGTCTGCTAGTTCTGTCAGGTTTGGAACTGCTTGCTACTCTTATTACATGTGATGGCCTGCTGCAAGAGATTCCCCCAAAGTAAGATAGTACAGTTAAGTGAGAACTTACCATAACAGTAGACCTTGAAGGGGATCTCCTGCAGCAGGCCTTGCTTCCCACTTCCTTGGCCTGTTATCCTGTTATGCCTCCTCTCCAAGAGGAGACACTCAGCCTTCCTTTTTTTTCTTTTCTCCCCTTGAACCTCTGGTTCCTCTTCTGCTCTCTCAGCTGGATATTCTGGTGTCTCCGGGAGAACTAGGGAGGATGTGGAGGGCCTCCCACCTATATAGGGTAGCTGATGCGGGAGAGATTGTCAGAAGTGGGTGGCTCCCTTTGGTAAACTGCTAGCTAGAAATTTTCTTTGTGGTCCTAATGCCTGATAGTTCTAAGTGTGATGGCCTCTGCAAGAAATCCCCTCAAAGATCTACTGTTACGGAAAGTTCCTGTGTAATTGTACTTTCTGGCTGCAGTAACGTCATTTGTGCTTTAACACAGTGGTGCTTTTTTCCTGCAGTCTTTCTTTGCTTCACACGTGTTAATTTTATGCAATTTAGTGTGCAAATTCCATATTAATTTGTGCTGTTTTATGCAGATTTGCACTGTTCTAATTGGGGGAGAGATGATGGAGACATACCAAGTATCTTACAGGGAGGAACAAGGTGCAGGAATACACTATTTTCCAGCTAAAAAGATGTTCCAGGACTAGAGGGCATGGCATGAAGTTGGATTGAGGGGGATTGAGGAAACATAGAATTTCTTCACAGAAAGGGTGGTGGACAATAGGAACACCCTATTAGAGGAAGTGGTGGGGCCTGAAACAATCACTGGATTCAAGAATGCATGGGATAGACGAGGGAATTCTGGAGGTCAGGGGTAAGGGGCAGCAGACTTCTAGAAAAATGTAAAGGGAACTTACAAGCTCAAATGGGCAGACTGAGTGGTCTGCTGACAGTGTCTGTATCCAAGTTTTTTTTCTACTGGGTACACATGTCTTCCTCTTCTTCCTCCCCCGCCCACACACACTTTTGCCAGTGGAACAAAGGAAAGCAGGACTAGGCCTTATTTGACTGTCTGCCAGATGTGTGGTGAAGCGGCATCCTGTTCTACAGTGACTCATCCATTCTTGGAGCAGGATAGTTGGTGCCTCTATCTACATTGTGGAACCAAGACCAAGTACTGAAATAGGGGCATTTATCCAGGATAGTCTCCCTAAGAGTTTGTCACCTTAAAGCCATATTAAAGCTTTATTCCTGCCCAGTGCCTCATCTAGAGGTGTGCCCTGCCATTTTACCTGTGCATCTGTTTATGTTGGAGCTGGCTGCTTAAGATAGGTGCACTGCAGGCTACTTGGCAAGGGCATCCCCCGTTTCTGTGCTCCTTAAAGTACTGAAATGGCTCCGAACTAAAATGTGCCTCTTGCAGGCAGTCTCTAGTGCTGTGCACTTGTATGCAGGCATTGCAACCATTTTTAATACGTACCCTTCTGACAGCCTCCCCTCCCTATGTGATTGGAGTATTTCCTTTTTAGGAGCCATCCTCCTATGTCGTGGCATGGAATACTTTCTGGTGCAGTCAAATTCTTCAGGGGGCTGTGTTGCAGTAATTTTGTTACTCGGGTGATTTAAGAACACATTTAAAGGGTAGATGCTCTCAGAAGTTCAGATACCTGGCATTCTCTTCTACAGGAAGAAGTCTGTGGGTGGATGGATGTCCTGTTCAAGACAGTATTAGCTTGGAAACGCATGCCGTGCATGTTGCAGGTTCTCCCAACTATAGTTCATTTAAAATGCTCTGACCTTGTACCTGTGCATTGTTAGTGGCTTTTCAGCTACTGATGTGATCAGATGCGCAGCCTTGGCTTGACCATCTAGCTGTAATGTAGGAAACAGTTCAGGTAGTTTGCTCCTTTTTGAAAACTATGGAATACTCGTATATACTTGGAGTTTGAGTCAATCAGAAGACTTTGTTTGTCCATAATGTTTGACTCCCCTAAACAAGGGGGATTATATTCTTTGTTATAGTAAATAATTGTGTTTTTTGAAAACACCCATGTTAATAGAATCAATGATTTCTGAGGGTAGTTTGTTCCAAATTCTCACAATTCAATTATTAAAAAAGTCTACTTCTATTGTGTGGATAAGTTAACTTAATTTGTTTACTGTGACTCCTGAGATGGAATTTCGAGTGGAGTAGCATATGCCCAGTTCATCCAACATCTGTACATATTTGGAAATGCAAAATATATATTGCAAATCCCTCTCAAAGGTCTATTCTCTAGGCTATATAAATTCAAAGTCTGCAGTCTATCCTCATAAGGAACCCCCGTCATCCCCCTGATCGTTCTAGTCATCCTCCGCTGTACTCCAACAGCATATATATCTTTCCTCAAATACGGATTCCATAGGGGACTAAAATAACCAAGATGTGGTCGGACCAGTGCTCTGTATAATGGCAGGATACACTCCCCATGTCTTGATGTAAAAGAATGCCTTATCATACCAATAATTCTATTGGTCTTGGTTACTGCCTCCCTACAATGGCCTGAAAAAGTAAGATCTTTATTAAGATTCCAAGGTCCCTTTCTTAAATTATTGGTCTCAACCTGTAATTATTGAGATAATGGTCCTCATTAGGATTATTAGCCCCCGGATGTGATACAACACACTTGTCAACGTTAAACAGATTCCGTTTTGATTTGCTCATCTTTGTAATTCGGACAGGTCTTGTTGTAATTCATTTACCTTTTGTAGATTCCTCACATTGGCACACAATTTAGAATCTGCAGATTTAACACAGTAATTTTTTAATGCGTCATTCATGTCATATAAACCAGTTGAACAGAACTGGACCCAGGACAGACCCCCCTGAGGCACTCCACTAGCAACCGGTCTCTGTTCAGATACATAACCTCTCAATCTTAGTCTGTGTTCTATTATCCAACCAATTTCTTACCCAATTAATGATATATTTGTCTATACCCATGTTTACCATCTTGGCTATCAAAAGTGAATGTTGGACCTTGTCTAACGCCGTCTGATAATCTAAATTTATAATATCAACAGGAAGATTATTTTCCAACATTTTACTAACCCTGTTATAAAAACAAGCAAATTTGATACACAGGATCTGTTTCTTTTGAAACCATGTTTGGCATTATCAATTATGTATTTACTTTCAAAGTCTTTCTAGCCTATCCTAATAATGATTCGAAGACTTTACCCAGTATGGAGGTCGGGCTTATAGGCCTATAGTTTCCCATATCAGACCTACTTCCCTTTTTGTATATTGGGACTACCTCAGCCCTTCTCCAGTC
The DNA here is from genome assembly GCA_016271365.2 of Neoceratodus forsteri. Taxonomy (NCBI): domain Eukaryota; kingdom Metazoa; phylum Chordata; order Ceratodontiformes; family Ceratodontidae; genus Neoceratodus; species Neoceratodus forsteri. The sequence continues at coordinate 1,600,391,528 of CM028131.1, forward strand.
TCTGGGGACATCCCCGCTTGTCAGACATAATTTATACAGTGGTTCGACCAGCCAATCTTTTATTTTTCAATATTTTTGGGTGTAAATTGTCTGGTCCCGCAGAGTCTGTCATGCCTCAGTATCATTTCAAGGCTGCAATGTTGACAGTACCGAGCCTTGAGAACTTTCCAGCCCCTTCTGTGATCCTTCACAAGAGGAGTCCTAGACTTGAGGGTGTCTGGATACTGCAGTATGCTGATAGAGATGGAACTTAATCGAGGATATTTCCTACATTGGGCCACACCTTTGAAACTGTAAGCTGTCAGCATATAGACTACTCTGAAGCTTTTGCAAGATTGGGGCTGACCTCCATGATTGTGCAGTGTCACTTTCTATATAACGTGGGCAGCCCCAACACTCATTCTTTCTCCTGCCATTTGTAATCCTCATTTGATCTGCTGAGAAATGTCAAAATAGCAGTTGCTGTGTTTTGGCTATTTTCAGTTGTATGTTTCTTCATCTGTGTGTCGCGGCAGAAAAGAGAACCTTTGTTCTGATATTATTCCTGTGGCTACAAAATCTACAAAGAAGATGCTCACACTGTTGGTGTGTGTGTGTCTCATGTGAGGGCCTGAAAGACCTGCCAGAATTTCAAGCAGGCTTACAAGGTGATGCCAACATAAAGCCTTAACTTTCCTTGCCCAAAAAACATGGAAAGTCATGGAACAGAGTTCTGCTCTTGATTCTTTTGCTGCTGACTGGGAAACTGACTTCAAAGTTGAAAGACAAATAAGTCCTTGTCAAGTCCCTCCTTTTTCCAGCCACAAGCACAGATAAGTCTGCTTTGCTGGTTAGGTTGAGGTTGCCATTGAAATAGGGTATGTCCTCATTGGCACCCACTCTGGTGGTGTTTGACTGCAGCCAGTAAACATCTGAGACACTAAGATCGTGACTAGACTCTGGCACTGCCGTACTTGCCATGGACAGACTGTTGCTGTCGTCCGGCTCTGACCCCCTCTATGCAGGTAGTACTGGACCCCTTTTCAAGGTGCTGTTGACTCCCAGGCTGTGCTGGTGTAATTTTCAATATGATACATTGCCTTCTATCACCTCTACAGCCAGCAGTAGGTGTGCCATCGGCAAGGTCGTCTGAACCAGGGCCTTAGTCAATGGATTCCAGAAGCATGCCAATGATTCCTCCTTCTCGGCCACCACCTATGTCGCTGGCATACCTGTCAACCTTTTTTTGCCGAAATGAGGGACACTGAACCTCAGAATGTGGGACACATTCTCAGACATGGAGATGCACACTCAAAACACTGGAAACAATTCTCGCAGTTTATTTTTGATTTGGCATATTAAAATATCAATTTCTAATCTGAAGTCTGAATTTACAGCACACTTTTCTATGGGGCAGCACCTTTTCCATAAGGGACAGAGCAATTGTGAGGCATAAAATGAGGGATGTCCCTTGTAATTGGGGACAGATGAGGTATGGTCGCTGGCTCCTTCTGTGGCTCCAATGGCCACTTCTGATGTGAAATATAATCCTGACTACATGGACATTGAAGAGGATTTGGAGGAGGAATGCAGGGGTGAGGAGCAGTTTGAAGAAAAACTTCTAGAAAAAAAGCTCTGCACTCTGTCTGAAAAGTTGCAAAGCAAGTGCTAGTTTATTTGGCAAGGTGCTAGTAAATAACTAGTAGCCCCTAGTGCCTTGGGCCTTCAAACGGGGGGGCCTTTTTTCTATTTCTTTGCAGTTTGAGCTGGCTGCTCTGGCACCGCCATATCCTGTGCACACCTTTCTTCATATTTCCACTTGAAAACTTACCTTCTAGCTCCACCCTATCATCTGCTGCAAAAACTGGTTTATGCACTCTGTCTCCCCCGAGGATCCATCTTTACAGGCTATGCTTAAGCAAATGCAGTCTGCCATGGGTTTCGCTGTTGAGGAAGATTCCACTAAAGGGGATTTCATGGAATTTTTGGAGATTTCCACATCTTCAGTTGTTATGCCTCCTGCACTAGATGATACCTTGGCTGCTTGGCATATGCTCACAACCCTGCCTGTAGTTCCAAGAAGGCTGATGACCAGTACTGTTTCAACATATTATGCTGCATAGTCTGAAACTGACTCTGTAGTTACTGTGGCTGCTTGTGATCATTCTAGGGCCTCTAGGCACAAAAGTACTTTATCTCCAGATAAAGAATCTAGGAGGTTGGATGTAATGGGTAAATGTGCTTATGCCTCGGCATCCATAGGCCTGTGAATTGATAATTACGGGGCCCATATAACAAAATACCAAGATAACCTATGAAAGTCTGTTCTGCAGCACAGACCATACCCAATTTTCCTGCCAAGAAAGACTTACTTAAAACCACATCAGCTGGTTCCGAAGTTGGCAGACATATACTGTTAAACATATGATGTGTTGGATGCCTCTGCCAGGGATTCATTCCTTTGTATCTGCCTTAGGTGTCATGCCTGGCTCAGAGTAGCTAGTTTTGCTACTGATGTTCAACAGGCTGCTTTGAATGCTCCTTCCAGGGGCTCCAAACTATGTTGAAAATGCACCTTGTGAACTTGTCTTCCAAAATGACATTTGTTTCTTTGGAGTCCCTTTAGCTGAAGATCTTTGAACAAACTGTCAGCAATCTTGTGGTAGAGGTGGTGGTAACCTCCTGGTACCCATACAGAAGCACCCAAAGGAATCCATCTCGGCGGCCCTGCTGGCCCCAGTTCTGCCTGACTCTGCCCCCCCAAAAAAACAACCGGGATCTACTTGCATCTAAAGCAGTGGAGGGAAAAGTGGATCCTGGAAATAAAGGAATAGTTGCATGCTATGGAATTGATAGAAACCACTCCAAATCATCCTCTATCCCCGTCCTCTTAACCTCTGGGCCACTTGTCCCTTTCAAAAGGGGGAGTCCAAACATTAGAAGCATAGTTTGTTGGCAGATAAGGACCATCTGGCCCATCCAGTCTGCTCATTTCTTCCTACCTACACTGTTAACTGCAGACAGTGCCTGATCTGCAGCTTTCTGCCTTCCCCTCTTTTCTCTTTCTCTCTATAGATGGAGAGAGATAATACATATACACAACCCAGCATCCCACTAGCTCTCCCAATCACTATCACATTGTTTGGCCACCTTTAGACCACCTGATATGATTAGCCCCAGGTACCTTTCCTGCTTGGTCACTGCAAGCATTCCCCACATTTTGTGCTCCACGCCTGGGTTTCTGTGACCTAAGTGCATTATTTTGCACTTTTTGCCTTAAACCTTAGCTGCCAAACTTTGAACTACTCTAGCTGTTTTAAATCTGTTTCCATGCTTTGCACCCCTCCCCCAGGAGTGTCCACTTGCAGATCTTGCTGTCATCCACCAAGAGGCAGGCCTTCCTTTCTAGCTCCTCTGCTATGTCACTAAGACATTACAGTGGACCGGCCCCACTGCTGACCCCTGAGGCACCCTGCTGGTTACATTCCCTCCTCTGAGTGAACTACTTTTACCACCACCCTCTGCCTCCTTTCCCCTGTCGGGAAGTCTAAACCTCACTGTCGGGTTCTTGCCAATATTGGGAATGCAAGGAATCACAAACATGTTGCATAAGAACAATAAACTTGTTTACTACCAAAGGAAAAATCAGTTTTCCTAAGCAGTTCTTACCAATATGAACCAGGAGCCAATGCTAAGCATTCCCTATACTTCGAGGTTTGTCTCTTGGGGTCTCTGAGGTATAAGACTCAGTGTCTCACATTATATACCTATGATTATTACTATGATTACTGTAAGATGGAAACATTTCTAGTTAGAGATGAGCCCTATTGGCTAAATTAGAGGTGGCTCCACGGTCCAGGATAACATTATACAATTTTGTAGTAATCACTTTTGTAAAACAAGAGTACAGTTCTTAGTCTTACATAACTCTGTGTAGTAGTACAAATCACCAAAAGGTGTTAATGCCGACTTGTATATCTAATCATTACAAGGACACAGATGTCCTGATCATCTTGTAAGCAAGAAATAAACAGAAAATGCATAGAAAATATATAAGCTAGCAAAGTGTATAATATGCATACATATTATGACATCTACTCTTGTAGGTAGATGCAGTTAGCCCTATATGTTAGCATAACATATGCCTAAGCACTAGCTGTCTATGGTGTACCTCTGGGGGTACCAGTCAAGGTGCAGGGACCTCTTGTAACATTCCCCCCCCCTTGTTGCCTCCAAAGGCAACACAGGCAAATCTAGAGATAGGTCAGAGCAGTGGTCATTTACAAAAATGATGCATGAGCTTTGTAAAGGAACTCCAGCTGCTCACAGTGTTGGCGCAGTGTGCGATATAGGCAGCATAGCATAAGAACCATGAAAAATATTAAAAATGTTTGAAAAACAAAACCTTTAAAAGTAATTCCTAACCATGTGTTAGTCAATGCATCATTCATATCACCATCATTAATGGCAGTATAGCACAGAGGTTAGAGGAACAAGGTGTGAATGAGCTTGATACATCCAGCAGACCAGACCTGAGTTTGATTCTTGCTACCTCCACTCGCATATTGTGCGACTCTGAGCAAGTCACTTAACCGGCCAGTGCTCCCAGGTCGTCCCTGAAAACAGGCACGTGGGCCTTATCTGGTTACCAAAGACTAAAAAAAACAAAAAAAAAAAATTTAAAGTATAGCCTCATTGACCTTAGTAATATTATTGCTGATGTGGATGAGATGTCCTTCCTTTCTAAAAGTGATTTTAACATAAGTGACAGTGGATCTATGTGTAAATTAAAATATGGTAAATATTCAGAAAGGGTTAGCAGATAATCAGGGTTACCATCAATGATGTCCGCATCCATAAGGGGGACGGGGGTAATAACTGTATGTCCAATGACAGACTTCTTGTGGGGAACAAAAAAAAAAAAAATTGGATTATCAATAACACATGTTTCAGTTCTGTTAGTGTAGCTTTTGTAATTGGTAACTACACAGTACTCCCCGTCGGAATACTGCGTTTTAAGTGGGTAGGCACCATTTTTGCAGCCTTACTGGTGTTGTGGGTGGTGTATTATAAATAACAATGAAGCAGTATATTCAGGTACAACACAACTACCAGGTGTGATTTTTATTTAAAACAAAAATAACCAAAAAAAAAGTTAACAAAATTCACTTTTCACAAACTCAAACATGAAAATAGCACAACTTAGCATGACAGTCTATCAGCTAACATCGTTCTGTGCCCATTCTCTAACAGAGACTTTGTTTTCTAGTGGGAGAACCACACAGGTCTTCTCCCAATCACTATCTGATTCACCCTTGTCAGGCTAGTAGTCTTCTACATCCAAGACTCCTCCTATAAACTCTGATTCCTCGCATCAATTGTCTTTTATGCAATATACACAATATAGTTATACTTTAAACATCTGAGTACATTTTTCCCATGTCCTAACATAATCAGTGACATACTTCACAAAGAGTAAATCTACTGTCACATTTTATTTCCTAATTGGTCAGAAGAGGGTGGCATTAATTCTACTCCTATGTGCAAGAGGGAGGAGTCTGTACAACAGTATTTTATGTGGCTAACATCGACCGCACACTCCTTAAAGGAATTCCAAGAGGAAGCTTTTGCTGCTCAATCCACGCTAGCCCAAATTCAGCAGTGCAGGTAGGCAAACCACATAATTCTCTGGTTGCACAAAGGCCGTGAATTGCCAACTGGCTTGAAGCGCGAGGAGTCTCCCTCAACCAAGAGAAACCCAGCGCTTTAGCAAAAGAATAGCTTCACTAACTAGTGCAGCACAAAATTAAACTTAAAGGTCAATGAATTTTCCCTTACGTTCTCCAGAGCAGTGTTGTACTCCTGAGCTTACAAAAAGCTTCTCTTAAGCAGGCAGTTCGTAAGTGCTAAAAGGAAAAAATAAAGGATTCAAAACAAGCAGGGGTTTTCTCAGCTGAAATACGGCACGGCGAGGAAAAAAGGTTTCCATGGTTCTGGTCTACCAGAGACCATTCTAGTTTTGAAGATAAGTTTCCCAATTACGAGCAGCCAACATGTAACAATGGGAATCGCAAAATTTAGAAGATCAAAAATAGATTTGAGTGCTGTTGCGCAACAGACTGTAAAGCTATAGTAGAGAAATAAAGAAAAAGTGGCCAGTTATCTCTGGGCACATTCCATGAGAACTTTGAAAAGAAATTTAAGGGGGGGGGGGTCTCGCTACCACAACCGGGCAGGTGTAAGTTGTCTTGGAAATCCGTGTTGACAGGTGATTAACCTCCTTGCGAGAAGACTGGATAAGTTTTATCTGGAGCCAATGTTGAGTCTGGAAAGGTGGTGTCCTTTGTGTTGATGTCATCGTCCATGGAAAAGGACCAATCAATACTGTCAGGAGAATAACCACATATGTTTAATAACAAATACATCACAGCAACACAAGTAGATATATTGTTTCTTCACACAGCAGTCAGTGTGTGGAGTGACCCAGGTGTCCAGGAAAGGATGGAAGACCGGTACAGGAGACAAGTCCAGGTGTTCTCTGTAGATGTCATCAAGGTGCCTGATTGAATGTACAGCAGCGAGCTTGAACAAAGCTGTAGTGGGATCAAAGCGTGGTAGAGAGACAGTAAAAGAAACGAACACAGTATCTTTGATGAAACATTTCTTAGAAGAAAAACGAGGACCAGTATTAGGTTGCCTGGTCACACAACCCAAATTCCTAGGTGTGGAAAGAGGAATAGTTGGAGATTGTTGCATACACATAGCAATACAGCCAGGGGTTTTACATCGTGGACAATACCATTTGGAAATGCGTCTCGTATGATATCAGGGATTCTTCCAGATTCTAGATCTCAGAAGAGATTATTGATGGTAGTGATAATGTAGGAGCCATAGGCTGAGCATCAAATCTCACGGGCACTATACTGCTTATCTGCTTTGTTTTTTTTTGTGCAATAAGGGCATTGATCTTTTCTTTAGAATCGGTAAATGCCTCAGTAATGTCATGCATATTGTAAACCGTGCATCTTTCTTCCCGACTTGGGCCATCTACACCAATCAATAATGGGGGTAGTATGTTTACCAAACCAGTTTGAAGTTTGGCAGAATGAGATTTTTATAGCAACAATATCTGCTTTATGCCAGATAGACACAGCTGTACCAGAGAGACTTGTGACAGTACCTGTTGCACCAGTGACATCAGAACTGTCAACTTCATGTGTATTACTTTTATGACTCTGATCATTAGGATTGGGTTTTCTCCTGAAGCTGCCTTTATGCTCTCTGGTATGTACCCTGGCAATAGGATCTTGAATACGAATTTGAAATGCTGCTAAACTATCAAGCAATGACCTACTATAAAATGCTTAAGTGTTAGTGTTGTGACACATACCAGATTCTGTCATTCCAGTAAGTTAAATTGAGCAGCACAGGTAAATGCATAAATTGCAAATTACTAATCAGTGTACCAGGTAGGGCAGTAGCTGTTGGAACACTGCAGGGACCAGGGGTGTGTTTTGGACATTCCAAAAGCTGTTTGTCAGTGGGTGGTAACATAGATAAACACATGGCAGCAGAGGCCATGTTGTGTATAGCACAACATTTTCAAGCAGAGTCCTTAGACAAAGAATTACAATATGAGGGATTAATTAAAGCAGTAATATTGTATAAACTAGAATGTCTATGAGCAGTGTGTAGCATGGACAGAGAACCATTTGGGGATAATTTAGCATTGGGCCAACCCTGGAAAGTTCCCTTGGAGAGTTTGGTCACAGGGAGAATTTGTCCTTGCAATATGGTTTGCCACTCAATTTGTAGGGTAGAGTTATCAAGAGCAACAACCGAGGCAGTGAGATAAGTATCAGAACCTTCCTGGACAGTATTCAAACTATCGGGTATTTGGATGGATACTCCCTCTGGAGCAGATGCTGGATGATCAAGGTGAGGTAGGAAGTTTGGTGCCTTGGATGCAGGGGATAACTCATGAGATGAGAAAATGGAACAAGATAGCCATCTTGGTATACCTGAAAAGCAAAATCAAACATTAGTAGGTTAGTACTATTCTGCCCAATGGGGCAAGGAAAAGTAATTATGCTCCCTTGTACAGTTTCAGTTGGTTTGCATGCAACCATTTGTCAGTTTATTACTGTGTAGGAGTCTAACTTGATAGACTGACGTACTGAGCTTGTTGACAATGGGGTAAGGGCCTTCCCACTTACCAGAGAAGGAATGTGTGGGATGAGCAAATTGGAGGACCATTACCTGATCTCCAACCTGCCAATCCACTTCTTGTGCGTGATTGTCAAATGGTATTTTGGACTGTTGCTGGGCCTTGCCCATGCAATTGGCAGCATACAAGTGTGTATGAGGTCTTTTCTGAGTTTTTCCACATATTGGTCTTCAGAAACACGTCTGCAGTGGGGGTGTGCAGGTCAAACAGGTATTCAGGTAATCTCATCTGTCTTCCAGTCATCACCTCGAAGGGTGTCAACTGAGTTGTGGCTGAGGTTGTGCCCCTGATTCAGTTACCACAAGAGCATACTTGTTTCTGCTGGTATTGGTCAGGGGACCAATAAAATCTATCTGTATGGCGAGCCAAGGGCCAGTGTGGCTTTGTGGTAGAAGTTTGGCATTTCATTTGGTGGTAATAAGGTTGTTTTGTGCGCAAACAAGGTGGTTATCTATGTACTGTTAAACGTCTTTGGTGACACCAGGCCACCAGATGGCGGTATTGAGCTTTTGGAGGGTATCTTCCACTCCCTGGTGTCCACCAGTGGGTGTATCATACACTTGGTGCAAGAATTTGGACCTAAGGTGTCTGGGGACCACCCACAACTTGGTGGTGGAATCATCTGGTTGGTACCATATGAGTTTATCTGGTGACAAGTGTAACTTACCTTCATGCCTCCAGTCGAGGTTGTGCATGGGAAGTTCTCTTTGGTACCTTTGTCAAGGAATCTGAACACTTCTTTGAGTTCAGTATCAACATGTTGGGCTGCTGAGATGTCCCAGGGGGAAAACAGTTCAGGTTTATTTCTGACTGCCGCAGTGTGCACGGCTGCATTGGCTTCTGGATGATCCATCATCCATGTGTCCCCCAGGCCCCTTCTGGTAGGAGTCATTTAGGGACTGAGCCTTAACTTTGTGTACATAGTTTGTGTGCAAACCTTTGTGCCAGTGAATGTATGTCTCACCAGTTTCTTGTATTTGGACTGGGCTGCCATCAGAAGAGAGGAAGGAGTTCTTGTGCCAGAATGGAAGGAATTCTGTAAGAACAAACCCAGTTAGTCTGTAAAAATGATGGTATCCTCGGTTCCATGTTGGATGAACTCAAGGGCACAGGCCACCACTGCCATCTCCGCATACTACGATACTACATTGCAATGCTTAGAGATTTCAACAGTGTTACCGTAGGAGTAAATCACTAAGATACCCATTCCTGCAATTTGTTCTCCCTGAAAATAGAAAGCTGAACCATCTGTAAAAATTAGAGGTGGTCTAAGTATTTGTGGTGTGGCAGGGAGGAATGGACCTGGATCTGGGAGATCAGGTGGTTGCAGTGTACAGTCATGGGGTTCTGCTTGGAAAAGGAGTCAATGTGTCAGCATGGATGGAATTTTGGTTAGGTGTACCTGTATGTGTCTATTCTGGAGACGTGACTAGTGTGTCAGCCTGGTATTAGAGACTGACCCATCCTTCACTCTGTCTGATAGCAGAAAGGTAGTTGGAGTGTGGTTGGTGTTAATCAGTTGGGAGTACCCAATGATATACAGAAAGTGCTTGACAGCCCAGTAGGTAGCCAGAAGGTTCCTTTCACAAAGGCTGTACTTGTGTTCCACTGGGGTCAAGAGCTGTGATGCATATGCAATGGGTCTGAGTACCATGTACTTTCTGAGCCAGTACTGCCGACATGGCAATGTCAGAGGTGGCACATTCCAGATGAAATGGTAGTGCTGGATTGGGGTTAACCAGGGCTGGAGCCGAGGCCAATGCCTGTTTCAGTGATGTCACAGCCTAGGTGTGTATGGGACCCCAAGTCCAATTAATGTCCATTTTCAGTAGCTCGTACAGAGGAGCAGCCTTCTGAGCAAAATCACAAATGAAATCTCTGGAATAGTTCCATACCTAGAAACCTAAGAGTTGGCACACTGGTAGGTCATGGCAAGTCTTGTAATCCTTGTATCTTTTTCCAGGTAAGGCTACGGCCTTGATCAGTTATTCTTAGGCCCAGAAAGAGTACCTCTTTCAGACATAATTGTGCTTTTGCTGGATTGCATTTAAGGCCTGCTCTCTGGATGAGAGTCAATAGTTCATCAGAGAGATTCAGATGTTCCTGCTTGGCTGTTGTCAACAGCAGGTCGTCCACATACTGCAAGAGGCACTGGGGAGTAGAGAAACCCTCGGGTGTATCCATGTGCAGATGGAACAGGGACGGGCTGTTATGGAAGCCCTGTGGTAAGCAGGTCCATGTGTACTGTCTACCTTCAAAGGTGAAGGCGAACTTGTATTGACTTTTAGGGGCCAATGGTAGTGACCAGAAACCATTGGAAATATCCAGGACACAATCATTTCAGGTCAGGGGTCAAGAGTCGTAGCACATTGGGTGCGGAGGCCACAGTTGGAGCACAACTGGGTGTGACCTGGTTGTTTCCTATAGTCAATAGTAAGTCTCCAGGCACCCGTGGGTTTTTTCATAGGCCACACTGGAGGGTTGGCAGTAGAAACTCATGTTCTGATTACCCCCTTGGTTGAGGAGTGATTTTATTGTTTCTCTGAGAGGGCAAGGCCTCAGATGGAAAAGGATATTGGCTTTGCCTCATGTGCCAGGCCTGGCACTTCGATGACCATGTGCGTTCTGCCACAGTCATGCTTGCTGATAGCAAATGCTTCCAAATGCCTTTGCAAGATGGGGAGGAGCTTTGGAAAAAGCTCATGATTCTTGAACAAATCTGACGTCATACTCCTTGTTGGCAGATACTGTTGCCACAACATGTGAATCAGGCATCAACATAGTGTGGTATTGGCCCTGAATCTGTATCAGTAGCATGTTGGCTAGGTCCACCACACAGCAGTGTGGTGCAAGAAAGTCTCTTCCAATGATACTAGGATGATCATGCAATACCATCAGTTGGAAGGTGTGTGAGGCCTTCAGGTGGCCCAGCTCTATGGGTAGAGGTAGAGATCGGTATGCAGGTAACCTAGTAACATCTACTCCTGACATGTTGGTCCTTTGTCTGGTGGACCAAGTAGATGCATCCGGGTGGTCATCCTGCAATACAGACACAGCCACGCCTGTATCCAATACTGTAAGTAGGTGGTCCCTGAGCTCTGTGCAGGGCCTTTCATTTATATCCAAGACCAGCTTGTTTACAATCTGGACTGGGGTCTGTAATTATCGATCTGTGCAAGAGGAAGCATGGAGAGTTTGGGCCTGGCTCCTTTGAACTGCTTCACCATGCTGCACTGATGCTATATAGGGAGGTGCCTCTGGGTTCAGGCCTGGATGGGCCTGTACTTCTGGCATCGCCATGGCCCATTGGGGCCTGGGTTCCCGGTTGTATGGTTGCAAGGGACTGAGCAGGAACAGCATCTGCTACAGATCACACTTGCCCCAGGAGTTCTCTAAATCTTCGATTTTTCTTAGGTTGCTTCCCTATATGAAGGGGGGGGTGGTGGTGGTTGTGTCCTATTTTTGTGGTAATTCCGGTTCCCACCCTATTGTTGCTGCGGTTGTTGGGCCTTCTGGGGCTGTTGGTTGTCTGCGGGGAGGGGCTGTTTGTGTTGGGCCTGTCCCTCCACCGTGTAGTGCATTGCGGCCTCTTGAGTAGGCTCCACAGCATCTACTTTCTTGGAACTAGAGCCCAGATCATGCATGTAGAGTTGATAAACACTGTTTTCTGAAGAATATCGGTGAACCTTTCCATGGTGGGGTAAGTGGTTGTCTCTACCTTGTCTCTTACTGCAGGGATCATGTTCCTAAAGAACAGAGCCTTGTATTCAATAAGATCCACATCTGCAGCTTCTTGTGCGAGATGTTTTCCAGCTCGGTAGGCCATCCCGAGTCTCTGGTGGTAAGTTGCTGGACTTTCTTTTGCATTCAGTTTTACAGGGTATGCAAGCATCACTCCTACTACACCTGGGCTGTGTGCAGAAATGAGTTGAGCTGCGACCTCATCAAAGGTGGGCGTTACTGTCCTGGCGGATGGCATCGGGGAGTTTGGCCCACAAACCAGGCTCAATGGCTTGGTGTAGTATTTGGACCTGATAGTCTGCAGTGAGGCTAAGCATCTCACATTTGGAATGCACCTTTTCTAAGTAGTAGCTGAGGTTGTCTGACGGGCTTATCTGACCAATGCTGTCGGCTATTTGCTGAACAGAGTAGGCTATTTGTAGGAGATTACTGGGCCGATCAGGCTGGGGTAGGTTGTCTCGGGCACCGTCCATGGCTGTCCGGGCTGCAGCCTCGGCCACGGTTTGAATCATGCCTTCCCGAGTGCCAGCCTCTTGTAGAAGCTGCCTAATTTGGTCTTTGAGGGTCTGCTTATTTCTCTGATACACATTACCTACTGCATTTTCAATCATTGTTTATATCTCCTGCCTGTCTTCCACATTAATAACTGCCACCGGTGGTGCTGTCAGGACCAGGCCTGGGCCTGCTCTCTCTTCTCTTCCCCATGAGGGCTGCCATGTTGGTGTCTCCCATGATGTGAATCATGACGTCGACTACGTATGACATGGTATGGGAGGAGAGGGGACCCGTCATATTGTGGATGGCTGGGTGGGGTTTCTGGGCCATAGTAGGGGTGTTACTAGGCGTCATACTGAGATGTCTTCATCTGAGACCTCCCCTTCAGATAACATATGTAGGGCGGGGCTACACCTCCCATCGCCTGAACGGGTCCAGCCAGAACCTCTCGCTGATGGCATAGTTTCACCATCTTGGATTCACATGCTGCCTGACTCACATCTGCAACATCCGTATCAACCTCATCTTGCATTTATTTCTGCAATACTCTGTATGCGGTGCTCAATTTTCGACTGTCCCTGGTAGCCGCTCCTAAATAATTACGTACCTGGTTTATCTCGTCCTGTAGCACTCCCATATCCTCACTCAACTGTTCATTCACTCTACTTGTCATTCATATTCAAAGCCTGCCCCTTATCCTGTCTCAAACTTTCATACTCCTGCTTCAACATAAAGGTCTTGCTCTCCAGCCTATGCTGAATGATGCAAAAGTGAATCCTCTTCATTGCAGAGTTTGAAGTTCAGACTCCAAGTTCTGCAGCAGTTTAACGCATTCAGTTTCCTGCAAACCATCTCTTGCTTAAGAGAAGAGATCTGCAGATCAGGGGTTCGAAACGTCACTTAGGAGGCTTCTAGAGCAGCATAGAGAGCCGTGACCAACAGCCCTTTGGCATGACACTTATTGGCAGTGTCTCATCTCTCAATACTGTGAAATCCCCAGTATAGGGTTCTCTGCCTCTAATCCTGCTCGAAGTCAGTCCAGCCTCTATGGGAGGTAAGGAAGCTTGAGACATAGAGTCTCATTTCTGCGCAGATATTTGATACAGTGGCCATTGTGTGGGCTACTGTATACTTCGTAGGCTTGCAATTCAAAGCTGCTGATGAGTGGGTAGAGTCTGCATAGACCACACCCAGTAAAAGCAGCCATACTTTAAGTGTCTACAGAGTGGTCTGAAAACAGAAGTGTTGCAGAAATGTACACCTACAGTCCCCGTTGGGAGGGGAAAGTTTCAAGCAACAAGTGAAAGCTTACAAACACCAAATACTGCCTGCACACGGTCACCAATTGTCAGGAAGTCTAAACCTCACTCTCGGGTTCTGGGCAATATTGGGAATGTAAGGAATCAAACACGTTGCATAACAGTAATAAACTTGTTTATTACTACCAAAGGAAAAATCGCAGTTGCCCTAAACAGTTCTTACCTATACGAACTGGGAGTCGATACTAAGCGTTCCTTATACCTCAGTTTCTCCATGTCTCTTGGGGTCTCCAAGGTAAGACTCAGTGTCTCACATTATATACGTATGGTAATTACTATGGTTACTGTAAGATGGAAACTACTCTAGTTACAGAGATGAGCCCTACTGGCTAAATTAGAGGTGGCTCCACGGTCCAAGATAACATTATACAATTTTGTAGTAGTAGTCACTTTTGTAAAACAAGTACAGTTCTTAGAGTCTTGCATAACTCAATGTAGTACAAATCACCAGAAGGTGGCAATGCTGACTTGTATATCTAATCATTACAAGGACTGATGTTCTGATCATTTTGTAAGCAAGAAATGCACACAAAATACATAGAAAATATATATTGACAAGTAAAATGTATAACAATATGCATACATATCCTGACATCTACTTTGTGCGGTAGATGCCCTTAGCCCTATATGTTAGTATAACATGTGCCTAAGCACTAGCTGTGTACGGTATACCTCTGGGGGGTACCAGTCAGGGTGCAGGGACCTCATGTAACACCCCAAACCAGTTTCTTACCCAGGTTACCACCTTATTGCCCACCCACATCTGATACAATTATCCTCTGATCGCTTTCCTGCCTTGTGGTCATCAATACCACTCCACCCTGTTTCAAAAACATGTTATCAAACCCATTCCCCCCACAAGACAGGAATGAAGGGTTCTGTTTTGGATACTTCCTAGTTTCAAACAGAACAGGAAATTTACATCCTGTGCTCCCTCATGTTAGAGTGGGATACTAGGGTGCATAGGAAGGGGTATCGCAAGCAGGAAGAAGGAGATGATGGTGATGTCTTTTTATAGATAACTGGTCAGTCCTCATCTGGAGTTCTGTGTCCAGTTCTGGATACCACATCTCAGAAAGGACATGGCGTGGAGGCAGTCCAGAGAAGGGCTACCAAAATGGTGCAAGGTCTGCATTGAAAGCCCTACAAGGAGAGGCTAAAGGAGCGAAGCATGCACACCCTGGAGGAAAGGAGGGGTATAGGAGACATTAAATATAAGGTACAACAGGAGTATTTTTCAGAGGAAAAAGGTGTTCTAGAACAAGTGTGCTATGACGTTGGAGGGGAGAAAATGTTGGAGGGATGTGAGGCAGTACTTCAGAAATGGTGGTAGATCCTTGGAAATGGCCTTTCAGTGGAAGTAGGGGGAGCGAAAACAGTGGAGGGGTAAAAAAAAAAAAGCCTGGGACAGTTGCAAGGGAATTGTAGGGTTGGGGAAGAGATTACATCATAGCTCAAGTGATGTCTACAGCAAAAAATGAAGAAGAAAAAAAGATGATGGGTGGACTGGGTGGAGGAAATGCCCTTAGCTGCATCACATTCTAGGTTTGTATGTTTATATGACCTCAGTCTGTATATTGAATACTAAAAGTTTTGAATGGTGTCTGCAAACTGATTCACCCTCTTGCAAACAGTGGACTGTCTCTGTTACCTGAACATTAAGTACACATGCCTTCATAACAAGAGCAGACCGTGCCAGAGACAATACCTCCACTTCATGCTGGTGGGCAGGCACAGTTGGTTCCATGTGTTGCCCTTGGGTTTATTGTCAGCACCGCCGGTATTACCAACTGCTTAGTGGCTGCGGCAGCCTCTCACAGGGAAAGGCTTTAGGTCTTCCTTTTTCTGGATGATTAGCTCCTTAAGGCCAATTACAGAGGAGCCTTTCTTCACACACTTTCCAAAGTGTCTCAATTGTTCGAGGTCTTGAGGATAACCGTGAATGTGCCAAAGTCTGTGCTGACACCATGCCAAAGCCTGCAATTCATTCGGGGTGGTACTGGGCACAAACTCCTTCCAGAGAAGAGGAGCCTGGAACAGGGTGGAGTCTGAACTACACATTAATGTCTTGGAAATGTGAGCTGTCCTATAGAGCCTCCAGGCATTTCAGAATCATCTCTGCTCCAGTCCTCGGTTAATCCAGATGGACAATGTCCATCTCGTGCACGACATAAAAATGGGGTCACTTGCACCTGTCCCCCATGCAGGGAAGTAGTGAGTGGTGCTGGGTGGTGATGCACAGTTTTTTGCTGTCAGCTGTTTCTCCCAGTTCTCAAATGTCTTGGCAGACGAGCTAAGCTGGTCTTGTCCCGGACTCAATATGAACTGGTAATCTCCATAGTAAACTACCTCTTTGCAAGATGGGTCATCCAGAGTTGTACCTTTCTTTTTTTTTGGTTGGTAATTTTTCTCATCTTGGCCCTCCAGTCTGCAATCCCCTTCCTCTGGCAGCTGTCCAGATAGCTCCAGATCCCACAGTGGGTCTTGCCCCGCAGCTTGCTCCCCACGGCAGGGTGGCAGGGAGACCCCCTCCATCTCCACCAACATAGGATCCAGTTTCCAGTGAGCCCTCGGATCGGAGCGTCCCGCCAAATGGCCATCAAGCCACCACAACCGGTGCCATTTTCCTCCTTTCTGAGTTCCCCCGGAATCGGGAGCATGAAATGTCAGCGGCTGTGGGCGCGCACATGTCCACATCCAGACATCTGTCCTCAACTCTTCCGAGAAAGTGGCATGCATCCCCGACCCCCAGCCTCCACCAGGGGTCAGTCGGACACTGAACAAAGTGGTCCCCCTTCCCCAGAGAGGAAGAGCAGTCCTTTGGATGCTCGATTACACTCCTCCCATGGCATCCCGTGCTCATTCCTGAACCCGGGTTGCAGGTGTGGCGTGAGGTGTGGCGTCCAGCACCTCAGCACCACCGGGCCAGCATAGAGTTGGACCTTTGTGTCCCCACACAATGCAAAATGGCCACATTTTTGCTCACTCGCTTCAGGACCTGAAGTTTTTTGGCGCAATGCATTTTCCCTCACCTTGAAAAGGAACTATCCATATGCATTTTCCCCCATTTCTGTCATACAGGGGGCTCTGCGCAAACTAAAATCGGAGTGTACCATAGCTCCTTTTTGGCCTCACCAGATGTTTCCACTCCTGCAACATCTGGCAATGGAGCATTCTGTTCCTCTATTGCTGTGTTGGGGTCTATTGTCATAGGACCAGGGTCTCTGGTTCATCAAGACCTGAAGTCCCTACATCTGCATGCAGAGTTTCTGAAAACTTAGCCATGCACATTTTGGGGTGTTGCTTAAGGTCGTTGTCTTGCTTGCAGCTAGAAAGTCTACTGTCGGGCATAACTTGTTACTTTGAAATGGCAGTGTTTCACTTTGTAGGCTACTTCACTGCATATGGACCCTTTTACATGTCCTGTGAATTCTGTTCTGGAATACAAGCTTTCCTTATTTCAGTCAAGTCTAACAGTATTGCTCTGTAAGGGTGTATTTGACTGACATCTATATTTTATGCCCCTATTGGTAGCCATGTGGTTTCACAATTAGAAGTGTCCTGCATTTTCCAGAGTTATCCTTCATATGAAACCACCTATCAGTAATAGTCTCTCCTTGGGACTTGAATTTCATACTTCTTGAAAAATTGTCATTGGCTCTTTCCAAGCCCACTGTGATGACACGTGGCCTATGCTCCCTATCATGAAAAACATTGTTAGGGCTGTGGGCAGAGCCTACAGCTGTTTTGCGAGAGCTCTTCTGAAAATGGCCGACTGCAGAACCCCTTCCGTTGGACTTCTGGAAGTATCCTTCCAAAAGTTCAACTGAGCTTAAACTCCACCGCCATGATCGACCTGTGGAACAGCCACACTATTTTGGCTGTTATTTCCACATTCTGACGCATGAACTCTGCATGTGCAGTTTTGTGGGTGCCACCATGTTGTGAATGGCAAAATGTCATTCAGTATTTTCTGTGCCCCTTCCCCAAGCCATGCCCAACATCTCATGGCACACTGGGAGCCCATCCCAGTGTGCAGATTTGTTTTCTATAAATTAGAAAACTGTTCCTAGTTTGTTTTTTTCCCAGATGCCCCTCTGCCCAAGTCATGCTCGACATCTGGGTGCCCAATCCCCATGTCAGCATTCATATGGCACACTGGGAGCCCACCCCAGTGTGACAGTGTTTTTGTTTAGCTGAAAATTGGGTTTTTCCCTGTGAAACTGAAAACTGTCCCTTGTCGCTGCAGTCCCCCTCACCACTCTCCCACTGAGCGCCCACCTCCCCACGCCCCTCCTTTACCCCATACTTGCCACTGGAGGTTGGCACTTTCATATTCTCTGGACCGGGACACATCTGCGCACTTCAAAGCTCAACCGCGAACTGAAGAATTAAAGGTAAGCATGCTATACAGCCATTTATTGGGATTTTAAACTTGTGCTGATATCTCAGCCATGTTTTTCAATTTTTGCCCCAAATTTTCAACATGGGGTTCTTGAGACCCCACCTCATGAAAGCTGTCTGTCATTTTGTTACTCTGTCCTGAAAGGTGATTTCGCGGCCACTGTGCAGAATCATCTTTCGGGACCAATTCATGAAATGACAGTGCCACTGTTTGAGGTGGGGTCCCAAAAAGCCCATGTTGCAAATTTGTTGAGAAAATTCCAAAAAATTACTGTTAGGAGCCTGTGTTGTGCAGTTTCTACGCACGCTCCTGATGTCACCAATTTAATATTTTCACTCCACATTTTTAACATTGTAATTTTCCACAGCCTGCCCAAAACGTGTGTGCACACCAGTGGTGCAGAATAGTGTTTGCTCTGTGCAATCACCTTTTGGGACAACTGAACAAAATGACACTGTTCAGGAGGGGTCCAAAAAGGCCATGTTGAAAATTTGGTGAAACACCTCCAAAAAATGGGCAAGTTACACATGTGTTGAAATTATTCAATGCCCAGGTGTAACTTTTGTCACTTGGTAGCTTTTCACAGCCCTATTAGAAACATAGAATTTGATGACAGATAAGGACCGCTTGGCCCACCCAGTCTGCCAGTTTCCCTACCTAATGGATAAGCTGCAGATCCTAGTTAACCAGCAGCCTACTTCTTCCTACCCCCCCCCCCGAGAATTGCCTTATGCTTGAATTCCACCACTGTTTTTGACTCCACAACCTCCTCCGGAAGGCCGTTCCATGCATCCACAACCCTCTCTGTGAAAAAATCCTTCCTTAAATTACCTCAGAGCTGCCCCCATCTTCAAATTGTGCCCCTTGTTCTTGCACATTTTTTTTTTTTTTTTTTTGAAAGATGCTACCCTCTTGGACTTTGATTCCCTTGAGGTACTTGAAAGTTTCATGTGCCCCCTCTCCCTCCTTTCCTCAAGGCTATACATATTGAGCTCCTTTCGTCTCTCTTCATATGTCTTCCGGTGCAGACCCTACACCATTTTAGTTGCCCTCCTATGGACCGCTTCCATCCTGTCTGTCTTGGCGGAGATTGGGTCTCCAGAACTGCACACAGTATTCCAGATGGGGTCTCGCCAGCTGTCTGTACAGAGGGATAATAACTTCCTGTTTTCTACTGGTGATGCCTCTCCCAATGCATCCCAGTATCCCCCCAGCCCTCCTTGCTGCCGTCTCACATTGCTTGCCCACCTTTAGGTCATCTAATATAACTACCCCCAGGTCCATTTCCATTTTTGTTGTTGTCAGTATCTCACCCCCCATTGTGTACTCTTCCCCTGGGTTTTTGTTTCCCAGGTGCATTACCTTGCACTTCTTAGCATTGAATCTAAGCTGCCATACATTTGACCATTCCTCTAACCTTGCCAAGTCCCTTCTCATCCTTTCCACCCACTCTAGCTCTGGCTAGAACTTTTTAGTTGCTGTGACCTCTTGTAGAATTTGAGCTTCAGGCTCTGAGTAAGACTCATTATGCTATTTTCTTTTCTTTTTTTTTCTCTCCTCCTTTAGGTAGTAATCCTATTTTTTTTTTTTTTACCAAAGGTGGCATCAGACTTTACACTGAACTAAATGTACCTTTCTGTGCCATTACCAGAAGCATTGCTCCACACTATTGATATACACAGAACACTGAGGTACTATATTAATGACACTCAGAGCTGCAGAAAGACATTGCAGGTTTTTCATTCACCCCTGGGAAAGGGGGCACACCTGTAGCCAAATGGTGTCTAAATGGCTGACTCGACACATGTAAAGTTGAGAACTTCACTTCAACAGAACTTAAGTTGACCACCTCCCTGAAATTGAAGGTGCTGACTTTGCAGGATTTTTTTTTTGCCAGGTGAAGTGACACTACTTTCCATGCATGACCAAACTTCACTTGCAAAGTTGCCACGTTACAGAAAAGTGCCACTTCACTGAAATAGTGTGGCAAAGTTGAACTTGGTAATGCCAGTAGGAACTTCGAAGCTTTGCAGAGTTGAAATTTTGCAACTTGGCGGCAAGTTAGCAGAATAACTTGCTGCATCTCTTCTGGCTAATGTTTTGTTGTGGACGTATGGCAAGGAACTATGTGGTGCTGTTAATGATCCCTCCATGAAAGGGCATTGCCACTTCTGTTGCTTGCTTCCAGAATGTTCCTGCTGCTGATGTATGTGGTGCTGCTGCCACATGGAGAACTGTACATACTTTGAGCAAGCACTACAGTCTGGACATCTTTTAGACATGCTGGTTTTGGCACTGCTGTATTGCAAGGCCTTCTGTCATGATCACATATCTGACTGCTATCCTTCTGAAGTGCTTTGTACTGCTTGGAAATCATTCCGAAGGTGCGACCTAATGGAGGAGATATCCTCCATGAAGATGGAAAAGTTACATAAATTTTCTGTAACAGTAGATCTTTGAATATTTTATTTAAAATTAGTGACCGGAAAGGCACACTGACCCGGGGATTGTTTCCAGGTGTGACCTGGGTACAAGGTGTACACTGAGGTATGCAGAGAAGTACAGTAAAAGTGTAGATATTTAGAGTATTATACAAGCATCTATATTTACGGTATTATACAAGAACCAACATTTAGTGTTTTACAAACTAGCACAGGAATTGTACAGTAGATAAGTTAAAATACTATTGGAGGCAGGTGTGTGCAAAAATTGACCAAATGAGGCCTCAAAGAGTAGGTTAGGCCCGAGCTGGGGTGGGATGTAAGAAGCATCTTTGGCAGAGAGGGGAGGAGCCTGAGGAGTTGAATGGCTGAAAAGGAGGCCTGGTGAAGGTTGGGTGGAAGATTGTTCTATAGGAGTGGGAGACTGCAGGAAAAGGCAGCTTGACCGGAAGCAGAGTGGGGGCATGTGAGGTAGAACATGTGTGCATCCCTGTCGTGGAGGGAGTAGCCTAGGGAATTGGCTGGAGTAAGGTGGGAAGTGAGGTAGGGGGTGTAGGGAGCCTAACCAGTATTTAGTGATGAGGGAGGCACTGTGGACTGTTCTGAGAGAGCGGGGCTAGGGAGAGAGTAGAGGAGGCAGTGATGAGTAAGTGTGGGGGGGAGGCAGTGGTAAAATGACAGTTGTGTAAGATGTCTAGTTTAGAGAGGGATGAGGTTCGTGCTGTAGCATAGATGTCCGCATAGTCCAGCACTGTCAAGATTGTTTACATAAGTTTTACGGGTGGAAAGAGGAAGACTGGCTTTATGGCGATAAAAGATGGCCAGTTTGGGCCAGAGTTTGGTGCAGATGTCCTCGATGTGGGTGGGAAAGTTGAGGTGGCTGTCCAGCCAGACTCCCAGGTACTTTACGATGGGGACCAACTTGAGGGGGTAGTCAGCTGTCCATGGTGGTGAGTGCTGTGTGGGCAGGTAGGGAGGCAAGCTTTTGTCTGGATCTGAAGACCATGGTGACCTGTGTTTAGGCAGCGCCCATGTAGAGTGCTGATTGAGCGACTCAATAATGGCACTCTATAAAAAAGCGAGTGGTACAAATACATCACTATATCCTGTATAGCAAGGGGCTGTACTCTCTACTGCAGCCTATAGCATCCTATGTGGCCAATTCCTACAGAGCTGCTTGCATAGCATAGTGGTGTATACCACCACCGCTTTCGATGCAAGCAGACCCGGGTCTGGCTATAGGCAGAAAATTTTTTTTTTAAATCCAATAAATTGCCCCGTGGACTGCACCCCCCATGGAGTTGGTTATTTAAGTTGGGGCTTACCCCAGCATAAAGATTTGTTTTTGTCAAATATTGTAGCGACCGTCACCATTTACAATTGTTGGTACAATATCCATCACCCTTTCGACAATGGGCTCAAGTTTGTTTGCTTTATGTGATAGGCGGTCTTTCGGACTCGCCTTTATCACATAAAACCCTGTTTTTGGCATTAAGTTTAAGCTTTTTTTTCAGGAACCAGGATTGGACTATGAAGTCGCTTTGAAGATTTAAGAGCACACTGTCGGAGGAGGGACCCGAGGCATAGATGATAGCAACGTCTGCATACAGATGTGTTTTGAGGAGAGGCAGACTGAGTGGAGGTCATTGATGAAAAGGGAGGGGATAAGGCCAAGGATAGAGCCTTTGGGGAGGCACCTGAGAGGATGGGTTTGGGGGAGAGGGTGTCTCCTATTTAATATTAAAAAAAAAAAAAAAAAAAAAAAAATTGGCGCCTTGCAGCTTTAACATCAATTAAAACGAACATTAAAATCGAGTCTTAGATATAGATAAGAATCATATTGAAAAATCAGTTCAAGTTCCCAGGAAGGCCATTTGCCAAACAAAGGTTTAGTCCGCTTTTAAATTCCTCCACGGAGGTGCACTCCTGTAACCGACAGGGTAGAGAATTGCAAAGGGTGGGCACAGCATAAGAAAAAGCTCTAGAGCCTGATGATTTAAGGTTCACCCTTGGAATCTCTAGCAACCTCTTGTCGGCCGAGCGGAGTGATAGGCCAGGGGAGTAAGGAATCAGAAGTTCATTCAGATAGGCTGGACCCTGACCGTGAAGGGCTTTAAAAGTCAGTAAACCGACTTTTAAAGGTGATCCGCCACCATACAGATAGCCAGTGAAGTTCGCGCAGCACCGGGGTAATAGAACAGGACCTACTAGAGCCCCTCAAAACCCAGGGCGCTGTGTTCTGCACTAGCTGCAGGTGGCAAATTTCAACCCCTGAAAGCCCAAAGTAAAGAGCTGCAGTAGTCCAAGCATGAGGACACAGGATGGACCAGTGTTGGAAGGTCGTCAGAATGAACCAGATGTTTAACTCTGGTGATATTCCTAAGATGGTAAAAGGAAGTCTTGACGACAGCAGACACATGCAATTGCAGTGTCTGTCATCAAAGATCACTCCCAGGCTACACACCTGTTAAGTGATCGGTAGAGACGCCGCCAAAAAGAATTCCTGAAGGCGTACCAACACCAGACACCCTGTGTCGACCCAGGTCCACAGCCAATACTTGTCTTTTCTGAGTTCAACTTTAGCCAGCTAGAATGTTTTAAACTTAGATTGTGGGCTTTTAGTGACACTAATTTCTTTGCTATCTTTACTTAGAATTGTTTTTGGGCTGTTGAAAATTTAAAATCTAGTTGGTAGTGGTGGTGTATTTCTTTGCTGTCTTTAATTGCTGTAAATTTTCGCCCCCCTCCCCTACCTCTTAATTCTATTCCCTGTTAAATCTGATTGACAGGAGCTAAGCACAGGATATAGCGCTGGTTGTGGAGTAGGAGGGGCATAAGGTGGAAGAAGCCCACCCTCAGCTTGACAAGTGTTTTGACTCATTTTTTTTTTTTTTTAAAGAAAAGTATGAGGAGTAGTGGCAGGATTTTTAGGACAGTAAATTAATAAAAAGAGAACTCTGAGAGCTTCAGTAATGGACAGGTACACTGGAATAGTATAAGTGTAGGATAATGTGGGGAGTGGTGCAATGCAGTGGCTGCGGGGCAGCCATATTCAGGCAGACCTTCTGGACACTGAGGTGCTGCCCTATCTGCATGCATCTCTCTGGACTGCAGGATGAGGTAGCCAGACTCTGAGAAGAAGTAAACTGGGTCAGGAGTACAATTACCCCTATCCAGAGACGACCCAGTCCAATGCCGCTGCTGCGAAGGATGCCAAGAATG
Source organism: Neoceratodus forsteri (assembly GCA_016271365.2). Lineage (NCBI taxonomy): Eukaryota > Metazoa > Chordata > Ceratodontiformes > Ceratodontidae > Neoceratodus > Neoceratodus forsteri. The sequence continues at coordinate 1,600,415,357 of CM028131.1, forward strand.
CAGAGCACTTGGATGACAGTGGACTCAGGGAGGGTTAGGGCAATTAGGCAGAGGCACATCCCAGATCTTATTCCACTCAAGAACTCGTATGCCACACTGGCAAATGGGGACAACCAAACAGAGGTACCCAGAGAAGTGGAAGGAAAGGATGTGGAGGTTAGCCAAGGAGGTCTCCTCGGTGAGGAGAGCAATGGACCCCAGAGGAGGAGGAAGCGAATCCTGGTGGGGGACCCCATCATAAGGAGACCCAGCTAGGAACACGGGGGAGGACAAGGTGAGGTGCCTACCAGGTGCCACGGCATGGAGGGATGGAAGGAAGATCCTGGGGATCACTGGGAAGGCAAGATGGGAGGGTGAGCTGGATGTCATTGTCCACCTGGGTACTAATGACCTGGCAAATGGGAAGCCAAAGGAAGTTCAGGAAGAGTTTAGTAAATTGGGGAGGGGTCTCAAGCAAGTAGCTACTTTTGTCACCTTTTCTGAAGTACTTCCTGCGAGAGGCAAGGGAGAGCATAGGAGTGCATGCACCAGGAACTTTAACTCATGGTTGAAGAACTGGTGCTGTGAGGAAGGGTTTGGATTCATTGGTGACTGGGGACTCACCTGGAGGGATGGAGGCTTGTTCAAGCCTGACGGCCTGCATCCATCCTAGAGGGGAATCCAAGCACTCAATGATGAGGTTAAATGTTACATTGACAAGCACTTAAACTAGCCAAGAGGGGTGGCAGGCCAGCATGGAGGGTACCTAACTGCCCACCCACCACAGCTAGCAGTGGAACCAGTGAACCGGATTAGTGGATATCTCTACAAAGCAGTGTGCAAAAGATAGATAAGTGCCCAAGAGGTGGATAGGCAGAAAACAGGCAAATTTCAACAGAAGGGCAGACAGTAAAGAGAACCAGGGATAAAGGACAACCAGGGAAGGGGCTGGAGTAGAACAGCCAAACAGTCTAGGGAGGTCGAATCATGGAAAGCCATGTGTGCCACTGCCAGGAGCCTTAGCAACAAGATGGAGAATCTGGATGCTCATGGTGCAGTCAGACCTGGACATTGTGGCCATCACTGAAACCTGGCGTAATAACCATGATTAGGAGATGGTCATACCTGGCTACAACATATTCAGAAGAGACGGGGCAGGTAGGAAGGGAGGAGGAGTGGCACTGTATGTGAAAAATGACATAAGGGCCATAGAGATCCAGGAGGAACAAAATGGAGAGATGCTGTGGGTTAAGCTGGAAAGGAAAATGGGGCCAGCCATCCACACAGGTATGGTCTATAGACCACCAGCTCAGGAGGAAGAAATAGATAGGGAGCTGATGCTAGCCATCCAAAGGATGGCAGACAAGGGTGAGGTAGTACTGGTTGGAGACTTCAATATTCCAGATGTGCACTAGAGCATCCCAGCAGCAGCATCAACCAGGAGCGGATTTATCATGGACTCCCTTCAGGGTGCCTTCCTCAAGCTACTGGTTATGGAACCAACTCTGCAGAAGGCAATATTGGATCTTGTGCTCACAAACGGGGACAGTGTGATGGTAACAGTGGGGGAGCACCTGGGGAACAGTGACCACCAGTCATTGTGGTTTGAAATCACAGAAGGAGCAGAACCAAACCACACAAACGCGTATCCTGGATTTTAGGGGACAGACTTTGGGGAAAATGAGGAGATGCTTGAAAGAGGCATTAAGGGGAATGGGGCAGGAATTGGGGGTTGAGGAACAGTGGGCAGTATTGAAAATGGGGATTACAAGAACAGAATTATGCATTAAGCAGGCTAGCAAGGGGAAAAGGAAGAGGAGGCCATTATGGTTTTCCAAGGAGGCAGCGGAGAAAGTGAAAGCCAAGATTGCATTCAGGCAATACAGACACAGGTAGAAGGGGATAGGGAGAAGTACCAGGAGAAGCAAAGGGAGGCAAGGAGGTCAGTAAGGGAAGCCAAAGCTCAGACAGAAGAGCACATTACAAAATCAGTGGGTAGAGGGGACAAAACCTTTTACAGGTACATAAGTGAAAAAAGAAAGGCATGGGGAGGATGGGGGCCAAGTGGAGGATAACAGTAAAGCTGACATATTGAACAGGTATTTCTGCTCAGTCTTTACTGAGGAACAGGAGGGTAATGGGTCTGAAGGGAGTACAAGGGGTGGGAATGGTGCAGAAATGGACACAGTCCCTTTACATGAGAAAGGGTCCTGAAGGAACTGGAAGTATTAAGAGTTGATAAAACAATGGGGCCAGATGGGGTGCACCCCAGGGTCCTTACAAAACTGAGAGGTGGTGGCTGAACCTGTGGCAATCCTGTTTAGCCGATCACTGGAAACGGGGGAGGTAACCAAAGACAGCAGATGTAGTCCCCTTACACAAAAGTGGGAACAAAGAGGAAGCGGAGAACTACAGACCAGTCAGCCTCACCTCGGTAGTGGGGAAGATCCTAGAAGCACTACTGAAGGAGAGATTGGAACATCTGGTTGTCAGCAGACTACAGGACCCAAGGCAGCATGGTTTCACCTGGGGGAGGTCATGTCAGACCAACCTTGTTGAATTTTTTTTGACACTGTGACTAGGGAGGTGGATCAGGGGAGGGCAGTGGACATGGCCTATCTGGACTTCAGCAAGGCCTTTGACACTGTGCCACATAGAAGACTATTACACAAACCGGGGAATATGGATGTGGGCAGGACAGTAGTGCAGTGGGTAGGTAACTGGCTGGTGGCAGGACACAGAGGGTGGTGGTAAATAGCTCGCTCCACAGAGGGAAGTGACCAGTGTGGTACTGCAGGGATCGGTGCTGGGACAGGTCCTATTCAGTATCTTCATCAGTGACATTACGCAGGACCTAGAAGGCAGAATTTCCCTGTTTGCTGATGACAAAGCTCTGTAACAGATTAGATGCACCAGAGGGTGTAGACAGAATGAGAAGGGACCTACAGAAACCTGAAGAATGGTCAGGGGTTTGGCAGTTGAAGTAAAGTGCAAAGTAGTGCAAAATAATGCATATGGGCCACAAAAACCCTGGCACAATACATCAGTTGGGGGTGAGCATATAGCATGCACCAAGCAGGAAAGGGATCTTGGGTTTATCTCTGACCTCAAGGTAGGGAAACAGTGTGACAAGGCAGCAGGTAAAGCAAATAGGATGCTAGGATGCATAAGCAGGGGCATCACCAGCAGGAAAAGGGAGGTCATAATTCCACTATACAAGACACTAGTGAGGCCCCACCTGGAGTACAGTGTACAGTTCTGGAGACTTTACTTACGTAAGGACACAGGGTAGAGAAGGTTCAGAGGAGGGTAACAAAAATAGTACATGACTTATATCAAGTCTTATAAGGACAGGTTGAAGGAATTGAATATGTACTCCTTGGAGGAGAGGAGGGAGAGTGGGGATATGATAAACATACAAGTATGTTACAGGGAGGAACAGGGTGCAGGAATACACCATTTTTAAGCGAAAAAGATGTTCCAGGACTAGAGGGCATGGGATGAAGTTGGAGGGAGGACGATTCAGAGGAAACGTGAGGAAGAATTTCTTCACAGAACTGGTGGTGGATAAGTGGAACACTCTGCCAGAGGAAGCGATGGGGGGCTGAAACAATCACAGGATTTAAGAATGCATGGGATAGACATAAAGGAATTCTGGAGTTCGGGGTTAAGGAGCAACAGACTTCTAGGAAAACACAAAGTAAACTTAAAAGCTCAAATGGGCAGACAGGTGGGCCGTAGGCCCTTATCTGCCGAAACTGTCTATGTATACATTCCTGGATTTCTTTCAGACAGTTGTTAAAGACCACGAGAACTCCATCCTGGTTGGGTGCAAAAGACCAGTATAGCTGGGTATCCTCTGCATAACAGTAAAACCTCGGCTCATACCTTCTTACAATGTCTCTGAGGGGTAGCATATACACAGCGAATAGCATGGGTGACGGTACAGAATCCTGAGACACCCCACACAAAGCCTTTGGGTCTGAGGAAAAAATCCCGTACACAACTTTGTGATCTCCTCGTGAGGAATGAGGGGAACCATGTAAGGACACTTCCCGATACTCCACATATATGCCTCAGGCGTGCTAATAATACCATGTGATCCACGGTGTCAAAAGCTGAAGAGAGATCTAGGAGAACCAAGACAGAACATATCTTCTGATCTCTAACCCTTGGGAGATCATTGAGCACCTGAACCAGCGCTGTCTCTGTACTGTCTTTTACGAAAACCGGAGTGGAGGGGTTCATAGATGTCATGGATGGTTAAATGGTCCTCCAATTGTGCCGCCACTACTTTCTCAACCACCTTCCCAACAAAGAGAAGGTTAGAGATGGGTCTGTAGTTCGTGAAACAGTCTGGGTCCAAGGTAGCTTTCTTCAAGAGTGGTGTCACCACTGCCTCTTTCAGGGAGCTAGGAACTCGCCCGATTCCAAGGAGCACCAGACTATTTGCACAAGGACTGGACCGATATTACTACATCCCAAGATTAGGGAGGTCGGTCCAGGATCCAAACTACAGCATGTAGGGCACACACTCTGGATAATCCTCATGACATCCATGAAATCTAGCCAACTGAAGGAACTCCATGAAAACTGAGGTACAGTGAGCTCACACGGTTCAACAGCAACCCCCCCAGAGGATGCTGGATGCAAATCCGCTCTGATATTGGCCACCTTATTTACGAAGAATTGAGCAAGTTCTTCCCATTCTGACTGTGAAAAGCTTTCCGAACTTGCAGACAGGCTGGGTTGCACAGTCTGTCTACAGTTAAATAGCTGAGCTGGTCGGTTCCGCACAACCGCAATCTCCCTGGACCGGAACTCTGCCTTCGTAAGGGTGATTGCAGATTGATAGAGTAATGGTCAATTAATCTAAGCTGGTAGATATCAATTGTATGGACTGCTGCCTATTCTGGAGGTAAGGGTGGAACCAGTTAATGGCAGGTTGGGTAAGGCTGAGAGAGCTAAGTTTGCAGAGCAGCAGACTGTGTGAGACAGTCGAAGGCTTTTGCCAGGTCGATGAAATAGTGGTGGTCGTTTGGCTGCTCGCCATGGCGGAGAGGATTGAGTTGGTGACTCTAGCATACCCTCCCACCTTCCACTCTTGTCTTTTGAGGGATAAGTTGGATGTTGTGCCCAAGGCCTTACTGCATGCTTGCTGCTTCCAGTCCCATGTCCCTCCATGTTTGCCTGGGACTGGATTTGGTCTCCTTGTTTCTCACAGTGAGGCCCCCTGAGGCTCATCTCCAGAGAGGAACAGAGTGTTTGGGCCAACCATGGTATAAAGGCAGCAACGCTGCAGGTCATTGTGGGCAGCCCCCTGCTAACAAAATGTTTGAGTGGTCCTGACTCTGGCATACAGTTCCAATGGTGTGACTCAATGGAGATTATCTTGAATATCTACTGTTACAGTAAGTTTTTGTGCAACTCTTGTAAGAAACCAATATTGTGGTTATGCTGTCTGATATAGGCAGTTATCTTTTTCACCTCCTTTGTTCTGGCATTAAGGCGCTGTCATGATTCCTGATCTACTTCCTACCAGTAAGATTTTCACTCCTTTCTATAAAATTCAATGTGCCATAAATTATTGCCGTAATCAATGTATAATAACTGGCTTCCCCTTTTCCCATAGGGAAACTGTGGCGTAATTTGCTGTTATAAAGGAGTGTTTATAATGGCAAACACGCACATGGTTTCCCTTACTGTGCGCATGCTTGCGCAGCAGCACCACCACTCTAGACAGCTGACCGCTTCCATCTCTTCCGAAACAGCACCGTGACTACCAGAAGAACTCTGCAGTAAGTTTCCCCCCCACACACACACACAGTGAAAACCTCACAAACCAGGGCAAAAAATGGTTTCAAGTTATGCCGATTCAAATCTGCACCTGAGAAGCCACACCTCGAATGCATCGGAAGCTTTTTATATAATTGCTGAGGTGAAAAGGGGAAACCCAGCAATTACATAAAATAAAACACGGGTCGGGATGTGTGTCAAACTCTGTTTTACAAACACCCTCGTTGTGGGATGCTTTTCACAAACCCCTCGGGCTTGGCCCTCGGGGTTTATGCAGCATCCCACAACTCGGGTGTGTAAAATCTTGTTACACACCCCGACCCATACTTCTCTATTATACTCCTTTTGCATGAATATCGCGTTACTTCAAACTTGATATTGTGACAGCCCTACTTCTGGTGGTTGCTCAGTGATACCTGCTCACAAGCATCAGATTCCCTGGACCACCCCATGCAGTTAACAGCAGCTTGCTATTTTTATAGAAGTAGCGCCTCTGAAGAGTTCTCCTTTCCATTCCATATTGTGTAGTGCCAGTGGCAGATTTTTCATGGGGCAAGGAGCCCACTGACAATTTTTAGCCAGAAGAGGTCTTTCTTCCCAGAGGTGCAAACACCATATCAACCTAGTGGTGTGTGAGCAGTAGTGTACAGTTTAAGACCGAGAGGGTGGCGTCTGAACCTGGTTGATTCTGCTTTGCCTGCATAGCAGTGTTTAGATCCACTCAAAAGGGATCGCTAATTGTAACTTAGGGTTGTGGGTAGACCCCAGCTACGATGTTCATGGTATAGTATTTAGTCAGACGACACTGATACAGCCAGGAGAGTTAGCAGATTTAATCAGCACCTTACCTTGCATTACACATTGATGTTGGGGGTCTCTTTGTGTCTTTAGTACCCACTTGTATACATTTAGTCACTACTAGATATGCAAATTTCGCAGTCAGCCAATCATAAAACACACTAACAAGTTGATACCAAGGTGGGGTGTACTTTTCCACAGCTTACTTGATTTCTTCACACAATATTTTTTTATACATATACCAGTGGGTCAATTTGACCTAGGTGAAACGATAAGTTTCACTCACACCACAGCAACATACAACTTAAAACTTGCCTTCAATGCCTAAACATGGTGTTATCTTATACTTTGCACAAGCATGCAGTCATTAGTTTGGAGCTGAGCTACTCAACTTACATACAGTGATTTATAAGCTAAATATTAAAATTATTATCTTGAAAAATCAATTAGTACTGTTAGTACAAAAACAGCAATAGTTGCTATCTTAAACAGTCAGTAAGGCTAGCTATACCTCCTGATACATTAATAGGTACTTAACTGCAATATTCTCAATGGGCAGTAGATTGTGGCATTGTATAACTAATTTAAATACAGTGGTTCAACTTTTAGTGGTAAATACATTTTTGATAGATTAATAGCCTAGCCTGTGTTTTGGTTACACAGAATAACACGTACTCTATTATGCCTTGTGTTTTTGCATATTTTACAGTTGCTGCTGTTATAGACACATAGAAAGAGTTGTTCATAATCTTTAACAAAGCAGAAGCTTATTTACTTGCTAGCATTTGAATAGGCAGTTACAAATATACACTTGTGTTGGGTCTTTCCCAGTACTTTTAGCTTGGAGAGTCTCATAACCCATACACTGCCGTGTCTGTCCATGAACTAACTGGTGATTTAAGGTCATATCTGTACGTTGTCATAGCTCCCTATGGCATGCATATGACTGACCTTTCCTGTTAGTTTTATTTAACTCAGTTATGGCATTTATTATGTTTACTGTATCAGTGCATGTAATTGCATATAACTACCAACATTTATGTACCGTAACTTCCTATTAATATCTAGGCTAACGATTGCAAACAGGTCACAAGACCCTTTAGCTAATAGTTGCACAACACACTGGAAAAACCCTAACTTTTAACTTAATTTCTGCATTTTTCTCCATCTTGTAATTATCTCAGACCTATTAAAACTAGTTTGTTAAATGCCGTTTTAATAACCGCCAATGGGGCAGTCCCATTGGGGTATTTCTAACATATAATCTAAAAGCATAGATTTTTAACTTGTTTGTACTTGGTAAATAGCAAGTATAGCAGCACACTTGATTACATTATGGTTTGTAATAAAGAAAAACGTTTTTCACAATGGTTGTGTTGCGGCCACTCTAAAAAAAAATTGTTACACTAGTGGACATCCTTCCATAGCACATATTAGACAATGCCCTAGCTGGAAATGGACAAATTTTTCTTCCAGATACTGCAGCCTCATGCCAGTTGACACAGATCTGTTGACCACTCCAGCAGAGTGCAATGTGGGGTCCAGTAGACCATTCTGTCTGCAGCCTGCTTGGTTGCCCAAGTTCTAAGGCTCGGTGTTGCACATGAACCTTCTCTCTCTGCATCAGCAGGCCAGGCTCCAAAGGATATACAACTTGCTCGGTCAATGTATTGCATCATATAACCCAGATGTTGTTTGCAAGGAACCCTTCCCTTGAAAACAAACTTTTGGGCTCAGTTTGAAATGGTTCCCTTATGATAAGCCAGCACATTTGTGACCTGTGCATTGTGAGCAACTCCTGAAGTTACCTCTCTGATTTATCAGAATCTGGTCCCATTTCTCATCATGGATTGTCCCACTGTCAGGCTTGATTGTTTGCTATGAGATATTTAATAGAACCCCACACCCTTGATCTCTAAAAGTTCTCAGGAGTTTCCTATTCCTAGCATTTAAGTCATAAGCCAAGCTGTATTCTTAAACCAATTCTTAGTAGGCTACATTCTGCCCATTAGAAATGGAAAAGGCCAGCCTACTGGTGCAAACGTTAGCCCTACCATTTTTGGCACCAATGACTCAGGTTTGGAAATGAGTCTCTAGCATTAGAGGATCAGCTGATTGGAGGAGGATGAGCGTCTGAAGGACTGTTGTATTCCTCCAGGGTGACTGGGGTGAGGCGGTTGGCAACATTATGACTCTTGGTGGTGGCTAGGAGTTTGTGCACCTGACACCTCCTGTACACGCTGGTAAGAGATGTCTGCACATTTGCATACAGGAGCATGCATGACATGTCTTTATTCTTGCTCATCCAGAATCTTGAGGAACACACACACAAGGAAGACCCTTCAGAACAGGCAGCAGCATGAAGCTGGGATCCACCAGCTGCCTTGCCTGAAATGACCCTACAGCGTAAGTCTTGGTCGGGGTCTATAGGGTAGTGATGATATTTTCCCCTCCCAATGCCCCTTTGTGGGGTGCAAGTCAATCCTCCCAGACCAGGCAGCTGGGAGGGATGTGCCAGGGTGGAGGGGGGTTTGAGACCCGGGTAGATAAGGTATACATCTCCACGCTGGCTGGAGTGCCAGGAAATAGGGAAGGGGCAGATGCATGTGAGCTAAAGCTCTTCACTGGGGAATGGAGTGTTCCTGGTGGTGGTTACCGCTGTCTTATGGATGTCAGAGTTCCAAGCTTTGGTTATGGACTTCTTTTACAGTGTACTACAGAGATGTTTTTCCATATACACCACAAGGCTCATAGATACGGAGGGAGTTCAATATTGCTCAAACCTTGACAATCTACTTCTGAACCCTATGGATGGTCTACTATATTCAGTTAATGTAACCCCCTGTTCCTCAGTTTCTGCATTTCATAAATAAAAGGACTACAGATAGCTCAGATGTCGCATACTATTATCCTACAGCATGGGGAGATCTGTCTTCAAATGGTGCCATCCCTTGTGAGTTGCTAGTTACTATACATTTAGAATTATTGCTCACATGCATCAAGCTGGCTCAGTACCAGTTCATTTCACATGAGCAGTAGTTACAGCTCTCCCTAGTGCTGCTTCAGTTCAGATGTGTGCACAGTAGAGTGGTGCCCACTTCTCTACACCTTGATTTCAACCCAGATCATATGGTTGAGAGTTGGCATTACAATATTTACTTTTCTTGTCTCTTGAGTAATGTCTTCGATCTTTACCGCTTACTGTTTGACCAAAGAGTGCAGCTCTACTGAGGAGACTGACTCAAAATAAAGTGAGAAAAGAAAAAAAAAATTGGAAGGTTACTTACCTGTGCATCATTCTTCCCCCGGTCTAGATCTATTCCATGAGCCACACTCACTGGACCCACCCATCTACTGGACTTGCAGGCCTTTACTGTATGATTTGTCTGTCTTCAATCCCTACAGCGTGTAAGGGCTACAGCGTTCTTGTAACAGACCTCTGATTTCTCACCTTTAGTTTTCAAATTGCTAGTAAAAGTTTCATTGCACAGAACAAACCGCACTATAAAAGTACAAATCTTAACATTAAAGCACAATAAAGTAAACTGCCTATTTAATGAAAGTAAAGTGGACACCTGTAAGTGCAGCTTATCCAACCGTGACATTTCCCATTTCCATGATGGGTCTTCTACCATATTTTAATGTTTGGCTTGTGTGTGTGTGTGTGTGTGTGTGTGTGTGTGTGTGTGTGTGTGTGACCACAGTATGAGAATATTCCATTCAGAGGGATAACTGGCCAATAACCCACGAACCCGAAGGGCGGGTGGGTTTGAACCAGTTAGCCTCTGGGATGGCATTTATCCTCATACTACACTTCCATAGCATTTGTTTAATATAAGACATTAGGATGGTTCTTGTTTCAGATCACATGCATGATCATTTCCACATTTGCCTTGCTTTATTTTGTCCCTCCTGCTTTTCCATAATGCAGCGTGCTCCTGCATAAGGAGGTGTGGCTAAGGTGGTTGGTTCCTTAGTGTGTGCTGTTGGACTGGAATGGCATGCAGATTGAGCCAGTATGGCAGTTGGGAGTGTGATTTGGTTCAGCGTGGTGGTAGGCAGTGCCATGTGGTTGGACTTGAGCTGGTAAAGGGGTTATGTTCAGCACTGGCGGCAGTTACATATAGGGCTTGGGCGAGTACATGATCTCCACACACTTTTTTAGTTTTAGCCTTGCACTGTTGGGGAAACTTGTTCTCCAACCCCCCCTCCCCCCATTGTTTAAAAAAATCAACTCACCAGAGTTCTTTAGGGCAGAAGGAAAGCTGGAACTTCAGTTGCAAAGTCCTGCATCACACCAGTTGTATACCACGGCTAGCCATGGTGTATGACTTTAGTGGCTATAGTATATGACAAACTGGCATGATATAAAGGGAAATAGATAGGCTTTTCAATGGGATACAAATGTGTATATATAATGTAGTGTTGCGGTAGCGCCACTATAGGTGGGGTTGAGCAGGCTATATGTTGAAAATATCCTGCAGACACCTCAAAACATGCATCTTGCTAATCAGGCCTCCGTTGGGTTGATTCTGCAGTTACTGTTTGAAAATATCAGCCAGAAATGTTTAACTTATTTTAACCTTTTTTGTGACCCAAATTTGTTTTTCATATAGCCATACGAAAAAAGAACAGGGCAATACAAAAAGATTCCCTTCATAAGAAAAAATAATTTGGACTTGGTGTTTTTCACATTCTTTTATTGTATGAAGGAATCTTTTTTTCATATGAACGACACAACCTCATGAAAAATAACTTCATACAAAAGAATTTGGACTTGGTTTGTTTTGTTGTTGCTGTTGACACATGTCTGTTAACACTCCATAATGGAGTTAAGGGACAATGTGTACATCAAAATAAAGGTCCTAATACATGATACAACACCAACACAATGTCACCTCAAAAAAAAAAAAAAAAAAAAAAAAAGGGGGGTATATTACAGAACGATAAAGGGGGAAAAAAGTCCATAGGAGACCTTGCAACTTTAACAAATTTAGTCTTTGGAGTTCATGGACAATGTATAGTCCATAGAATGGTCCTAATAACTACTACAGCATTTAAGCTCCTAAGAAATAAGAACTGAAAATGGTCCATCCCTACAAAAAAATTACTAGGAAGCACATGAATTGCCTTTCTGGTGGGATGGAGCATCCTGTGGTGTAGATAAATGGAGGCACAGAAGTGCTCGCCCCAGAGGGCCCTGAACATCTGATCACATGGATGCGTTCATGCAGGTCAAAGTGACCTGTGTGAATTATATGATTCTACTATCTCAAAAAGTAGTTAATTGTAAAAAAAAAAAAAAAAAAAGTTAATGCACCAGTTGGGGTTAAACTGACAAAGCAGGGAAATGTGGTGTTAGGGTTTCCAACCCTAACACCCCACCGTGCAAGCAGAAAGTCAAAAACAATATGGTTTTGGCTGCCCTGAGTCTTGGCAAATCATGCCTGGGGTCTTCCATGGGGTTATCCACTCTAACACTCCTCCCATTTTCGTATGGTCTAGACATCTGAGCTTACTTGCAGTTGGAATCTGGTGAATGTTAGGGCTGATAACCCCAAGTAAGACCCCAGGCCTGAATTGCCAAGACTCTGGACAGCCAAAACCATAATGTTTGTCTTTTTGCTGCTTGCAGGGTGGGGGTGGGATGTTGCGGTTGTAAACCCGAACACCACACTTCCTAGCTTTTGTCAATTTAAACCTAACTGGTGCATTAAAAATTTTTTTTTGTAATGAATATAGACACATATATAATAGTGGCATGATCGCGCCACTATAGTTGGGGGTTGAGCAGGGGTTTCGATGTTAACCCTATTTTGCACTTTAATATAACCATTCAGTGGATTTGCACAAACTTTTGCATGTCTGGTTTTGGGTGGTATATCTCTTGATGAGCCAAGTTTTTCAGTCAGATGTGTGGATTCTGAGATGCGAATAACAAAATTTTAATAGCTGTTTTGTTTTATCACCTTGCACCCAGATGGCTTGCAATTTTTGTCTGACATTATCGGAGTAGAAAGGGCTTGGCCCACAGTAGTGCCTTTCACTGGTTTTGGGGGAGGGGGAGGAGTTTGTTCCAGAGTTAACTTTTGTTCTGAGCATAGTCAGTGGGCACTTCAGGATAGATGTTGAGAACAAAAAAGAATTTGGCCATACCAAAAGGATTCTGTTTCATATGGAGGCTAATCCTTTTCATATGAAAAATCCTTGTTTTGGCGTCATTTTTTCTTACTTTAAAAAAATTTTTTCTAAACACACACAAATTACCTACAGACACACCAATACACACATCTTAAACAAAAGCAAAGCAGGTGGCTACGGAGCACCAATAGTGGAGCCAAAACCAAAAATGTACTCCCAACAAGTCAAATGATCAGGTCAGCTCAAGGCCTTGAGAACGCATTGTCGCGTAAAAACATTTGGCTGGTCTCGGAGAGGGGCATTTGTATCATGTACTACTGGTTTGCCTGCTTTTTGAATTAAAAATGGCATTTTCCTGTCTGCATCTTGTGTGGACTTGATCATGAAGTAAGGGCAGTGACGAACAGACTTGATCGTTTGTCTTGCTGTGAATACACGTTTCTTGCTCATCTGGACTTAATTTTGTTCCCAGATTTTTTTTCGTTTGAAGGGATTCTTTCTTGTATGTTTTTCATTTTGCATGGAAAAAGGATGCCTAGAAACCTAGAAGGATTTTGGATTTAGTTTTTTCAACATTTCCACTTAAAGCCATAAATCCTTCAATTTTCAATTTAACGGACCATCTAAATATCAAACCAAAGGTCTTCATGACTACTGCAAGAATAACACAGCATCCCCACCCAAAACGAGCATTTGTCAATGCCGAATGTTTGCTTGCTGGCATTAGCATTGGTAGTGTAGAAGTTAGAGTTGCATAATAGGAATGGCAGCGAAGTACTGAACTGAAGCCAACCCTACCACCACCCTGCAGAGTGTGACAGGCATTGGGGTGTGCCTTTGGGTCATCGGGCATAACGACCACGCCATTTCACCACACCCTACCCTGCAGACAGTAACAAATGTCAGTGTGCCTTGGGCCCTTATGCGCATCCCATTCCATCAGGAAATAAGGTGAGATGGGTGTGGTATAGGAGAATGGGGTGAAGTTTGGGTCCGAAGAGTCCGAGGCACACCTTGATGCCTCTCACTGGCTGCAGGGTGGGGGTGGAATGGTAGCATTACAGGCAAGAATCCCAAGTCACACCCCTGATGGCTGTCATTCTGTACAGGGTGGGGTGTTATGGTCAGAAACCCTAACGCCTCAGGCATTCGTTGGTATTTTCACTCCAAATTTTCAACATGGTTTTTTTGTGACCCCCACCTCATGAACAGTGGCAATATCAGTTTGTTAGCCGAAAACTGCTTTTGCACAGTGACTACGGCATTTGGCACCACAGGTGCAAAAACACATTCCGAACAGGATGTAAAAAATGACAGTGGTACTGTTCATGGGGAGGTGTAAAAAATGGCAATGTTGAAAATCTGCTGTGAAAATATAAAAAAAAAACTCGTCACAAGCATGCATAGAAACTGTGCAACGCACACCCGAACTGTAACTAGTTTTGGGATTTTTTTTATAGTAGATTAATACAGGCATTTTGGGACCTCCGATCATGAACAGTGTCAGTGTGATTTTCTTTATCTGTCCCGAACAATGATTTCCCACAGCGACCACGCATTTCTGTGCTGAAAGTGTGAAAACACATTTCGGCCATGTTGTGGAAAATGACAGCTGTACTGTTCATAAAGAGGTGTGGAAAAATGCCACTGGTGAAAATCTGGACTGAAAATATTACAAATTCATGAACTTACGAGGGTGCATGGAAACTGCGCAATGCTCGCTCATAACAGTCATTTTATGGAGTTTTGTCACCAAATTTTCAACACAGCCATTTTAAGACCTCTGCTCATGACCAATGTCGTTGTGATTTTCTTAATCTGTCCCAAACATTGTTTTCGCACACAGACTGTACCATTTTGCGCTACATGTGCGGAAACACATTTTAGGCGAGATGTGAAAAATGGTAGCTGTACTGCTCATAAGGAAGTGCGGTAAAATGGCACTGTTGAAAAGCTGGTGTGCAAATATTACAAATTCGCAAACTTGCCAACGTACGTAGGAGCGCACATTGCGCAGTTCCCAAGTGTCATTTTTAGGAATTTTTTCACCAAATTTTCAACATAGCCATTTTAACACCTCTGCTCATGACCAGTGTCACTGATTTTCTTACTGTGTCCCATACATTGATTTTGCACACAGACTGTGCCATTGTGCGCTACATGGGCGGAAACACGTGGGTGAAATGTGAAAAATGACAGCTGTACTGCTCATAAGGAGGTGGTAAAATAGCAATGTTGAAAATCTGGAGTGAAAATTGAAAATTCACGAACTTACGAGCGTGCGTAGGAACTGCGCAATGCATGATCGTAAAAGTCATTTTAAGGAATTTTTCCACTAAATTTTCAAAATAGGCTTTCTGAGAGCCCATTTTATGAACATTGGCAGTATATTGTTATGACCCAGTCCCAAAGGTGATTTCATGCAGTGATCAGAAATCACCCTTCGGGCCCGATTAATGCCATGACAGTGACAGCATTCATGAGAAGAGGTCCCAAAAACCCCATGTTGAAAATTTGGTGCAAAAATTCCAAAAAATGCCCGAGATATGCAGCAAAGTTGAAAAAAAACCCAGTCTGACATTATACAGCTTACCAGCACTTCCTCAGCTTTGAAGAGTGCAGACGTGTTCCCGGTCCACCGAAGATTGTTATGCTGGACTCCGGAGGCAAGTATGGGGTGGGGGTGTGTGGGGAGGCAGGGTGCGCAGTGGGTGGGCTGGGAGAATGCTGAGGGATAACTTTTTTTTTTTTTTTTTTAAAGGAAGACGACGGGGGACGTTTGCCACACTGGGGTGGGCTCCCAACGTGCCAGCTAGAAGGCTGTTTGGGGGCTGGAGCGCGGGGATTGGGCAGCCCGTCAGCCCACTCTGGGACTTAATGCCACGCTGGTGGGCCCCAGCATGGCACCTGGAAAGCTTTTTTTTTTTTTTTTTGGAAGCGTGAGCTGATGGGTATTGGGCACACCTGTCTGCTATAGAGTGTCGTGGTGGGGGGGCATGAGCATGCAATGTGTGTGTGTTGAGGGGGGAGCTCTGCTCACTGAAGCAGAGCTCTCCTTTTCAACTGTATGCCACTGCATTTTCAACTGCTGTCATAGACAGCTGGAGCAGTGATTTGAAGCACTGCGACCACACCTGCAAACACTGACTGAATTGGAAGAGGCTGATGCACCTCTGGTAAACTTGGATGATGGCACTGTTTCTTGCACATGCGTACAAGCAAACATAAAAATATGTACAGGCTATATAAAAACACAAACATTAAATTCTACAAGTTCCCATAGGGTAACATGGCAATTTGTTTTCCCTGTCACTAGTGGCGTCCCCCACTCTCCGACCGCTGTACACATAATGGTTTATTTCCCTGGTATTTAGTGGCATCCCCCTACCCTCTGATCGCCGTCCCCATCTGAAATACAGAAAACAGTCCCTCAGTGGTTTCTTTATTTTTTAAAGCTGCAAAAAAAGAAAACTGTCCCTCACTAATCTGACTCCCCCAACCCCCACCTTCCACTCTGCACCAACCACCCCACATACCCTCATTCACTTGAACAGGTCACAGGGTGAAGATCCACTCCTAAAACAAGTCTTGATGCTGGAACTGCTGACTACAATATGAACAAGCTCTGGCAGAGCCACTACGACTGTGAATGCATTAACTAGATAAGGGTGTTTCATGGGC
Source organism: Neoceratodus forsteri (assembly GCA_016271365.2). Lineage (NCBI taxonomy): Eukaryota > Metazoa > Chordata > Ceratodontiformes > Ceratodontidae > Neoceratodus > Neoceratodus forsteri. The sequence continues at coordinate 1,600,431,752 of CM028131.1, forward strand.
TTAAACATAAACACTTATTTATTTAAAAATATCAGATTTACAACGGCACCTCGTCGAAACTAATACAAAGACAGCACAGTTAAGTCCAAAAACAATGGCTCGGAGAGCAGACAGTTATAACAGTTGTTCACTTGAGATACATGGGTAGCAGTAGATACACACATTACATAGTTTAGGCACACAGGCACCACATCAAGAAGACTAAAGCAGTTAAAACAATATACAATAGCTAAAGCAAATGGACATCAGGAGTTGGAAGCCCTGAGTGTTCACATGAAGGCTGTTGCATACACTAACTAAATTATAGTACATTGAGAAAAGGCATATTTAAGCAATAAGGCATGACGGGGTGTGTATGTAATAACGTCACTCCTAGGGTGGGTTGAAGCATGAGGCAAAGCCAAGTGTTTATTTGCACGTATTTATTTGATCTACTGGATCAGCAATATTTGCACAAGCTGTGCCCAGTGCAGATTTTATAGCACTGGCCCTGGTCTGGTGATCTGGGTCTTACCCATACCCCACTGCATATGGCTTGGCTCAAGTTCATTACAGGAAAATTCTATCGAGCAAGCTCATTCACAAGGAGGTCCTTGGTGCATGGTTACAAACACACAGTGCAGGCAATAACATAATACATAAATAGCGGACCAGGGACGTCACCACTCGGCATGGCAGCTTGAAAGCAGAGCTCCGAGGTGGTAGCACTCTTTCAGTTAAAACTACGGTACCATTCGCTGCCAAGGACTGATTTGCCAACAGGGAAAAGATCGAGGAAGTGCTCCGATGTCGACGAGGAGATCGAGGGGCCAGAAAAAAAAGCCGTTGTGCAGGTTAAGGCAGCGTGAAGATCGGAGCCCGAGCACGCCTATGTCCAGGGCCTCGAGAGTCAGTCGTATAGCTCGGCGGGAGGAGGAGGGGAATACCGCGCCAACAAGCTCACTGGATGGGCGGCCACAGCCACATTTTAAAAATGTTGCAGCGCATAGACAGCAATGTAAAAGACATCAAAAAAGACTTAAAACATTTAGAAAAGAGAACATCTGATCTGGAAACCAATCTAGATGCTATGAGGGAAGACCAAATGAAAATAATTCGGGCGATCATATATCTGGCCAGGAGGGAGAGGGAACTCACAGCTAGGGCCAGAGGGAGGAGGAAAACTATCTGCATTTTTGGCTTTCCAGAGGGGGCAGAGCAAGCAGACATAGTTGAGTTTATTAAAACCTGGCTCAGACAAGAATTGTACATTCCAGAAACAGAGCCTTTGGACGTGGAAAGAGCCCATCGTGCCCTGACCCACAAGCCTAAGCAGGAAGCACCACCACGATCAATCCTGGTGAAATTTGCCAGATTCCCAGTGAAAGAAATGGTTCTCAGGAAAGCATGGGCCAAAAGGGATTTGAACCTGGATGGCAAAAGGGTCTTTGTGGATCACGACTTTCCACGGGTTACAATGGCAAAATGGAAAAAGGTGCTGGCAGTTATAAAGCAGTTAAAGGAGCAGAATATCAAGGCCTATTTGAGGTACCCAGCAAAACTACTGGTCCACTGACCCACGGGGTCAAGCTGCACGATTCCCTATCGCAGGCTAGTAAGCAGTTGCAGAAAGCTGGGATCTCCTCCCCAGATTCATGACAGGAAGAAACAGAACAAGCGTTGCTCCAACTGAAGTGGTCGACAGGAAAGAAAGGGGCAGGAGGAACTGACCCATTCCGAGTAGGGTCCAGGAGAACAGCTCTGCCAAGACCTTCATCTTAACAAGGGACTGCTGATGTCTAAAGTGGTGGATAAGGGGTGATGGAACTCTTTGGTCTGCCTCGGCAACATGAGTAATAAAGTGACTGAGTTTGCAAAATCTTTTTCCTACAATGAAAATGTTTCGAGACTGGCGGATTATGGACTGGCTTTGGTGTGTCGTAAGGGAGCTGGAAAATAGTTCATGGAACTGGACACGGACTTACAACTAAAAAACTCCTTCCCATTTGTTTGTTCTTTTTCCCCTTTGGTTGAGTAATTAGGGGACAATGGGAAATGAGGCACAGGCAACTAAAAAATACTGTGCAAATTGCCAGTCCAACTAATAGCTGGCACCATGCTTGGACTGGGGAAGGGGGGGTCCTCCATGAGTCAAGGGGGCGATCCCCATCTCTTCCCAGATATATGGAGTGCACTACGACCGGATGTCATATTGGCGAGGAGTTAAACAAGTGGGGACCATCTAGACCTGTGATTTCAGGCGGGTGACCCTCTGGGAGGGGTTTTCATTACTCCCCCCTATTTTGTTGGTTCCTCGTCGATAGCCCACCCTTGAGACCGCCTATCTGCCCAACCGGTGAAGGGCAGAAGGTGAGGAGCTGAATTAAGCTCATGCTCCTGGGCGGAGGGAGTGTCCCTCCGCTTGAGATCCTCTTGCAGGTCTATATGTACATAGTTTTATGGTTGTATTGGGATTTGGGGGAGGGGCAGGCTCAAAAAGGAATATGGTGAGCGGCATTCTAGAGAAGGATGAGACTGTCGAAGTTGAGTTAGGCGTCAGAAAAGGAAAGATCTCAGAAGTGGAGGGAAAGAGGGGGAGGCTGATGTCCTGGTGAACCCAAAAGAATGTAAAACTAACAAAGATGGGTACACTGAAAATAACCTCACTCAATGTTAAGGGTCTTGGAACCCCAGTTAAGAGGCATAAGGTACTCCGGGACCTAGCGAGGACCAAATGTGATATTGGGCTACTGCAAGAGACTAGACTCTCAGAAGAGGAGCATAAGAAATTGCGGAGTATGTGGGTGGGCGAAGTTTACGCCTCCTCGCACAAGCAGGCGAAGAAAGCGGAGTGGCCATATTGCTGAGAAAGGGTCTGGGGGCGACTCTCCAGAAGGTCCGTTCGGATGGAGAGGGCAGGTGGGTGATACTGTCACTAAAAATGGCAGAAAGACTGATTCATGTTATTAATCTGTACGCTCCCACGCCTCTTCGGTCCCGAATTTTTCGAACGGCTCGGTGGTGGCATTACTACCGAGGGGCAAGTGATTATGGGTGGGACTGGAATGTGTGGAAGATCCGGGAGTGGATAGGTCAACCAAAGGGGATAATAAGGATAGAGGTATGGGTCCAAGAACACCATCACACATCTGAGGGCGGAGGTAGGCCTGATCAGACACATGGAGGCAAAGTTCCCGACTAGCAGAGACTTTACCTACTACTCACACTCTCAAAACTCATATCAAGGTATAGACAGGTTTTATATGCAGAAGACGGGAAAGTTCAATAGTAGATCAGCAGATATACCCAATAGTACTTCAGATCACGCAAAAATCAGTCTCACAATTAAGCTAGGACCGCCATACAAACAGTCCCTGTGGAGGCTTAATGCTGGATTATTGGGAGACAAAAATTTGTTGCCAAGATTAAACAGGTAATAGAAAACTATGTAAAGGAAAATTGAATCGGACTGAATGCCGTTAAGTATGCATGGGATGGGTTGAAAGCGGTAGTCAGGGAAATTATTGCCTATGCGGCATATCAGAAAAGATTAGGGCCAGGAGCAGGAGAAGTTGGAACGTAAGATTGAGGAGTTGAAGGCGCATAAAAAGGAAAGCAAAGCAGTATCCTAAAACAACTGAAGGAGGCAAGGGAGCAGCTGAACAAAATGTTAACATATAAGACGGAAAATGCCCTCAGATTCCTAGCACAGAAATTTTATGTAGATGGCAACAGAGCAGGACAACTGCTAGCCTACAGGCTGAGAAAGCAAGAGGCAGACAGGTTTATAAGAGGAATCAAAAACCCAAAGAATCATGGGAGTTTAATCACTGAACCCACCCAAATTGCAGAAAGTTTCAAAGATTACTATGAGCTTCTTTATAAGTCAGAGGCGAAGTTGGGTCAATCGGAAGCAGTCAAAAGATTTCTCTCAGGCCTGAATCTGCCAAAGCTCTCAAGGGAACTGCAGGAGGAGGTGGACCGCACATTCACCCAAGCTGAGTTAGAGGTGGTAATCAAGCAATTAAAACATAATAAAGCCCCAGGCCCGGATGGGTTCTGTGCAGAATATTACCAGGTGTTTAAGGAGGTGCTCTCCCCTCCGCTGCTGAAAGTTTGCAACAGTGCGCACATCGCCTCGGAAGCCCCGGATACGTGGCAGCAGGCCATAGTCACTCTCATTCCTAAGCCGGATAAGGACACCACCCAATGTGCCAACTATCGCCCCATCTCCCTACTAAATGTGGATGTCAAAATCCTGGCAAGGTTGATAGCTAATAGATTGCAAAAAGTAGTAACCCAGCTGGTGCATCCAGACCAGACTGGTTTTATCCGGTAGGCATTTGCAGGACAATGTTAGAAGGTTGATTACAATTATGAATAATTTTCAGGTAGAAAAGGAGGGGACGGATTGGTGGTCACATTGGACACAGAAAAAGGCGTTTGATCGCCTTAGATAGAGGATATCTGCAGGTGTGTTGCAGAAGTTTGGGTTGGGCCCCAAATTTCAGGCGTGGATTAAAAGCGTTATATGCTAGCCCATCAGCAAGGGTCAGGAAGTAAATGGTCTTTCAAAACCATTTCAGATTAAAAGAACACTAGGCAGGGTGTCCTCTTTCACTATTTCGCGCTTGAAATATGGAACCTTTGGCTGGTGCTTTCGGGCCCGGAGAATATCTAGGAATAGTGGTGGGAGGGTGGACAACCGCATATCTCTTTATCACGGATGATACTTTACTGTACCTATCGGACCCCGATACCTCCCAACCAGCTGCTATGAGGCTTTTAGAAGAGTTTGGAGCGTTGTCAGGGTTCAAAAATGATGAAACCAAATCAGAAATAATGGTGTTGGGGATGAGGAAATATTGAAGGAAAATTACACTCAAACCTAAGATGAGGGACAAGGAATTCAGATACCTAGGGTTCAAATAACAAAAGACTTGGGAAAGCTGTTCCGAAGCAACTTCGGAAAATTACTAGGAGAGATAAGGAAGGATTGTGGTAGGTGGGCAGCTCTCCCAATATCCATGGCAGGTAGGGTGGAAACAGTGAGGATGAATCTGCTCCCGAGATTCCTCTTCCTATTTGATGCACTCCCTCTGATACCCCCAAAAGAGTTCTGGTTGGAGGTAAGGAGGATAATCAGTAGATTTGTGTGGACCGGGAAAAAACCCAGGCTAAGTTGGGGTTTATTAAAGTTGCCAAAGGGGAAAGGTGGACTGGGGATCCCAGATATGAAGAAATATTATAAGGCAGCACAATTGCAATACTTGGGGTCAGTAGCTTCTAGGGACCGTAGGCTAAGCTGGGTTGAAATGGAAGTAAGACAACTACACCCCTATACATTTCGAATAGTGGTATTTAATGAAACTTCCTCGGAATTAGGGCCTGTACCAAAGACACCTGGGCTGAGAACCCTGGCCCAAATATGGACTCGGGTGGTAAAGGAACTGAAGTTGCAATCTTGGCTAGTCAGACAGGGTGTCGTAACAGAGTATAAATTTCTTACCGGGGAAGGAGAACCCCCTTTTGGGCAGCTGAAGCTAGAGCTTAGGGAATTTCACCAGTTGCTAGCAGGGGACTGTATTAAAAGTTTTGCTCAGATGCAGCAAAATTTAACATCCCATATTTCAGCTTTTATGGATACTTGCAGATTAGGCACTTTATGCAGGCCGTGAGAAAGGCAAGTGGAGTAAGTAAAAGTTGGCTAGCACCCTGGACCTCGTTCAGGAATTGCTAAAGGGTCAAAGCAACGAACTCATTTGATTTCCAAACTATATGCGGCTGGGGGTAGGGAGATGGATCAGAGAATTAATATTCAGGCAAAGTGGGAGGGATTTGAATTGTGAAGAGGAGAAACCAAAGTGGAACTGATATGGAAAATGGCCAGCAGGACATCAGCCTCCCCTCTGGAGGAGTTTAGATGGAAAACCCTTACTAGATACTTTAGAACGCCCACAATAACAAAGCACTATAGTCAAAATAAATCAGATATGTGTTGGAGGATGTGTGGAATGATCGGTTCACAGAACATATATTCTGGAGTTGCCCAAAATTGAAGGATTCTGGAACCGGGTGATCAAGCCATAGGACAAATCCTGGATACGAGAATTCGGGCCATCCTAGATATTTTGTAGTGGGGGAGCGCGCCCCCCCCCCGACAGTGGGGAATCGGTCGTTGAAATATCTTTTTGATTCTTATTGCAGCTGCCCACAGAGGCCATTACAAAGAGTGGCTGGATAGCACCCCTACTCTGGAGCAGTGGTTGACAATTGCCGACCAGATTAAAATAATGGAGAGGCTAACTGCAAACCTGGCTCGAAGACAGACAGGTTCAAGGCTAGATGGCTACCTTTTTCAAGTACCAAGCATTAAGAGGGGAGAGGATGTTCTGGAGGTGCTGGCCAGGAGGCTTAGATTAGAGCCTCCGGAAGGCTAGCTCTCTGGGCTGGACTTGACCCCCCATAATCGACATAGAGAAACACAGAGGCAATCAAAGAAAGGCCCTAGATTAGCAGTACATGGAATGCACGCTCACGAGGAGGAAGGGAGGATTGAATAGTTGGCCTAAATAAGCAGTTGATGAGTTTTTGTTGGGAGCCGATACTGGCTTAGATATAAAAAAAATAAATTTCTCAGACCTAAAAGGTCTTATTTTTATTTAGTAAGGAGACCCAAGGTGGTCACACACAAGTGTTTCGGTAATGGGGGGCGCACCTGGTCCTTGTGTTGCTCTGACTCTATTAGGCCAAGGTTAAGTAAGTAATATAGTGTGGAGTATGCTGGGGGGAGGGACTGGGGGTTCTAGTGGGGGTGTATGGGGGTGTGGTTTTTTTTCCTCCCATGTCTATTAATGTTAAACTCTGTATGTTGTTGTAGTACCTGATCTAATGTCTTGAGTCTCCCTCTATTTTCTTTGTTTTACCTTGTTATGAATAATGTGGAAAAAAAATTCAATAAAGTACAATTTCAAAAAAAAATAAATAGCAGACCAGGTCCTACAAGGTGCATGGGTCAACAATCTGGAGAAAAATACTTAGTACAAGTTAAGTTTTTTTTAGTGATATACTGTACAGATGGCTGCAGAGTCTAACCCATTGAAGGATGAAGTTTCAAACACCGTAAACACCATTATGCTCCAAATATCAAGACTCACTCCCTCCCCCCCAGTCGCAATTAATCCTCTACCAAAGTCATGCTTAAATACTGGTACTTCTATATCCACACCACTAAGCTTTTAATGCCAACATGCTTCTTCTGCTCCTGTGAGTTAAACTCTTTATTTAAAAACATTTTTTTGAGAAATTTTTGTTAGTATATCCATGGTCAGGAAAAATGAATTTGTAAAAGAAACTACAATCCCCATTTATCAGTTCATTGAATCACAATACAACATGTCATGAATTTTTCAGATTCTGCGTTGAAATCTAGATTTAATATTTGCCGTATTGGTCCTTGCAAGAACTGACCCAGCAGCAAATGATTTGATACCTTTTAATGGACCAACATAGCTGTAACAAGAACAAAGTGCTCTAACTTTCGGACCAACCAGTCCTACTTCAGAAGCCTAATGGCCATTTAGAAAAAACAATACTTTTAATAGCTACATCATGCAGGAAAAAAACAGAAAAATCTCCATTGGTTTAAAATACTAATTTAAAAAATACAGATGATGTCAAAGAAGTTTAACAGTACCATATTACCTTCAGCCAGGAGGTTCTTGGGGTCAAAGGTGCTTGGTGCAAAACACAAAGAATCCTATTGCATATAAATTTAATTGACATGAGAGCACTGCTGGAGCAGATGACTCTTACATCAAGCTGAGTGTCGGTGTGTATAAGGATGTGATTACTGAAAAGCAACCCTCACCCAGATTAGACATACTAAGAATGTCTTGGGACGCCAAGAAATTTCAATACATGCATTATAGACAAGAAATTAACAGTAAAGTTGTCTTAAATATCCGTGCACACTGTATGATGTGTAAAACTTAGCTGGACCGATCACCTAGCTGTACTCTCCAGCTAGATATTATGCCCCATAACTTAAAAAACCTCTAGTATAGTGACAGGACTTTATAAATAATTTAAATATAAATTGACAGTGTTGGTGTCAAACAAGAGTCGAGGACCACCAAGGAATTAAGACCATGTAGCCTGATATGTACTGATGTTAATATAAACTGAGAATGTATCAGAAGTGTCTAAGGAATCCGAAAAAGTGATACAAATTTAAACTCTCCTCCTCTTCCCATAAACACACCTTACGCCACCCCACCCAACATCCCCATAATGCGGGGGAGAGATAACTAGCTTTAAGGAGATGCTCACTCTCTCTCTCCCCAATGAACCTTTATTCACATCAGTCACTGCAACTGTTCCCCAAAGGAATTCAACTTGTCATGAAGTCCTAAGTAACAGGGCTCATGTATCCTAATACCTACAGAGTAAAAATGTGACACTATTTAACTGTACTCCTATCTGCGTAGTATTAGGAGCAAGCTTTCACCAGAACAAATACCATGTCACACGACCCTGCAGTCAATGCACCTGTAAGACTTGCGAGCTCATTTCCACCTCGGACTGTGTGGTTACATAATAAAACAGACAATTCAAGGTGCATGGGAGTTATACATGCACATCACATGTTTATTTCATTCAGTGCAAAAGATGTCCACAAACAGGTTATGTTGGAGATGAGCCAACAGCTCTGCACTAGGATGAACTCGCACAGACATACTATTAGAACAAAGACTGAAAAACCAGTGGGGCACCATTTCTCCCAGCCTGACCACTCAATTTCAGAAATGTCAGTAATGGTCTTAAAAGGAAATCTCAAACACACAAGAGACTAGCTTTTGAGATTAAACTTATTTTACATATTATTATGGTAGCAGATGGGATGAACGTGTATCTGGGTTTCATGGGACATTACAGAAACTGACATCCACAGACTACTTCAGACTGGCATATTATAGGACTTCAGCATGTATGGGATGTGGGTACGTGTATGTATATGTGTGTGGGTATGTGTTGTGAGGTACGTGATATAACCAGTGTGGGGCTTGCTGTCGCATTGAAGTAGACCTCTATTTAGATGCATGAAGTTAGTGTTACTACTCATACTTCACACACATATTGGATATTAATTCCTCTTTACTTTATCTTTGCCCTGGAGTGGGGTGGATTCCATTGCACCATATTCAGATTACCTAGCCTGTTGCTGTACATACAGGAGTGTTCTCATAGACTGTCATATTTTTTAACTCTGTACATATTGGGGTGTGGTATCTCATTTGCATTGAAGTCCTGGACTGATATTTTTACATTAGGGTAATATTGTAGTGATTTGTGGAAATGTAGGTATGTTAGACCTCTGGTCTTGCACACATACTTTATATTTACTTCTAGTTACCTTATCCTGGGGAGGGTGGCAGTTTTATTTCATTGTAATTCTATCCAGAATCATTGGAAGTGTTACTACGCAGATAAGAGTACAGTTATAGTGTCACATTTTTGCTCTGTAGGTATTAGGATACATGAGCCCTTTTACTTAGGATTTCATGACAAGTTGAATTCCTTTGGGGAACAATTGCAGTGACTGATGTGAATAAAGGTTCATTAGGAGTGTGTGTGTGTCTCCATAAAGCTAGTTATCCCCGACATTATGGGGATGTGGGTGGGGTAGGGTGTATTGTTTGTGTGAAGAGGAGGAGAGAAATTAAAAATTATCACTTTCAGATTCCTTACACTTTTGGTACAAAGTTAAATTCTCGGTGTATATTGACATCAGTACATCTCGGGCTACATGGTCTTAATTCCTTGGTGGTCCTAGACTAGAGTTTTTTGTTTGACACTAATACTGTCAATTTATATTTAAATTATCATTTATAAAGTCCTGTCACTACAACTAGAGATTTTTGAAATTATGGGGCATGATATCTAGCTGGAGAGTACAGCTGGGTGATGGGTCCAACTAAGTTTTACACATCATACAGTGTGCACTGATGTTTTTAAGACAGCTTTACTGGTACTTTTGTCTATAATGCATGCATTGAAACTTCTTGGAGTCCTAAGACAATCTTAGTATGTCTTTAATCTGGGTGGAGGCTGCTTTTCAGTAATAGCATCCTTATGCACACTGACACCCATAGCTTGATTTTAGGAGTCATCTGCTCCAGCAGTGTTATCTTATGTCAATTAAATTTATATGCAGTAGGATTCTTTGTATGTGTGTTCCACCAAGCACCTTTAACCCTGGGACATTCCTGGCTGAAGGTATTATGGTGCTGTTAAATTTCTCTGATAGCATCTGTATTTTTTAAATGAGTATTTTAAACCAATGGGGGGTTTTCTGTTTTAACAGCTAGATCATGCAGAAAAGTTATTTTCTAAATGGCCATTAGGCTTCTGAAGGACTGGTTTGTCCAAAAGCTAGAGCACTTTATTCTTGTTGCATCTGTTGGTCCATTAAAAGGTATCGAATAATTTGCTTCTGGATCAGATTCTGTGTGTAACCTACATTAAGTCAAACAGAAATTAGACAAAATACCTACCTATTTGCAAGTGAAGTAAATGTGGTTATCGTTCAGTTGTAAACACCTATAGTCACAGCCAGGATTCACATTGCTAGACTCTGGGTAAGTATGACAAGTTTCCTAAATACTGGTACCTTATCCAGCTGTGTTCTGCTTGGCGTGTGTGTGTTTGTGTTTAAACATGTAACTTTCTATAGTATATTGTATAGCACTGTGAATCCTGGCTGCAGTGTTTGTTTTTTTTTTCCTCTGCTATAGCTAAGCAAAACACTGGCATGCTGTAGGGGCTATTGGACATCAAACCAAAGGGCATGCTGTGAAGACCAACTTGGAGAAGATGCAATAAAACAAATTTGAATGACAGCCCCAGACATCATAAAACGCCTAGGGAAAATTAGAAAAACTCAACTGCCTAGGCAGAAAAAAAAACACTGGATTGAAGTGAGAACTCAAAACTAGTAATACATATATATTCCTGATTTTTAACATACTGTTTTCCTTTAAGAAGTTTTAACAAAATATAAACAGTAGCCTAGAACTGCCTGCCTGAGAATAAAGTCTGTATATTTGGAAAAGGGGAAGGCTAGGTCTCTTGCTATGCAATGTCCTGTAAAGTATCAAAGTATCACACTGACTGCTCTTAGGATGTTGATGTCAAATGCTGAGAGGTGCCATGGGGAACCTGTTATGCAGAAAGTTCCAGGAAGTGTTTAACCTATTCTACTTCTAATGGCTTTCTCAAACTTAAAAGAAAAATAAACTCCTTCACAGACTGTTTACAAAGTACTGTGCCCATGATTAAAATAATTTGAACCCCATCTCTCCAAAATTGTGCCCTCACATGAACATGCATTATTTATCTATAAATACAATTTAAAAAATGTATTTCTAAATGCATTAGTAACACCAGTGCAAGATTTTGAAACTACTTAAGAGACTATATATAGATGGATAAAACATAGTAAACTAATACCAAAAGCTGAACTTTATTTTTAGTATATAAATGTTTAAGAAATACCTGAAAGCTGTCTATTTTCCTTGTACCTGAAAGCTGTCTATTTTCCTTAGGTTTTTAGACACTTAGTCTTTACTTTTGAGACACCAGTTGACTCTAATCATTTGTTCCAAGGGTTAAGTCAGTTTGAAGGCATTTTAAGTACAGTATCTTCTGTTCTAGTCTTTAACAAAATGCAGGAGCTTCACAAATTGTTCTGTGCCTTGGTCCACATCCCAAACATGCGAGTCTTTCAGGATAATAGATCCACCTCATGCCCCTCCACATGAATAAAAAAAAAGGTGGGATGGACCTTTTGGAGCTTCTTGGGTGGAGGTGGAGTGGACCTTACCTCCCCCCCCCCCAAAAAAACAATGCTGCCTCCCCCTACTCAGGTTCCAGTTCTTGTACCACCCATTTAAGAAAGAAAATAGTACCCTGCGACCATTGACTAACATGAAAGCATATTTATTTGAGGGCGGAAAATATTTCTTTGAGGGTAAGGTGGAGGGAGACTATTTACACCTTCAGTCAGTTCCATGGACAGAAAACATGACGACACTCCTTTTTATACATGTAATACTCCTGTAGGCTCCGCTCAGTCGTAAAAACCAAGCTGTGTGGTTCTATGCATTTTAATGGGATTCTGAACTTTGATGCCTAACTTAGTCATTATTAGTTCTACCCCCAAAATTTTCACATTGCCTATTTGGGACTCCAACCTCATGACCAGTGATGGTGGATTTTTGCAAATCCTGTCTGAATGGTGATTTTTTTGTTTGTGGTCGATTTGCAAAATTGACTTTCGGGTGGGATTTGAACATTTTCACCACCCTTGTTCACGAGGTGGGATTACAAGAAGGGTATATTTAAAATTTGGACTCAAATATGTAAATGGCAGTTATGCGCATATGTTGAAAATTTGCTATACTCGCTTGTAACTTTGGTCATTTTAAATATTTTGACCAGAAACTTTCAACAACCATTTTTGTACACCACCTCATGAAGGTGACGGCTGTCATTTTTAAAATCTTGGCCAAACTGTCTGTGCCTGTGGTTCAGAATGACTATGTGGTGCAGAATGAAGTTTTGGCAGGGGTTAGAACATTTTCAGTACCTGGGTTCATATGGGGGGGGGTAAGGAGAAGCCTATGGTGACAGTTTGGTTGCTGCATTGCTACCGGGCTCTGCGCTCTCACAGGCAAATGAGGATGCAATTATACTATCTCAAAAAGTAAGGAAATTCTTTGCAAAAAACGGCATTAATGCAACACTTGGGGTTCAGTCTAAAGTGAAAAAAGTAGGGAAATGCAGTTTCATAGTTTTCAAACCTAAAACCCCAGCCCTGAAGCAAATCAGGGGTGCAGTCTTTGGGGTTCTGAACTCTAAAGCTCACCCCATTGTGGTAGCAAGAAAGCTCACACATGATGAACACAGGTGTGTTTCAGGAGTGTATATAATGAGGTTAGCTTTAGGGGTGAGAAGCCCAAGGAAGACTGCACCCCTGATTTGCTTCAGGGTTGGAAGTTAGGTTTTAGGGTTGGAATCACTGAAACAGTATTTCCCTACTTTCGTCACTTTAGACTGAACCATAAATTTGTGTGTGTGGACATGTACATTAAAGTGGAGAGGTAGTACCACTATATTTAGGGTTGAACAGGGGTTTCTGTGTTAAATATTGCATGTTAATATCTTCAATTGTTCAACGGCTTTGCACAAAAAAATTTGCATGTGTGGTCATGTGGTAGAGCTCCCTTGATCTGATGAGTTTCATTCCGGTCAGATGTGTAGATTCCAAGATCTGGATAGTGAAAAATGTAAAGCTTTTTTTCTCATTGCCTTGTGCCCAGACGGTTTGCAATTGTGGTCTGAACTGTTCAGGGTATAAAGGGCTTGGACCACAGGTTGTTGGTTTGACAAACTATTGATCCGTTCCAAAATTATATAAAATGTTGGTTCTGAGCATGCTCAGTAAGCACTTAAAAATGGCTGTATGAGACAAAAATAATCCTTATTCGTATGGGGCCAATCCATTTTCGTTTGGAAAAAATCATTTTTTGTTTGCAGCCATCTTGTTTCCATTTTAACGAAAAAATTAAAGCCCCAAAAGTGACACCCTGCATAGACAGACCTGTATCTTATTCATCGGGACTCTTAGTTGAAGTCTGCACTTTACTGTTGGAAAAATGACCCTCAAATGCACTTTATCCTTTTCTGTGACTTGCTTCTGCTATTTTTGTATGCTTATTTTTGCTCGTACAAAAAAGGATACCAGATTTCCGTAGGGTAATAAGAGGATTTGCACACACAATGGATCCCTTTGTTCACTGTCTAGATGTACCCCTTCCCCGCCCTCATAGTGCCCTCCTCGTATTCTTTGTTTCCTGGTGTTTATTGGCATCCCCCACTCTGATCGCCATCCTCGTAATTATTTCATTTTTTTCTGGTCTCTAGTGGCAAGCCCCACCCTCTGATCGCCATACCCATAATTGCTTTATTTTCTCTCGTGTCTAGTGGCATCGCCCACTTTCTGATCACCATCCCCATAATTGGGTAATTTTTTCCCTGGTGTCTAGTGGCACCCCCACACTTCAGTTGCCATCCCTTTGTGAATGAAGAAAATGGTCCCCTCACCAGTCTGACCCCCCCCCCACTGAGCACCCAACCACCCCCTCCACTGAGCACCCATGGCCCCGCACCCCCGACACATCTCACTCACCTGAACTGGTCTGTCGGCGAAGATTCACTCTGATCAGATATGTCTTGCTACTGCAGTTGCATGAGAAACTCTTAAGTGCGGTTCTGTATATTCAATGGGGTTTTCAACGTTGATGCATAACTTTGCCATTCTTACATATTCTGAGCTTGAATTTTCAACATGGCCTTTTTTGGGACCCCAACTCATGAACAGTGATGGTGGAATTATGCAAAGCCAGCCTAAAAGGTGCATTCACGGTTGTTAGGTGAAATTACTTTTCAGGCTGGATTAGAAAATTTTCACCACGTTTGTGCATGAGGTGGGGTCATACGAAGGCTGTTTTTGCAAATTTGGGCTCAGAATATGTAAAAATGGCAATTACGCACATCTGTTGCAATTTTGGTATGCTGGTTTGTAACTTTGGTAATTTTAAATATGTTCCCAAATTTTTTACACAACCATTTTTTTATACCACCTCATGAATGTGACTGTTACCATTTTTCAAATCCTGGCCAAACTGTTTTCGTACCTGTGGTGCGGCATGACATAGCGGTAGCGTGTAAGAACATTTGGCAGGGATTTGAACAGTTTCTGTACCGGGTTCATGAGATGGAGTAATGAGGATATGGGGACTGGTTGGTTGGGTGAGCATTAGGTTTGACAACCCCAAGACAGACCCCCCCCACCTGTGAGTCTGTGCAGGGTGGGGAATGGGATGTTGGGGTTGGAAACCCTAATACCACATTTCCCTACTTTTGTTGGTTTAACACTAACTGATGCATTAACAGTTTTTTTGCAATTTCCTTACTTTTTGAGATGGTATAATTGTATTTGCCTGTGGGAGCACAGGGCCCATTCCTCCATAGATGTGTATAGCTGTGAAACCACAGGGCCCTCTGGCCCCTGTGCTTCCAGTTATAGGATAACAGTGACCAAAATGTCACCATCGCCATGTTATTACCAAACCCCACCTCATGTATCCAGTGTAGAAAATATTTAATTCCCCGCCAAAACGTAATTCCTCACAAGCGCAACGCCATTCCGTACCACAGGTGCAAAAAACATTTTGGTCAGAATTTGTAAAATGATAGCTGTGACATGCATGAGGTATGGTAATTAGAAGGCTATGTTGAAAATATGAGGTGAAAATATTGACAATGTCCAAAGTTGTGTGTGCATAGCAAAATTGCAACAAACTGTCATAACGCAGCCATTTTTAGAAATTTTGACCCCAAATTTTCAACCTAGCATTATTGTCGCCCCATCTCACGAACAGACTCATTACACAAGTCCCACTGGAAGGGTGATTGCTAACCAACCGTGAAATCACCTTTCCAATGGGAATTGTGTAACGACTATCACATTGTTTGAGGCGGGGTCCTCAAAAGACAATGTTAAAAATTTGGGGTGACCTGGGAGCACAAGGAAGTTGAGTGACTTGCTCAGGGTCACCCAGCATGCAAGTGCGGGCTGTGGGATTCAAACCCAGATCTCCAGGTTTACAGCTCAGACCCTTAAATCACTATGCTATTCTGCCCCCCTTAAAATTGGTCAAATGGGAGGGTGGGGGAAGCCACTGACCACCAATGTTGTTAAAGTGGATATCTGAGGGTGGCGGGGTAGCACTAGACACCAGGGATATGGGAACGGAGCTTGGCAGGGGGAAAAACATTACATACATAATACAATTAAAAAATTGGTATGCTTCAAAGAAATGGATCCCAATCTGATATAATCACATATTTGCCACATAGTTATTTTTTATTTTGTGCCACGTTATGGGGCGGATTTTAACTCTAATCAGACCAGGGGATCTGTGTGTGCACAAACTAGTATATTTGAGGGGTATCTTCTATGCACTGACCTCTGATATTTCATTTAGCTATAACGAAATGAAAAATATTTACAAAATGAGTTGTCTTGTCCATTTGTGGAATGTCATGGATATGGGGGGGACGGATAGAGGTTTCCGGCACTGTTTGTATCAGGTTGTTGCACCTTATTTCGATTTTAGTTTTAATGCGCATCATACTCTAAATGTATACAAATAATCCACAGTATTCTGCGAGACACCAGATATTATTGTAGCATGTTTATTTTGTATGCACCGTTCCATCAATCTCCAGGTACAGCAAGTAACTTGCTTAGCCTTCAGCCCCTGATGTAACCTAAAATCCTGGCTGTACTGAATTGGATTACATTGCCTGTTTCAATGCCCAGTCGCACACATATATGTAGTGTCATTCACTACTGCATGTCCCTATTTTATGCACAGTTTTGACCACACTCCACAATGTATTACATATTCTTGTATGTTGGCCCTTTTTCTTTCTGTCTTAAATATTCAAATGTCAAGTTTCGCCTTCTAAAGATACATGATACTGATAAATCAAAATGTGTGGGCATGGCAAGATTTTATTTTCTATACTCTGCATTTGCAAAGTTTTAATCATTGTGGAGCAACTAGTATTAGCCCTTTTCCTTTCTGCGTCTCATTTGCAAATATCAAAAGTTTCACCTTCCAAAGATGCACACTACTGATGAATCAAAATATATGGGCAAGGCAAGATTTTACTTTCTATATCCAGCATTGGCAAAGTGTTTTATTGTGGAGCAACTAGTGTCTAAGCTGGACCCCTTTCTTAAAATGTTATCTTGCGTCAAATATGCCTCTAACGTGCCAATGAAATGTAATCTTAGATGAACTGTCCTAGAAAAGTACTGGGCAAATGCAGGACAACACTACATCCTAAATACATTTCCTTAAGATTGATAGTTTCATTCTCAGGTTATGGCTTCTACAAATTTGCCTCGGACCCTGATCAATATTCTCTAGCACTGTCTTTCATGCACCGACTTAAAAATATGTGGAATTTCCAATGTCCCTGTCCCCAAGTTTTGTCACGGTAAGCCTAGTGACGCAACAGGGACATAGTAAAGTCAGAACATAAAGGTAAACGCTGTGAGAATGTGGCAGAAAACTCCTTTCGCTAAGCTGGGCACCCAGGATTTCAGGTGTCCAGAAAGTTTCTGGCCCTAATTATGAAAAAATAAATACCAGAATCTAGCTAAATGGGGCTCGTTTAGTTAAGTTCTGGTGTCTGATTTGTGAAATGACAACATTTTTATGTATCTTTCATGCATTTTAGTTCGGGGAAGGGGGACTGGACAAGATGGCGGCTGGCAAAAAAAGTATTTTCTCATGAGAAAGGAATTGATCTTGCGAGAACGATTCCTTTTTTGCTAGGTCAATCCTTGGTCGAACTTTATCCCTATAAAATCAACAGATTTCCAATTAAAAACAATGGGAAAGTTAATGTAATAACTTTGCAACAGATTTATGTATTTTCACCAAACTAAGCATGGCAATTCTGTTACCCAAGCTGGCTGTACCATAAAAAAATCGCACCACAATTCACACCATGTGGACGCAAGGCAGTGTGGGGGGAAAAAACAGCAAAAAAGGTGACTTACAGTTTTAGCACTATCTGGATCTCAATCTGTATATCCGACCAGAAAAACTTGCCACATCAAGAGATGTACCCCACGGGACAGGGCATACCAACGTTTAAAGTGCAGAAATTGAGGTGCAACATTAAATAGGCTACTCAGCCTTAACTATAGGGTAATGACCGTGCCCCTGCTTATGTATAATCTGCCACCCTTCTGACTTTAGTTAAACTAGTCGTTCTAAAGAATATTTGTAAAACAGAGGTGCAAATTTTGACCTATACTTTTATATTCTATTATACATCGCCCCTTCTCTCCTGACTTCTATGAATACCCACCTACCAATTTGAGTCTGCTGTAGAAATTTTTTTTCACATTTGGAATAGTAAAAGGAGTGCTCCTTTAATGTGGCTCTGTCGGTCCAGGTTTTAGTCCGTATTCTCAGCTGTTTCTGTACATCAGTCTTCAAATCTTTTCTGTTGTGACTAGAATGAAACATCATGCAGCAAGCAGTGCTCCTTGACTTTATGGGAGAAACTGTTCAAAACTGAATATGGAAGAAAACCTGGCCCAAGTCGTACTAAAGGGAGTGCTCCTTTTAATATTGTAAATGTGGGGGGAAAGCACTAAAGCAAATTAAAAATGGGGACAGAAGGGTATCGTACTAGTTGGAAGATGTGACAATCTAAATTTAAAATAAAGTATACTGTAGGTAAATATTCTCACAAAAGTGAGGCTCGCCTGTGATACTGGTGCATTAGCCAAAACTTACAAAATCGCATCAAACCAGATGCTCACACTCAAATAGTCAAACCAAAAGATGAAGGTATAAATATTTGTCTCACCAAGTGGAATGGAAAATACACACTCCCACAGCCTGGAAAAAATATTTTCGCCACGATCTTGCACTGCTTCTTTAATTGAGTGTATATGAGGCAGTGTGAGCATTTACTTTTAGAGCTTAAATCTGAATCGGTCGTAAAGAACTGAAGTTCAAATACACATGCATTAACAGAATGGTGCCTC
The DNA here is from genome assembly GCA_016271365.2 of Neoceratodus forsteri. Classification (NCBI taxonomy): domain Eukaryota; kingdom Metazoa; phylum Chordata; order Ceratodontiformes; family Ceratodontidae; genus Neoceratodus; species Neoceratodus forsteri. Next base: position 1,600,450,437 of record CM028131.1, read on the forward strand.
CCAGTATGAACTAATACCCAGTTGTCTTTTTACCTCTCTGCTCTACTTGGTAGTGAAAATTATCGTAGTGTCCTGAACATTATTTTGGCAAGTGGTATTATTGCCAGGTTGCCGTAGGAGAGGCTACAGTTGAGTCCCCAAATTACAAAAGAATTTCTGCCTTCTCAAAATGACAGAAAAATGCTTCTGAAATACTGAGACTTAAACTTCAAGTCCCCATATTGCTAAAAACATGTCTCAATGATTTGGGGGACATTAGGCTGCCACACTGAACAGATGGTATTTTGGGTACCTGAGGTTTTGCTTTGGCTACTAAAATGTTTGGTTGTTCCCAAACAAAAACCTTGATGTAGAGCCTCTTAAAATATGGTAACCCCAGAATCAACTGTTGAATGTAAAACAAATTTATTTCTGCTTCGCAGTTATGGTGACCTAGTAGGCCAGATCTGTGGTAGTGAGTAATAGATGCTGGGGACCCAGGATACCGGCCCAAGCCTGGGAAGACAGGACGGCTCTGAGTGTTTGCTGGACACTCATCTCGAGAGAGTTAGTTGCACTGCTAATGCAGTGGCTCTTGGTGGTTATGTGCTAGAGGTGCCACTGAAAGCATGGGTGACCACACTGTCTGGTATCCCCCTCCCCCACCCCAGGCGAGCCACAGGCATGCATGAATGTGGGAAAGGGTGGGAGTAAAGCACAAGCGCGCATGAATGTGGGAGAGGGTGGGAGTAAAGCTGTGGAAATCGCACACGGGTGTGATGGATGCCAGCCCTAGTCACCCTAGGCCTGTAGCACTACAGTGGGCTGTCAGGACACCATCCTGCCAGCACCCAAATTTTGTTGATGCTTCTCCTCTAGGCCAGGGTGGTGGGGACAAAACACCCCAGGGAGGAAGACTGGTAAAGTATCTAGTATCTCCACTACACCAGAGGAGGCCCCCAGTAGGGACAAAATGGCCCTGTGGGATGCCAGAGAGACTGAAGGCCAGGTTTGTGCTGACACAGTAGGAAACAGCATAGCAGGTTGAGGGTGATTGTGGGGCCTGAAGGAGTGGGGTGGGTTGGGGTGTGGTGGGCAAGTGAGGCAGCAAAAATTACTGATCTGGTCTTGGCATGACAGTCACAGCTCAGTCCTGTGTAAGAAGCACCAGATGGAACTAACTGCAATTTCCCCTTCTTGCGCAGATGGAGATATATCCCCAGAACTGCAGGAAGTTTATCTCCCCATCATTGCTGATAAAGTCTGCAGTGACAGCTTGGCCACCATTGGTCTGCCAGAGATCACAAAGAGCGCAATCTGCGCTGGCTTTCCTGAAGGTGGGAAGGATGCTTGCCAGGTAAATAGTTTAAACTATAATCTCAACTCTCTCCTCTGCTGAGGACTCACAGGTCTGCTTTGTCATTTTACTATTCCTTAACCCTGCTACCCTTATTCTCCTTATCCTGTCTTTTATCACACTACTACTTGGCTCTGAATACATTTTACTAGGGTTTCATGGTCTTTTTTTAAGGAACACCTCTAGAGCCAGGCAATTTGTTCACTGTAGCTATAGTTCTGTACATTGAGGTGTTCATATGCCTAACTGGACATTATACAATGGGGTATGAAAATCCTGTAACCTCATTGGTCAAAACACATCACATGACCATGGTATATCCTGTAATAACCCACAGCTGAGAAATGGCATAAAAAGACTGAAATACATTTTACATTTATTTTACACATGGGTCCCTTGTATAATCGCAATAAGGCACTCCAGGGTGTGGGTTACTGGGGGATTTACCCACTTCTTGTGTGGTTGTCACACTGCTGCACCTCATGACACACCACACAAGGCGTGGGTAAATCCCCCAATAACCCACACCCTGTCGTGCCTTATTGCTTAAACAATGGGAGCCATCACAAGTGTTCACTGTCACAGAAAATCTTACTTCGAGGGTTTCTCTTGTAGCAGGCCACACCTGTGGGAACTATAGCTGCCAGGTACTAGGACCACACCACTTTTCTTGCTAGCATTGTACCAGGGGGCCCCCCACGCTGACTACCTATCCTGTAAGAGTGGGCAGCCCTCGCGCCCCCGTTCTTTTCCCGCCATCAACCATCGTCTGTCTTCAGAGATCTGCCAGCTTCAGTTGACTACCATTTTGCTAAGTAATTTTGTTGAACTTCTGCTTTTTCTGTCCCTAGTGTGTATCACTTTAGCAAAAAAGTGATTTTTTCCTTTGTTTATACAGAGCTTTGCCTCAAGGAACCTCTTCAAAAAGTGTGCCTGTGGGCAGAAGATGCCCGAGAAGGATGACCACGAGGCTTGTCTGCTGTCTATGCCCAGAACATTACATCCAGGCTTGCATGATCTGCAGCTTCAACCAGGCCACTAGGAAGTGCCGATTGCAGACCCTCTAAACTTTTCTGCTGAAGTTGAAGGTTTCTAAAGTGAGAGAGCTTAAAGCTCAAAGTTCCTCCACTTCCCCATGACATCCTCAGGCTTGCAACCCTTCAAAGCCTGGGAAAAGTCATTGGGGAAGCACAGGCAGACTGTCCTAAGGGGAAAACCCAGTCCTCCTCCTCATCTCTATCCCAGTCACTGCTCCGTGAATCGACCGTGGTGGGGCTGTCCTTGTCTTTGGGGGTGACCCCTTCTGCCTCGCACTCCCTTTGTCCTGCAGGGCTACTGTTGGCAGCTCCCCCCACCAAGCTTTCAGCGGTGGGCATCTGTTACAGGGGCTCTGGCCCCCCCACCAACTTCTGAACCCCTGCTTTTCAGGCCCGTGTTCTCAGTGGGCACACACTGGGGCACAGCCAAAACCCTCAGCGCCAACCTTTGCCATTTCTTTGGCCATTGCCTTTGGCATAGAACCTCTACCCTCTGAGTCCCCTTGGCTTGAGCCTCAGTTGCTGTTGCCTTCCCAGATGCTGGCCCATGCCAAGGAGCTCCTCAACAGGCCCCAGCCTGTTCAACCTCCCTCCCTGGTGCTGACCCCTGCATTCCCTCGGCAGATGCCGATGGGTCCAACGCTGATAGCGGTGGACTTTCACTCCATGCTTACTGCCTTATGGGACTTTATGCAAGCTAGGCCTGTTCCTCCCCCAAGGCCTGTCACCGCAGTGGTCGCCTGCTTCTCCAGTAGGGCCAGGGCCCTCGCTCCCCCCTCAGGACTCTGGGGATGAGGACAGTTGTTGCCCAGACCTCATTCCTCCTGACGAGGATGAGGACCGTGACAACCGAGGAGCCACTCCTTACAACTTCTCCATGGTCTTGTCAGGTGAGGAGACCCCAAGATATTTCCCACGGTCCACCTCTGATGACCTCCTCTTGTCTAGGTTATGAGACCTTTACAATTGGCTTCAACACCGAGGAGCAAGATCCTGCTTGGCATAGACTGATCATTTGCATTTGCTGGACTCCTCTCCTGTGATTGAACCCTTCGTGGATGCCACCATGGCTGCCTGGCACCAGCTATATTTGATTCAAGCTGTACCTAGGAAGGTGGACAAATTATATCAGGCTCTAGCAGGAAAGTCTCTTCACCAGCCAGCCTCAAGTGGATTCTGTGGTCATCAGTACCACCCACAACTGCACTAAGAGGCCAAAACATCTGTTCCTTGCCCCATGATCAGGAGTCCCGGAGGCTGGATCACATTGGCAAGAGAACCTTTGCCTCTGCTACAGTGACCATCAGGGTGTTGAATTATCACCCATATGGTACAGTAACAAAACCAGCGCTGAGACCAGACCCTTGAAACCACCCAGGCTCTCCCAAAGGACCCACTAAAACAGTTGCTGCGGTCTCTCAGTGGGCTCCAACATCAACACACACCTTCTTAGGGCTGCCTACGATGCCGTAGATGCCTCAGCCAGGGCTATGGCAGCAGGCATTTGACTTCATAGACACTCTTGGCTGAGGGTGTCAGGCTTTGCCCAGAATGTTTGTGTCCATCCTGAATGCCTCCTTTTAGGGACTTCAAACTGTTCAGGGCAGATGTATAAGACATTGTGTCCGCTGCAAACCTCTGGACGCACCTTGTGCTCAGTTCACTCTATGTACCACACCAGCCAGCCCAAAAGTGGTAGAGTGCACTTTCGGCAGTCTGCCTATAGACCCAAGCCCTCTAGGAAACTTCAGGGCAAGTGTCTGCCTGCCCCACCTTGCTCACCCCCTCCACCACAGGAAAAACTCCCAGAGGATGTGGCACAGCCCTGTCTGCCTCTGACAGTTCGGCCTGACTCCTTGCCAGATTCCCTTCCCCTGTGGCAGGAGGAAGTTGTAGGGGGTTGTTTCTCCCTGCACTTGGACAAGCAGAGGGAAATTACCAGAGATGTCTACTGCAGCTAATGGAAAGCAGCCACACTCTGGAACTTCTAGAGCACCCTCCAGAAAAAACACTAGCTCTGTTTTCTGGTCCTCGGGACCATATCCCAGTGCACCGGGAGGAAATGCACTTTGCTAAGCAAAAGTGCCATAGAACCCACCCCAGAGACCAGCAGGGTACACAAACATAGAAGTCGACGGCAGATGAGGACCATGTGGCCCACCTAGTTGGCCCATTTTTTCCTTCCTATTTCAACCACAGATCCCAGTTCTGCAGCTCACCATTTCTTTCTTGTCTATAGGGTAACCTTATGTCTATCCCATGCATTCTTGAATTCTGTTTTTGCCTTAACACCTCCTTGGGAGTTTGTTCCAAGCATCCACCACCCTTTCAGTGAAAAATACTCATAGTTCCTGAACCCCCAACTTCATTTCATGTCCCCTTGTTCTTGAAAGTCTTCTGTTTTTGAAAGATGCTACCATCTTGTACTTTCTTTATGCCCCTGAGGTACTTGAAGGTTACTGTCATGTCCCCCGTCCCTCTCTCCTCTTCTCCCCCCCCCCGGGGGAATACATAGAGCTCCCCATGCCTCACCTTGTATGGCTTTTCATGTAGTCCCTGCACCATCTTTGTAGCTCTCCTCTGGACTGCCTCCAGTCTGTTCTTCCAGGGATGTGGTCTCCAGAACTGGACACAGTACACCAGCTGAGGTCTCACTAATGATATGTACAGTGGCATAACCACTTTATGCTGGTGATACCTCTCCCGGTGAACCCCAGCATCCCACTCTTTCCCCACAGCCTTCTCACATTGTTTGGTCGTCTTTAGGTAATCAGATATGAGTACCCCCAGGTCCTGCTCCTGCTTGGTGTCTGCAAGTACCTCCTCCACCCCACCCTCCCATCTTGTACTTTGCACTTTTTTTTGCATTGAATCCCAGCTGACAAGCTTCTGACCACTCCTCCAACCTGCATCGGTCTTTTTTCATTCTTTATATACCCTCAGACCAGAAAAAGACCAAGGGAGGGATAGTGAGGCTTAATAAAGGGGGGTGGGCAGAGGGTGACCATGAAAAGGCAGAGATCCTGAATGAATATGTTTTGCTCATTATTCAGAAAAGAGGAGGGGGATGTATCTAAACCAAACAATAGAAGCACTCTGGATTTGGGGGGGGGGGGGTCGATACCAGTCCATTCACAGAAGAAAGGGTCCTGAAAGAACTCCTAAAATTGAAGGTGGACAAAGCAATGGGGCCTGATGGGACTGAACCCATAATTCTAAAAGAACTAAGGGGAGACCTAGTGATACCACTGACCCCAATTTTTAACAAATCATGGGAGGATGGTGTACCTGCGGACCGGAGGAAGGTGGATGTTGTTCCCCTCCACAAATGTGGGAACAAGGCAGAGGCAGGAAACTACAGACCTGTTTGACCTCAGTGGTAGTGAAAATGATGGAATCACTTCTGAAAGGAAGAATTGTTGAGGTCAGCGGGACACAGGACCCAAGGCAGCATGGATTCACAGCGGGGAGATCATGTCAAATGAATCTAATGGATTTCTTTGACTGGGTGACCAAAGTAATAGACCAGGGAGGGGTTGTGGATGTGTCCTACCTAGACTTCAGCAAGGCATTTGACACAGTCCCACACAGGATTAATAAACAAGTTAGCCAGCTTGGGAGTGGGTCCCAGGGTGGTAACCTGGGTAAAAAATTGGCTGGACAGCAGGACACAGAGGGTAATAGTAAACTGAGTCCACTCTGAGGAAAGGATGGTTGTACACCTTTAAAAGCTTCAGAGGCAGGGGACGGCACTGCCCTCTAGGGAAACTAATGATATGGCGCTCGCAGGATGGCCAGTAATTGAATCCAACCTCTCTCCCTCCCCAGTTCTGTTCGCTCAGTCTAGGTAACACTCCATGGGGGCATTCGCCATTTTCAACTGTCACTAGGCCTAGTTCTGTTTGCTGCTTGCTTGACACCGTAACACTTGGGTATGCTTTCTTAACGCTTTTTCTTTTCTCTCTTTACGGCACCTGAGCCCAGTTTTTGATGTTTGGTTTTCTTTCCGTACCCAGTCCTGTCCAGATCCTAGGGGCCTAAGAATTCTAAGACATCGAGCAAAAAGACTGAGACTCCATCTATGCATCAGTGCCCCTGTAAGAGAAAAATGTCCATCCAGGATGGGCATGACCACTGCTGGAACCGCCTTGGAGCAGAACACGATATGGACTACTGCAACGCCTGCTTCTCCATGGACTTCTGCACTTGAGATCTGCACGATGAAGTTGTCTGTCATCCCCATCTTCAGATGCAGGTGTTGTACTTTGGACTCCAAGGTAAGGTCCCTGGGCTCTTCCCCTGAGACCCTACCCAGTATTGCACGTACCAAGGAGACCAGGGCTTTCCTTGTTCTCGTGTCTCTGAGACAGCGGTCCTGAGGGAAGGCTCTGTGGGACAGTTGGCCCCCTCCAAGGGAACAGTTATGCACCCCTCCCAGTCTGGCCTCCCCCAGTTGTGAGGTTATAGCTATATGCTGGACCTACACTGGTGGATCCCTTGGGCCTGCAGCCATTTAGTGCCACTTTGGCTCCTGGCACTGAGGCATGTGCTGTTGAGCGAAGTGACGCTGCCCACGTAGCTGGGTCCCCTCCTGCTGCCACTTGTGGAACTGGGAGAGTGAAGGTCTCTGGAGCCAGTGGCCTGTTGGAGATCTTCTAGCTCTCATCCTGAGTGATCAGATCTGGAGGACAGGGACTAGGATGATCCTGACTGGCTTCTGGGCTCTGGTGAGGAGACCCCTTTCTGGGCTTAGTCCTAGGCCTTTAGCATCCACAACATTGTCCCAGGGTGCTTCTCAGTTTGCTGCTGGCCGTGGCTCCGCCTATTTTCTGTCTTGTGGTGCTGGGACTGGCTGACACCAAGCACAGCACCAGGTTGGGTTCGGCACTAACCTCTGTGCCAGGTCGGGTTCTGGTGCCATCCTTGATGCAGAATAGGACTCCGGCACCTTGGCAGTGCTTGGGGGGGGTCCCATTGTCACTCATGGTGCTGGCTCTCCCTTCGCTCCAGTTCTTGCTGCTAGAGCTGTCCTAGACCGAGGCAGAGCCCATTCTGGTTAGGTGAGGGCTGGTAGGTCCTGGTCGACGTCATGCTCCACTCCCAGAGTTGCTGGTTGCTCTGGCAGTAGTATGAATATTGACTCTGGTCCCTTGGCCTCCCCAGAACCATCTGGGCCTGTGGTAGGTGGGGATAAGGGCTGCCATGTGGGACCTCTATGGCTTCCATCTCCCCACCTGCAGGGTTCCCCCCATAAGGGCACCACCTGGACCACCCCTGTACGGTTGGGTGTTCGCAGGTGGATGAGTTGCACAGGCCCCCCTCTCGGGTAAGATCCCTTGTTCACTCTTGTAGCCCTGGCAGAGGACCTGTCCTGGTCAGCCTTGACCTGCGTCCTCCTCTTCCTTCCCCTCCCACTCTCCCAGGCACTTTGGGTCCTTGACCCGGGAACAATTTAGGGCTTTGGTGAGTGCCTTCCCACTTGGCTTGAAACCCCAGCACTGCCCAGAGTCCATCTCCTCCTCATCTTTGTCTTCCTTTTCTGAGGAAGAGGACCCTTCCCTACACCTACCCTCTAAAGCAGAGTACACTTGTTACTAGCAGTTTCGGAGATGTTGAGGGAGCTGCAACTGTTCAGTTTCTTTTGCCGCAATCCTGCACATCTGATGCTGTCATTCCTTGGAGTACAGTCATGACTACATAGTTAGAACTCCATAGCCGAGGCCTTTTGCGGAGGCATCGAGAGAAGACTGTCCCTATCCCTCTTGCCCCTTCTCCAGTCCCAGGGGATATCCAAGGCAGGTATTGCACACACCTGGAGTCTCCAGGAGCCATGCCACACCCTACTTCTGGTGTCCAGCTCCTACACACCCCTCTTGGCATAGGTGCCCGGTGTATGACTATCCCCTAGAGTTGAACATGGCAGAGTTTGATGCCTGGGGTTGAAGAGTCTTCATGGTGGTGCGCACCACGTTGTGCATTTCTGCATCCCAAGTGCATCAGGCGTCCTATGGCAGGCACATGCGGACGATGCTGGGACAGCTTTTGGCATCCTTGCCAGATGGAGCAAAGCAGACAAGCCATACACCTTCCTGTGCAGGGCCTGGAGTTGGTGAGAAACCAAGCAAGGGCATCTTGGTGAAGCAAGTGGGAACTGTGGTCTGCATTTGGTGGACACTGGCTGTCTTTTCAGGTTGTCACCCTTGGCCCTGCATAGGGTGACTGCCTCACGCGTTCAGGTGGCCCACTTCTTCTCCCGCAGGACCAGGCATGACCTTGTGGGGTGCATTCCTACTCCCAGGCCATGGAAGCCTCTGCCTGCCCCGATCAGTCTTGGGCCTCAACAGGCCCATGAGGGCCCCTGCCTCTGTTTTTGTGTTTTCTCCACAGAAGGCGGAGGGAATAACCATTTCCCACAGTGGTTTGCCAACACCACCCTTGGTGGTAGGTTTGGCACTCTTACCCACCAATAATGAATGGTGAAGATTGATTCTTGGATGATGTGAAAATTGCATGCTCGCCATAATTCTTGCTCTTTCAGAATCTTTACCATTCATTACTGCAACCCATCCAACTTCCCCCATAATTGCCATGCTCCTGTGCAGCCTGTTTCCTCTTTTCTTGCCTATTCCTTCCTCCTTGGTTTTAAAACCAAAAAAAAACACAAAGAAGGGGGTATGTAGGGGGCGCAAACCACTGTCTGGGACCTTGTTCCTTTCTCATGGCCCCTATTGTGGCCCTCAGAAAAACACACTTTTTAAAAACATTTCATTCGGGGCCATTCTTATCCCCTAACCCTTCTAGTCCCTTCCTGTTTATTTTTTTAAAAAAAAAAAAAGAGCTATATACAAGGTTTTTCTTATCTCTACTATTGTTTTTTTTTTTTGGTTTGGCAAAAAGGCAAGAGAAACGGGGCAGAAAAAGCCCTTTTGCCCTCCTTTTTCCTGTATTGTGGGGAGGAGTCTATAGTTGCTTGCTGTTAGATGAGCTTCCCTTTCATCACTTCTAGGGGGCAAAGACTTGCAGAAGAGCAGGCATAGTAAGGCATCAGGAAGCATATTTGGAGTTGTACCCCCAAACTCCCAGACCTGGTGCAGCTTTTTTTTTCCTCGCGCAGTTTGCCTCCTACATTTCCTTTAGATCTGGTACATTTCTTTTAATTCCCCCCCTTTCTGGGGTAATCTCAAGAAGAGAAAGAGCATGGCATAGAGTAATCATTCTGTTTTTGTGGTTTTCTTTACTCTGCAGCTGCCCTTATAATGGGGACCCCCTTAGGGGTTGCTCCTTTACCTGTTTAGCTCCTAGGTGTCTCTCCCTGACTCGAAAATCTGGGCTAGTAGTGCATTTCTTGGGCCCTGGCTCTGCTACAGTTGGGCGTCTCGAGAGCAGGGGCTCTCACTAATTTTCTCCCATATTATGCTTGGGTCATATGGGGGATCCCTGAGCCTCAAACCTTCTGTAGTTCTCATACCTATGGATGGACAACTCTGGCTGGCAAAGCAGTTTCAGAGCTCACAGCTCTCTTCCAGTTTCTAGTACTTCAGGGAAGTACTCCTTCCTCTGGAATCTACCCCTTCCTGGTCTGGTCCTATGGATTTTTTTCAGACTTTGGATTTCACTTGAGGGTCATTTAGTCTCTGGAGAGCATAAGCAATTTTCTGCGGTTGTGAGTAAGCCAGCTTTCCAGACTCCTGGGAGCTCAGGATCCCTGCTGCACTCTCCCTCTCTCTCTCTCCCCCCCCCCCGTCTTCCACGCTGTCTTGCCCAGTTGTCCAGGTCATCCTTTTGCCACTACCAAGGCTCTCCTCCCTCCTCCCTACCCAGTCTTCTCTGATGGGCTGTTTTTATTCCTTTGTTCCTTTTTATATCATACATCCTTTTGTCTATCCCTTGGGTTTGCGTGCCCCAACCCTTCTATTTTCTTACCCTTTGTTTCCTCTCCTGGCAAACGAACTGAGGGAGGCCAGCATCTGTTACGTGCCACATCATGCATTTGCCACGTGGGTGGTGCTGTCCTCTGGCTCTGAAGCTTTTAAAGGCGTGCACTCCCATGGGATCATAATGCCTCCGGCATAGACCAACCAGTAATGAATGGTGAAGATATTCTGGAATATCAAGAATTGTGGTGAGTACATCATTTTCATATCTAGAAGCTGGAGTCTCAAGAAGACTTCTCAAGTCTGCCGGAGACGCTAAGCTGGACAGGGTGGTAGACTACCTTGAGGCTGGGGAAAACTTTGGGAAGACCTGAATAATGTGGATGACAAATAGGACACCTGGAGTAAATGTAACACACACACATACAGGGTGCTAAACTTGGGAAGGAAAATGGATTTCATATCTAAAATGTGTGGGGCTCCACTTGCCACAGTGGAGGGTAAAAATATATAAATGGCATAGACGAGGTCTAAAACATAAATGCAGAACATGCAGGCCAATAAAAGGGTCTGTGGCCTGTTGTCTAACCAGTTCTCCTTCCTGTCGTGGAATGAGAGCCCCAGTGGCTCTTCACTCCTCATCTCCCTCTGATTCTGTCATGACCAAGCCCATGCGTCAGTCCCACCCACATATGAATCCCCCACTGTTTTCGCACAGGCCACCCGTTTTGGTTGCATATTCTACCCCTCCACTACCCTTTCCATGAAAAAACACTTTCTGGTATTCCTCTTAAATTTGCCCCGCCCACCTGATTCATAGTTATCCTTACATTCCCACCAGTTTTAAAAAAAAAAAAAAAATTCCCTCCTGTTCACCCGTTTCCATCGTGTCCCCTTTCTTACGTTTAGTGTGCATATGTTTAGATCTGCGATCCTCTCCTCATAAGTCCTCTTCTGTGATCCCTGGATCATCTTCGAGTCTCTGATGCAAACGTCTTATCTACTGCTAGCAGAAAGTGACCGACACAGATCCAGTTTTCATGCAGATGTTCATAAGTGACTCCAGATTCAGAAATTTTTGGGGTTTTGCACCAGTTCTGCTGATACCAAGTGTAATTTTATTTTATGCTCATGACAGGTGTCCCTCTAAATCGGTCGGCACCCGAAATTATGGAGCTGGACAAAAACTTCATGTAAACACTGCATGCTTGCCGTGATTTTGGTGTTTGCCTAGTGATGGGAACTGTTTGCCATGCCTACATGCAGTTTTGCTCGCAGGCTTTTTGAGCCTCAAAGGGACACTGTCAACCCCCTTAGGCCTCAGTGTCCCTAGTTTAAAAAAAACAAACAAAAAAAAAACAAAAAAAAAACATTGGAATTCTTCACATTCTGTAGAGACTGCTGACATAGTGGATACATTTGATTCTGCTTCCTTTTCTCTTAAAAGTGAAAAACAGATGGCCCACCATACTGGTGATATAACACACAAACATATTTTACAATTCCCCCACTGAACCTTTTTGAACATAGGAACACCTCCAACACGTTCTAGCCACTTATGCAGTGGGAGGAGAGACTATTGAGCCATGAGTGGCTGAACAGTTTGGGGGTGTTTATAATGTTCAGGACATATGCAGTAAGAGTAGATCAAAGATTTAAAACAAAACCAGGTTGGGTACAACCATACATTAGCATGAGTTTTAGTTCTGCTAAGCAAGGAGGTAGATTTAAGTCACCAGGAACATCAATACCTTTTAGAGAAGGTAAGTACTGGTAGAAGGTGAGGTTTTAACTAGGAATCGTATGTTGCAGAAAAGGTTGACAGCGTCCCTGTAACTTAAGTTTGTTTACAATCCCAAGCACTACATCAGGCTTGCAAAGATGATCAACAGCTGTGCTAAGTTCTAGTGTTGCTCGGATAGTATCATAGCAATTGGGATACCACCAAATACCTGCTGTTTGGCAGGATAGCGGATCAGGTCAGACAGCTGCGCTATCCAACCGCAGATATGACCCCTTGGATCCCGTGTTATCTGATGTAGCATACCAGGATTCGGCCTCTTATTTGGCTGTATCCCAGTTTGGATCCTGCTCGGATAGTGCCACTATTCGACAACACAGTTGGATCCACGGAGGCACTATCTGAGCAACACTACTTTGTTCACAGCATCCAACATCACAAGTCTTATCAACACAGCAGTGTCTTTTAAAGCAGCAGTGCAATAAAACTGGGCAAAAATTTTGACCTACCTTTCTCACTAAAAAAAAAAATCTCTGCATCTTCCAGTTTTATTTGGTAGTGAAATGTTCTATTCCCACTAGAATTTGAGTATTTTATAAATGTTTTCATTTCATTTTTTCAAGAAAAAGATTGCCACCACTACATTTGGCTTAAAAATACCATTGTATACCTGGCAAGGTTTGGGATAAAGAAAAGAAAAACTCCTGTTGCACAGGGGAGGTTCCCTAGAAAAGTAGACTTGAAGTATGCTCCGGTTTTTATTAACTGTAGCTTAAACTAGCTTTTTAGAAAAAAATTTCATTGCACTATTGCTTTAACAGTAGGTATTTTTAAGCCCAACAGTTTTATTAAATGAACCCCATTCCAAAATTTCTAAATTTCATAAAATTGATATTTTATATTGGTGCCATAAATTTTCAAACAAGGTAGACATTTTGCTTTAATTTTGTAGGGTGATTCAGGAGGCCCCTTGGTATGCAGGCGGCCAAGTGGCTTGAAGTCCCTAGTTGGCATCATCTCTTTGGGTGTTGGATGCGCTCGATCCTGGGATGGAGGAAAACAGGATGGTTCTCCAGCGGTATTCTCCAGGGTTACAAAGTTTTTGGACTTCATCATGCACCATCTTTCTAATGGTGGGTAAGATTTTACAGGTAGTTGTCCACTGTACGTGGTTGGGTGAGGGCTCAGCCTCTTGGAATACTTCACTTTAACAGATCAGTGATACCATTGTAGTAATCATACAGTACTTCACAATACTGCTTTCTTTTTCTTTTTTTTTATTACTTTTTGTGTGGCGCGCCCCCCCCCGGAACCGTCAATCTCCAACCTGGTCATTGACCCCCTTGCCTCCACCTCTGCCTATCCTCCCCAGTCACCCCTGGCTTGCGCCCCAGAGGGCAGCAGTCTCAGCACTGTGGCTCTTTCAGCGCCAAGACGCTAGTAACTAGTCGGGGAGCCGGCAGTGGAGGCTAATTGAGGCCTGGGGGCTGGTCCTCATGGAGACGGTCGGGGACACGGAAGTTTTTACCCCTGTAACAAGGGCGGGGACGTGCAATGACTCCAGCGTCTGCCCCGCCCCTGAAGATTCTACTTGGCGTCAGTGCGTAGTGGAATACCCAGCCTCCGCCGGGTGTCGCCACTGCACTGAACACTCTGTCCCCCCTCCCCCCGGAGAAGGAGAGCAGTCCAGGGATGCTCAATCCTTCTCCGCCGGCCCTCCAACCTGGATCCGTTCCCGAACCCAGGTCGCTGGCGTCACGAGCAGAAATCCTACTGCTTCGCCGACAGGCCGGCTATACTGCTGTTTCTTTAAAACTATGGAAACAGGAAAATTCAAAAATTGTTACAGCATGAAAAACATATCCTCTCAAAATACTTTACAAGCAGGTTAAAATAGAACCCAGCTGTGCGGTGGCTGTTTAGGCAAATAAAGCAACAATTTTATACCAGTAACATCCTATACAGAGCAATGAATAATTGATTAACTTGTTTCTAAGTGAAAGTTGGCCTGGGTGAGAAATGGAACTGTTTGGAGGTTAAGGAGTTTAAAGGCCCACATTAGAAAGTTACGGGTAAAGCTTTCAGCAAAGCTGTGGTTTTGGCAGTACTATGGATAGCAAAATAGATTTTACAGATGTGTTGAGTAGCTGACGCCTTCAGGAGAAATTTAGCAAAACAAAATATTTAGACAGTTTGGCTTGTATTTCACATTAGTTATTCCTCTTTCCCGTTATTTATTACTGGTGTAATTTGCATGAAAACAGGATCTTTGCTCCTGAAGAGTTCATCTGTTAAATCAATCAAATCTTTATTCATCCAAGTGATCACCATTGAGCAAGCTCATTTACAAGGTGGGGGACCTGCTGTTGGCAGGGAAAATTGTACACTTACATAAAAATATACATAATACAAAAAGGAACAAGTTTACAATACTGATGGGAGCAGAGTATGTACATTCCAAGTCACATGTACAAGAAAGATGTACATAACACAACCTAAGTTATATATATATATATATATATATATATATATATATATATATATATATATATATATATATATATATATATATACACACACACACACTTCCCACAGGAGCAGTATGTGTATGGATGTCATATACAAAACCATAGAAGAAAAGATTTATATTCCTGTCCAGCAGAAACACGTTACAGGTCTGGATGGAAATTCCTAAGCTATGGAGGTGCGCATAACAGTATGTAAGCCTTGGGTAAATGCGGCAGAAGGGGGGTGGTGAATAAGAGGGATGCAGAGGGTGCTAAGGGCAAGTGGGGCAGAGAAGGGGGGAGTAGTAGTGGCAAGGGCTGATTTGGATAAGCAGCTGGGACTAGTGTTGAAGAAGAGAGGAACAATAGTCAAGCTGCTAGGAGCGCTAGAAGCAATTACAGATTTCAGCAAACGTTTTGTCATAGAGGGTCTTAAAGAAGGCAGGACTGACAGGTGAGCAAGTCTCAACGATTTTTGTAGCCTATTCCAGAGAGTAGGCAGGGCATAGCTTATGGTGGCCCTTCCAAGGCAAGTGTTGGCCCTTGGGACATTCAAAGAAGTCAGCGACTGACTTCTTAAGGCATAGTTCCTAATAGGACTAAGGGGGAGACGGTCAACAACGTATTGTGGGAGTTTGTTGGTAAGGGCTTGGAGTGTCCATAGAGCTGCATTTCTATATCGCATGTATTGAGGGAAGGGCCACCCTACGGCTGCGTGTAAAGAGAAGTGATGTGTGGAGAACGGGAGGCCAGTTATAAATCTCAGTGCTCTATGATATAATACATCCAGTTTTGCAAGATGAGGCAGGGCAGTGGCCATAAATGAAGTCTGCGTAGTCAAAGAAAGGAACGTAGATTGGACAAGCTGTCTTTTTGCGTGTCTAGTCAAGAGGCATTTAATTCTTGAAAAAAAGACCAAGCCTCTGCCTCAGTTTTTTTTTTTTTCAGCAGTTCTTCTGTGTGTTCCACAAAAGTTTGTTTAGCCAAATACCAAGGTATTTGAATTTAGTCACACATTCAAGATTTTCTCCTAATAAAGTAGATTGGTAATGGACTAGCGACAGCAGAGTAAGCCCCTGGGCCTGATGGTGAGAAAAGAATGGCCTTGGTTTTTTTTTTTTTTGCATTTAGTAGTAACTTTTTGCTAAGGAGCTGGTACTGCAGAGTATTAAAGTCAGCGTGTAACTCGGGGCAGGCAGCTTCAGGAGATTCCCGGCTTAAGTAGAGCACCGTGTCGTCAGCAAACAAGTGAATAGAAACATAGAAACATAGAAGTTGACGGCAGATAAGGACCGCAAGGCCCATCCAGTCTGCCCATTTCTTTTTCTACCTTATAAATGTGCCATCGGCCTTTGCTCCGTCAGTGGCCTATCTATTCATAGTCATTTGTATTGCTCCCTTATGCCTATCCCATGCCTGTTTGAAGCCCTGCACTGTATTCATAGCCACCACTTCTTGTGGTAAGCCATTCCATGCATCCACCACCCTTTCTGTGAAAAAGAATTTCCACATTTCTCTTAATCGGCCCCTCTAATCTCATGCTGTGTCCTCTTGTCCTGCTATTTTTCTTATATTTAAACATGTTGGACTCTTTCACCTTGTTTATGCCCTTAAGGTGTTTGAATGCCTCTATCATATCACCCTCTCCTCCTTTGCTCCGGGGTACACATTGAGCTCTGTTAATCTGTCCTCTCATGTCTTTTGATGCAGTCCCTGCACCATTTTGGTTGCCCTTCTCTGGACTGCCTCAATTTGGTTAATGTCCTTGTGAAGGTGTGGCCTCCAATACTGCACGCAGTACTCGATGGGGCCTAACCAGTGTCTTGTAAAGAGGGATTATTACCTCCCTCTTATGACTTGTGATACCCCTACTAATACACCCTAACACCCCCTAGCCTTACCTACTGCTTTAGAGGTCTTCTTGGATGATTTCAGGTCATCAGTGATGATGCCCAAGTCTCTTTTTCCTTTGTGACTGCTAGCAACTCCTCCCAGCCTATAGGTGGCTTCAGGGTTTCTCTTCCCTATGTGCATGATTTTGCACTACTTTGCATTAAATCCCAGTTACCACTCTTCTGACCATTTTGCTAGTTTATCCAGATCACTTCTCATTCTGCCCACCCCATCAGGATCACCTACTCTGTTGCAGATCTTGGTGTCATCCGCAAACAGACAAGCCTTACCCTCTAGTCCATCTGCAAGGTCACTAATGAAGATGTTGAAGAGGACTGGCCCCAGGACTGATCCCTGAGGTACCCCACTTGTGACTTGCATCTCTTCTGACTGTATACCATTTACCACCACTCTGTTTTCTGCCCGTCAACCAGTTTGCCACCCAGTTGACCAACTTCAGACCCACCCCGAGCCTACCCAGCTTATTTATCAATCTTCTATGTGGAACAGTGTCAAAAGCTTTGCTGAAGTCAAGGTAGGCGACATCAACTGCTCCCCCTTGGTCCACCACTCTGGTTACCCAGTCAAAGAAATCTGAGATTAGTTTGACAGGACCTTCCTTTTGTAAACCCATGCTGTCTTGGATCCTGTGCCCCTATGGATTCCAGGTGTTGCACTATCCTTTCCTTAAGGAGTGCCTCCATAATCTTGCCCACTACTGAGGTAAGACTGACAGGTCTGTAGTTCCCCGCCTCCTCCCTGCTACCACTCTTGTGGAGTGGGATCACATGAGCCCTTCTCCAGTCTTCTGGGACCTCTCCTGTGCTCAGAGACTCACTAAACAGTTCTGCTAATGGCTCTGCTAGTTCCACCTTTAGCTCCTTAAGTACCCTGGGATGTATGCCATCAGGTCCCATTGCCTTATCCACCCTGAGCTTAGCAAGCTCTTGTAGGACCCTTTCTTTTGTGAAGGGAGTAGTGCTCACCTCCCTCCCCCTGTGTCCATGATGCTGAGCTGTGGGCCCTGCCCTACCTTCTCTTCAGTAAATACTGAGCAAAAGTATCTATTTAGGATAGATGCCTTTACAGGGTCCTCCTCACATGCTCTCTTTTCTCCATTAAGCTTAGCAATACCCCCTCTGGACTTTCTCCTTTCACTAATGTATCTATAGAAAGTCTCGTCACCTTCTTTTACTGTTCATGCTAGTGCTTCCTCAGTTTGGGACTTTACCTGCCTTACTGCCTTCCCTGCTTCCCTTAGGACAGTTTGGTATGCCTCCCTATCTTCATCCTGCTGTGTTCCCTTATATTTCCTGAAGGCCAGCCTTTTGGCTCTGACCTTTTCTGCTACTGTATTTGAGAACCAAAGTGGTTTCCTTCTTCTTTGCACTTCCTTTTCTGTCTAACACAATGGGATGTTGCTTCAAGTATTGCATCCTTAATACTTGCCCACTTTGCCTGTTCCCCCTCACCTGTTTCTTTTTGCCAGGGCTAGCTTAACTCTGTTGGCCATCTTATCAAAGTCAGCTCCTCTGAAGTCCCATATTTTTGCCTTGGTATGGGATGATTTAGATGTAGTAGCCAAATTGAACCATACCATGTGATGGTCACTGGCTCCCAGGTGACCTTCTACCTGGAGATCTGTGATCCCTTCCTTGTTAGTCAGTACTAGATCTAGGATAGCCCTGTCTCTTGTGGGTTGCTGTACCAGTTGTTTGAGGCCCTCCCCTGCAGGGAATCCACTGTCTAGTTCTAGCAGATGTTCCTGCTGGTATTGACCAATCTGTATCCGGCATGTTGAAGTCTCCCATTATCAGAACCTCCCCTTTAGCTGTCATGTTTTGTATATCTTCTAACAGTAATGTCTGTCTTCCCTCTGGTCTGGGGGCCTGTAGACAACCCCAGTTCTTATGGCTGTCCCATTTCCTGTTTCCAGGGTGACCCACAGTTCTTCTGGCTCCTTATGTGTATTCTGAATTTGTGTAGCTTTGATATTTTCATTGACCTACAGGGCCACTCCTTCTCCCCCCCCCCTTTTTTTTTTTGCACCTTGGTCTCTTCTGAACAATACATAGCCAGGTACTGAAGTCTCCCAAGTGTGGTTACTGGTAAACCACGTCTCACTAATTGCTACTATGTCCAGTTTAGCCTCTGACATTATTGCCTGCAGGTCTGGGATCTTATTTCCCAGGCTGTGAGCATTTGTGTACATGATTTTCCATTGGCCAGATTTTGGTGTTAGTTGTTGGGTGAGGTTTGGCATTACCCCTGTGTCGTATGGGGAGACGCACCCTTTTTCTTACCTGGTGATGCAAATGAACTGCAAAAATGCTGAATCCCTGTTTGACCACTAGCTGAGGGGGGAGGGGTGTTCTTCCCATTTGTATAGGGGTGCTGCACCCCTCTCCCCATTTGCTAGTTTAAATATTCTGCAAAGACGTCAAACTTCAGCCCCAATGCACTGACTCCCTCCTTAGTCAGATGCAGTCCATCAAATTTAAAGAACTTTCGCTCCCAGAACTGTTGCCAGTTCCCACAAATCTGTGTCCTTTTCCGGCACCAGCCCTTGAGCCACGTGTTTAGCTCCCCTATCTCCCCTCTCTGACCTTCCGTCCATCTGCTCCCCTCCCAGACTGGCAGGATCTCAGAGAGGAGATGCGGGACGAAATAGTTTGTCACCCAGCCTGGTCAGGTGTTCCTTGGTCTCCACAACTGACGGCTGGCAGATCATAAGTCCCTATGTGTACTAGGACATCAGTGTTTTCTCCTGCTTTGTGAACAGTTTTAGCAATGCGGTCAGTGTCTCTCCATGCTGATGTACCTGGGAGACATCTGACCATTACCCCTGGCTGGAGATGGGTATCAACTCCCCGAATCATGGAGTCTCCTATGATCAGAAGTTTTTTGGACTTCCTTTTTGCTTGTTTTGTTTGGGTTCCTGATTTTGGTGAGTTTTGTTGTGCTAGCTCCTGTGCTGCAGTGTCCTGCTCTGCAGTGTCTTCTGCCTCTTTGATTTCAGAGATGGAGGCAGATACCTGTTTGTAGTGTTTATATGGTTTTTGGAGGTAATATGTTGGAGAGCAGAGTGTGATGGGGCACCTGATTTGCCCATCCTGACCAACTACTCTCTGCGGTCGAGGTTTTTCTGTTGGATGCTGGGGAAATGGCGGGTGGTTCTTATAATGTATTTCCTCTTGAATATGAAATTTGGGGCGTGCAATCTCTGCCCATGCTGCCCGGAGCTGAGCCCTAAGATCTCCAAAGGCCCAGCATGTAGGACAGTGTCCTAAATCCTGTAAGACTGTCCTTCTGAAGATTGATCCACAGTACCTGCAGTTAATGATATCCATTCCAGATAGGTTGCTGGGTTTATAGCCTAGTCAGAGTAATTAGAAGGGAAAAAATGGAAAAAAAAAAAAATGCAAGTAATGGTTTGATTGTGTTTTGTTTAACTTGTTATAACAAGTTAAATTACTAGTGCCCCTGCAAATGAGCTCACCTTGTGGAGGCCCCACTGATCCACCCTTCCTGCTCTGCCACAGGAAATGTCACAACTGTGGCACTTTAAAAGGAGTGTAGTGTGGGGTGGTTGGGGATGGGGGTGGGTGGCTGGGCCCTTCCCCTGCCAAAAACGAACCACCACGGACGAAAGAACAAGGAGGTAAGAGCAGAAACAGTCAACAAATGCAGTAACCCTGAAAGCTTATCCTAATGTTGGATAAAACTGTAAAACCTGTAAAGCACCACCTGTAATAATTTCAGAGAAGATATACGCTGTAAGAAACACTTTGCTACAGAGAAAAATAAAGCAATGAAATGTTAGCAACAAACAGTAGCAATCCCTGTGGGTAAAAAATAAAAACACCACGCAGTAAATCTGCTTAGCCAAAATAAGTCTTAATCCTTTTCCCTTGCTCTGGTAAGTTTCTCTACTCTGTCTTTCAAGCAGTCTTAGAAGGAAAGAGCTCAGGTGAAGCTAGGTGCCTTGGCCAGCAAACCAAGTCTTCTACCTCCAAGATATCAACTAACCTGACTTTTTAACCCTTCTTTCTGTTGGAAATTACTGACAGTTTGCCAGCTCCACCCCCACATACACACCTAATCCTTTGGAAGAGCTGTGGGAGGAAAGCAATTGGCTCCTTCATACTGGCATCTTTGATGCCTGCTTCCAAGCTGTTGATATAAATGGCAAACAGTAATGGGCCTGGTATGGAGCCCTGGGGGAAACTTCTTTTTATTGGTTTAAGTGGAGAAATCTCTTCATCAGCCTTAATTTGTTGCTGTCTATCAGAAAGGTAGTCTTGGAACCATCCCAGTGCGGTTGAGCCAATGCCTATAGTTTAAGGTGGAGAGGAGCAGGCAGTGGTCGACAGTGTCGAAAGCCTTACTGAGGTCCAGAAACACGGCACAAATTTTTTGTCTAGGTCCCGTTGCCAATCATTAGTAACTTTTGCCAGTGCCGTAATTGTACTATGCTTAGCTCTAAAGCCAGACTGCATTGGGCTGAGTAGTCTAGTATTGTCTAAGAAAGATCTCAGCTGCGTATCCACAATTTTTTCCAGAAGTTTTGAAAGTATGGGAAGAAGGGAGATTGGTCTATACTTAAGTCACAGGGGTCCCCTGCTTTAAACAGGGGAATGATGTGAGCAGTTTTCCATGCCTTGGGGATGGAGCCTTGTGCTAGGGACAGATTGAATAGGGGTGTTTATAGGTGTAGCAAGTATATGGTATGCTATTTTCAAGAAATATGGGTCGAAGGAGTCTGCTCCAGTACTTTTTTTTAGTATCTAGTTGAAGATCTTCAACTTCTTTTATGGTGGTAGGTGAAAAGAAGTCCATGTTATTGCTACTTGGTTCTGAAGGCTGGGTGTTGGTCTGAGGAAGAATGCTACTTACAGGTGCGTTATCAAACGCCAGGCCAGCAGTGGCAAAGTGATTGTTGAAAGACTGTAGCATCTCTAATTTATCGTTAATGATATATCTGGTAATTTTGGAAGGAAGTGCACTTCCTGGAGAGTGGCCAGATAGCTCTCTTATGGTGGACCAGAACTTGGTAGGGCAGTTTGATGCAGAGTGTAACTGTTTGATAAGTTGGCTTTGGCGTCTCTGACCAACTTAACACAGACGTTTCTAGATGCCCTAAAGAGAGACCAGTCTGTGTTGGCACGAGATTTATGAGCCTTTTTCCAGAGGTAATCTCTTGAGTAAGGCAGCCTTCAGATCTGGTGAGAACCGACAGGTTCTGGCTTTTATTCTTTCTTTAACCAGGGGAGCATGGCTGTTTAGGGTGCTGGATATGATTTCATGGAGAACGTCATAGGCATCACTCACTGACTTAGCCAGGTAGAAACTCTGCCATAGCAGAGTTTTTTAGATCATTGAAGTGTGCAATAGGATCGAAGTTCCGTCTAGATCTTTTAGTGGAAAAGTTTGATGTAGATGGAGATTTGGTAAGTTCTTATGCCACCAATAAAGCAGTGGTCACTGACGTCTGCTGTGAGGATACCAGCATGGGAAAAGGAATGAGGTCTGTTAAGGAGAACATCCAAGAGGGTGCTTCTCATTGGATTTTTTTGTTGATGCGAGTAGGCTCAGTAATAAGTTGATTGAGCCCATGAGAGTCGCAGAATTGTTTCAAGGGTAACGAGACCTTAGTCAGCCAATCATAGTTAAGGTCACCTAGTATGATTGTTTCCATTGGGGTAGTATCCAGGTGGGATGACTGGTGTCAGAAGTTGCAGTCCTGCTGCTGGAAGTCTATAGCAGCCTATGATGTGAAACGCCACTGATGGGGAAAGCTCGACTTTAAGAGACAGGCATTCAAATCCACAGGCAAAGGAGGTAGCATCTAATATAGATACTGAAAATTTGTGTTTAACATAAATGGCTACTCCTCCACCCTTGGTCTACCTGTCAGTTCTGAAGAGGAGGTAGTTAGGGATGTTTACCTCTCTGTCTGGGGTGGACGCACGGAGCCATGTTTCCGAAAGCACGAGTACGTCTGCTGCAGTATGAATAATCCAAGCCTGGACCGAATCGAGCTTCTTTAAAAGACTGCACATGTTAGTATGCAAGAAGCTAATTCCTTTCAAAGTTGAGTTCAGAGAGATGAGAGCACTTTCATAAGGCCAGGGTTAAGTTCGACGTCGCCGGAGCATAGGAGTAGGAGCACAATTTTCCTCGGGGCAGCAAGGAGAAGTTTTAAAGGCACAAGTCTTTCTACGTCTGGTATAGGTTTGAGTACATGGGTCCAAAGACTGAATCATCTTATTGTGCTGCCCTACGGATACATATCCTAGGATCCATGCAGAATAGCACCAAGCCATACCTAATTTGAATGGATAGGGTATAGGACCACTTAGAGGATATTGGTTAGCAGTTCCACTTCGAGGAGATTCCACAAACTGTGAGGGGATCAAAGGCGTACAGTGGCAGCATAATTTGTTCATAGTGTTGGTATATGGGGAGACTAGCATGGTAGAGCATGCACCTTTGTTGGAATCAATTCTGTCAGGTTGCCTACCCACATAGGGTATTATACAAAGGCTGGTGAATAAGCGTAGCCAAACAAGGCCTGTCATGGTTGCCCTTTATGTAAGTAAGGAGCATACTGCAGTAGCTTCTGCTGTCTAAGTTATATAGGTCCCAGAGGTCGTTCTGTATGCGACTTGTTTGGGGAAGTTTAAAAATGGAGTTACGCAAGATAAAGGTATACCGCCCTCGGCTAGAGGAAGGAGAGTGTAGCTTGAATTAATAGTGGGGCAATACAAAGGCTATAGCAGTCTGAGCGAAAACAGTTCAATTAGCAACTGAAAAGTCTGTGATTTCTTTGGCACCTTGCAGTCTGGAGAGAGCTATAAAGTCATGAAGGGGCTGTAACACTTGGTTGCTGGGAACATTTTTAGACAAAGTTTTTTGGCAAATCTGTTAAAGTTCAGTAAATTTTTTTTTCAGTAAAAGGGATGTTTCAAGTAAAACAGTGCCTTAGCAAGACAGGATATGCTAGTCAGCAGTAAGCAAACCTAAAGTACCAAAATAGTATGCCTCAGCAAGGCAGAATGAGATAAAGCTGCTAGAAGGCTTAGTTGCAAAAAGGGGATGGGAGGAATTGCAGCTGTTGACAGTAAGTAACCAATAAATTGAAACATTAGATAGGAGTGGGCGGAGACTGTGAATTTAAAGGAGGCCTGGGAGGGATGAAAAATCAAGGGGAAGTTTGCAGAGCTAGCACTGAATCAGTGCACATACAGTTGGAGAGAAACTGCAGCGGGGGGGGGGAAATGGTAGTTACTTTTACACAGGCAGAGCAGAACAGGCTAAATTAAAATATATAAATTAGAAGCAGAGTACAGGGATGCAGGCTTACATTAAGCCACATGTCTTGGGTGCTCCTGTCTCAGGTGAGTGAGACCAGCCAATCGGGGAGCTCTACACAGGCGTGGAACCAACAGCGCTACCCTGAGAAGGCGCTGAAATTGAAAACAGCAAATTGCAAGTGATCTGGTTTAGCGTTCACACAGCCCAGGGAAATCGTGGCAATTTTTTCTAGCCATGCACTCTTCTTTCTCTCTTTGGGGGGGGGGGTAGGTGGATCAGGCTTCTTGCACCGTGGAGGTGCTATGGCTGGATCGTGACCACTGCCTTCTCCCCTATCTGATGTTATAATGCACTCCTTGTGACATCAGTTACTCCCATGGCAACAAATTGTGATGTCACACAACACAGGATAGACTGAAGTAGGGAGTCTGCTCCAGAGGCAGGTGAACTCAAAGGTATAAAGATCATATATTCATGCAAATTTCCTCAGAAGTAAGTAATGGGGAGGAGAATTCTATAGAAAATTTATGGAATGCAAGTTGAATTGCACCTAAATATGTTTTTCAAAGTTTTCTTTGAGGCGTCAGCAGCTCCTTAAGTATGATCAAAAAGAATTGGAGTCAAGGAGACAACGGAGGTTGTAAATCAAATGTACACATTTGAAATGGAAACATGAAGTTAACAGAAACCTAGACAAAGATAGCAGAAAATGATCTCTCAACCCATCCAGTCTGCCCAATCCTACCTACTGTATGTTGAGTACCCTAGTGGTCACGCGTGTCCCATCCCTTATGCCTTACTCCCCACCCACTTTTACTGTCCTCAAATGCCTGTTCTGCCCATGCTTAATTCCTATAACTGTTGTGGCGCAGACCACTTCACTTGGCAACTTGTTACCCACCCTCTTAGTAAAGAAATACTTTGGACATCCTTTCTGAATCTGCCTACTGCCTGCCACTTGAGTGTCTCCTCTCCCCCCCCCCGTGCCCATGACTGTTCTCAGTGTGAACAGATTAAAGGCAAATCTACATGGCTTATGCTTCTTGACTTGAAATGCCCTATGAGTCCTATAAGATTCCTGCTTTCCACCTTGTCTCGTATAGAAACTTGTAGGTCTCGTATTACCTCTCTTCCCCCTTCTGGCCTCGTGAGTATGTGGGAGTGTGTGGGGGTCCAGATCATTTAGCCTTACCACATAGGACTTCCATGCTGACCTTTAATCATCTTGATGACTCTCCTCTGCACTGCCTGTACCCTATCCCTGTCCTTCCTCAATTTTCAAACTCCAGATATTCCAAACCACCTTCCACCATGCCACTTGAAATGAAAACAAATAAGGTGACAGGAGAGTGGGCTGAGGGAAGGCCAATCTGTGGTGGGGAGGGGTGGGAGGAAGGGAAATTGTTTTACTTACTGACTTATCTGATACGGAGGTTGGGGCACTCTGTGTAGGAATGGGGAGTCTTTGACAGCACTGGGATTGGCATCCAGGTAGCAGCTAATTTTGTTTCTGCAGTGTCCGACTGCCCCCTTTTTACCAGCTACCCTAGCCCTGCACCCTGACATCCTCCAGAACTTACCATCTGCATCTTCCCCCAGGGTTGACCCCTCCTGCTAGGGTCAGTGGGGTTCCCCATCCCCCACCATCTAATGAGATCCAGTACACTGGATAGGTGGGTGCAGGGCCTGTGGGGGTCATCCTGGCAGTCAGGAGTTTCCTTTCTCCCCAGAAGGTGCAAACATGCATTACTGTCATGATGCATGTCATATGCTTCCACACATCTGGCGATGGCCTCCGCACCACTGCGCACTTCTGGTGTTCCTGGACTGTCTTCTCCCTGACCTTGGCTAGGAGCAGGCACATGTCAGGCTCTTTGTGCCCCCCATCCCAAGAGCAGTCCCACGGATGCTCGATTCTGCACCCCCAGCTGACTCTCTGCCTCCAGTTTCCTCCTGAACCTGGATCATCTTTGCAGCAAACAATGGTGCATCCAATGTGCTGGCAGGCTTGTTTTATGATTCTGACATCTGGCTTGTGCACCCAGTGTCTGCATAATTTTTTTTCCTTTTTACCCTCATCGTGACAGGCTGCCATAAAATGCAACTTTCCAATGTGACAATTGGATAATAGTGGTACTTGAATTGTCAGTCAAAGCCAATTTTTATTTTTGTTTTTGTCACTCCTAGCACAAAATCCCAAATCGTATTTTCCCGCAATTGACAGGTGTTAAGATCCTGAACCAGAATAAGTGCTTTGCACGTTTCAGGACTGCACATCAAGAAGAAATGGCTAATATAAGCGGTTGAAGACTGGTTTTGAATGAAGGTGTCTTCTTAACCTTAAAGAGCTACTGACTCCACAAAGAACTTTAAAAAGCATAATTTGGTACCATTCTGCCTGCATTCCATTTATACTTTATATATTTCTTCTCCCCATTTATTACTATGGAGATTTGCATGAGTATATAATCTTTATCTGTTTCTTTAGAGTCCATCTGCCGCTATAGCTTACTCCCTACTTAGTCTGATCATTTCATTTTATACTGAAAAGACATGTGGGCAAGATGCCTGTGTTCACAAGCATCCAGTTATAACAAAACATTGATGAATATATACAAAATTGGAGAAATAGAATTTTAGAGATGCACTTTAAACATACATCTGTATGTACATGATTACAGAAAAATACAAGTTTTACAGAGGTACACTAGTTACATAAATACAAGGCAGTAGCATATAAAACATAGAACATGAAAAAACCTTGGGACAGTACATCTGTGAACAGAGTAAGTAGGAACCTCGCTGTACATATGCACAGAACAGAATCCGACAGAGGGGAAGAGGTGAAGGTACAGGAAGAGATTAAATGAAAGGAGGGAGTAAGGTAAGGGGGGTGAGTTGAACAGTGGGGATAGAGTGAGAGTTGGGGAGCAGAGATTTAAGTAAGGGAAGTGAGTTAAACAGAGGAGGGGGGAGTGGTGGATTGCGTATCCTGGAAAGGGGTGGCTAGAAACAGTTTCAAGGGAATTTGAGTAAGTGCTTTTTCAAATTAATCTTGAAGGCATCAGTGGAGGGGCAAATCACAAGGCTGGGTGGGAGGGTGTTGAAAAGCTTGGAGCCCTTAGAGTGATCTGTCCCAGAGGCATGTTGAAAAATGGGACTTTAAAGAGAGAAGAGTTAGTGCTCTGGGTTGGACGAGTGGGGTCAGATGTTGGGAGGGAGGAGGTTGCTTAGAATTTCATACTTGAATGTATGTGTCTTACAGGCAAACCTGTCTTCTAGCGAGAACCATTTGATGGATTCATAGAGTACAGTTGTGGGTGCAACAGGGGATCCTGGTAACGAATCTGATTAATCCTCTGTGACATCCATCTGTTGCTGTGGGAGTAATTGATACCACAAGCAGTGCTCTATGATTTCAGGTAGGGAGAAAGCAGCAAGAATAGATGAACTCTTCATGAGCAAAAATCCTGTTTTCATACAGATGACCTCGATAATAAACAATGGGGAGGAGGAATACAGCACTAATGGGAAATAGAAGCTGGACTGTCTAAATATTAGGTTTTGTTAAAGTTCCTCCTCAAATAATGGAAAGATGGCGGCCACACTGGGTCAGCCACTGTGCGCTTTTATCACAAGCTCTGTTATAAACCATAAGCTTTGTTTATTTACTTGTACTTCAACTCGTTTTTTAGTTTATTTCAGTTTAACTGGCATTGTTTGACTCTTCGCTGACACTCGCTATAGTCTGTTGTAGCGTTTTCTGAAAACTGCCCTGCTGACGCCTGCTGCAGCCCATTTTAGCGTATTTCCAAACGACTGCAGTGTATCTTTAAACGGCCCTTGTTGACGTTTGCTGTAGCTTACTGCAGCATATCTTTAAGCAAGCATTTGTCCATGCCGAATGTTGCTTGCTTCTATGTGCTGTTTAGGTATTTGGAAGTCATTGGAGTGCAAATATTGAAAAATTCGCGAACTTACGAGCGTCTCGTAGGAACTATACTAGCCTACGCAAGTCATTTTAGAATTTTCACCAAATTTTCAACATAGCCATTTTAAGACCTCTGCTCATGAACAGTGACACTGTGATTTTCTTAATGTGTCCCATACATTGAGTTCGCACACCGACTGCGCCATTGTGCGCTACATGGGCGGAAACACATTTTGGGCAGGATGTCAAAAATGACTGCTGTACTGCTCATGAGGTGTGGTAAAATGGCAATGTTGAAAATCTGGGTGAAAATATTGAAAAGTAGCAAACTACGGTCATTAGGAACTGTAGCGCGCACACTCATTAAAACGGTCATTTTAGGAATGTTTCCACCAAACTTTCAAAATGGGCTTTTGAAGCCACCTTATGAACACTGGCAGTGTCGTTAATCATTCGGAAAGGTGATTTCACGCGGTGACTACGAAATCACCCTTCAGGTGAATAACGCCATGACAGTGACAGCACTCATGAGAAGGGGTCCCAAAAACCCCATGTTGAAAATTCGGTGCATCAAAATTCAAAAATGCCTGAGATATGCAATAAAGTTTAAAACCCCTATCTATCCCATTATACAGCTTACGGCATTTCCTCAGTTCGCGGTCGGCTTTGAAAAGTACAGGCGTGTTCCCAGTCCACCGATCGTCGCGCCCGAGCTCTGGGTAAGTATGGGTGTGGGGGTGTGGGGAGGCAGGGTGCACAGTGGGTGGAGAGGGGTGGGGAGACAGCGATGGAATGTTTTCTTATTTACAGGTTTTTTATTCGGACGGCGGGACGTTTGCCATGCTGGGGTGGGCTCCCAGCATGGCAGCAAACTGTTTGGGGCGTGGAGTCGGCCAGGGAGTTGGGCACCCCGTCGGCCAAAACGAATTGCCATGCTGGGGTGGGCTCCCAGCATGGCACCACTGGGACGTGCAGCCTTGGAGCCGGCGAGGATTGGGCACCCCCGTCGGCTATAACAGTTTTGCCACGTTGGGGTGGGCTCCCAGCATGGCATCTGGACAGCTGTTTGGGGGGTGGCGTGGAGCCGATGGGGGATTAGCACCCCTAGTCAGCCATAGTGTGTGTGTGTGTGTGTGTGTGTGTGTGTGTGTGTGTGTGTGTGTGTGTGTGTGAGCGCATCAGCACGCAATATGTGTACTTGCGCATGTGTGCGTGGGGGGGGAGAGCTCTGCTCACTGAAGCGGAGTTCTCCCTTTAAACTGTATGCCACTGCGTTTTCAGCTTGTCATAGACAGCTGCAGCAGTGATTGGTTAACTAGGGCCGCACCTGCAAACACACTGCATGCATTGGAAGACGAGCTGACACACCTCCAAAAACTCTGATGATGGCACTATGTTTCTTGCACATGCGTGCAAGCAACATAATGATTAAATGACTGATTTGGACTTTTGGTTCATTTTGGATTGATAGAGAAGATATGTACTGTTGTGTGTGTTTTGGGCTCTGATTTGAATGGAGTGACTGCCAGAATCGAAGTCTGAGTAGACGTTCGGCTCAGTAGTAGTTCTGTCTCTGCTGTTCGAAGGATTGTGTAGAAACTGGACAAGCTGCGAATAAGCTAAACCTTTTGGTTTGGGAAGAAATTTTGGAGCATTTGGAGTCATGATGCTGTGACTGCATAGTGTGTTGATTTACGTTCGGCTGCATTTTCGAACTGCTGGAACAATTTGTTTCCTGACAAAGACCTGAAGAACTGAGTCAAGTCGGGTTGGATTATCTCTGACTTTATTATTGGAGCTGCTGACTTTAAAACTGGACTTAAAAAGGCGTTTTGGTCCATGAGTAACATAGGAATTCTGGCTGGATTTATATTGGAATGATTTGAATGGGACTAGTGCTTAGACTGTTAACTTGTTGAACTGAATTGCTCAACTGATATAACTAAAGCATTTTAATGAAATTATGGGGTTTATTACAGGGTAAGCTGCTACGGTGTTTGTTTGCTGTCCTTGCTGGGCTTAGGATGGGTGGTATTTGGTCCTGGCCTATCATAGGGTGGGCTGGGGGAACAGTGCCTCCCAGGCTTGCTAGTGGGGTCTACTGGTGAGTGGTCCCTTTCTGGGGGCCGTAGTTCTGCTCTTGGTGGGGATTGTTTGTTTTTCCTTGCTGGGATTGGGATGGGCGGTATTGATTCCTGTCTACTGGAGGGTGGGCACAGAGAAGCGGTGCCTCCTAGGACTGCTAGTGGGGTCCACTGGTGAGTGGTCCTTTCTGGGATCAGTAGTCCTGTTCCCGCTGGGGGTAAAAGTTTACCCATTAGCTGGCAGCTATTTTTCCCTGCGAACCCTTATTGTATTTAGTAATGCCTGAAGAGTTGTAAACTCATTAAACTGTCTTGTTTGTTGGATTCTATAGATTTTAGTGAGTAAAATCTGAATGTAATTTTTGGATTAGGGAAGTGAGAGGCCTTAATCCTTTGAGACTTTCAACATCGAAATTTGAGCGTTACAGCCACTTCAGGATTTTATGGGATGTGATTTTTTGTTTTATAATAATTTATTGAGTTAAAATTGTTTGAGATTGTTGAGTTGTTTGGAGTTTTTAGACAAATTGTTCATTGAAATGTGCTGGGAAGGCATTAAGACGGTCAGGAGCTATTCTCCCACTTTGCTCCGTGATCTTCGTCATTTTCACTGTTCCCCTTTGGTGCCTGAAGCTTATAACAAATGTCGTTCATTGGGGATAGTGAGAAGGTGTTCGAGGGGTGTATGGTCTGGGCAAAGTGGGAGAATGGAAAGGGGTCAATCGATTGAGGTAGTGGGGACTAGGAGACGCCCTGGGGCAAAATGGGTTCAGGAGAGGGGTTTTCCCTACTTGATTCCCATACCCAAGGGTTCTGCAAATTACGGACCAGTACTGCGCTCCTCCTCAAACCCATCCAACCCGGGTGGTATGTAATGCCAGGTCAATTAAAAACAAGACCGCTATTATAGCGGATCTTGTAACATCTGATCTGGCATGCATCACGGAGACCTGGTTGGATGAGAATGCAGGCTATATTTTGGCCTCTGCTGCTCCATCCGGGTTCTCAGTGATGCACTGCCCAAGGTTGGATCATAGGGGCGAGGGTGTAGCCATCTCTTTCTAGAACGAAGCTGGGTCTTGTGGATGTGCCAGTGGGTGTCACTAGATCCTTTGAGTGTGTCCTGGGAGCAGGTACAGGGCTCAGGATTCTCCTCATCCATCGACCACCCGGTGATGGTAGAGAATTCCTGAAGGAGTTTGCAGACTTCATTGTCGATGTAACGTTGGAGTTGCCCAGATGGTTAATACTAGGTGACTTCAGTGCTTGGGTCGACTATGAACTCTCGCCTTTTGGGAGAAATCTTCTCCAACTGATGACAATGTTGGGCCTTATACAGTGGTTACCTCTGCTACCCATGTAGGGGGTCACTCATTGGACCTAGTGTTCCTACTGGAGTTGGAGGTCACACATTTGGGGGTGGAACCAAATGTGTGGACAGACCATCGCACCATAAGATTTAGCTTTGGGGCACCTCTAAAGAGGCCTGTTCCTATGGAGATGGTACAATATAGCCCTTTAAGGGGAGTTAGCCCAGAAGGCCTTTCAGCGGTTTTGG
The DNA here is from genome assembly GCA_016271365.2 of Neoceratodus forsteri. NCBI lineage: Eukaryota > Metazoa > Chordata > Ceratodontiformes > Ceratodontidae > Neoceratodus > Neoceratodus forsteri. The sequence continues at coordinate 1,600,481,715 of CM028131.1, forward strand.
ACCGATCTGGTATTTAGAGTGCATGGATCCAGGGGATCTTGTACTTGCCTATAATAAGGCTCTGGGTGATGCCCTGGATCAAATTGCACCTGTTCGTGTTCGTCCACTCACTCAGCGCCCAAGATCTACATGGTTTGATTCTTAGAAGGTGCTGAGGAGAGTAGGACGAAGGTTAGAGAGAGCTTGGCGAAAGTCCGGCCTGGATGCTGACAGACTTAGATTGATGGACCATTTTAGGGTCTATCAATCAGCAATCACTTGTAAGAAGGCAGAATTCCTGTCCAGGTGGATTGCTGCTGCGTGGAATCGACCAGTCAAACTCTTTCATACTGTCGACAGATTGTGCAATCCACATTGTTTGCAGTCGAGATTTTTCACAGATGAAGTGTGATGAGCTTGCTCAATTCTTCACAGATAAGATTGCCAGCATCAGATTGGGCATCCGTCCTGCTCTCTCTTTAGGGAGTTGTGATGGTCGGTGAGAGGAAGCAATCCCTTGTCTCCTGGTCTGACTTCAGTAGGCCAGTATTCATGGATGTTGTGAGGATTACCCAGACTGTACAACCAACCAGTTGTAGTTTGGATCCGGGTCCTACACCACTTAAGTTGTGTAGATACTATCTGCCTGATCCTTGCTGAAATTGTCTGGAAATCTTTGGAGCAAGGGGTTTTCCCCACCCCCCTAAAGGAGGCAGTCATTCAACCACTCCTTAAAAAACCTTCATTGAATCCAGACGTCCCAGCTAACTGCAGAGCTATCTCTAACCTGCCCTTTGTGGGTAAGGTTATTGAAAAGGTGGTTTGCGATACAGTTGGATGACCATCTTATGAATCGCAACATTTATGAAGCTCTCCAGTCAGGGTTTAGGAAAAGACACAGCACCGAGACTGCCCTTGTCTGGGTTTTAAATCTCCTAATTGCGAGAGATCAAAAGGCTTGTACTATTCTAGTCCTCCTTGATTTCTCTGCAGCATTTGATACTGTGGATCATGGTGTGCTGTTGGAGCAGCTGTGCTTTCTTTGTGGACTGTCTGGTACAGTCTTACATTGGCTTCAATCTTTCCTCACGGGACGGACTCAGAGGATTACTATGGGGATTTACTCCTCTACCATCTCTGTCCTGTGGGGTACCGAAGGGCTCCATCTTTGCACCCATGTTGTTGGCAGTCTATATGCTGCTATTAGGAGATGTTACTAGGCATTGCAGTCTGCGTTTTCACTGCTATGCAGATGATACCCAGCTGTATTTGTCCTTTACTCCCGGTCAGGATGATGCAGTCTCTCTGCTTAACAGCTGTCTAGCCGAAATCAATGACTGGATGAGCACCAGCTGGCTGAGGTTAAACCTGGATAAGACCAAGGTGTTGGTTGTAGACCCAGGTCACCTTGAGGCGGGTCATAGGGCTGAAGTACCACCAGGCCTTTGGCTTGGTGATGCCCAGCTCTTGACCGGAGGCCAGGTGCGGAACCTGGGTGTCATTTTTGACAGCTGTTTGACCCTAAAATCACAGGTGTCAACCTTAAGTCCTCTTTTTCCATCTGAGGAATATCGCTCAGGTAAAACACCTGGTTCCTCCGGCTGACCTTCCTACTCTGGTCCACGCCTTTGTGACCACTTGCCTTGATTACTGCAATTCCCTTTACCTGGGGCTACCGGGGGTTGAAATTCATCGCCTGCAGCTAGTGCAGAACGCAGCAGCCAGGCTTTTGACTGGAACATCTAGGTATAGTCATAATGCCTATCCTGTGCAGGTTGCACTGGCTGCTGGTACAATGGCGAATCACCTTCAAGGTAGATTTACTGACCTATAAAGCCTTACATGAACAGGGACCGCAGCATCTGAAAGATCTCCTTACTCCCTAATGCCCCTTTTGCTCACTCCGATCCGCTGATGAGGGATTGCTAGAGATTCCCAGGGTTCATTTGAAAACATCTGGAGCTCATGCATTTTCATATGCAGCTCTGGCCCTGTGGAATTCTCTACCTTGTCTGATACGAAGCTGCCTGACCGTGAGTTCTGAAATGGAGTTGAAGACTTTTTTTTATTTACCAAAACTTATGGCCTATGATTTTGTACTGTTAATATTATATTGTTTTGTTCTTTGTAAAGTGCTTTGAGCTCTGGAAAAGCGTTTTTAAATTTGTGATTACTTTTACTTACATGTCACCAGCTCTTTTAACTGTAATAGCTCTACAGCAACGCTACAGTAAAATTCTCTTGCTTATGAGAATGAACTGAAGATGGTTAATGTCAGTCTGCAGAAGAAATTGGCAATGAGGATCGGATTTGCTTAGGTTGGAACATCACCGGAGCAAGAAGGAAATAAATGGTAGATGGTGGTAGGGTTTGATGCCTTGAATCAGAAAACATGGCAGCATTTTCTGGAACCAAACCAGCCTGATCACTGTAAAGTGCTGTTGTCCCATAACTGACTGGAGCAAAAACATTTGCCCGGCTCATACCCCATATGCACCAAAGATGTTACACTAGTCTGACAACTCTGAGATGATGGAGCAAGAAACAGACATGTGATAGCTGGAATGTATAAATTAGTACAGCTAAAACAGCTGGTGAACCTAGTAGAGTATATGGCATTTTATCACTGGCATCCTTCAAAGCAGCCAAAATGATTTACTTGGACCAACTGGTATGAAGCACATCAGTCGTTGGGCTTCATAGCCATTTACTGAGTTTTTCACTCTGAACATGCTGTCCTGGTACATAAGGCCCTTAAAAAAAAAAAAAAAAAAAAAAAAAAAATGCAATTTAGACACTGACCACAAATTAAATCTGCAGTATTTCTTAGCAAAGAATATCATAATTATATTAGTAAAAATGTATTTTTAGCAACCTTTGGATTAATCCATCAATTTTCTGAAATATTTTTAAACCGGCATTTATAGCCAATTTTATGATTACTCAAATCATTAGATGTCTACCACTTGCAGTTTAAAAAAAAAAAAAAAAAAACTCTTCCCTTGAGGCTGCTGTTGGACTGTACATACCAGACTACTACTGTAGATGTAGTAGGATAGTGCTACCACATGTTGCTGTAAACAGCATAGAACCACACCCAAGACATTATCACGGATGTGGCAAGGGACTGGGAACTTTTAAAAATGTCAAAATCCCGTATCTGTTAAGGGATTAAAGAAACTAAAATGAGTTTGTTAGAGGTGGGTCAAGTCGACAAAATTCGCTCTGCAAAATATTTTGCAAATAGCGCTCAATTCGCGGAGTGTGGCTTGATGGCAAGTGTGGAATTGCACATATGAACTTCACACTTTGTGCCAAAAAATAGTTTGCCCCCCGCCAATCGCCAGCCTGTTTAATAATAAAAAAATCATAATCCCCGGTGTATAGTGGACCCCCACCCCGTCGATCACTGGCCCCAGTATATTAAGGCCCCAAATCCCTGGTGTCTAGTGGACCCCAGAGGGGTTCACGCCATTTCCCCCCCAATCCTGCCTCCTTCACGGAAGACCAGATCAGCCCCCCTCCCTTTTCTAGCCGCCTGGAAAACATCCCCTACAATGGCAAGCCAACAATGAATGAGCACGTGCTTGTACAAGCATGTGCTCATTCATTCATTCACAGCAGGTCAGTCAGGCTGCCGGCTGTGGAGATGAGTGGAGGGCTGTGCCGGTAGCCCACTCGGGGACAGGGTCGAGGCAACTAGAGTGGGGGGGGGGGTTCCACTAGACACAACTCTGTTAATGCATCAGTTAGGGTTTCCATAACAGTAATGTCAGGAAATTCAATGTTGGTGTTACCAACCCCACCCCACCCTCCACACACCAACAGGGGTTTGGGTGTGCCTTGGGCTAGTCTGCCCTAACTCTCATCCCATTCCATGTGTAAACGAGCTGATATGGTACAGTATAGGAGAATGGGGTGAGAGTTGGGCCAGATGACCCCAAGGCACACCCTGATGCCTGTTGTTGTGTGGAGGGTGGGAATTTCCTGACTTTTGTCACTGTAATAGAAACCCTAACTAATGCATTAACTGAGTTTTTTTTTTTTTTTTTGCAGTGAGTTTCCCTTCTTTTTGAGATGGTATAATAGTATCCTTATTTTACTGTGGGAGCGCTGGGTCCGTTGGACTCTGCACTCCAATCCCACCATAGATGCACATACGTATGTAAGTGTGGAAGCGGGCCCTCTGGGCCTTTGCTTCCATGTGTCAAACAAAAGTGACCAAATTGTTAGCATAGCCATCTTATCACCCAATCTCTTGTACACCAGTACAGAGTAATTGTGAAATGAGGTAAAATGTAATTATGCACAACTGCAACGCCATTCCACGCCACATGTACGGAAACACATTTTGGGCAGGATGAGGGAAATGACAGCTGTACTATTCATGAGGTGGTGTGAAAGAATGGCTATGTTGAAAATTTGGTGGTAAAATATGGAAGTTATGTGCATGTGTAGAATTCAACGTACGCATGTAACTTGGGCATTTTGAGGAATTATTGCACCAGATTGTCAACATGGCCTTTTGGGGACCTCCCCTTATGAACAGTGCAATGTCATTTTGTTAATCAGCCCTGAAAGGTGATTTTGCACAGCATATGTGCCATTCTGCGCCACAGTAGCAAACACATTTTGGGCAGGATGTGAAAAATGACAACTATACTGTTCATGAGGTGTATAAAAATGACAATGTTGAAAATCTGGAGTCCAAATATTGTAAATTACAAAATTTATGCACTTGCATAAAAACTGCACAACACACGTTCATAACACTGCCATTTTGGGGAATTTTCTCACCAAATTTTCAACATGGGCTTTTTGGGACCCCACCTGATGAACAATGGCACTGTCGTTTCATTAATTGGTCCCAAAAGGTGATTCTGTGCAGTGACTGCAAAATCACCTTCCGGGACCGAGTAACAAAATGACAGTACCATTGTTCATGAGGTGGGGTCCCAAAAAGCCCATGTTGAAAATTTAGTGCAAATGCCGATAGCAATAAAAGTTCAAAATGCTGCTGACTGCCATTATATGGCACTTGATTCTTCAGTTTGTGGTTCGGCTTTGAAGAGTGCAGACGTGTCCCAGTGAACAGAACATGACAACCGCCGACCTCTGGCAAGAATAGGGCAAGGTTGTGGGGTGGTGGGTTACTCACTGAGGGTTGGGATGGGGATACAATGAGGGATGGGCGTCTTTTTTTTTTTTTTTACAGGATTGTTAATATAAAAAAAAGTCATTGGGGGACTTTTCTTTTTTCAGGTACAATTAACATAAATTAACATTTTGGGGCACTGGGAGTGGATTCCCCAGTGTCCCACCTGGGGCTACTGCAGACACTGGGATTGGGCACACCACTGTCAAAGGTAGACTGTTCTTCTGTTGGGGACACTGGGAGTGGGCTCTCCAGTGTGCCACACTGGCGGGGTGGGTGTCTAGTGTCGACATGGGGATTGGGCACCTCGATGTCAGCAGAAACATTTATTTTGAGATAAATATTCCTATTTTTGACTCCCGAAATAGGCTTTTACTTCATATCTCATCATAGGAAGTAAGATCCTACTTCATATTACGTGGATATGAACCAAGAATGTAATTGTTAAAACTCATTGTGAGCGCAGTTTTCAATCCGTAAAGTGCAAAATGCACCCAAGGGGTCCCAATAAGCAAGCTATTTCAATTTTGGAGGCTTCCAAATTTGACTTTTCAAGCAAGACTAAAAACAAGATGGCGGCCATACAAAGAAGGAATTTCCCCATATGAAGCTGGATTCCTTATTCGTTTCATACAGCTATATTGTAGTGCTTACTGAGCATGCTCAGAAATGATTTTTCAAATTTTTAAATTGCAATAACTTAAACTGCTTATTTTCCCACTAAACTAGCAAAAGGTACATCTGTGAAGTGGTCCCTTTCTGCCTCTGAAATTTTTCGACCAAAATGCCAAACTGTCTGGGCTGTAGGGAAGTTCAAAGAAAACTCCCAACAGTCAATGAGTGAAAACATGTATTTTTCACCTCTCTAACTCTGAGACTGTACATCTGACCAGAGCATAACTTCTCATATCAGGAGATCTACCCCACAGGACAGTGCATACCATATTTTGTGCAAATCTGCTGAACGGTTACAAAGTTAAGGTGGAAAATTTTGAGTAACATTGAAGTGCCTTCTCCTTAACTATAGGGCCGCCACCCACGTCCCTATAATATATACTAAACCGGGGCTGGCGATTTGGGGGCGGGGGGACCACTAGACACCAGGGATAGATGGGGTAGTATTGGGGGATTCCTCATTTGTAACCTCTACTTGCTTTGGTATTTTTAAGTGCAATTTGCACTTAAAACCCCTAAAGCAAGGCAAAGTCACAAATGTCGATTCTGCTAATTTGGGATAGTTTTTGCTAACTGTTCTACATGGAGGCGAATTTGGTGACTTTGTTTATACTCGCCCGCAGAGAAACTCTGTGGCATCTCTAGTCCCAATACCTTCTGGGCTGTTCTATCTTTAGTTTGCACCTTTGTACTCCCTACTGCTTTCCCTGCTTCCTTCTGATTCCCCTAATGAGCCTCCCTCCACGCCTTCCTCTGTCTCCTTGTACCTTCTGAATGCAGCCCTTTACTTTTTCCATCACCTATTTGAGAACCATAGCAGTTTTTTCCTCTTGCTTTTGCTCACTTGCTTGATGCAGACATTTGTTGCCTTCATTATCCCCCCTTTTAGCTTTGCCAACTGTTCTTCCACCCCAAGTCATCCCCTCTGCCTGGCCATGCCTGAGGCATTCATCCATTTTTATAAAATCTGCCTTTCTGAAGTCCAGGACCCTAACCCATGCGTGTGTAGATTCCACAGCTGTCTTTATACTGGACCACACTGTATGGTGATCACTGGTCCCCAGGTGGCCTCCCACCTTGACCTGCCTCATTGGCACCTATGTTACGTGGATGTTCCCAGCATGCCTCAGTTCTTTATCACTCAACCACGCATCTGTCCACCACTGCTGAAGAATGCCATTGAACTTTGAAAGATAAGCTATCACTGCTCTCCCAAGTTTATTTTAAACTTTGAAGATGACAACCACTCCATGTGTATTCGTTGCCTTGGCAAAGACACACAATGTTCAAGCCCGCTCTGTCTACCAGGGCTTTAATCTGGCAACCAGGAGATATCAAAAGAAAGCTTTAGAAGATGATCTACAACTTAAAGAAATGGAGAAATACTGTCGAAGGTGGCTTCACTGTAATCGACTGCATCTTTCTTCACCACCAGGCCTCTGCACCCTGAGGTAGACAGCAGTCACTGCTGTCAGTCAGCAGAAAAGCACTACCCTCTGAAGAAGTGGCATAAAGACAAGGCTGCTTCCCTGGAATATTCTTTTTCCTCAAAGAGGAGGTAAGTTGTCTGGCAGTCTGGTCTCAGGCCACGACCGAAGTTCCTGCCACCCCCTGACCATCTCACTAAGGTTGGGGCCTTGCAATGGCTGGCATACCACACTGGGGGATTCGCAGCCTATACTGGTATCTGGCACAGTTCCACCATCGACCTCTTCAGGGCCCCTTGATGCATAGCTCCTTTATCAGATGATGTCTGAGCTTTTCAGGTGATTACTGCCACTATCGCTGTTGCCACCTCTGGCACTCTTTGCTGTACTGTTGTAAACGTTACTATCACCGCTTCACTTCTATCCCTGCTGTAGTGCAGGGCCTTGAATGACTACCATCGATGGGACACCTGTCGATGGTCCCTCCTCCATTAACTCCTCGTCCTGTTGACCCTTTAAAGATGCCAACTGACATCAATTAACTGGAATATATGGAAAAGGAGGAGGAGGTGGCCATGGATGAAGAGGAGGAAAAGTAATTGTAGTAGGCTCAAGCTTCCTGATGAGGAGAGCATGAAAACGCTCCAAGATCTCCACCTGAGGATGCCTCATTTCTGGCCTTCCTTAAACAGGGTATAGGCTAAACTGAGGTTTCAGGAAGAGGAAGATTCCTCCAAGAGAAATCTGAGTTTTTGGAAGTTTCTGCCTTCCCCATGGTTATTCTTCCTGTGCATTCTGCATTGGAGAATGCCATCTTAGCTGCTCTATATAGGCCAGCTAAATTGCAGGCAGTTCCCAGAAAGTCTGAACATTATCCAACCTCCACAGCGAAGCCATATTCATCATAGCCTGAAACTGATTCGGTAGTAATTATGGCTGCTAATGATAGATACAAAACACCAAAGCACATGAGTTCTCTGCCTCCTGATAAGGAGTCGAGGAAATTGGATGGTGATAGGAAAGAGGACTTTTGCCTTGGTTTCCCTTGGCCAAAGGATTGCAAATTATCAGGCTTACATAATAAATTGAGACTTGCTTGTGGAACATATAAACATTCAAATTTGCCAGCAGATACAGGCCATAATGGTCTATAAAGTCTGCTAGAGTGCAGCTCGGTTTTGTTTTCTGGAGCTGCTTTCCACCCCCTACTCCTCTTGGAGTCTACCACTTCCACCCAGTTACCCTCTTCTTTCCACTTTTTAGTAATGGCTCCTCCTGTCCTAATTTTCTTCACCCTTGTCCCACCCCTTTTGAAACTAGTCGCCATATTTGTTGCAGTTATCTTCTTGGCAACTTGTTCCACCTGGACACGAACATTTCAGTAATAAAAGTGCCTCATTTCTTCCTTAAGTCTACCTCCCACTACTTTAAGGCCATGCCCCCTTGTTATACCCTCCTTTCTTAAATTAAAGATGCCCTCTGATCCAACCCTGTTTATGCCCTTAAGGTACCTGAAGGTTTCTATCATGTCCCCCCTCTCTTCTCTCCTTCAGGGAGTACATGTCGAGCTCTCTCATCCCCTCCTCATATGTTCTGTCCCCCATGCCTTGGATCATTTTGGTTGCCCTCTGCTGGACCCCTCCAGTAGCTTGATATCCTTCAGATAAGGGCACCAGAACCGTACACAGTATTCCAGGAGTGGACTCATCAGTGACCTGCACAGTGGCAGAATAACTTCCTCCCTGCTAGATGCGATTTCCCCTAGCGATGCAGCTCAGCATTTTATTTGCTTTGGCTGCTGCCTTACGGCATTGTGCCAAATGTTTCATATCACCCCTGACCATCACTCAAAGATCCTTTTCCTCTTGAAACTGTCACCTGTACTTCCACCAGCCAGTAACTGGCTCCTGGGTTCCTGGCATCCAGGTGCATGACCTTGCATTTCTTAGCACTGAAACCCATCTGCCAGATGCCAGACCATTTCTGCAGCCTAGCCAGATCCTCCCTTAACTCCTGTCTCCCCTCCACTGTGTACACCCTCCCACAGAGCTTAGTATCTGTAAAAAGACTAATCTTACTTTTGACCCCCTCTGCTATGTCACCAATAAAGATGTTGAACAGCACAGGTCAGAGTACTGAGTCCTGTGGGAACCCTGCTGGTTACAGGTCTAGGTTTGGATAGTTTCCCCCATACCACTTCTGTTTCCTGTCCTGCAGCTAGTTCTTGATCCACCCCAGCAGTATGTCCCTCATTCCCAGGTCCCTTGGCTTGCTGATCAGCCTGCCATGTGGCACTGTATTGAATGCTTTGCTGAAGTCCAGGTACAGGAAGTCCACCTGCCCCCTGTCCAATGACCTCGTAACCCAGTTGGAATCAATCATGTTGGTTTGACAAGATCTCCCTCTGACAAACCCATATTGCCTGTCATCCTGGAGACCATTTACCTCAAGGAAGGACACCAGCCTTACCTTTAGAATGGTCTCCATTACCTTCCCCACTATGGAGGTTAGGCTAAATGGCCTGTAGTTACCCGGCTGATCCCTGGGACCGCTCTTGTGGAGCGGTACCACATGAGCTGTTCTCCAGTCCTGTGACACACACTCCTCCAGTGAGATGTTAAACAGGTCTGTCAGTGGGGCTGCCAGTACCCTCGCCAGCTCCCTCAGGACCTTCGAGTGTACACCATCTGGGCCAGGTGCCTTGTCCACCCACAGTTTCCCTCAGTCCCCTTAAGACCATGTCTACCCCAATCTCTCCTTCATAATGCTCCTCCCCACCAAGGCTCCCCCAATCCTCCCTTGTGGCATAGGCCCATCCACTTCCTTTGTGAAGACGAAGCAAAACTACTCATTTAGTGCCTCCGCTTGATCTTCACCCTTTTCTGCTCATCCTCCCTTCCTCTTTATCCTAATGCAACCCCCCCAAAATGGGGGCTTACTTTACTGCCCACTTTGCTCCCGTCTGCTCTCGTTCCTGGAGCTCCTCCTGTCTGCCAGCCCTGTCTCCCCGATGTGTCCCTATTCTCACTGCCACAGCCCCAAGTCCATAGTGTGCCAAGATCCCCTGAGTGGTTCAGTGCTTGATTTTGGCCTAGTTTGGGCCCAGGAGTTGGACCGCGATCAGCCGCTGTTTATGCCAGTGCTCTGTAATAGGCAGTGATCGCGCATGTGCTAGGTGCGCCTTTGATCTCCCAACCACCATGTTTGCTGTCAATCAGGAGAGGGTTCAGTGGTCCCGGTGCCCCCTTTGCCTAACTGGGGACCGGAGACTTGAATAAGGTGGTGAAGTCGCTTCAAAGCAACAAGGGGCTGACAACTAGGGATTGTGCATAAGTAATGAGACCCTCACTCGTATTGAGTAGCTGCCTGTCCTAGCACAAGGGGTTATAAAATATTGACGCTAGTGACAGGCAAAGAATGTAAATAAGTCTGGACATTTAAGAGGACTTTGGGGGGGAGCAAATAAAATAGCCTAATATTGGATGCTGATCAGCCACATGTCTGCTGCCTAGGGGAATGGTTACAGTAGCAGCGACAGGCTCAGGACTGCATTGAGTTGTCCAAACAAAGCAGCATTTGAGGGGGCAGTTGTGGCTACAAAACAGTGGGGCACAGAATATTTTGGGACTGTTAAACTGCGAGGGGACTAATTTTTTTTTTTTTGGTTTTTGTTTTATTTAGCAAAAATAGCCAATCTGAAGTCCAAGATTTCAAGCAATGATTGCTGGGACAATGCCAGACACTTGTGGGAATTTGCCAAGTGCTTGTGGGGGAAGAGCTGGCACCTAATTCAGGTGCCAAAACAGGGGGCCTATTGTGCATCGAGTAAGGCTAATGAATATTCATTTTGTGGATTAACAAGTGCTTTCAGCCAATTATAGTGGGACACACAAGTGGACTCAGCCAATCTGAAGCCACAGAAGGACTTCCTAAAAACCCAGTGTTTTTCAGGCTGAGCTTGTGTTCAAGCAGGAGCCCCTCCACAGGAAGGGGGGCTCTGGGCCCCCAGCTAGATAAAAATGGGCCTAGTTCAGTGCGAGTTCCTCCACGGGGGAAGGGGGCCCAATACCTCTGCCAGAGTGTGGCTGCAGGTAACAGAAGTCATGAGCCTGGGGGTTGCCAGAGATTGTCCTCCAGGGCTAGCAGTTCCTTGCCATGTTGGGGAACACGTGGAAGGAAGTCTGCATCCACCTGCATTTGAGAGCTGCAAGAAATGCTTCTGCCTAAGCAGTGAGTGCTGAAGAAATCTGACTTCCACAAAGGAAAGTTTGAATCTGTCAGAGTAAACTTTTACTTAAATGCAAGCTAGAGAGAAATATGTGGGGCAGAGAAGCCCATTCAAGTTACAGTTGAGAATGTCTGTCTGCACCCTGCATTAACCAACACTCGAGAGGGTGGACCTCTGTTGAAAAGTGACCAGAGGAAGGGTCCAGTGATTTGTGAAATGCTGTTCTGTGACTAGAGTGCTACAAAATTGGAAGGGGAGTTACCTAAACTCACGGAGCTTATCCTAATGGTGCCTGGGATGCCAGAAAGTGTCTAATCGTTCATGTTGGAGTTGCTAATGCCAGCAAAGCCATAAAGGACTGATTATGCAATTTGTGCTTGAGAGAAGCTACAAGGATTATTTTAAGTACCAAGTCAAAGTAAACTAGCTGGTGGGGAGCTGTGCCTCGAGCTCCATTCTGTGTTATAGTGCATTATGGAAACAAATTGGTCTTGCATGGACTGTAAGCAGTTGGGTCACCCTAGCCTTGGAGAGCAAGCACCCACCTGGTAAGTCTGCATCTAAGAGTTCAAAGGACCATGGTGGTTACAAAGGGCCCCTGGTTGAAGTGACTGAGCAAATGTATAAATATGCTATTGATAAATGTGCTGAATGTAACACATACATCTCAGATCAACCTGGTAGTGTGCCACCTAGGGCACTGCCATATGCACTTCCCCTGAGGGGCATAGCCTAGACGTGGAATCTGAAGCGTGCTGGCCCTGCTGTTGGCCTGGTCTGTCCAGTAAGTGATTTCGGTCCACAGAGGCACTACAAAAAAGGCTAAATGTGTGTTCCATCTGCAAAAGCTACAAGATCCTGCAGCCAGTTTTGGGCCCTGGCTCTGCAAGCCTTTGCCCAGCATCTTAGACTCAAGAGTCAAAACCCGCCTGCTGCGATCACCCAAATCTTCTGTGTACAGCCTGATTGTGACTTGCCTATGATGACTTATAAACTGAGTACACAGGGTCCAGCCCTGTTAATTGGAGGGACATGTAAATGTGTTGCCAAGTTCTACAGCTAAAGCTAAGCCTTCTAAATTAACTCACCTGGAGTGCTCTTTGAAGTCCAAGTTTTCCGTTGCTTATCCTTGATACAAAATGAACGCCGAGGTATAACTGAGTTACAAGGGTGTAAGTTCTGCAATCTACAGTCAAGATGATGCGTTTAAGGTTTAAAAGTAAAAATCTGTTCTTCTTTTAAAGGCCCAGCAGCCAGCCAACAGATGTACTGTATCACAGGCCTGCGTCTTTAAGACTCTCAGTACTGGGTACCCAGAAAGGTTTGGGATTATGGGGTCCAATGCATTTCTGGGGACTGGTACCAGTGTGGGCAGAGGGCATGTTATCTAAATGTCTCAGCGCAGCTAGCTGGATAGCCAAAAAGAAAGAGCACATCAGAGGTTGGTGGGTGCCACTGTGAATACTGTCTGAATTTAAAATGCAAACTGATTATCTGATGCCAATTCTAAATGCCAGTCTAAACCAATTCTAATTAATTGTAAATATTTTTAGTTCCTGGATTACAATACCTCTGAGCACAGACAGTTCATTTACAAAGGTTCCATGTCAGTGGGGAGGGGAGATGAAACATATAAAGGTGTAAAAGTACAATGTTTTCAAAATGGTAAAATAAAGTAAGCAAATATATATCTGACAGTTTTATCATTCTAATAGGAGGAAAGCATAGAGAAGGGGAAGGGTAAAGATGGAAGAAAGAAAGGTAGGAAGTGGCAGCCATAGGCCTTAAGCTGGTGAGTGGGGGTAGGGAAGGGGCGAGGTGGGCAGGGGGTTAAGAAAGGTAGGAGGTGGCAGCTATAGAGCTTGTCAAGCTGGTGTGGAAGAGGCAGGGGCAGGGGGGTGAGGTGGACGGGGTGGTAAGAAAGGTAGGAAGTGGTAGCCATAGACCTTGTCAAGTTGGTGTGGGAGAGGTGGGGGGTGAGTTGGATGGGGGGTAGCCAGGGGCCTTGTCAAAGTGCAAAATTGGGGGTTAGCCTCTGAATTATAGAGGTAACAGCAGAGATGCAGGGTTATCCAGTTGTGAGAAGCCTGAATGCTAGTAGGCGGGAATCTCGGGTGAAGCAGTCACAAGAACTGTTGGCTGAGAGATGTTGGTGTAACTTCAGTTTAAATGGTCCCAATTTAGGTAGGGTAGTTGTATCACTATGAAGAGTATTAAACCAGTGAGGTGCTCTGTAGGCAAATGAGCATTGCCCCTGGGCTGTCTGACATAAAGGAACATAGAGATGATGGCTGTTCGAGCATAACATATGCTGTGAACTGCAGTGGGGGCTTATAGCAGATTTGCGGTGCCTGGTGGCAGGAGGCAGAGAAGTGCTTTTTTTGACTAAGACATGTTTGACATTGGATCCTCCTGAAGAGCTGTAGTCAGTCTTGGCATAAAGATCACAGGTGTGGGTGAAACGTGTGGACCCAGTGAGTAGTCTGCATGTCTTGTTCAGAACAATGGCTATCCTGCGCAACGAAGACATGGAGGCTGCTCCATAGATTACAAGACCATAGTCTACAATGGATGGCGGAACTATATATAGCAAGTCGGAGGGCTTCTGGAGTAAGGCAGTGTTTGTCTATGTAGGAACAAATCTTGATATTGACAGCCCTGGCTACATTATATGTTTAGCATAGGATAGACAATTGTCTAAGGCGACCCCCAGGTATTTGAAATGTGGTATTTGTTCAAGAGGGACTCCAAGATGGTTTCTGATGGTAAGTGTATGAGATTTGTGCTCGTTTCAGGTGCTGCTGAACATCATTACTTTGGTTAGAGAACCAGTCCTCCACTTCCGCAAACCCACTCTGAAGGTGAAGTTCAGTTGCTTGGGGTTGGAGCTGCTAGAGTAGATGACCACATCGTCTGCATGGAGGAACCTTTGGTGGCAGAAATGAAGTAGGTTATTAAGGAAGATGCTGAATAGGAGTGGCCCCAGGATTGAGCCTTGTGGCACATCAGAGCGGATGGGCTGTCTGTCGGATATGATGGCTATTTTCAACTGTTGAGAGTGGTCTTCAAGATGGCTTTTGAACCAGAGTGGTGTCAGAGAGGCCAGTAGCAGTAAGCTGTTGGAGTAGTGAGTGATGGACAGTATCAAATTCCTTAGTGAGGTCTATGAAGGCAGCTCCTACTAAGGTGCCGTGATCTAGAGATTGATGAATAAATCCAGTGAATTCCATCAGGGCAGAGGGGGTGCTGTGCCCCTTCTGGAACCCGTGTTGCTGCGGGCATTGGATAGTATTTTTCAAGGTAGTCCACCAGTTGGTCAGCAACAATGCTCTCAAGTGCCTTGGATATTGGTGGGAGGATAGAGATGGGTCTGTAATTTGCATGATGGGTCCTGTCTCCACTCTTGTGCATCGGGGTGACTAGTGCTGATTTCCAAACTTGAGGAAATTGAGTTGTAGCAATAGATTGATGATCTTAGTGAGGGGCATCAGCACTTCCTCAAGAGTGAGAGCTAGGAGCTTAAGATCCAGTGAGTCACCGCTATGCCGTGATTTACCTAACACTTTGTCACGGTATTTCCTAGCCATTCATGGTGCGACTGTTTTTGAAGTAAAAAGTGATTCAAGGGGGTTATTGGCAGGAAAGTAGGTACTGGACGAGTCATTATCCATGAAGTCTGAAGGGAGTACACCAGATAGGTCGGTGAATGTGTGTGCTATGGTTAACAGGTCTAGGGTTGGAATTCCGTCGCTATTGAGCATGGAGGGTGAGACCTTAAGAGTCTTCCTGGTGACATCTTTTATGTTGCTCCAGAAGGTTTTGCTGTTTCCCCAGATATTGGTGAGCATTTCCCTATTAAGATTGGATTTCATGGTATGGATTTCACGTGTACAGGCATTCCTCTTCTCCTTGTATTCCTGTACATCTGCTTGTTTGCCTGATGCCCTGGCACAGTGCCAAAGGTGATCTCTGTGCTTCATCATAATGAGTTCTGGTGTAATCTAGGGGTTTATAGTGCCACAAACTTTCATTTTTTTAATGGGAGCATGGGTATCGCAGGCATTGCTGAATTGTTTTATGAAATAATCCAGTGCCAGGTTGACTTCATCAAAGGCATCGGAAGGGGGGAACCAGTCAATGTTGCTGAAGTAACTTTTTTAGATGTTCCAGATGTCCACGTTTCAACTATCTACTGTAGATGGTCAGAGATGGGGCTTGCAGAATTTATGGACCAACTGCAGGAAACCGGGGGTCACTCATATAATCTGGATATACTGCCAAATTGAGACTAGTTGTGGGTGGCTGGAGAGAATCTGGTCCAGAAGGGCACTTGTTCCCATCTTATAGTTGGTCCTTGTTGGGGATGTAACAAGTTGGGCAAGGTGGAGCGACGAGATATCATATTTGTATAGAGAAGCACTAGCAGATAACCAGTTGACATTTACTTAGATTTTGGTAACCGGGTAAACCCACTGAGACCAGAGGTCCCTTTTTCAGGGGCGACCCGGAATTAGTTACAGAACAAAACACATTAGCATTATTTACAGTAGTTACAATAGGTACACAGATATACATCAGCATCAGTTTACAGGGGGAACAAGTTCACATTCAGGCTCATGTATGCAGTACAGTGACATCAAATTTCACACAGTTAGTAGGGAATTGAGACAATTTACAGTATAATTGACAGTAATTGTTTAGGAGATTCATCTGGGAAGGAGGAGGAATTTAGGCAGTGGTAATGGGAAGGAGACCTGGGCTAGGGAGCTAAAGGTTGCAGCCAGAGGATGTTTGAGGAGATATACTTTGAGGCCAGACTTAAACTGGGTAAGGGAGGGTGAGCCAATCAAGCTAGCTGGAAGGGAGTTCCGTAGGTAGGAGGCAGCGTATTTGAAGGAGCGCCTACCTTAGTTGGAACAGATCCGAGGGATGTCTAGGGGGCGATTTGCAGAGGATCGCAGGGTACGGCATTGTACTTTGGAGGTGAGAAGTCCACAAAGGTGGGGAGGGGAGCCAAGAGTAGAGAATTTTGAAGGCAAGGCAGGCAGTAGGGTATGCTAGTTTGTGCTGCAGTGTGGGCCAGTTCAGGTCCATAAGGGTCTCGCAATGGTGTCTCCTAGGGGAGGCGTTTGTGGCGAAGTGAGCCACATGGTTGTAGAGCAAGGTGAGTTTGAGTTCCGTCTCTTGGAGGAACTGCAATAGAGGGGCACCATATAGGATGGAGGGGAGGAGATTGCAGCAGGCAATTGCTCGTCGTGCCTCACAGGAAAGGGAGTTTCCCAGGCGGTAGAGGAGTCCCGAGCCTTTGGTGGATGGACCTGGTTATGGAGTCACTGTGGGGTCTGTAGGTCATCTCTTGGTCAAGGTGGACCCCAAGGTATTTGAAGTTGGCGGTGACCTCAGCTCTTTTTCCTTGGACTGTGCTGAGCTGGAGCAGCTCACTTCTGTCAGAGCCCAGACGTCTTGACCCAAACAGGACGGCTTTGGTTTTATCTTCGTTGAGCTTTGGGGAGTTTGAGGAGAACCAGGCCTCAAGAGTTGACTGTCCTGCAGTTTGGCGGAGATGACACTAGGTTGTGGGTCACTACAGTATATGACAGTGTCGTCCGCCTAGAGGATGAGGTTGCTGAGCGTGCAATTGACCTTAATGTTGTTGAGAAACAGTGAGAAAAATCAGGGGGCCCAGGATAGAGTCCTGGGGTACCCCAGAGGTAACTGGTCTAGGGCCAGACTGGGTACCCCTCCAATGGACTTTTTGGGTACGGTCATTCAGGTTGCTCTCGAACCAAGAGAGCAAGTGATCATCCAGTCCTAGGTGTAGGAGTTTGGAGAGAAAGATTGTGGTTGACCAGGTCAAAGGCCTTGGATAGGTCAATGAAGAGCACCTGTTGGGGAGCCTTGGTCCATTGCAGCAAGGATGTCCGATGTAAGCCGGATGAGTGCAGTCTCTGTACCATGGCCCTTCCTGAAGCTGTGCTGTACATCAGCCAGGAGTAAGTGCTGCTCTAGCTAGTCCTGAAGCTGGTCAGAGGCTAGTCTTTCCTGTATTTTCCCTAGGGGGCTGAGAAGGGAGATTGGTCTGTAGTTTCCCATTTTGTCACGGGGACCACTTTTGTGGACGAGGACGATGGTCGCTACCTTCCACATTTTTGGGACTAGTCCTTCTAGTAGGGACCTATTGATGAGGAGGTGACAGGGAGGGCAATAGCCGGGGCAGCAGCCCTCAGCAGCCGAGGTTCTAGCAGGTCATGGCCCCGGGAGGAATTTGGGTTAATTTTGCGTAGGAGAGGTAGAACCACAGACTGATCAGTTTCAGGTGGAATTGAGGCCTTGGATGCACCCAGTCCTCAATAGAGTGAGGGGAGGACCTGGGGAGGTCGGGGGTCCTTTGGATTAGAGAAGGAGGCACAGAAGGCCTCAGCGACTACAGAGGAGACATTGGTCAGTGAGTCCCCTACTAGGATGGAGTCTGCTTGACTGCTTGTAGTACCCTTGAGGAGTAAGTTTATGTGGCTCCAGAATTTTTTTGGGTCACATAGGTGATTTGTTTGGAGGTCTTTTAGATACTGGGTCTTAGCCTGTTTTGAGGATTTTTTTACACTGATTTCTCAGTTCCCTGTACTTATCCCAGTCTGAGTTGCAGGAGGATTTGTATGTACCCCATGCTCTGTCATGGAGAAGCATGGAATGCTTGAGGCTTGGGCTCAGCCATTTATGGCACTTTCTCTGTACCCTGAGCTTTTTTGGGAGCATGCATATTAGACGCAGACAAGAAGGCCTGGGTGAAATATTCAAGTGCCTCATCAATCGAAGGGAGGGAGACGATGGGGTCCCAATCAATTTTCCTCAGGTTGGAGCATAAATCAGCCGGTATAAGCCTACTGTAATTCCTCGCTTCTATGACCTTAGCGGTGATATTTGGAGGCTTATTGGACCAGGTGCAAAAGATAGGCAAGTGGTCACTCAAGGAGTCTGACATAATCCCTGCCGACAGAATACGGTCCAGGCAGGAGAAGAGTGCCCAGTCAGAGAGTGGTTACTGGTCTTAGGATTATGTCGTGTAGGAAGGTCAATGATCTGTGTAAAAGGGGAGCCAAGTAGCAGGTTCTTGGTAGAGGAGACTAGGGCTGGCCAGTGGAGATTGAAATCCCCAAGGAGTATGGCCTCCCCCATGGTGTACTCCTCAGGGGCATTGGTTAGGAATTCAAGGGAGGAAGCAGTCACCCAGTACTAGTTTCGGATTTGTGGTTGAGTCTACGAATGTAGTATGTTAAGCTGTGGAAGCCTGTCCTATTCTTTTGGAGGAACATAGGCAGAGATTACTGTCAAAGCTTTATTTTGGGCCCCAAGCAGTACTTTAATGGTTAGTGCCTGGGCCATGCAGCTCAGATTGGCCATAGGCAGGGCGTATCCTTTGTGTCTTTCAGGTACATGGCACAGCTACCACCTCACTTGGTGAGCCTTTCCAGCTGGTAAAAGGTATACACAGATAGAGGAACTGCAGTGTCGGGAACCTTTGGGGTAAGCCAAGTTTCCACCACTGACAGAATGTCAGGGCTATGTTACGAGATCCATACCTGGAGGTTATCCTGTTGAGTCTGCAAGCTGCAGATGTTGACAGTTGCTAACTTAATAGATACTTTTTTAGGGTGGTGGTGTGTGGACACAGGACCAGGGTTAGGGTGAACGTTTCCTGACATGAGCAGTAAATGTAGGATGATTCTGAGCAAGCTTCCTTTAAGTTTTGTAGAAAAGCTTCTTGGCTCTTAAGGGGCTGAGGTGCCTTCTGTGTTCCAAGTGCAGTACTGTGAGCTTAAGTGGAGTAATTAGTGTGGGGTATGTATGAGGCTGGGACCCCAGTGTTAAGCCACCCCTGTGGAGGCAGCAGTAGCCAGTGGCAGGACCAGTGACCCTTAGTTGACGGTTTAAAATTACCTGAGATAAAACAGGGGTCATAATAGAGATTATGCGGGGTAGTGGTGCGGGATAGGGGAACTGGCATATCACTTTGTGAAGCGTCATTGCTTAGAATCAACAGCAGTATGAAAGAGGGATTGGAGGAGGTGGATGTAGCCCATGGTCATAGGAGGAAGAGCTTGATGTAGCCCTGGCTTCGAAGGAGGCAGAGGAAGCAGGCAAATGTACACAGCGTTGTGGTGATAATAGCTGGGGAACAAAGTGTGATGTGCCAGATGGGATAGGAGCCCCTAATGGCAGCTGCATATAACCTGCTAATGGTGGAGTGGACACAGTAAATTTCACTTCTACCAGAGATAGAGCCCTCTAGTGGCTAGACGATATCTGCTAATGGAAAGGTCAGCACTGTGGAGGGGGGAAGGGACAATCATTTTAAAGGAGCAAGGGCAGTGTCGGCTAATCCCCTCTGCACCAAGCTGACTAAGGCGAATTGCATTAACAAAAGGCTCTGCACAAAAGGAACACACAAAATAAAATAGAGCTATAACACCTTGGCCTATGTGGGGGGTGGGGGTAGGAGAGACAGATCAGCAAAGCACAGGGAGAAAAGAGAATATCAGGGCAAAGGACAGATGGGTAGCAGTTTGAAATTATAGGCGGCTCCACTCAAAGAAGAAAACTTACAGAAAGATATGAAGTTCCATGGAGCGCTTAGTGCTACTCAGCTCGGGCAGAGTTGCAGGAGAGAGGAGCATACAGTCTAAAATTTCTAGCAGTATTTGGCAATTTAAATCAGAGCAATGTAGACTCCAGGCATTGATACAAAACTGACAAAATGCTAAAAATCTATGCAGTATACACAGCAGCAAAATCGAACCAATAATATAAAAGGTTAGTGCAAGAGAAGCAGCTTGGGGAGATGAAACATATTGGTAATAGAAGGCAGGACAAGGCCAAGTGTCAAAGGCTGAGGAACTGGATATAGCACCAATCAGCCAATGGAGAAAGAGCGGAAAGATTCTAGCTGGGCAGAGACTCTAAGGGCCGGGCTGTGTCCATACCTGCGGGTCTCTGGCTGTCTGGCAGTCGAGTGGGTTACCGTAAGAGCCGCCAGAGAAGCACAGCTCCCACAGGAAGAAGTTGGAGGCATGTACAGGTTCAGGGCAGAGTAGCCTGCGGGTCTCTGGCTGTCTGACAGCTGAGTGGGTCACCGTGGAAGAGCTGCCAGAGAAGGCGCAGCTCCCATGGGGAGAAGTTGAAGGCGTACACCCGTTGAGGGCAAACGGCTTGTCCTCTACTCCAAATCACCCTTTCCTAACCCTCACCCCCATGTAGTTTGCTGTTTTTGCATATATCTGTTGTCATGAGCATATTAGTCAGTAATTCAAAAATGTTTCAAATGTGGGGATTTGTTTATTGGATCATGCTTGGGCTGGCTGTCGTATTGTGGATAGGTACAGCATCCCAGAGGGTTGTACCAGGTATTATTCTAGCCCATGTAAAGGTAAACTCTGGGTGGAGGCACTGTGCATTTTTATGTTTGCTTGCATGCATGTGCAAGAAACATAGTGCCATCATCAGAGTTTTCGGAGGTGTCACCCCCTCTTCCAATTCAGTCAGTGTTGGCAGGCGTGGCCCCAGTCCGCCAATGCATGCTGGAGCTGTCTGACAGCTCAAAAATGCAGTGGTGTACAGTTGAAAGGGAGCTACGCTTCCAGTGAGCAGCATCACGATATCGCCTGCTCATCGCGACTCTACACACACACACACACACACACACACGCATGCTGCGTGCGCCCCCCGCACCGCGTGTAGCCGGCCGAAGTGCCCAATCCCCGTCGGCTACTGTCCTCACCCCTCCTGAGTACTGGGTGCCACGCTGAGCCCACCCCAGCATGGCAATAGATGCTGGGCTGAAGCAAGCCCAACTCTGCTTGCCCAGCGGGCCCCTCAACCAGCCGCTCCTGTGGCCACGCCTGGAGCCCATCCCAGCATGGCAAACGCCCCGTGTCGCCAATTTAAAAAAAACCTCTAAAACGGTCCCACGAGTCTCCCGTGTCTCCCCACAACCCGCACCCTGCCTCCTCACACACCCCTCACCCCATACTTGCCTCCGGAGCTCGGCGCAACGATCTTCGGTGGACCAGGAACATGTCTGCACTCTTCAAAGCCGACCACGAACTGAGGAAATGCTGGTAAGCTGTATAATGGGATAGACAGGGTTTTTTCAACTTTGTTGCATCTCTCAGGCATTTTTTGGAATTTTTGCACCAAATTTTCAACATGGGGTTTTTGGGATCCCTTCTCATGAATGCTGTCACTGTCATGGTGTTGTTCGGGCCCGAAGGGTGATTTTGCAGTCACTGCGCAAAATCACCTTTCGGGACTGATTAAAGAAACGACACTGCCAGTGTTCATAAGGTGGGCTCTCAAGAAGCCTATTTTGAAAATTTCGTGGAAAAATTCCAAAAATGACTGTTTTACGAGCGTGCGTTGCGCAGTTCCTACGCACGCTTGTAAGTTCGTGAATTTTCAATATTTTCACTCCAGATTTTCAACATTGCCATTTTACCACACCTCCTTATGAGCAGTACAGCTGTCATTTTTCACATCTTGCCCAAAATGTGTTTCTGCCCATGTAGCGCATAATGGCGCAGTCGATGTGCGAAATCAATGTATGGGACACATTAAGAAAATCACAGTGACACTGTTCATGAGCAGAGGTCTTAAAATGGCTATGTTGAAAATTTGGTGAAAATTCCAAAAATGACTGTTTCTGAAGCATGCGTTGCGCAGTTCCTACACACGCTTGTAAGTTCGCGAATTTTCAATATTTTCACTCCAGATTTTCAACATTGCCATTTTACCACACCTCCTTATGAACAGTACAGCTGCCATTTTTTCATATGCCACCTAAAATGTGTTTTTGCACATGTAGCGCACAATGGTGCTGTTGGTGTGCGAAAGCAATGTTTGGGACAGATTAAGAAAATCAGTTACACTGTTCATGAGCAGAGGTCTTAAAATGGCTATGTTGGAAATTTGGTGACAAAAGTCCATAAAATGACTGTTACGCGTGAGCGTTGCGCAGTTTCCACGCACCCTTGTACGTTCATGACTTTGTAATATTTTAAGTCCAGATTTCACCAGTGGCATTTTTCACACTTCCTTATTTACAGTACAGCTGTCATTTTTCACAACATGGCAAGTGTGTTTTCAATTGCAGCGCAGAGATGCGTGGTCACTGTGGGAAATAATTGTTGGGACAGATAAAGAAAATCACAGTGACACTGTTCATGATCGGAGGCACCAAAATGCCTGAGTTGACAATCTGGGGGAATTACCAACCTAATTATATTAGGGGTGTGCGTTGCACAGTTTCTATGTACACTCGTGACTTCACCATTTTTAAATATTTTTACTGCAGATTTGCAACATTGCCATTTTTTTTACACCTCCCCATGAACAGTACAGCTGTCATTTTTTACATCCTGTTAGGAATGTTTTTGCACCTGTGGTGCTAAATGCCGTAGTCGCTGTGCTTAAGCAGCTTTTGGCTAACAAACTGATATTCCCCCTGTTCATGAGGTGGGGTCACAAAAAACGATGTTGAACATCTGGAGTGAAAATACCAACGAATGCCTGAGGTATTAGGGTTTCCAACCATAATGCCCAACCCTGTAGAGAATGACAGGCATCAGGGGTGTGACTTGGGATTCTTGCCTGTAATGCTCATACCATTCCACACCCTGCAGCCAATGAGAGGCATCGAGGTATGCCTTGGACTCTTCGACCCCAAAGTTCACCCCATTCTCCTATATCGCACCCATCTCACTATTTCCTAATGGAATGGGGTGCGCACAAGGGCCAAAGACCCTAAGGAACACCGTGACACTTGTCAGTGTCTGCAGGGTGGGTGTGGTGAAATGGCGGGCCGTTATGCCTGATGACCCAAAGGCACACCCCAATGCCTGTCCGCTCTGCAGGGTGGTGGTGAGGTTGGCTTCAGTTCAATACTTCACTGCCATTCCTATTACACAGCTCTGTAACTTCTGCACTACCACTGCCAATGCCAGCAAGCAAACATTCGGCATTGACAAATGCTTGTTTTATCTTGGGAAAGAACCAGTTTAAAGTTGAAATAGGAACCCGGGTCCCTCAATCTTGGTCTGGCCAGGCAAGGCAGGGGTAGTGTAGCCTTTCAGATAGACTGCGCCAGGGTTACACTAACAATCCCGTCCATTCTGCTGCTTCTCTCCTTGATGTACCAGAAGAAGTTTTACAGTGAATGAAGACAATTAATTCCTTGGCAGATAAACTGCCAGAGGGCCAGTATGAATATTGGCCCAGCAGACTATTGCTAATGGACAGGAAGCTGGAAAGCACCTGCTCAGGTCTGCCTATGATGCCTCCGATGCTGCTGTTGCCTCTGGGATTTGCCTTTACCACCACTCTTGGCTAAGGGTAGCAGGTTTTGTCTCTGTACAAATAGTCTGTGCTGAATGCTCCCTTTAGAGGAAAGCAGTTATTTGATGTTGATGTAGAAAATGCATTGAGGGATTTAGTCCTCAAAAATTACTTAAAGGTCAGTATAAGAAATAAGAAAGATGCAAGAAAGGTAGTAAGAACTTAACATCAAATTAGCGACCTATACATTTAACATCTTTAAGTAAAATTATAGAAGGAATACTTTAAGATGAAATCTTGGGACGGACCTCAAAAAAACGAGGATGTGTAGATATAACCCAACATGGCTTTTACAAATTACAGGAGCTGTAATACAGATTTAATAGGATTTTTCAACTTGGTTACCAAAATCAAGACCAAAACAAACCGGTGGATATAATTTTTTGATTTCTAAAAGGCATTTGACACCCTCCCACATGGGAGCATAATTAATAAATTATGGGAGTTGGAAATCGATGTTAAAATAGTGCATTTGATAGCTTCATTGCTCTCTGGCAGAACAGAGTAAATGGATCATTATCCGGTGATGGGGATATTACCAGTGGGGTCCCCCAAGGATCAGTCCTGGGATCATTACTGTTTAATCTGTTTGTCCAGGCCCTCCAAATAAAGGGAAGAAATACGTTAGTCAAATTTGCTGATTTAAAATTGGGCACAGTCACCACCACAGAGGAACAAGAGAGCATGAAAATATCTAAGCTTCATTGTACAGTTGGCAGATGAAAACAAATTGAACTTTAGTCTGGAGAAGTGTGTAGTCATGCACTGCACTAAACAATCCACAACAAAAATCAGATTCATAACAGGGAGCTTAAAAAAAAAAAAAGTGGAAGAATTTGGGGATCTTGGTATTACAATCTCCAGCAACTAATGCACAATGTAAGCAAGTAGCAAGAAAGGTAAATCACGTAACACATTGTATTAGATCATTTGCAAATAAATCTGTGATGATGCCACTTTATAAAGCTTACGTAAGACCTCATTTCAATTATTGCTTCCAAATGTGGGAGTCCCAGACTCTGAGATATTGAGGTCCTGGAAAAGCTCAGTGTCTGTATACCAGGCAAATGAAGGAACACCCAATATAAAACTAGGTTATGCAAACTCAAGGTATTGCGACTACAGAAAAGACGGAGGAGACCTAGTAACACTTTATAAACTATTGCAGGATGTAGATTTGGTGAATAATCTTTGAATTATAAAGTAATTACAATTTAAGGATTCATATTTACATTAATGAAACTGTAACAAGGACAAATGAGGAATACTGCCTTCCTGCCAAGAACAATCGGGGCTATGGAACCAACTACCTGCTGATCTAGTTACAGAAATAACATTTAGCAGTTTTAAATCAAATTTAGGCTTTTTTCAATGAGCGCAGCCTATACAGTTGCATACACTGAGTAGTAGGGATAGCAAAAATGGGCACTCCAGCCTTCTGCTGTCCAAAAACCATAGTACATATTTGAACCCTTAACCCTGGGGAAGGGGTAGAGGTTCCTTTCACAGGCCCTATGTGTGTACAGGCTGTGGCTATTCAAGAGGCCTGGGACGTGTTTCCCAGAGGCATCAGCCTTCCACTGCCCAAACAGCAAACCTGCTTCCTGGTGCCCATGCCAGACTTACAGAAGGTCAGACCATTACTGGCATCTTTGCTGCCCCAATGCTTTCTGACTTTTCCCCTCCTCTGACCTCACTGCTTGAGGAAGTCCTGGACGGTGGCAGACTCTCCCTCTTCCTACAAAAGTGGTGGGAGATAATTACAGATGTCTGAGTCCTGGAGGTGATTCGGCAATGACACACCCTACAGCTCCCTACTGTTCCTCCAGTGCACCCCCGACTGCCCTGCATATATCCTCCAGAGCATTTTGCCCTCCTCTCCAAGTGGGTTGTGGAACTCATCCCAGTTTCAGAACAGAAACCAGGGCTGCTATTTCTGGTACATTCTGGTACCAAAATGGTCTGGGGTTTTAAGGCCAGTACTAGAACTTTGAGAACTGAATCTGTTCATAAGATACAAAGTTTCAAATGGTCTCTGCAGCCTTCCTCACCATTTGCTAAAAGAGGATTGGATGTTTGCTTTGGTCATGAAGGATGCATACCTTCCTGTCAATCTGCAGGTCTCACAGAAAATACCTGCATTTCTTGATCCATGGCTCACACTAGCAATTTTGTCTTGCCCATCGGTTTATGCTCTGCAATGTGTGTATTTACAAGTCTTCACAGAGATGGCAGCTGCACTACACAGAGAGGGCCTCTGTTTTCCCTTGCATAGATAACTGACTGTTGAAAGCGCTATGTCAAGAAGCCACAGACTAAACACTGAGTTGTTTGACCAACTGGGTATACTTAACAAACCAAAGCCTGCCCTTACCAGAGGCTCCAGTACATAAGAGCAGTTCTGGACACTGCACTGGGCCAGGTGTTTCTGCCCTCAGCTGTGCTATGGCACTGGTGGCCAAGACACAGTTGGCATCGTCCAACAAATGTCTCAGCAAGATGCCTTCTAAGGTTCATCGGCCTGATGGCAGCAGCCCTGCTGACTTATCCCACTTGCTTGCCTCCACTTGAGGATCCCTTAATGTTTCCTCATGGTGCAGTGGGTACAGCATTCGGGTGAGTTGGAGTGTCTCATACAAAAAACTCCTCCTGTCTACAACCTGCTCTGATGGTTGGACTGCTTCAGCCTTGAGACAGGGTCCCCATTCTTCCAGTCGCGCCCCCCCCCCCCCGGTGATGACCAAGGATGTCTGATTTGGATGCCTTTCTGGGGCCCTCTTCAGTGCTCTGGGCCAATGGACCCCTCTTTATATAGTTTTTCACAGCAACGCTCTGGAGATAAGGTCTGTTCTGTGTGGCTTACAGGCCTTCTCTGCCCTCCCTCCAGGAAACCAGCGGCTGATTCATACAGACAGTATATCCATGATATACTACATCAGCTGACAAGGCAGAGTACAGTTGTATCTTTGCAGAGAGGCAATGGGCGCGGCACTGGGCAGTGGAATACAACATATTTCTGTCGGCAGTATTCTTTCTGGTACCCTGAATGCGCTGGCGGATCACATCAGTTGATCCCATGCAGTCTGCCATGAAGGGAAGCTCTGACTGTCGCAGATAACCTTTGAAAAATGGGGTCGACCAGACCTGTTTCCATCTCCATACAATGTAAAACTACTGTGTTTCTGCTTGCTTGCATCAGGGCCTGAAGTTTTCTGGTGAGACGCATTGGCTTTCTCCTGGAAAGGGAGTTTTTTGTAATCCATAATTTTATTAGATTTTTCAACATAGATACTAGGTCTGGGAGAACTCTGAAGTTCTGACTCTTATTAAATGAGAACCAGAACACAGTGAAGTTATGATTTGTTCTGATTAGTTCTGATTTATTGAAAATATTTGAAAAAAGCAAGAAAAAATGCATAAAAGTAGCCAGTCTGTCATATTTGACACAGATGCCCAAAGGAAATAATTTAATGGATTATTTGCATAACAATTAATGTAAAGCTGCTAAATGAAAAGCTACCCCTCACTACTAGCCCCTTCATGGCTGGCCTGTAACTGTGGCATATCCTGTTTGGGTCTGTGACATGCGTGTGCTAGGAGAGGCCTAGATGGAGACACAGACTGATGCAAATATCTATCATAGCACCACCAAGCACTGCCAGACAGCTGAGTTTTTTTTATTAATGATGCTGTGTGGGCAATATTTTGATGGATGTTCCAGTCAGAGCTGAACAGGCCAAAAAAATGGATATGAATGATCAAATGAGCAGCACTGAGAGCCTGCCTACCCTACCCATGTGAATGATGCAACTGCTTTGCACGCCCCGGTGTACTGTGGTATATGGTACTCTACCTGGTCCAAGAGGCAAGATCAACACGCTGAATCCTTAAAGCAGTAGTGCTTGCTAATAAACATACACATTTTTCAATAATTTGGTTTGTCTGGCAGAAATATCAAGATACATGTTTTTCTTTTCGTTTTCTTTCATTCCTGAACCAAGATATGGGGTCTTGAAGTTTTTAAAAGTTGCCACACCCACCATGAAAAAAATTAAATATTTTGTGCAGTTTACTATCAGAAACATGCAGAAGAAATGTCCTAATGCAACTACAGCATGAATCTAGCATGCACATTCAACAAGTAACACCAGGGGAAGAGATTTAAAAAAAAAAAAAAAAAAAGCGAATGGCAGACTTCTTTAATACCGTGAGTCATTAATTACAAGATCGGCTATAAAAAGTCATAACACACGGGAAAAAAATATGCTGTGCATGAATCTTTGGTGGGAAGTTTTCAATAGATGACCAAGCCGCAGGAGGTGTTTGTTACCGTGGTAATGCCAGCATGTTTTTGCGTGCTCACCTCTGTGGCCCGGCCCCTTTTCTTCAACACCTGGTAAAGTGAAGTTAGCTTGAGCATTTCAGCGTGTGCTAATGGCAGCGGGTGAATAAAATAGTCATGGGGTAACTGCGACTAAATAAGGAAACTTGGAACTATTGTTTACCTTAATCTTTGAACTCCATAAGGTAGGGATTGTTTAGCTCATTTTGTATTGAGAAAATGTTTTTAAAGAATATACACTTGTATTATAGTAATCGTGGGAAATTTAAGAACGCTGTTTGGTTTCTGTATCTACAGAGTAAAGAGCAAAAAATATTACTCTAAGGATAAACAAAACGTTCTCGGATTTTGGAGAAAGTAAATGATCAGTTTTCTGAATTATATTTTTTTTTTTAGTTTATAAACATTGATATTCTAATCAATAATTTGGAATCCCTAACAGAAGTTCCTTTTTCCTTAATAGAATTTAAAAAGGAGTTCATTTGAAACTTAAGGTGTACCCCCGCCCCCAAAGCACACACTTTTTTGGATTAGTTTGTACGTTTTGAAACTTGTATTTGTAACAAGTTTCACAAGTTAGTTCCACCTGAGTTGCTTAAATAAACATTTTAAATAAATATTTAATATTAAAATAAATCTTTTCTCATATTTAAAATGTTAAAAGCCTTGTATTTGATGCATTGTAAATGCCTGTATATTTTTGTTTAAACAGAGGTATTGCTCCAGTGTCTGATGAAGGAAAGTACAGTTACGTAAGAACTTACCGAACAGTAGATCTTCGAGAGGAGCTCTTGCAGCAGGCTATCACAATTAGGACTATGCCGCAGGCACTAGGACCACATGGAAAAACTTCTGCCAGCAATACCAGTTGGGGACCGCCCCTGACGCCGGCCCTGCCCCGACGTCTGTCAGGGTACAAGAGGGGGTGGACTCAACTCCACCTCAGTTCTCCCGCCAGTACCCAGCAGATGGCCTGACAAGAGAAGGAGATGAAGCCCATCCTAGAGAAGAGAAGAAACCTGCACACTCCGAGGGGGAAGGTGGGAGGGAAAACGGCGCCTGCTGCAACAGCTCCTCTTGAAGATCTACTGTTACGGTAAGTTCTTACATAACTGTACCATCTTACTTCGAGAGAGAGCTCTTGCAGCAGGCTATCACAATTAGGACTGAGTCCCAAGCAGTTCCCTAGCGAAGAGACAGTCGCCTCCGGGAGGAGGAATATACTGACTCCAGAGACCGTCGACAAGAATCCTTGTAGAACCGCCAGGCCGAAGCCAGCACGGTGTCTGGAGAAGATATCCAACTTGTAATGCTTGACAAAGGTATGCACTGAATTCCAGGTCGCAGCCGCACAGATGTCTTGAATAGCGACATTTCACATCGCGGCAAAAGAAGCTGAAACACCCCTGGTGGAGTGACCCCTTACCGGACCCAGTAGGGGCTTGTGGTGATGCTCGTAACAGAACAAAACGCAATGGACTATCCATTTGGAGATAGTCTGCTTGGACACCGGCTGACCCAAGTGTTGTGGCGCAAAGGCCACAAAGAGTTGCTCCGATTTACGGTGTTAAACCGTTCTGAGGTAATACCTCAGGGACCTGTGGACATCCAATGTGTGGAGAACCTCCCCTCTATTGGAGGGAGAAGGAAAATAAACAGGAAGATCAACCGACTGGTTGAGGGTCAATTCAGAGACCACTTTCGGAAGAAACTTAGGATTAGTTCGGAGGGAAACCCTTTCCCTATGAAAAACCAAATAGGGCTCTTTACACATCCGAGCCTGCAGCTCGGAAACTCTTCGAGCGGAAGTAACAGCAACCAAAAAACAAACTTTCCAAGATAAGTATTGCAGCTCGCACGTTGCTGAGGGTTCAAAGGGGGAAGGGTGAGTTTCTCCAACACAGAAAGGGGGTCCCAGGGTGGGACAGGGTCCCTGACGGGAGGTCTCATGTGAAGAACCCCCGTAAGGAAGGTGCGGGCCACTTCTAGCTGGGCTAATGCTCTGTCGCCCACCAGAGCATGGTAGGCAGAGATCGCCCACATATGCACCTTGATGGAGGAATGGCTCAGGCCTTTCTCATACAAGGAGATACTGCAAAGCGGAGTTTACAGAGCACGTGACTGGGTCCAAATGCTGAGGCAAGGCCCAAAGACAGAACTGCTTCCACTTCATGGCATAAGCAGAGCGAGTAGAGGGCTTACGAGCAGACACCAAGACCTCCGCCACTTCCGGGGAAACCCCATACCGATTCACAGCTACATCTGGAGGAGCCAAGCATGAAGGTGCAGGGATCGGAGATCCGGGTGGACCAGAGAACCCTGGTCCTGGGACAGCAGTTGCGAGCATCGGGGCAGTGGGACTGGAGGTTCCTGGGACGACCACTGCAAAAGTGGGAACCAAATCCGTCGGGGCCAGTTGGGGGCCACAAGGATCATGCATGCCCCCTCTGCCTGTAACTTGAGCAGAACCCTCTGGATGAGAGGGAAGGGCGGAAAGGCATGAAGAAACCTCCCGGCCCAACAAAGGGATAACGCGTCTGGCCAGAAAACGCCAGGCGCGTGCTCTCGCGAGCAAAAGCATGGCAGTTTGGCGTTGCGTGGTGACGCAAAGAGATCTAGCTCGGGAAGGCCCCAACTTCCGAAGAGCTGATCCACCACGGACTGAAGCAATTCCCACTTGTGCGCCCTGGCCCACGACCTGCTGAGACAGTCGGCCAGACTGTTTAGGGACTCCTGAACGCATCACCGACAGACAAATGCCCTGCTCCAGCGCCCAGTACTAGACTCATTCCCGCAAAGAGGATAGGAATAAGTGCCTCTCTGCTTGTTGATATAAGACGCACCGCCGTTGGACCGCCTGAATAAGAGAGCCGGGAACCAGGTCCTCCTGAAATGCCTGAAGGGCGTAGAGGGCCGCTCGCATTTCCAGGACATTGATATTGAGGGACCTTTCCTCGGTCGACCAAACCCCTTGCGTGCGGTGACCACAGAGATGAGCCCCCCAACCCAGGTCTGAGGCATCCCAGGTCAAGAGTCTGACCTGGAGGCTCCGGATGAAAGCTGACCCCCTTGTTCAGATTGCTGGGGTCCATCCACCAAAGCAACGTTCTCCTGACTGGCTCCGAGATCATGACTAAGGCATCCAGGTCATCTGAGTATTGATCCCACTGCACCCTGAGCATCCACTGTGGGATTCTTATGTGGAGGCGGGCCAAGGAAATTACTGGGATGGCCGCCATGTGCCCCAGTAGATTGAGGAAAGTCCCAGCCGGAACTCGAGGTGCTATGGAACTGTTCTGCCAAACTGCAGGCGAAGACCCCTGTCCTGAGGGAGAAAAGCCCTGCCCTGGACGGAGTCCAGAGTCGCGCCAATGAAGGCGAGGTTTTGGCTGGGCTCCGGGGATGACTTCTGTAAGTTCAGGGTGACCCCAGCTCTCGGAAGAGAGTATAGGTATCTCCAAGAGAGTGCAGGAGGCCATCCCTTGATGGGACTGTCAGCAGCCAGTCATCGAGGTAAGGGAAAACATAATGGCCTGAGCGCCTGAGAGCCGCAGCCACCACTGCTAGGCATTTGGTAAAGACTTGCAGAGCGGAAGAGAGGCCGAACGGGAGCACCTGGAATTGATGATGCTCTCCTAGGAAATAGTACCTCAGATACTTCCTGTGAGGAGGAAAGACCCTGATATGCATGTATGCATCCTGCATGTCGAGAGAACAGAGCCAATCCCCTTGGCGCAGCAGAGGGAGGAGACCTTGAAGAGTCACCATCCTGAACTTTTTGTACTCTATAAAGAGATTTAAAGGATGGAGATCCAGAATGGGGCGAAGGTCCCTGGTCTTTTTTGGGATCAGAAAAAAGTGGGAATAAAACCATTGACCCCACTGCTCCAGGGGAACTCGTTCTATTGCTCTCTTCTGCAGGAGGGCCTGAATTTCTTCTTCCAAGAGTGGAATGTGAGAAGGAGGATAACAGGAGAGCTTTGGTGGAGTATGTGGAGGGAACTCTTAACTCCAACGTGTGTCCTCTCCGAATGATGTCCAAGACCCATTGATCTGTGGTAATAGAGCTCCACCCTTCGAGAGGAAGGGAGAAGCGGACCCCGACCGGCTCCCCCCTGGACGTCTAACCACAGAAGGGGGGGGGGCGGAAGGGAGTCATTGAGCGGAACTGGGGGTAGGGAGAGAGGCCTGGGAGGACTTGGGCCTACGGCCAGACGGTCCGCCAGACTGCTGGTTTCCAGATCTCCGGCAGAAGCCACCTCTCTGCCCTTGCTAGGAACCACGGGCTGAAGTCTGACTGCCTGAGGCCTTTCGAAAAAGCTGACGGCGATGGGGGCGTCACTGGTCACCACGGTACATCTGGCGGACCGACCAGATAGACTTGCCCGATTCCTGGAGATGTGAGATCAGATTCTCAGTCTCCAGCCCAAATAAGACGGTACCCTGAAACGGCAGGTCCTGGATACCGGACTGCAGATCCTGGTGGAAGCCCGAAAGCCGTAACCAGGCATGGCGCCGGAGACAAACTCCAGAGGCAGCTGCTCTGGCAGCCGTATCTGCAGTATCATACGAGGCCCTCGGAACATGAGTGCCTACGTCCGAGCCAGACTGCAGTAGGGCCAGGAGCTCCATCTTTTTATCTGAGTCTGGCATGGCCTGTGCCAGCTCAAGACCCCGTTCCCACAGCGCATTCTGGAACTGCACCATGTGCGTGAGGAAGTTTAGGGATCTAATGGAGCAGGTGGAGGCAGAGTAAACTTTTTTGCCCACCTGATCCAGGTAACGGGACTCTAAGTCGGGAGGCTGGGAGCTGAGGTGTCGTGGCTGTCGACTTGTCATGAGCAGCCGTGATCACAGTGAAGTCTGCCTGAGGGTGTTCAGCCAAAAAAAGGTTCAGCCCTCGGAGCCTTGTAAAGCCTGTCCGACTTCTTGGGAACCGCCGGAATGGAGGCTGGGCGCAGCCAGGTGGATCTAGTCAGGTCCTGAAAGGTATCCACCAAAGGAGGAATGACCAAAGACTTTGGCTCCTTCTGCCTCAGGTACTTGGCCAATCTCCAGCATTCCAGATCCAGGTCTTCTGTGTCCCACTCATTAGAAGCCTGGATATGCCTCATGACGTCCATGAATCTGGGATCGTCCAGAGGCAAGCGAGGCATGTCCTTCCCCTCAGGGGAGCGCTTGAGGCTGAGGGAAGAGGAAGAGGATGATGTGGAAGAGGAGGACAGACTATCCGATTTTGTGGTCTGGTTCTGCCTCATGTCCATGTCTCGCTGATGTCAGTATTCAGGGGACCGTCCAGCCGAGCGTGGGAAGGGCTCCGAGAAAGAGACCGGGTCCGACGTCTGTCAGTGGAACTGAAGGAGCGACGTTGGCGGTCTTCAGATCGGGCGCGGGAACAAGCCCTAGAAGGGGGCGAAAAACAGCGCTCTGGGGACCTCAATGGGGAGGCCTCACCCTCCGGCTGTGGTTCACCCGCAGGATCTGGTACTGGTGTCTGGGCCGGCGACGGGGTGGTACATTTGTGAACCTGCCCCCACCAAAATGAAAAAAGTTGTTTCAGCTCGTCCGGGGAGAATATCTCTGCTGCCCGCTGCAGGAAAGAAGCTTCAGGCGTGGCGGGACGCGATGGCAAGCTTTCCTGGAGGCCTGGGGGAGGAGGACTTGGGCGACGGGGACGTCGGCGGGACAACGATCGATCCCGGGTCCTTGGCCCCTTCGACAGGCGTCGGTGCCGCAACCGACGACGGGTGACGACAGGGGCGCCTGAGAGTCATTACGCCCGGAGGCGCACTTTAGCAGGCGGTGCCGAGACGTAGGGTCAAGCAGAAACCGCCACGACTTAGCGATGACCTTAATTGAGTCACCTTTAGGCTTGGCCGGGTTGCTCTCGACGAGCCGCCTTAGCCTGGGATGAGCACGGCAACTTCACCCGAAGTCTGGCGACGGCCTTTCGGGAAGGTCGTGACCGGGACCGGTGCCGGGACCGACTGCGCTCCTTACTATGGTGATTTTTTTCCTTCTTCCCCTTGGATGAGTGCAGGTCCATTTTTTTCTATAGTAGATAGGCCTTCAGGCGTCTGATGCGAGTCCGGCTCTTGAACGCTTGGCAGTTGGCGCAGTTAGCAGTGTCATGGTCTGGGCCCAAGCAGAAAACACACCGCCGATGACGGTCTTTGGCGGGAATTTGCCGGCCACAATCGCACTTATTGATATGGTCTGGTGAGAGGTACGCCCGGGAAGACATCAAACCCGCGTGGACCAACTGCGGTACTGACATCGGCGCCAACGGCGACTGAAACACCGAGGGAAAGACAATAAGAGTCCAAAAAACCGAGCCACTAACTGTGACCGTGCAGGCGTCGGTTGCGGTAATAACAAAAAACACGGAAAACTGTCAAAATATCTTGATTGTAGCTCTGTTCTCGCTGTTGAATCGCAGGCAGCAGCTATTCACATGCATGGTACGTGGTGGGAAAGAACTGAGGTGGAGCTGGGTCCACCCCCTCTTGTACCCTGACCGACGTCGGGCCGGGGCAGTCGTCGGGGGCGGTCCCCAGCTGGTATTGCTGGCAGAAGTTTTTCCGTGTGGTCCTAGTGCCTGCGGCACAGTCCTAATTGTGATAGCCTGCTGCAAGAGCTCTATCTCGAAGTAAGATCTTTAGTTCTGAAACGTTACACAGAATTTACTTAAGGAGCTATCATTATTTTGAAAAGTATCAAGATTGAACTCTAAAATGAAGGAATTGAAAATAAAAATACAAAGTTGGACTTTGTTGAGAAGGTTTTAATTCTTTTTTGATATTACCTATCCGCTTATTACCTTCTCCCAGTGCATCCTTCAGGCTTAAAGACATTATTCAGAACTTTAAAAGAAACCTTGGGAGACTATTCTACTTGACATGTCATGAATCTTAGGTCGTCAGAAATGCATTTATGCTGAAAAAGATGATTTTTTTCACTGACTAATACTGCTGCTTTAAAGAAGAAAAACGAAAGACCTAGTCACCACCACCACCCAGGCAGGCAGTCGCACATCGCATCGGTCAAGTGCAGCTCTAAGGTTTGCCACTGCCACCTGAAATCCTGATGAGACGCAACACAATTACACCCTTCCTAGTTCAACAATTACTGCCAGCCACTGCCAAGTAATTTAAGTATCAAAAATAAAATATAGTAATATCAGCCCAGTTACTGTAAGTGAGATGTAACCAGGCTAGCATACCATGCACACCCAAACAAAGAAATTACATGAATTTTCAATTTAGTAAAACATTTTCTGTGAAGTAATCACAGCCAAATATGGGGGATGCGAGAAATGTAAAGTGTGTTCAGTTTCTGGGTTTCAGGCATCTGCTAAGCCATGCACTGTGTGAAAATTAATAGCGTGCAGTCAGGATCAGTTGCTGAGGGCAAAAACGTGACTAGTAGTGTTTGGGGGGGGGGGGTGGATGATGAATGATGTGGGTGAATGGCAGTATCCGATCTTCCAGACCAGATAGTGGTACCAGGTACCACCAAGTTAGTTTGTGACGTGAAATGCAGTTGCTTGCTGTCTTTGGACTCTGAACCCACTGTTTTTATTTTCTGTTCTGTGCTACTCTGAACCCACTATTTGTTTTTTATTCTGTGCTGCTCATCTGATTATTCAAGTGATAGTGGCCTGGCCTAGTCCATCCTGACCTGATTTGTTGCAATTGCTACCTCATGTAGTAGACCCTATTCACACAGTGGCAGATCCAGGATTTTACAATAGGTGGTGCTGTGATGGTGTGCCTACTTCATATGCAACTTTCTATAATTTTTTTAATCCTTTGTACTGTCCTTTTCTTAACATTTTTGACTGAAAATATAAACCTACTCTATAGTCTTGAATGTATATTTCTTACAATCCATATATTAAACTTCTCCAGCAAAGGGAAGTGCAGCAGCAGCAGCAAGCAAGTTACAATGGGGGGTGCACCTGCACCCTCTAAAACCCCCTAGATCCTTTATTGTATTCGCAAGATTTTCACCACAGGCACAAATTCTTGAGTGTTTTGTGGATAGGGCCTGCTCAGAGCAGTCAGTGTTTTATTCAGGTATCCTATTTGAAGAGCACATGTCCAAGATGGCGGACTGAAGGCATCTGAGCTAACCATCTCCCTCCAGATGAGCAACACGAATGGCTTCTCCCAGCTGATGATGAAATCATAACATGAGAAAAAATTACGACAGTCGATTGCAATAACAGCATAGCAGTTTTCAAAGGACCTCTGCAGGAAACGCAGCCAGAAAGTGAGTGAAAAGAAACTGGAAAGCCACATTACATTCCAAACGCTGAGAAACCCTATTCTGCAAAAAGTGTGTTCATGAAGGAGAACAAACTGTGAAAGGGGCGTGAGTATATGAGAAGCGAAACAAACTTATGGTTAATGTGCATATTACTTGATACAAGTGCTGCATTTTTCCAGCTGCTATAGAGGGTATGGGCAGTTGTTTTGCTGTTTTAGGGGGGGATATCCTCACGGAAACGAGTAGGAAGAAGAGGGCGGCGACGTTGCATTGTGAAGGTGCAACAAATGAAATCGTAGATCGCATGCAGTTAATTTGGGTCTTGGCAACTTGTAGACATTTGAATTCTTTTGGGAGAGTCTGTCTGGGGGTGAGCTTGTATTGAGGTGGGCTTTGAATTTAAGAACTAAACTGATTTTCGCCTGCTCCCCTAGTTAAATCAGATGTGGGAAAGGATGTTTTAAAACATCAACGCACAAGTTGCTTCAGCCACTTCAACCGCATGAAGGGCTGCAGATAATTGAATACTGTCCTGGTGGTAAATGTGCTGCGGTGCAG
Organism: Neoceratodus forsteri; assembly: GCA_016271365.2. Classification (NCBI taxonomy): domain Eukaryota; kingdom Metazoa; phylum Chordata; order Ceratodontiformes; family Ceratodontidae; genus Neoceratodus; species Neoceratodus forsteri. The sequence continues at coordinate 1,600,518,734 of CM028131.1, forward strand.
ATATTCTAATCTTCCCAATATCTAAGACTCTTGAGTATAAGGTGTATCTAAGGCACCCCTTCTACCCACTCCACTCTACAATAAAGGACCAAAAGAAAAAGTAATGCAGACAGATTGTCGAGGGGAAAAAAAAAAAATAATAAAAAGCATATTAAAGGATTAACGAGATTAAACGCCCACTCAACGTGTCACAAGACTGAATACAGGCTTGGCAACTGTCAATTTACTAAGTGAGCATAATAGAGGATTACCTATGGGTATCAAGTTCTTAAAAGCAGTGGCCCTAATAGTGTCTGGTAGTACATACAGCATTTTTAGTGGTAAAATTCCATTAAAAGAACTGCAAGGAAAGGGAAAGCAAGCTGCAAGGAATAGTGCTTCTGTATCTGGCTGTGGTTTAATAAATGCTTTTATGGTGCCTACTGAGAAACAGGCTGACAAATCAGATGCTGACACTTCCAGGAGATACAGGGTAGACTTTCCCTTCTACTTTCTCACAGTTGCCACAAGCATCAAATATAAATATGGAAGACTCAGTTATTCGTTGATGCAGTAGCTGAAACTTTGCCTAACAAAACCCAGGAGAATGACCACTCTAAGTCTGGTACTACTTGATGAGGGATAAGCAAAGTAATAGAGAGAAGGGGACACATACAACAATACCTGCACTTGCAAGTGAAGGGGGAAAGGAACTGTCTGAAGGAAGTAGGGATGAAGTTGACAGTAATGGAAAAGGATGAGAAAAACAAGTGGCAAACATAACAGTTAAACTCCAGTGCAGAGAGATGTCGAGCAAAGCGGCAGAACAGACCTCCATACAAAAAAATATATAAGCAAGGAATACACTGAAAAGGATTTGGACAGACGTTCCAGTGGATCTTCCAGTAACTAACCCGATTATGATGAAGTTCCAGCAAACACAGGAAACCGTTAAACTAAATGAGACTAGGCTTTCAGAGTATGAATAGCACACTAGATACAATTTAAGGCTCAATAGTCACCTTAGATATAAAAATATCCACAATAATGAAGAGTGACGGAGCTCTAACAAAGAGTGGGAGAAACGGAAGACCAAATGTCACCGTTTAAGAACTTGGTTAAACACCAGAAGGAATTGTCAGAATTGCAACAAAAAGATTGAGTAAAGATCCAGGAGAGAAGACATAAAATTGGGAAATGTCCCAGAAGGCAGCGAGGGTATGGACCCTGTAAAATACTTCAAGGAGTTAACAGTCACTAGGGAAGAAGTATCCTGAACAGAAGGTACAATTAGACACGGCACACAGAGCCTTCTCGTCTTGTAAGGATCTTCTGAGATTTATATATATTAAACCCCATCATTTTCAGATTAAGGAAGAGCTCCTGCGTAAAGCCCGGATGGAGAGGACTGCACATAAGAGGGACGCATATTCAAGTTTTTCCTGACCTCTCGCTTTCCATATATAATAAAAAGAAATCGTTCAGTGGGTTAAGAGCTATATCACGGGGGGGGGGGGAGCAGTCCACATTCATTATTACACCCTGCTAGATTTAAAGCGTTTGTGAATGGAAGCACAGAATCTTTACTGACTTCAAAGAAGCAGACCAATATTTTAAAGCATATTTCTTTCATACCAACGGTGCAGCGAAGGAAGAGGGGCACAAAGCTACCTCAGATGCAACAGAGACCCCACAAGAAGCTACACATGAAATCCCACAAGACTAAAAAAAAGAATTATAGGTATACTTCGCTATACCTCTGGCAAAAAAATATATATATATTAAAAAATACATAGTATATATTGGCAAAGAATATACATAATATAGATATATACAACATGGAAAACATACTCTCTAAAGGGGGAAGCTGTGTAAAATCAAGAGGTATAATATGAATGTTAATCACACAAGGAGGGGATTAACAGCAGAGGATGCTTTTACAGCATGCAGACTGTCAGGGGTGGGGGGAGAGGATAAGACCCATCAGAGTATGGGTCATTGGGATAGAAATGAGGTTAGGTTGGGGGGAGAAGATGTGAATGTGAGCATAATAAAACAAGCAGGATGGCAGATGAAAACATTGGAGCCACTGTGGGGAGAAAGTATTAGTAAAACATGTTTGTTTAAATGAGTACATAAGTGTAATGTTGAAATACAAAGTTATCTTTTCAAAAATTATGGCTACACAACTAAAATGTTTAAGTTGGAATATTAAAGGGGCCAGGGACAGATTGAAAATGGTGTTCAATATGCAAGCTAAATGCAAGTGGATTGTTTACTTTTACAAGAAACTCATTTCCAGGAAGATTTTGGATATTTTTGCAATTTATTTAGAAGACCTGGGCTGAACGCATCATTTACAACAAACTTCAGGGGCTGCTATTATATTGAAAAACAATGCAAATATAGATTATACAGAGTCAGTGCAATAAGAATGGTAGTTGTGTAATGGCTGCTTTACAAACAAGTAATGAAAGATTCACAATATGTAGTTTATATGACCCAAATGAAGATGGTGGTTTTTATACAGAATTCTTTATTACATTAACTCTCCAAAACCATATATAATAGGTTATTACAACTTAATTTTAGAAAAGTTGGTTAGAGCAGGTTATATGCAAGAACAAAAGAGAAATTCATTAAACATTATAGAAAGTTTTATGGAAGACCTAACTTCACAACATATTTTGAGAAATTCCCAACATAGAAACAATTTTCATATTTCTCCCGAGTACACAGATCTTCTTCAAGAACAGATTATTTCTTGGAATCAGAAGAACTAATATAAACTACCAAGAAAATAAAATATGGTACTATAAAAATTTCACATTATTCAGTATGTTATATATATATATACACACACACACATACACACACACACACACACACACACACACACACACACACACACACTCTACTGACTATTGGGTTTCATTGGAAGTTTGATAATACTTTATTGTATGAGAAACATTTCAAAAAGGAAAAAAAACAAAAAAAATGAAGGATTTTTTAATTAAAACAAATGAGACCTATTTGAAATGTATGGGATTCAATGAAGGCATATTTGAAGATACAGGAATTAAACTGCAGGAAAAGCAAAACTGAAACAAGCATTTGTCTATGCCGAATGTTTGCTTGCTGACATTGGCATTGGTGGGGTATGCCTCTTGGTCATCTGGCATATCGGCCATGCCATTTCACCACACCCTACCCTGCAGACACAGGTGATAGTGCTACGGTAGTGCTCTTGATCTGTTCTCTCATGCTCACCCCATCCATCAGGAAATACGTGAGATGGGTGCAGTATAGGAGAATGGGGTGAACTTTGGGGCCGAAGAGTTCAAGGCACACCTTAATGCCTCTCACTGGCTGCAGGGTGTGGGTGGGGGTGGAATGGTATGAGCATTACAGGCGACAATTCCAAGTCACAACCCTGCCTGTCCGTCTCTACAGGGTGGGCCGTTATGGTCGGAAACCCTAACGCCTCAGGTGTTTGTTGGTATTTTGACTCCAAATTTTCAACATGGGTTTTTTGTGACCCCCACCTTATGAACAGTGGCAATATCAGTTCATTAGCTGAAAGCTGATTTTGCACAGTGACTATGGCATTTGGCACCACAGGTGTGAAAACACATTTCGAACAGGATGTGAAAAATTACAGCTGTACTGTTCGTGGGAGGTGTAAACAAGCATTTGTCAATGCCGAATGTTGCTTGCTTATATGTGCTGTTTAGGTATTTGGAAGTGATAGTTCCATGCTTTCCTCCCAAGACATCCACTGTCTTTCCGTTCAGTATTCACAGAAGAGTGGAAGGGGCAAGGGCCACAACAGTACAGCAGTTGCCAAGGGGGTGAAGAGGTGGACAATAGTCCATTCAAAGGCAAAAGAGTCCTGCAGGAGCTCACTAAAGGTGGACAAAGCAATGGAACCAGATGGCATACGCCCAAGGATATTAAGAGAACTGCGAAGGGAGATAGCAGTACCTCTGGCAGCCATGTTCACTGAGTCATTCAACACGAGTGAATTGGAGGAGGGCACATGTGGTCCCTCTACAGAAGTTTGGCAGCAGGGAGGAGGTGGGGAACAATAGGCCGTTCAGCCTCACCTCAGTAGTGGGGAAGATCATGGAGACATTGCTTAAAGAAAGGATAGTGGGGCATCTAGAAGCCATCAGAGCCTAGGACCATAGACAACGTGGATTCACAGTGGGGATATCATGTCAGACAAATCTAGTTGACTTGTTTGACTGGGTGACAAAGGAAGTGAATCAGGGCGGGGCAGTGGACAACGCTTAACTGGATTTCAGCAAAGCCTTTGACACCATCCCACATAGGAGGCTGATAAACTAGCTGGGTAGGCTGGGCATGGGGGAAAGGGTGGTAAACTGGGTTAGAAACTGGCTAACAGACAAGAGGCAGAGTGTGGTAGTAAATGTGGTGCAGTCTAGGGAGAGGGGGTGACCAGTGGGGTGCTGCAGGGATCTGTCCTGGGGCTAGTCCTGTTCAGTGTCTTCATTAGTAACATTGCAGAACATCTGAAGGGAATTTTTTCAATAATTTTCAACATAGCCATTTTAAGACCTCTGCTTATGAACAGTGTCACACTGATTTTCTTAATCTGTCCCAAACAATGCTTGCGCACACCCACTGCGCCATTGTGCGCTACATGCATGGAAACACATTTTGGGTGACATGTGAAAAATGACAGCTGTACTGCTCATAAGAAGGTGTGGTAAAATGGCAATGTTGAAAATCTGGAGTGATAATATTGAAAATTCGCGAACTTACGAGCATGCGTAGGAAATGCACAATGCATGCTCGTAAAACAAGTCATTTTTAGGAATTTTCACCAAATTTTCCACATAGCCATTTTAAGACCTCTGCTCAAACAGTGTCACTGATTTTCTTAATGTGTCCTAAACATTGATTTCGCACACCGACTGCGCCATTGTGCACTACATGCTCGGAAACACATTTTGGGCGAGATGTGACAAATGACAGCTGTACTGCTCATAAGGAGGTGTGGTAAAATGGCACTGTAGAAAATCTAGAGTGCAAATAGTAAGAATTTGCGAACTTATGAGCGTGCGTAGGAACTGCGCAACGCACACTCGTAAAAGTCATTTTTAGTAATTTATTCACCAGATTTGCAACACAGGCTTTTTGAGAGCCCACCTTATGAACACTGGCACTGTCGTTTTGTTAATCGTTCCCGAAAGGTGATTTTGCGCAGTGACCGCGAAATCACCCTTTGGGCCCGATAAACGCCATGACAGTGACAGAATTCATGAGGGGTCCCAAAAACCCCATGTTGAAAATTTGGTGTCAAAATTCCAAAAAATGGCTGAGATATGCAGCAAAGTTGGAAAAAACCCTATCTATCCCATTATACAGCTTACCTGCATTTCCTTAGTTCGCGGTTGGCTTTGAAGAGTGCAAACGTGTTCCCGGTCCACCAAAGATCGACGTCCCGAGGTAAGTATGGGGTGAGGGGGGGTGTGGGGAGGCAGGGTGCGCAGTGGGTAGGTGCAGGTTGTGGGAGGGGGCCAGGGAGAAGCGCCGAGGGACAGTTTGTTACTTACAGGTTTTTTTAATAAGACTACGAGGGACGTTTGCCACGCTGGGATGGGCTCCCAGCATGGCAGCTGGAAGGCTGTTTTTGGGGGGCTGGAGCCGACGGGGAATTGGGCACCAACATCGGCTATAACATTTTGCCATGCTGGGGTGGGCTCCAGCATGGCACCTGATGTTTGGGGGGCGTGGAGCCAACGGGACTGGGCACCTCTGCTGCCGGCCGACAGTGTGGGGGAGGTGCATGAGGTGTGTGTGTGTGTGTGTGTGTGTGTGTGTGTGTGTGTGTGTGTGTGTGTGTGTGTGTGTGTGTGTGTGTGTGGAGGGGAAGCCCTGCTCACTGAAGCGGAGCTCTCCTTTTAACTGTACGACCACTGCATTTTCAACTGCTGTCATAGACAGCTGCAGCAGTAATTGGGGAACTGGGGCCGCACCTGCAAACACACTGACTGCATTGGAAGATGGGTGCCACACCTCCGAAACTTGGATGATGGCACTATGTTTCTTGCACATGCATGCAAGCAACATAAAAATGGCAATGTTGAAAATCTGCAGTGAAGAGTGAAAAAACTGAAGTCACGAGCATGCACAGAAACTGTGCAACGCAAACCCTTAATGAAATTAGTTTGAATTTTTTCTTTACAGCAGATTATCAACACAGGAATTTTGGGACCTCTGCTCATGAACAGTGTCACTGTCATTTTCTTAATCTGTCCTGAACAGTGATTTCCCACAGCGACCACGCATTTCTGCGCAGAAAGTGGGGAAACACATTTTGGCCATGTTGTGAAAAAGTACAGCTGTACTCTTCATAAGGAAGTGTGGAAAAATGCCAGTGGTGAAAATCTGGACTGAAAATTACAAATTCATGAACTTACGAGGGTGCATGAAAACTGCGCAATGCTCGCTCGTAAGTCATTTTATGGACTTTTGTCACCAGATTTTCAACATAGCCATTTTAAGACCTCTGCTCATGAACAGTGTCAGTGATTTTCTTAATATGTCCCAAATATTGATTTCACACAATGACTGTGCCATTGTGCGCTACATGCATGGAAACACATTTTGGGGGAGATGTGAAAAATGACAGCTGCACTGCTCATAAGGAGGTGTGGTAAAATGGCAATGTTGAAAATCTGGAGTGCAAATATTAAAAATTTGCGAACTGAGGAGCGTGCATAGGAACTGTGCAACGCATGCTCTTATAACAGTAATTTTTGGGAATTTTTTCCCCAAATTTTCAACATAGGGTTTTGGGGGGCTGGGGGCCTACCTCATGAACTTTGACAGTAATTTCATACATTGGTCCTGAAAGGTGGTTTCGTGCAGTGACCGCGAAATCACCTTTTGGGAATAAATAACAAAATGCCTGTGATAGAATTCATGAGGTGGGGTCCCAAAAACCCCATGTTGAAAATGTGGTGAAAATATTCCAAAAAATGCCTGAGATATGCATCAAAGTTGAAAAAACCCTATTTATTCCATTATATAGCTTACCAGCACTTCCTTACTTCACGGTTGGCTTTGAAGAGTGCAGACATGTTCCCGGTCCACCAAAGATCGTCGTGCCAGACTCCGGAGGTGAGTATAGGGTAAGGGGGGTCTTTGAGGAGCAGAATGTGCAGAGGTGAGCACGGGGGGTTAAGACGGTCCAAGCGTGGGACCATTTTCTTTGTAGGTTGCTTTTTTTTTTTTAGGAAGACTGGGACGTTTGCCACGCTGGGTGGGCTCCAGCATGGCAGCTGGAAGTTTTTTTGGGGGGCGCCAGCAGAGCCGAAAGGGGATTGGGCACCTCCTGCCCTCAGATTGTTGCCACGCTGGGGTGGGCTCAGAGTGCACCTGGAAGTGTTTGGGGAGGGGCAGCAGATTAACACTTGCCATGCTGGGGGTGGGCTCCCAACATGGCACCTGGAAGGCTGTTTGGGGTGGCAGTGGAGCTGATGGAGTTGGGCACTCATCGGCCTTGATTGTTGCCACGTAGGGTGGGTTCCCAGCATGGCACCTAAAACTCTGTTGGGGGGGCTGGCGCAGTTGACGGGATTGGGCACCTCCGTCGGCCATAGTGTGTGTGGGCGTGTGAGCATGCTGGGGTGGGCTCACAGCATGCTATTTGTTTTGGGGGGGGCGCTATCTGACGGCTCTTGCACAGCAGTGCCGACGCGTAGGCACTTTGCATAATGCCGACGGCAACAGTATGCAAATTGCCTACATTCTGCAGTGCTTTCTTTCAGCTGTATGCTGCTGCATTTTCAATCAGTCATATACAGCTCTTAAATTCATTGGCACGGTAGGGCCGTGCCTGCAAAAGGCAGCAGGGCATTGGAAGTAGGGAGGCACACCTACAAATTCATATGGTAGCACTTTCTGGCACATGCGTGCAAGCAGACATAAAAATGAGTCTTTAAGGCAGATTTAAAGGCCTCAGTGGACAGGCACGCTAAAGAATTCCACAGGGTTAGTGCTGCAAAAGCAAAAGATCTAGCTCCAGACAGTCAAGTGGAACCTGGGAATCTCTAGAAATCCCTCATTGGCTGAATGGAGTGGGCGAAGGGGGCAGTAGGGGCAGAGGAGATCTTGCAAATGCTGCGGTCCCTGCCCATGTAGGGCATTATTGGTCAGCAAATACTTCTGCTTAGCAGTCACAAAAGACAGGGAGGTACCTAATCCAATCAATAGAAGCACTCTGGATAGGGTGGGCGATACCAGTCCTTTCACAGAAGAAAGGGTTCTGAAAGAACTCCTAAAACTGAAGGTCAACAAAGCAATGGAGCCTGACTGGATTCACCCCAGAACTCAAAGAACAAAGGGGAGAACTAGTGACGCCACTGACTACCTATTTAACAAATCCTGGAAGGATGGTGTGGTACCCAAGGACTGGAGGAGGGTGGATGTGATTCCCCTTCACAAAAGTGGGAGCAAAGCAGAGACCGGAAACTACAGACCTATTAGCTTGACCTCAGTGGTAGGGAAAATGATGGAATCACTTTTGAAAGAAGGAATTGAGTACCTAGAGGCCAGCAGGGCACAGGACCCAAGGCAGCATGGATTCACAGTGGGAAGGTCATGTCAGCCGAATCTAATAGATTTCTTTGACTGGGTGATCAAAGTAGTAGACCAGGGAGGGGCTGTGGACATAGCCTACCTAGACTTCAGTAAGGCATTTGACACAGTCCCATACAAAAGATTAAACAACAAATTAACCAGCCTGGGAGTGGGTCCCAGGGTGGTAGCCTGGGTAAAACATTGGTTGGACAACAGGACACAGAGGGTAATAGTAAACAGAGTCCACTCCGAAGAAAGGGGTGTTACTAGTGGGCTACCGCAGGGTTCAGTACTGGCTACGGTCCCTTTTTAATGTCTAAGTGACATTGCAGAGGTGCTGGAAGGAAAAGTATGCCTCTTTGCAGACACAAAGATCTGCAACAGGGTTGATGCACAGTGGGGGTGGAAAGGATAAGAGGGGACTTAGCAAGGTTGGAGGAATGGTCAAGTATGGCAGCTTAGATTCAATGCAAAGAAGTGCAAAGTAATGCACCTGGGAAACAAAAACCCAGGGGAAGAGTACACAATGGGGGGGGGGTAGTAACAACAAAAATGGAAAGGGACCTGGGGGCAGTCTTATCAGATGACCTAAAGGTAAGCAGTGTGAGAAGGCAGTAAGGATGGCTGGGGGACACTGCGATGTATAGGGAGAGGCATCACTAGCAGAAAAAAGGAAGTTATCCCTCCTGTACAGACAGTTGGTGAGACCCCATCTGGAGTATTGTGTGCAGTTCCGGAGACCCCATCTCTGCAAGGACATACAGGATGGAGGCAGTCCAGAGGAGGGCAACTAAAATGATGCAGGGTCTGCAACAGAAGCCACACGAAGAGACTAAAGGAGCTTAACATGTATACCCTTGAAGAAAGGAGGGAGAGAGGGGACATGATAGAAACTTTCAAGTACCTCAAGGGAATCAACAAAGTCCAAGAGGGCAGCATCTTTCAGAAAGAGATGTGCAAGAACAAGGGGACACTATTTGAAGGGGGGGATGGCTCAGGGGCAATGTGAGGAAGTATTTTTTCACAGAGGGAGGTGGATGCATGGAACGGGCTTCCTGAGGAGGTTATGGGGTCAAACAGTGGGGGAATTTAAGAATGCATGGGACAGACCTAAGGCAATTCTGGTGTGGGGGGTAGGAAGAAGTAGGCTGGTTAACTAGGATTTGCAGCTTATCCAATAGGTACGGAAATGGGCAGACTAGGTGGGCCAAGCGGTCCTTATCTGCTGTCAGTCTGTTTCTATGTTTATTGGAAAATAATGAATTGCCAACAGATCCAAACCTTAAAGACCAGACTATTGAACATTTAAAAGCCAGAGCTACTGTAGTAGTCTGGTATGACTCAGTTGGGGAGTGGTGGTTGGATACTTAAAATAATTCAATTCTCCATCAAAAATGGGGACTGCATATTTCCAGTTTTACAACTTTGGGGAATTGTTTAAATTAATATCTCTTTAGAATATTGAACATTTGGATTTCTCACTACAAATTCAGCAACTGAAGGCGAGATGAGAAACTCTCTATGATGGGGCAAGATCCCTAAAATAGAACAAATGGCAGGGACTTGGGGGACACTAAAACTTCATTAGATATCTTTAAAGACTAACTTTAGGGTAAAAATAAGGGGATGCCATTAAAGATAAACAGGGAAGATTCATACATAACTTTATTTTAGAAATAATTTAAGGACATCTGTTTTCATCCTTTGGTACACCTGTGCAGATAGAGAACTATATGGTGGATGTGAATTTAGAACCAATACAATCTGAAGATATAGCCGCCCTAATTTCCCCGATTTTTAAGTTTGGAAGAAATTCATATGGCCATTAATAAACTTTGAAGAAATACTGCCCCTGGGCTGGATGGGTTAAGTACACATTTCTACAAGACATTTCAAGAGTTGGGCCCCTCTGTTATTCGAGACATACAATGATATCTTGCAAAATCTGGATATGAATGAGCAAATGGCAAAGGCATTTATTTTACTACATAAAAAGGGGATAGGATGGAAATGACAAATTGGAGACAGTTTTCATTATTAAACATCCACTTTAAAATTTTGGCCATTATTCTGTTCCAGAGGTTAGGTGAGATAGCCCAACAAGTTATTCCTCCTTTCCAGATATGTGCATTATAGGCAGGAATCGGAGGGATAATCTGATATGTTTGAGGGAAGTCTTTGCAAGAGGGCATTTGGGGAGGGTGCACAAGGGTATCTGGTAGCCTTTGACCAGAAAAAGGCTTTTGATGTATCTCATTCCACACTATTTCAGAAGTTACACCTTTATGGGATACCAGAGATATTTATACAGTGGTTGACTGCTATATGCAAAGCACATTCTCTTCCCATTATAAATGGTAAAATAGGACGAAAAATTTCCATCAAGAGGAGTGAGGCAGGGGTGTCCTCAAAGTTCCCTGCTGTACACCGTCAACATAGATATTCTTATTAGAAAAATCTGTCATCACAGATATACACACCTCTTAAAGGTCATGGCTTATGCAGATGACGTGTGTTTATAAAAACAGGACTAAAATATTTAAAATATCAGAATGCACTAAGGTAACGGGCAAAAATAAACCCGAGGAAAAGTGTTGTCAGCAATGGGCAGTACAGTCGAGCAGGAAGTATCTACAATTGGGGGAGTGGCCATTGCTCTGGAGGCAAACATTTTGGGGATCAGATTTGGACCACAAGAAATGGATAGACTAAACTGGGAAAAGTTAGCAATTTATGAAACTTTTACCTGCCAAAATATCCGAACTTAAAGGCTGTTATTTAGTGAAAACCTTCATAGTCCCGGTATTACTTTGTGGGATCTCCCCCACCCCCCACCCCCCAAACCGACATCTTTAGATACAAAGTTGTTTAGTGTGTTTTTTTTTTTTTGTAAATATTTGGGGCAGCAGACTAAACCCTAGTAAACGTATGATTACATACAGACCGGTGTCACAAGGTGGCATTGGTATGATGCATCCAATTTTATTTTTTTCATACTCCCTTTTGGTACTTTAATATAGTACCTTTATTACAAAATATCAATATAATATGGAAAGATTGGGGGAATGAATGGCTCGCTAGCCTTATCCCAAAATGGTCTGTAAATAAATGGACCTTTAAAACTAACTCTGAGGCCTTTCCAGGGTATTTGACAACTACCATGCAAAAGATAGAAATTGGAAACATTTACAGATTTTACTACTCTTTTTAGACTTTGTAGGAACATGTTCAATTGAAATTCTTTTCTGAACCATTAATTTTTCCAAAGGGTACTGCATTAAACTTTTCCCAAAGTACAAAACGGCTGACAGACCAGACTACCAAGATACTTGTGGGATACTTGTTGGCTGTCATGTCATGGGAAAATTAAGTGTTAAAAATAATCATGAACACAAAACCTTGGAGGAGCGGTACTGCCCCAGAGAACTATTCAACATAATACCAGAAACTCAAGAACATTTATTTTTTTGAATGCCCATATGTCATTATTTTTTGGCAGATTTTGGCACAAATACAAGATCAAAACTTTAGGAAAATAACGTATGCGGTATTAAATTTAGGAATATATACTGGGCCTTGGATAAAATGTTTTTGTAGCAAGTTATGACTGCTTTGTGCTGTTAAAATATCACATTTGGCTGTCAAGATGCCATTGGACCCTACAACAATAATTTGTCTCAAGAGTTAAAATTGTTTTGGGGCAAGTTCAACAGATATATGATCAAGAAAAAGATAAAGAAACGCCATATTCAATTATGGAAACACTGGGGGGTGAATAAGGTGTGTGTGTGTGTGTGTGTGTGTGTGTGTGTGTGTGTGTGTGTGTGTGTGTGTGTGTGTATATGTATATATGTGTGTGTGTGTGTGTATAAAAAATGCAGAAAAGGGGAAAGTAACTTATGAACAATAAGATATTGAGCAAAATTTTTATGTAAAGTTATGGATATAAACTTTATACTGTCCTTAGTATTGTGATTTTTACCACAATATAAACTTCCCCTGTTCTGTTCGAGAAGTGCCATGGAGTCTTTAACATCCACCTGAACTACCACTAGAACAGGCAGATGGGACCCCGGTTTAATGTCCCATTCGAAAGAAGGCACCGCAGGAGTGCAGCACCCCTGTCCTGCTGCACTTCAGTGTCAGTATTGGGATTTCACCCAGTGCCTGGTGTGGGAATAGAACACACAGCCTTCTGATCTTCTGGCCTCTGGCAAGTGTGCAACCTGCTGAGCCACTGACACTGCTTCTTCCCTTTTATATGCAAGAATCTGCTTGGGCCCAAAACTGAGGGTTATCTAAGCAGGACTGGGAAGTCCTAACATCACCTTTGATTGACTGTTACATTGGTATATATGAAGACTATGGAACAGCACTGCAAGATGGCTGCTCCTTTCATAGTTTCACTGGGTCAGCAGCAGCAATGGCAACATTTATTATCTGCAATATCGCCACTTCCAAGTCCTTTACCTCCAAGATTTCTGGACAAGGCTCTTGTAAAAGTGCTGGTGACAGTCACTCTGGGGGTCAAGCATCCAGATATGTCACCATAGTCAAGAAGTCACAACCCTCCGTCCCTGCTGCAGCTCCTGGTTGGGGTCTGACTTTAACTTTCTTCTCAGTAGTACCATCTCCGCTTATATAGCTGGGCCCTGAATGTGGTGGGCTTGGGGTTGTCTCTGAAATTCGACCCCTTCCCTGAGTCAGCCCTGCCCACCAAATCTCTAGTAACAGGGGTGTTTCTAGCATCTGAAAAGATTAGGGTCTTAAGCCCCAACACACCTGTCCAGTGAAAGGCATAAGCTGGGGGTTAATTTTAGGAATTGTGCAAGTTTTTCATTAGGGGCTAATATTTGGTGCTCCTAACGGCTACTGCTAGTGATGCCCCTGACTAACAGTGCAACAGAAGTTGTTCAGCAGCTCCTAGGAAGGTATGTTGTAGAAAATCACACTCCAACTATTTGTGTTGCAGTACTTTCTGGTACCAATGTGGACAGAGTGGGGTGGTGTCACCATGTCATGGATCTGAGGATCCTTGTTTGTTTTTTATCACCACCTGACACATGAACTCTTCTAGCTACCCCAACTCACCTGATTGCTCTACTGTCCACCGTGGTCTCTGCTCCTCAGAGGTGTGCTGTCCTCCATCAATCCCCATCCAGCTGAATCCCCCCAGCTCTGCCCCCGGGGCAGGGCCACTATTCCACAACTCTGCTCGCTATCTACAATCTAGATGGCTGGAAGGGATGACGGAGAGGCAGAGGGGGCGGAGACAGTGACCCGGTGTCAGACGTGTCATCAGGCACTGAAAGGAGCAGTCATCTATCAGTCACAGGAGGGTTTTTTCTTTATCTCCCCCCATGGCCCAGCAGTGCAGTGTTCTCCAGAGTGGCGCATGTACGCATCGGCACATGTCCACAGGAGAACAGCCGTGGCTCCTGCTATGTTTTTCTTGGATCTAGACTGCTGCAGAAACCCACCGTCTCCACTAGGGGTTGACAGATGGCAGGATCATGTCCCCCCTCCCTCCCAGGAAAGGACAGCTGTCCTCCAGATGCTCAATCCTTTCCTCCCCTGCTGATCCCCAGTGGCAAGTCTGCTCCCGAACCCAGGTCGCCGGCATGACGTGAGGTGTGGCGTCCAGCGCCTCAACCCTCCACTCCCGATTCTTGTTTTTTGCAGGCAAAAATTTCACATGGTCATGCCGAATCTTGGAGCCTGTGGCATCATGGTTCTGCTCTGTAGCACTCTAGGATGCGTACTCCCGCATCCTTATTAGTATTTCACTGCAGGTGGCTCCTAACACACAGAGCAAATGGTAACGTGCATCAGTTTCAAGCCATACCATTGGGACTGTCATTGGCCCGCAGAGTGTTCACTAAGTTTCTGTTGGTAGTTGCAGTCTTTCTCTGATGCAGAGGAGTCGAGGTTTTCCCCTCCTCCCCTTCTGCCACAACTACAGTAGCTCCTCACCAGCAGTTTGGTGCAAGATGGTGGAGTATGCCTGTGAGATGGCCATTCAGATGTTCCAGTATTGGTACTCGTTAACCTGGGACTGTGCGAGCTGACTAAAGTAGGTAATTGTGTTCACAGTGGTGGAACTAGATTCATCAGGCCAGGTGTGCCTACCTTCCAAAAGGGTCAAGGACCTTGTGTCCTTTGCTTTATTATTTTTACTTGGGCATTCTCAACTGACCGATATTTCCTCAACTCCCGGTCATCATGGTATCTACCATGACATACCACTGAGGAAAGAAGTTATATAGTTGATCCCAGCAAAAGTTGCAACAGGAACTGTGGTGGATCAGCTGGGCCCACTGGTGTATGAGGGCTATTCAGTGGAAGCAGGGCTGCAAGTGATTCCAGACTATCCAAGAAATGGTCAGTTTGGGTGACTTGTTGATGCAAGATCTCATCTGGTAGCTTTTGCCTCCGAACCTTCTAAAGAATCCCATTATGTCAGAATTTGCATAGCTTGTCAAAGGTCCAGTTGTCCAGGTTACCACAGAGGGCATGACAGCTATGATCTACTTGAACGAACAGGAAGGCAGTGACTCTGTCCTTTTGTGTCTAGAGGTGTTGCAGGCATGGTCCCATGCTCATTCGCTTCAAACAACCTGTAAGGTAGGTATAATCAACCAGCTTGATGGACACAATCATGTGAGGCATCACACAAGTGGTTGCTGCACCCACAGGTAGTGTCCCAGGTGTCTTGTAGTGGAAATAGTATAAGTGCACAGATTTGCTTCCTGGGGAAAACAGGCAGTTGAGGCTGCTCTGTGTCCACTGTGGTGCCCAGGTGAGGGACATTTATGCCAAACTGTGGAATCCAGGTCTCTTTATGCATTCCACTACTCCTCCAGGGGTTAAATTGAGCAGGAGCCCATAGGAACTCTGTTCCACCATCTCTTAAAACTAATGTTTTTCATCTGTTATCCATCTCTGACTATTATAGGAGAGTGCTACCACCTGGAAATGACAGTTCCACTACTTAGAAATACAAATATGAGCGCGCCCCCCCCCGATCTAAACATTTCCAGTCTTGCCACTGACTTCCTCTAATCCTTAAACTAATTCTCAAGGCTTGGAGGGACTGTCTTATCCTGATTGTTCTAGACTATCCCAACCAATATTGGTACCAGGATCGTCTAATCTGCACGAAGTCACCCTGGTTGTCCCCCATTTGTCCAGACCTTCAGGTGAGGTCTCCGGGATTGCAACCCGGACCTGCAGTCCTTGCACAAGAAAGCCCGGTTCCTGAGTGCTAGAGTTCCAAGCCCTAGGGCTTTCCAGGGACAGTCTCAGAATAATGGAGGTTACTCCTTCAGAAACATCTCCAGTCTCAGAATACTGGAGGTGTCTCTGAAGGAGTAGACCCACAAAACATAAGGGTCTAAGTTCATGAGGTTTTGTACTGGTGTGAAGATCAGTGCCTGCCTTCCCTTTCCTGCTTGATAAAGACCTTTCTTGACTACCTCTTGCCCCAATCCAGGAATCCAGGGCAGGTTGTCTCTTCGCAGATGACACAAAACTAAGTAGGAATGTGGACAGTGATGAGGGAATAAGGGAAATAGAGACCTATGAAAGCTAGAGGAGTGGTCCAAGGTCTGGCAGTTAGAATTCAGTGCTAGAAAGTGCAAGGTAATGCACCTAGGGAAAGAACCGCAAGACAGAGTACTGGATTGGAGGAGAAAGACTTGGCACTACAGCTGAGGAATGGGATTTGGGAGTTATCATTAGCAACTGACTTAAGCAATCGAGTCAGTGCAACAAGGCCTACAGCAAGGCTAACAGGATGCTGGTGTAACCTTCCCCCACTGGCCCCCCCCCCACCTGTTTAACTAGCAGGGCTGCTCCTCTCTCCACATGGCACCAAAGTGAGGGATGGGGGTTGTCACTACAGTTTACTAGTACATCATCTTCTGAGCCTGCCATACACAAACAAGCAAACCAAGTGTGGCAACTACCTGGCGCACATCTGGTGGGACCATTTACCATGGCCATCAACCTAGGTCCCTGGGAGAAAACACTTGCTCACAATTATGCTAGGTTTGTACTTCTGGTCGGGGCACCCAAGTAAATCCAGACACAGTGGAAGCAATAACAGTTCTGTCCATTCTGGGATTCTAGAGTAGCTTTTATTCTCATACACACAGAATAATCACAAAGCGAAGATGGACCCCCACAGGGTTACTCCTACTGGTAATGCAGAATACTGAGGTACAGACTTCCTGACTTACCATTTAGCATAGGCATACTGAAAATACACAGCGAACCCTCAGGTTCTGAAATGGAGATTGGCACACAAGGCCAGAACTGGTATATTTCCTCTTGACTAGGCACACACGACTAGTACCAGCACACTTTCCCATATTTCATGAGGAATTGCTGGTGGCAACCTCGACCACCAAAGAGCACATACAGGCTCAGAGAATTCAACCCACATCTGGGTAAACTATTTTCTTCAGGCACTGGCCAAATGCACTGAACACAGGTGCCCAACCTGAACCCGGAGAGGTAAACATGGTTGTTTGAGATGGGGGGGCTTCTCCCACCTGCGTCCAAATTTATACTTGGCCATTCATCTGGTTAATAACACCCTCACAGAAAACTTGTTGATGCTATCTTAATGTCTTTCACATTTAACATACTACATTACACACCTATGAGGTGTCAAATTTAAAAGTTCTGTAATTGGCAATGTCTCTTCACTAGACCCCAACTGTAGCAGATACTTTTAAACGGAAAACAGTCTAGGTGACAGGCTCCCTTTGACAGAGAAAATTCACCAAGGAATGCAGGTGCCCCAGGGCTTTTCCAAACAAATGTCACAGGTACTCCCAGAGCAGTTGAATCTCGGGCAGCTTCAACCCAGTCCAGACTGGACCAGGGGATTGCCCCTGAATCCTGAAGATCACCCCCCATCCCTCCTGGGATGGGGCAAAGGAAAACCCACTCTGAACGATTTCCACCACTTCAATCTCTGTCTTCTGTTCTTCTAGGGTGACAACAAACTACCCAAAACCCAGCAGTAACTGTCACAGCTAAAACTGAGGAGCTGCTGCAGCCTCCTCCTGGAACTCCACTATATAGACTCTACACTCTAACTGAACATTGCAAAGCTAACTCCCTGCAGCTAGCTTGAGTGTGTCTTATGCTGCTGCGACAGTTCCATGATTACATCATCCTCCAGCTCAGCTGAGACTGAAACCAGAGAATGACAGTGTGAAACCCATTTAACTGGCATTTCCCTAGCTGCGTCTCCCTGCCTGCCACTGATTCTATCTGGGATTCTAGTAACCCCTGGGAACAAGGGGTTTACACTGGTATGTATCAGAAGGGGTAATAGCAGAAGAGGTAATACTTCCCCTATACAGATCTCTGGTAAGGCCTCACCTAGAGTACTGTGCCCACTTCTGGCGGTCCTCAGAAAGGATAAGGATAGGTTGGAGACGGTGCAGTGCAGAGTAACTAAAATGATTCAGGTCCAGCAGGGCAGATCCTATGAAGAGTGCCTCAAGGCACTAAATATGTACTCACTGGAGACCAGAGGGGAGATGAGATGACCCTTCAAGTTCCTTAAAGGCATTAAAAGTGAACTGCAGGGAACTATTTAGCCTGAATACCAATTCACGGACACAAGTGGAAATTAACGGGAGATGGGTTCAGGAGAGATAAGGAAGTACTACTTTACGGAAAGGGTGGTGGAACCTTGGAACAGTCTGTCTGCTGAAGGTGGTGGGTGTGAAAACGGGATTCAAGCAGGGCTGGGACATAATGAAAGGAACAGAAACATGGTAACATAGAAGTTCACAGCAGATAAGGACTGCAAGACCCATCCAGTCTGGCCATTTTTTCTACCTTATGAATGTGCCATAGGCCTTTACTCAGTCAATGGCCTATCTATTCATACTCCTCTGTATTGCTCCCTTATTCCTATCCCATGCCTGTTTGAAGCCCTGCACTATATTCATATCCACTACTTCTGAAACTTCTGAGGAAGGCTGTTCCATACATCCACCACTCTCTCTGTGAAAAAGAAATTCTTCACATTACCCCTTAATCGGCCTCCCTCTAATCTCGTGCTGTCCTCTTCTCCTGCTATTTTTATTATATTGAAGCATGTTACTCTTTCATCTTGTTAATGCCCTTAAGATGTTTGAATGTTTCGATCGTATCACCTCTCTTCCCCCCCCCCCCTTCTGCTCTAGGGTATACGTATTGAGCTCTGTTAATCTGTCCTATGTTTTCTGATGCAGTCCCTGCACCATTTTGGCTACCCTTCTCTGGACTGCCTCCATTTTGTTAATGTCCTTGTGTAGGTGCGGCCTCTAATACTGCACATAGTACTCCAGATGGGGCCTAACCAGTGTCTTGTAAAGAGGGATTATTACCTCCCTCTTAAGACTTGATACCCCTACTAATACACCCCAACATCCCCCTAGCCTTACCTACTGCTTTAGTGGTCTGCTTGGAGGATTTCGGGTAATCTGTGATGATGGTGCCCAACAGTGGTTACTGGGGGCAACAGGACCAAGGGGAATAGAGAAGACTGAGAGCGTTAGTACCCCGGAGGAACAGTAGGTTCCAGGGATTATAGGAAACTTGGGCAGACTAGATGGACCTCTGGTCTTTTTCTGCCATCTGTTTCTGTCAGGGCTGCAAAGCACATCCCTGAAGGTGCAACTGGCTTCCATCTTGGCTTACTTTGCCATGGTTGTAAGCAGGCATAGCCACAGTAGCCCAGCAGAAAGTGGTTTCTGGTTTCAGGAGTCTAGACTACCTGTCTCCTCCAGTGCCTGCCTTTCCTGCCCCATGGGACTTATCACTGCTCATAGGATAACAGTTTGAGCCTATGTCTCATCTGTCACATTTGTCAGGGAAGCTTATGCTGCTGGTTGCAAACTCCTCGGCCAGATGAATGTGTGATCTGGCATTTTTGGGAGTTATTCTGGTTTTCCATGAGAACAAGCTTGCCCTATACCCCAAGTGAAATTTCTGCCCAAAAGAGTTGTATCTGGACCAATTTTTTCAGTTTCCCATGTTTTTTTATTGACTTATTTCACATACTGAGCAGACACTTCACGTGCATGTCTGCAGGACTCTGCTTTCCTACTAAGAGTGCACACTGTAATTTCATGGTAATGCTCACCCACTGTTTCATGTACACTGAAGTCCCCCAAGACAGGCTAACTGCTTAAACGGTCTATTAGCGAGTGGATCTTGTCATGGATTGCACTCATCCTTTGGCTGGAAGGAGGCACTTTAGGGTCCATGGGGTCGCTCCAGCAGAAATACTGCTGCCTCTTTTGCTGATGTCTCATAAATCCCCATTTCTGAAATGTGTGGGGTTACCTTATCTGATGTGCACTTTTTCATACTTCTGTCCATCATGGACATACGCACCTAGCACCAGGATGCTACTTTTGGGTCTTAAAGGGGACAGGAACCGATTACTTCTGTGCAGCTGTTTGAAATGTCTGTTTCCGTAAATTACATTCACACCTCTAAAGGATCCCTGTTTAACTGTACCTGAATAAAAGCTGAAGCAGTCAGTTGTGTTTTGTTTTCTTTGTATGGACAACGTTCTGTGCAGTTCCTTTCATGGAACCAAGAATTTGGAGTTTTGACTACCTTCATGGTTTCAGAACCATGGGCACTGTACTAAGTTCCTGCTCACATTTCTGAAACCGTAAAGTGGCATAGTCAAAACTCCAAATTCTTTGTTCCATGAAAGAAACTGCACAGAACGTTGTCCATACAGAGAAAACAATACAAAACACAACTGACAGCTTCGGCTTTCATTCAGGTACAGTAAAATAGGAATTCTTTAGAGGTAATTCATGAATACAGACATTTCAAACAATTGTACATAAGTAAGCAATTCCTGTCCCCCTCTAAGTCTTCCAGTCTCATTTCACATTAAAACCTGGAGTGTGTGGCTAACCCCATCATCAGAGAGGACTGTTTAGTCTGTTTTATTGTAGATAGGGAACAGAATCTAGGTAGTCGTACAGTACCCATAGATCTTGCTTCAAGGGTGTCTCCTGCAGCAGGCCATCACTGGTAGGACTCTGCAGTCAGGCGCCAGGATCATATGGAAACCTTTCTAGTCAGTAGTATAAAAGAGGAGGCTGCCCACCTCCATCAGCATCTGATGTCCGAGCCTATCCTATAAGATGGGTGGCCCCCAAGCCTTCTTCAGTTCTTTCCCACCGTCGACCAGTGCATGTCTGACCATAGGCTCTGCAGCAGCTACACTGGATTGCCAGTGTTCCCATGTTCTCACCAGCACTTTATTTTCTTTCTCACTGAGTAACACTGCATTTTTTGTGTCCACTCTTTTGTCTTCTCAGCCTTCTACTTCTGAAAGCTCCACTAAGTGCACCTATGGCAAACAGACCCCTGGATAAGCACAGACATTCTGCTTGCCTCTTCTGTCTAGGCCCTGACCACAACATCCAGGCCTATGAGGCCTGCCAGAAGATCAGTTCAGCCACCAGAAGGTGATGCCAGAGAACCCTAGAGAGCCACATCCTCAAACAAAAGGTCACTCAGATGGAACAGGAGCTGCAGGCCCTGAGCTCCTCCACTTTCCTGGCCCAGTCATCAAGCTCTTCTTCCTTGAAGTAAAAGAACAAATCTTCAGGGAAGCACAAACACTGGGACGAAGACCAGGACCATGCCCAGTCTTCTCCCACTCCCAGTTGCTGCATAAGGCTCCTCCATCGATCACTTCAGGGTCTTCCTCCCTCCAGGGGTCAACCTCCAGGGCCCAGTATGCCCTTTCTCCCTCATGGCTGCCGGTGGCCCTGCCATCCACCTGGATCTTTGTGATCGGTGGCAGCTGTTCGTAGCTAGGTACATCTGTCCCTGTCCCCAGACCCTGCTTTTCCAGCCCTCTTTTTTTTCAGCAGGCTCTTCAGCAGGAGGCTAGACTGGAACTCTTGCAGTCAACGTGGGTGCTGCTGGCACCAGTTCTGCCCTGCCGCCCTGTCACTTCCCCTTCAATGCCAGTCTGTCTACAGGACCGCCATCAGGCCTACTCCTTAGTTGCAGGGGCAGGCATTGCTGGGTACCAGCATTTCAAGCCCAGTTTCCTCCAGTCATTGCCAGCAGACCCTCTTCTCTGGTGCCAGTCTCTTCTCACCAGATGCTGGTGCATTCTGCCCTGGTGTCCCCCAGGCCGATGCCTGCTAGGCTGCCCCCTATACTCCCATGGGTCCGGCACTGGTTCTACCCCCTGATGCTGGCAGGGCCTTCGCCTGCCTACTCTGTCTATGCCAGTGGGACCCACACCAGACTTCCCACTACTGCAGCCTGCAGGATCGATGCCTGCACCTACCTCTACACATGCCTGCCAGACTGCAGCTTCAATACCCCCCACCGACACCCAGGGAGGGGTCAGGCACCTGCCTACCCATATCAGACTCCTGCAGGGCCGGTGCCTGCCTACCTGTATCCTGCACTGGTCAGCCCCAGCCACTATATAGCAACCCTGATCTTATTTCGAGGGGGTTCCTGCAGTAGGTATTCAGATAGGACTGTGCCCCCTGGCATCTGGACCACACGGCAAACTTCTAGCTAGCAATACTTGGCAGGGGGACCACCCAGGCATCGCATGACAGGACGTCAGCGTGACAGTATATGGAGGGTGGTCCCCATGCTTGCCCTCCAGTTCTCTTTCCCATCTACCTGCGCACGTCTGACCTCGCAGTGAACTTTGCTCCAGTCGACTGCCATTTTCGAAGTATTTCATAACTGTTTTCTTTTGTTTTACATGCCTTCAGTCACTTAGACCCAAGAAGTGCTCACAGTGCAGTGCTCTGATTCTGCACAGGGATGACCACTCCCGCTGCATCCTCTGCTTAGACCCCAAACACCATGTTAACGACTGACACTTGCCAGTCCTTCAACAAGGCCACATGCGTCCGGCGCCAGAAAGCCCTCTATGCCCGTCTGCTGAAAAAACACCTAGCATCGATGGAAAAGGAGCTTCAGGAGCTGTGAGAATGTTCCTCTACATCCACCTCTGAGTGCATGAAAAAGAAATGCCAGGACCGGTCCCCTTCTACCCAGCATCGCCAGGCAGTCTGTGCTACTTCAGGTGGGGTTTCTACCTCTGAGTCCTCCTCCTCGGTCTGTCTGAACGGCGGATCAGTCGCCAACCCCCCTCTTTCTGTCTCCATCTGCCCCGGTGGATCGGTCGCAGACTACCCGCCCTAACCTCAGAGGGCTGACAGGGGTGTTCTTCCCAGGAGGATCTTACTTCGGGGCTTGTCGACAGCGCTCAGGCCGACAAGTCATCCTCCGGCTCCACTGCAGGGTGCATGGTCTCTGTCGATAAGCCGGATTCCAACTCTGTTGCCCGCTCTATCGTGACCAAGAAGTCTGACACCAGCTCCAACGTCCGCTTGGTTCAGGCCAATCAGTCGGTCACCAGCCTTCCCAATTGCTCGACCGAGGCTCTCCCATCAGGCCTTTCTGTTGTACCCAATGTCTAGCAAAGCCAGCTTCCAGGCACCCTCTCATCCTGCAAGGGTTCTCCCTCCCGGGACTCTCTGATTCAGCCTAACCCCTCATTTTCCCCGGACCCCAAGGATAAGAGTGCTTCTGGCCAGGGGATTCCTTCTTTTATGTAAGGCCTTCTTTCCAAGCTCCCCGCTTCTCCATTGGGCCTGTGGAGGGGAGGTCTTATTCCTTTAAGCCCCCAATCTTTCTCAGATCAGACATCTGGTCTTTTCAGGCCCCCAATGCCAGTCCACTTCACCCATCAACATCCCTTCCAATTCTGTGATGGCTTCTGGACCTTTTGCTCTGTTGCCGGAGCCCCTGCCTGGCCTTTCTGGGGTTCCAGCCGGGACCCCAAGCCTGCTAACTGACCCGCATGTTCCTGGAGGTCCCTGTGTCCTGCCTCCTTAAGGGCCATTGGCTCCTCCACAGTCTGTTCCTACTGGAATGAACCCTGGCTACCCACCGCCACAGTTCCCCTTTTATCCGGTGCCACTGGGGCCATCGCCGAGTTACCAGTCACATGTCCTGATGCCAGGGTACCAGACGCCGGGTCATCTGTACCAGTGGTATCATAATCCACCTTACCAACCTTACCAGCCTTACCCCTATTGGTACCAGGCTCCTGGTTATCCCTCATTCTTTTTCTGGGTTTCCAGGCTATCAGCATCAACCTCTGCTGCCTTCCTCCTCAGCCTATGGCACTTGACAGGCCTCCAGCTGAACCCCAGGGGACAATTCCAGCTTGGTGGAAGGATGCCAAACTGTAGCTCCTGCAAGAGCTTGGATGCCCACAACTGGTCATGGTTACCACCCCGACCCCCAGGGCAGTCCCTAGGAGCCCCTCCCCGTTGACCATGGGTTGTCAGATAGGGACTCTAGCAGGTGTCCAGCTGGGGCCCTCTCTGGCCTCACAATTATGGAAGAGGTTCCAGACATAACCTCTCTACCAAGCAGACCAGAGTCTTCTGACTCAGATACCAACTTGGACTCTGCAGCTCACTCAGCCTCATTCCCCTTTGGAACCCCAACCCAATGAGTCTACCAAATCTCCACTGGAAGACTTGTCATTTGCAGAGCTCCTTCGATCCATCCAGCAGGCATGCAGCTGAGCATCCTAAGAGATGGATCCTAAAAGGAAGAGGCTTGTGGAGCACCTGGATTTGACAAATGCGGACCCCTTACCATCCTACTTTGGACGGGGACACACAAAGACCTAACGTCCACAATATGGCAACAACCATCCTTTATTCCTGCGGTCTCTCAAAAGGCTGACAGGACTTATTATCCCCTGGAAGGGGCCAGCCACCTCATGAGTCAACCTAAGGCAGATTCAGTAGTCATCACAGTGGCCCATAATAGGTTGGCTCAGCCAAAGCATAGAGTGCCTCACCTCTGGACAGAGTCCAAGCAAATGGACCAATACGGCTGCAAGGTCTACGCTTCCTCCACCCGTGCTCAGGTCTCAATTACATAGTCCATTTGATCTCTTTCCAGAAGTTGGCTTTGACCATTCAGAGAAAGAGCTCCAGTCTATACCAGATAAGGAACTCTAACATCCTTCTGGATAAGGTGAGACTTAACAAGTCTTTCTGCCACCATGCATTGCATGCCACCTATGACTCAGTGGACTTGGTGGCCCGTTGCATCACTTGAGATGTCTGGCATGGCCGGACATCAAAAACCACTCTCCTGGACACCCCGTTTAGGGGCTTTGTCCTGGTCAGTGGAGACACAAAGGATATTATTACAGAGCTACAGGAGAGTGGCAGATCCCTGCAGGACATCCGCTCCATGTACTGCTCCAGTCCAAAACCAAAGCAGCCTTTTTGTTGCCCACAGAAAAGACAGAACAGACGCAACCAGACCCGATGCCAGGACTAGTGCCGTGCCACTGGTTCTGGTGCCCAGACCCCTCAGGCAAAAGCCCAAAAGGCCACTGGAGGCAGTAAAGCTGCCTTCCCCTCCACCTGCTGACTCGAGGGGATCCCCTCCACCTCCTCCCGTTCTTCCAGTGGAGCCGGTGGGGGAGAGGTTCGCCCTTCACCTGGATGGGTGGGGGGCGATAACTGCAGATGCTTGGGTCCTCCAACTGATCGCAAGAGGGAACTCAGTAGTTCCTGGACAGACCCCCCAGACAATCCTCCAGGCAGGTCTCACTACCCATCAAGCCCATCCGCACCTCACTCAGGAAATTCAGGCTCATCAGTCGACCATAGAGCCGGTTCCCCTCTGACGTGAAGGGGGTATTACTCCCATTTCTTCCTGGTGCCCAAAAAGACTGGCGATCTGAGGCCCATCCTTGACCTCTGTGTGGAATACAGAAGGTTCCACATGCTAACTCTCTCCAGGGACTCTTACTCCTGCTCCAACAGAACCAATGGCTGTATTCGCTGGACATGCAGGATGCTTACCTGCACATCCCTATTCTCCAGGCCCACCGCAGTTTTCTTTGGTTCACCTTCCAGGTCAACCACTACCAATTTAAGGCCCTCCCTTTTGGCCTTCCATCAGCACCTCTGTTTTTTGCCAACTGCCTGGTGGTGGTGGCTGTGGCCCTGCGCTGCAAGGGAATTTGTGGTCCCATACCTGGACGACTGGCTGTTGTGGGCCTTGTCTCAGGACAGCCTGATGGAGCCTCTCCCCACCACCCTGGACCTCTTTTCCTGGCTTGGCATCACCAAGAACTATCCCAAGTCTCAGCTTTCACCCTCTCAGCACCTCCAGTTCATTGGAACGGTGCTGGATATGGTCCAGGGCAGGACCTTCTTACCTCTGGACAGGGCGGAAACTCTGATTCAACAAGCTTAGTCTGTGTCCAACTCTTGTTGGACCACAGCCCGCTCTGTCCTCTGCCTGTTGGGATTAATGGCAGCCACCATTACCACAGTTCCACTGGCCAGACTGCATACGAGGGTGACCCAGAGGACTCTCAGGGTGTCAAGTCTGACCAACGCTCAGATGACCTGGACCACAGGGTCCTGGTCTCCAGCAGTATGAAGAGGGATCTTCTCTGGTGGCAGAAGCCATCCAACCTCGCCTGTGGGGGGAGAGACAAGAGACCCTTTCATCCCAATCTCCTTCCTTGACCCTCACAATGGAAGCCTCAGGTCAAAGTTGGGAGCCCACCTAGGAGACTATCTAACGCAAGGGAGATGGTCTCCCCAAGAGGAACATTTGCACTGCGCTCTTCAGGCGTTTCAGACCCTCTTACACCCGGAAACACTCCTAATCCAGACAGACAACACTGCCACAGTCTTGTACATAAACCAACATGGTGGCACCCGATCGTATTCCCCTTTATAGGGGAGCAATGTGGATGTGGTACTGGGCAGTCCAGCATGGCCCTTCTCTGACAGCAGTCCATGTCCTGGGAGTTCACAATGTCCTGGCGGACTGTCTCAGCCACACAGTCGCGCAAGTGGGAACTAAAGCAGGAGGTAGTGGAAGATCTTTTTGATAAGTGGGGTTGGCTAGAAATAGAAATATTTGCCTCCCCATCTAGCGCAAAACTACCCAGCTTTTGCTCGCTCGTTCCTGGACGTGGTGTTTTCTGGCAAGACGTGCTGTCTTTGGACAGGGAGGTTTCTGTACGCTTTTCCTCCCTTTCCAATTCTACAGAAGGTACTGCTGAAAATTCAAGTGGAGGGCATTCACATGATTCTCGTAGCTTCCCTCTGGCCGTGGCAGATCTAGTTTCCCCCTGCTCCAGCAGCTGGCTTCAGAACCCCCAGTACCTCTTTTCTCTTCTCCATGACCTTCTGTCACAGGAGCAGAGCAGCCAGGTGAATCAGAACCTCAAGTCTCTTGCATGGCACCTTTGGATGTAACAGTCTCACGATTTTGGAGTCTCCTCATGGGTAGCCCAGATTCTAGTGGAGGCCAGAAAACCATCCACTAGATCTGTGTATGCGATGAAATAGAAGAGGTTCACCATTTGGGCCTGGACCCTTTTTCCTGCTTGGCTCCCCAGGTCCTTGAGTACTTCTTGCACTTGTCTGACTCTGGCCTCAGTTCATCCCTGAAGGTCCATCTTTAAGCGGTTTCAGTCTACCACCTTCATGTGGATGGCAAAACACTTGCACAGTTGGAAGTCTCAAAAACCTTAAGGGGATCCTCCACCTTAAACCTCCAGTCTGCAGTCCGGTCCCCCCCTGGGATTTAAACTTTATTTTAGAGAAACTTACTCTGCCCCCTTTTGTGCTGGCAGCAAGTTGCGACATGCATGATTTGTCTTAGAAAGCTCTTTTTATGTTGGTATGCTTGCGCAGCCAACATCTTGCGGTAGTGGAGATTTGGAGTTGCGGTCGCTGTTGGGCGAGTGCAAGGCACGCACCAGTAGGTGCGTCCCTCATTCCTCAATCAGCCTACATGCTGGCGCCACACCATGCATACTAATGTGGTGAGCACATCTAAGTAAAGGTCCTCTGCAATGCGAGCAAAGCTCGTTGGACACAGCGGACCTTCCTACGTGCTTCACCAGCTACAAACATGGCGGCACAGTGGCTGCTAAACTGCCGACTTCAGGGGTGCCCAATCCCCGGTCGGCTTACCCTGTCCCTCATGTATGTGCCGGACGGGGGGCTTGCTCCCGTCGGCATAATGTGCCCCCCGCTTCGTTGTTTGCCGATGGGGGTGCCTAATCCCGTAGCATCCACCCCTTTCCAACTTTAATGTACCAACAGGGGAGCCCACTCCCCGTCGGCATGATTTTCCCCCCTTCTGTGCTGAGGGGGGTGCCCAATCCCCCTCAGCTACTGTCCCCACTCCCTGTGTGCTGATGGGGGTGCCAAATCCTCCGTCAGCTACTGTATGAAGCAAATAAACAAATCAAAACGAAAGAAAAAGCCACTATGGTTCTCAAGAGAGGTGGCTGTGAAAGTCAGGAAGAAAAAGATAGCATTCCGGAAGTATAAGGAAACACAGAAGGAGCAGGACAGAGCTGTACCAGTTAAGGCAGAAAGAAGCAGGGAGGGAAGTCAGAATAGCAAAGGCCCAAACTGAAGAAAAGATAGCCAACTCGGTTAAGAAGGGGATAAAACCTTTATAGGTACATCAGCGGCGTAGAAAGACGAAGGGAGGGATAGTGAGCTGAATAGAATGAGCGAGTGGGTGGGCAGAGGGGACAGTGAAAAGCAGGAATACTGAACGAATATTTCTGCTCAGTATTCACAAGAGAGGAGGGGGAAGTGCCTAATCCAATTAACAGAAGCACTCTTGATAGGGGGGTCGATCCCAGTCCTTTCACAGAAGGGGTTCTGCAAGAACTCCTAAAACTGAAGGTGGACAAAGCAATGGGTCCTGATGGAATTCACCCCAGAATTCTAAAAGAATTAAGGAAGGAACTAGTGAAACCACTGGCTACTCTTTTTAATCATGGGAGGATGGTGTGGTACCCGAGGACTGGAGGAAGGCGGATGTGATTCCCCTTCACAAAAGTGGGACCAAGACAGAGGCAGGAAACTACAGACCTGTGGTCTGACCTCTGTGGTAGGGAAAGTGATGGAGTCACTTCTGAAGGAAAGAATAGTTGAGTACCTAGAGGTCAGTGGAGCACAGGATCCAAGGCAGCATGGGTTCACAGCGGGAAGGTCATGTCAGACGAATCTAATAGATTTCTTTGACTGGGTGACCAAAGTAGTAGACCAGGGAGGGGCTGTGGACATGGCCTACCTAGACTTTAGCAAGGCATTTGACACAGTCCCACACAAAAGATTGATAGTCAAATTAACCAGCCTGGGAGTGGGTCCCAGGGTGGTAGCCTGGGTAAAACATTGGCTGGACAACAGGACACAGAAGGTAATTGTAAATGGAGTCCACTCTGAAGAAAGGGCGGTTACTAGTGGAGTACCGCAGGGTTCAGTATTGGGTCCAGTCCTTTTTAATGTCTTCATCAGTGACATTGCAGAGGGACTGGAAGGAAAAGTATGCCTTTTTGCAGATGACACAAAGATCTGCAACAGGGTTGATACACAAGGAGGCGTGGAAAGGATGAAATGGGACTTGACAAGGTTGGAGGAATGGTCAGACGTATGGCAGCTAGGATTCAATGCAAAAAAGTGCAAAATAATGCACCTGGAAACAAGAACCCAGGGAAGAATACACAATGGGTGGGGAGGTAGTAACAACAACAAAACAGGAAAGGGACCTGGGGGTAATCATATCAGATGACCTTAAGGTTAGCAAGCAATGTGAGAAGGCAGTAGGGAGGGCGGGGTATACTGGGATGTATAGGGAGAGGCATCAGCAGCAGAAAACAGGAAGTTGTTATCCTCTGTACAGACAGTTGGTGAGACCCCATCTGGAATACTGTGTCCAGTTCTGGAGACCCCATCTCATAAGGACATAGACAGGATAGAGGCAGTCAGAGGAGGGCAACTAAAATGGTGCAGGGTCTGCAAGAGAAGCCGTATGAGGAGAGACTAAAGGAGCTTAATATGTATACCCTTGAGGAAAGAAGGAGAGGGGGGACATGATAGAAACTTTCAAGTACCTCAAGGAATCAAAGTCCAAGAGGGTAGCATCTTTCAGAAAAGGGACATGCAAGAACAAGGGGACACAATTTAAAGATAGAAGGAGGGGCGGTTCAGGGGCAATGTGAGGAAGTATTTCACAGAGAGGGTAGTGGATGCATGGAACAGCCTTCCTGAGGAAGTTGTGGGGTCTAAAACTGGGAGAATTCAAGAATGCATGGGACAGACATAAGGCAATTCTTGTGGGGGGCAGGAAGATAAAGGCTGTTGGTTAACTAGGATCTGCGGCCTATCCTGTAGGTAGGGAAATGGGCAGACTAGCTGGGCCTAGCGGTCCTTATCTGCCGTCAAAGTCTATGTTTCTATGTATCCCTCCAAAAGAAAAACCAGCTATAAAAAAAGAAAAACGTCTTTTTTTTTTAAAATAACTGTAAACGGAGAACGGTCCCTCGTAATCTCACCACCCGCACCCACCCACTGCGCACCCTGCCTCCCCACACACCCCCTCACCCCATACTTGCCTCCAGAGCACGGCGCTACTATTTTCGGTGGACCGGGAACATGTCTGTATTCTTCAAAGCCGACCATGAACTGAGGAAATGCCGGTAAGCTATATAGTGGAATAAAGTTTTTTTTCAACTTTGATGTATATCTCTGGCATTTTTTGGAATTTTTGCACCAAATTTTCAACATGGGGTTTTTGGGACCCCTCCTCATGAATTCTGTCACCGTTATGATGTTACAGTCCCAAAAGGTGATTTCGCAGTCACTGCCCGGAATTGCCTTTCGGGACCGATTAACGCAAAGGCTGTGGCAGTGTTCATGAGGTGGGCTCTCAAAAAGCTTATGTTAAAATTTGGTGGAAAAAATCCCAAATGGCTGTTTTAATGAGCGTGACGTTGTGCAAGTTGCTAATGCGACGCTCATAACTTCAATGGATCAAAAGAGTATTTTCATGCCAGATTTTCAACATTGCCATTTTTCTACACCTCTTTGTGAATAGCACAGCTGTCATTTTTCACATCCTGGCCAAAATGCATTTCCACACTTCCGACGCACAATACTGCGGTCGCTGTGGGAAATCAGTGTTCGGGGCAGATATGAAAATGACAGTGACACTGTTCATGAGCAGAGGTCCTAAAATGCCTATGTTGAAAATTTGGTGACAATACTCCATAAAATGACTGTTACAAGCGTGCGTTGCGCAGTTTGCACTCATACTCATACCGTGCATTTGTAATATTTTCACTCTGGATTTTCACCATTAGCATTTTTCCACACACCTTGATGAACAGTACAGCTGTCATTTTACATATCCTGCCCGAAATGGGTTTTCGCACGTCCGGCGCAGAATAGGGCGGTCGCTGTGCGAAATAACTTTTTGGGACAGTTTGAGGAAATGACAGTGACACTGTTCATGAGCAGAGGTGCTAAAATGCCTATGTTGAAAAAATTTGGTGCCGAAAGTCCATAAAATGACTGTTACAAGTGTACGTTGCGCATTTCCCCTGCACTCCTGTAACTTCGCAAATTTGCAACATTTGCATGCTACATTTTCACCACTGCCATTTTTTTACACCACCTTATGAACAGTACAGCTGTCATTTTTCACATCCTGCCAAGAATGTTTCCACACTGCATTACCAAAGCCAATGCCAGCGCAACAACATTCGGCATTGACAAATGCTTGTTTTAGTTACTATTGCCTCAGCTTGAAGGATTTCGGAGCTTCAGGCCCTCGTTTGTAAGGAGCCTTACTTAATTTTCCACAGACCGGGTGGCTCTGAGACTTACCACTTTCAGTAGAAAGGAAGGGTTATCAGAATTAACGCTGAACCAAGATGTTCGACTGCAGGTTCATTTTCCTGAAGATTCCAATAGTGGGGAATATCTCTTGCACATGTTAGATGCGCACAGTATTTTGAGATGCTGTATCTCTCGGACCAAGGAGGTGCACAAATCTGACCAGTTGTTTGTAGCTTTCTCACCCAGATATCTGGGTACAGCCATTTCTAAACAGGGCCTGTCCAAAT
Source organism: Neoceratodus forsteri (assembly GCA_016271365.2). NCBI lineage: Eukaryota > Metazoa > Chordata > Ceratodontiformes > Ceratodontidae > Neoceratodus > Neoceratodus forsteri. The sequence goes on from CM028131.1 coordinate 1,600,550,343, forward strand.
GGTTGGCTAATTGTATCTCATTTATCAGAAATAAAAGAAACCCTTCTGGAGGAAGTCAAAGGCCACTCAACTCGTGGCATGGCCACTTCCACTGCCTTTTTATGGAATGTGTCCATTTCTGATATCTGTGCTGCGGCCACTAGGTCTTCAGTCCATACTTTCACCAAGTATTGGTCTAGACATCGCCTCTAGGTGTAGGGCCAGTTTTGTACTTGCTGTCCTACAAGGCCTCTTATCATAACAGGACCTTTCCACCTCCTGGACATCGGTCTCGGACTTTTTTTCTTGACTGCTTGGTATTCAGTCCTGTCTGTGAAGACCTACTGCAGGAACCCTCTCTAAGTAAGATATTTATGTAAGAACTTAATGTAACAGTAGACCTTTGAGAGGCCCCTGCAGTAGGTCATATTTTCCCTCCCACCTACCCACAGCTCCTGTTTTTCTTATCCGTTTCCAGGGCAATTACCAGCAGCTCAGAGCTCTATGAGTTGTGCTTCTTTCTCCTATCACCCTTATAGGGATCTTCCAGCAGGAGAACTGGAGGGCGGGCCGCCCCGATATACTGTCGCGCTAACATCCCATCATGTGATGCTGGGGGCGGTCCCCCACCAAGTATTGCTAGCTAGAAGTTTGCCGTGCGGTCCTGATGCCAGGGGGTGCAGTCCTATCTGTGAAGACCTACTGCAGGAACCTCTCTCTAAGATCTACTGTTACAGTAAATTCTTGCATAAATGTAATTTCCTGTGGGTCCAGCTCCAGTGCCTGTGAGTTACCATGGCCTGATCTTGGTGCTCTGGACATTTATGCAGTCGCAGGCTCCTTAGCCAGGCCTGCCTCAGCCTTCCCACCCACAAGGACCACCAAGGGACACTGCTTCTCTGGGGCTCATCCGCCACCCAGCTGCAACTCTTTGAAACTACCCAAAGTAGTCTCTGTTGGCCTCTTTAAAAAGCTATCTGATGAAAAAAATAAAAGATGTTTGCAGCTGCTGTTAACTCTCTTCCAGGACTTGTCAAGTCAATTGGCCCATATAAACAGTTATAGCATTTTATGTAGGAGTGTGAAGACCTACTCCAGGCATTATGGAGTACTACCTGAACACCTGTCTCACAAGTATAGGATTAGCACTTACCTTAATTTCTGTAGTGCGCAATTACTGTATTTTATATTAGTCTTGCTAGTATGAATAGATCAGGACCTCCTTGTGAATGAGCTTGCTCAATGGAGTTTTTTTCCCTGCAATAAAGTTGAACTTGAACCCAGGGCTGCTCCTCCACACACACACACACACACACACACACACACACACACGCGCGCTAGTACACCCGTTACCCGCTGGCCCCCCAGGTGACAGAGGTGGAGGATTCTGCCTCGGATGATGAAGCGAGCTCAGTCCTCCTCATTAGGTGAGATCTCTTGGGGGGGATGAGGGCGAGCCCACTAATGTCCCCATGTCTCCACTGAATGACCACACCTACGTGGATATAATGTAGTATATCCAGACAATGATGGGGTAGGAGACTAAGGAGCAGAACCCAGAGCATTGTCGCCTGGCCATTTATCTCTGCCAGCATGATGCTCCTCCTCCTTGTAGTTCCCCCAGTGGTTGAGTTCTACGATGAAGTTGCCAGGGCCACATGGCTTCACCTCACACAATCCCTACAGTACCCAAAAAGGCAAACAGACTGCCACACTCCAGTCAGTCCTTTTCGTAGAGCATCCGAAGGTCAACTCGGTGACTATCAGCACAGCACATGACCTCACCAAGCATCTGAAGGACCTCCGTACCCTCTCTCCAGACAGGGAATTGAGGAAGCTGGACCAGGTGGGCAAGCATGCCTTTACCTCGGCTACCCTTGCCATCAGGACCCTTAACTACCTGGCTTACATGGTGCAGTACCAGAATTTGTTGTGGGACCAGGCTAGGGAGGCAGCAGCGGCAATGCCTGATGACCCCTCCAAACATTACACCTTGCAGGTCCTGAAGACTGGGTCCGTTGTTGTCCATGGACTCCGGTTGGTGTATGATTCCGTGGATACTTCTGGACAAATGGTGGCAGCAGGCATTGATCTGCGACACCACACCTGGCTTGGGGTCTCTGGCTTAATCCCCAATGCTCAATCCAGTATTCTAGATGCCCCCTCTTGCAGATCTAAGCTGTTCGGGGGGTGATGTCCAGGACATTATCACAAAGCTTCAAAACTTGGGACAGGCATTGAAGCTGGTAAGCTAGATGTACCACACCCAGCCTAAAGCGGGTCATGGGGCTCCTTTTCATTGCTCCTCTGAGAGGCAGCCCAAAGACCCTCCCAAGACCCTGGGCAAGCACAGTGCCCTGCCCGTGCCTTCCCCTGCCCCTCCCTGGCCAACCAGAGGTGCCTCTGCAGCCCAGTCGGGGAGTGCCCCACCTCCTGACTCCTTGCTACCCCTCCCCTTGCAATAGGGTTTTAGGAAATGGTGGGGGGGGGGGTCACTTCTCCTTCCACCTAGGCTTGTTGGGGGCCATCATGAGAGAACTTGGTGCTTTAGCCCATAGAGCATGGGCACACTCCAGAGTTTCTGGCGTGGCCCTCTGCAGATCTGCCACGAGCATCCACGTATTCACCAAGCCACGTTCTTCTCATAATGGCCAAAATTTGTCTTGCTGCAAAAGAAGGCCACAGAGCCAGTACCACCCTCCCAACAAGGTCAGGGGTACTACTTCCATTTCTTCCTCGTCCCCAAGAAAATGGGGGACCTTTGCCCCATCTTGGACCTGAGCAATCTCAACTTGTACATGAAGTACAAAACGTTTCAGGATGGTCACTCAACAGGGTTTACTACCTCTACTCCAGTTGGGGGGGGGGAGAGACTGGCTGTGTCATTTGGATATGCAGGATGCTTATCTGCATGCCATTTTTTTTCTGGCCCACAGGCATTTAAGTTTCCATTTCATGGGAGAGCACTACCAGTTTTGGGCCTTGCCTTTTGGCCTTTCCTCTGCCCCCAGGGTGTTTACCAAGTGCTTGGCTGTAGTGGCAGAAGCCTTGAGGCAGAATTTTTACATCTTTGAGAAAAGAACAAATCCCGGCACTTGCTCACAATACCAATGAAGGTGCTTTAGTTCAATATAGAGATTAAAACAGTTTATTGCATCATACTAAAAAAAAAAAAAATGCATTTCTCGGTGTAACCCCCCTGCAAATGGGGGTTCCCAAAAGACTTCCAGGAGCTTGCTTGAATGCTCCAAGCCTGAATGGTGTTTGGCGTTTAAGCCATTTATCAGTGAGTGTTTTTTAGAACCTCTGGTACTGTCTCTTTAAGAGCTGTCTGCTTGCAGACATAATTAGTTTGTATTGGGGGGACTGTGTGTTTCTCTGTTTGAGTACCACTCGAACTGCTGCCAATTCGCTCCATTTTTGCAGTCACTAGGAGTGCAAAGGGAACCTATCTGAAAGATGTAACTGTTTGCCAGAAATTTAGAGTAATAATGAAAATACAGTTTGTCTAACCTGCTTTCTTTGCAGTCAGAACTGTTTGCCTAGTTCCCCATTCTAGTTTTGAACTGCTGAACTGGAACAATCAGTGTGGGGTAAGCTAGCTCTAAAATGGTGCCTTGGACGAATCAGAACTTGGACTCATAATCTGAGCCAGCCACAAGAGGATTGTATGGGCAGTGACTCTGGGAGATGTAGTTTAGACTTCGCGCCTTTTGGACCAACAGCAGCAGTCTATTGTGAGTGACAGCCAATCCAGTCAAGAACTGGGAGGAACTCAAAGGAAGTGCCCGGTTTTGTCTGTTGGAGTTTCAGTTTAGATCTGGCAGTGAAGGGAAAGAAACCCTGTGCTCCTTCAGTGCACAGTTTCAGTCAAAAAACTGTGTAAGGCCCAGAGTTCCAGTCTGCAGCTTGTGTAACTGCTTGTTAGGACTGAATCCGTCCTGTGAAAAGAATCAAGATCTCTGAAGAGTAGAAACCAGGCTCACCCTGTAGAAGACTGGAGAAATTGTTGAATTGCACTCGGTCTGTCAGGAACTGAATCTGCTGTGTGTTCTCCCGGGTATTGTGCAGTAATTGCGATCGGGATAGAGAAGCAGCCTGCCTGGTATAGTACTTTCTTTTTTTACCATATAAATGTGTGGAGAGTCTCGTGGAGCTCAAGAGTAGCCCTGCCGACGCTGAAGGACCCTATCTTGTTTGGAGGTCGTGAGTACTAATTCAGGGTCGCTCCCTGTTGAATTGCCACATTAAATCCAAATGGAATCACTGTACTGCTGACTGTTTAAACTAATTTTCTTTTCACTGTGTGAAAGGGCCCTACCAGCTGCCACGGTTTGGACTAGCCACTAGGGCTTGGGTACCCAGGGACAGTAACTGGTAGGGATAGGCCTGTGCACAGAGCCATAGGTAGATAGTAAAGTGATAAGCTAATTAACCTGATTTCCCCCTGTCCTTGTTATATCCCCCTAAATAAATCAGAGCTGCTTGTTTCAGCAAAGTTATACTGCCTGAGGTTTGTCTATGTTAAAGTACTGTACTGTGATTGTTGCACTGTATCTTATTTCACAGGAGGTCCCAGTGCCGGAACTAGTCCTGGGGGTAAGTGTATACTGTGAAGGTAATTCTGATATATTGTGTGGGCCACTAGTGGGAAGAAAGGGGGGTTGCAGTGACCCAGAGGGCTGTGACCAAGTAAGTTTAACTATTGCAAACCCTGACCTCTGGGTGGAGGCACTCGCCATTGGATCCAGGCCCCTCAACCTGTTAGTGGCAAATCAGGCAGGGGTAGTAGCCCCTGGGATAGCGCCATCTAGGGGTTACATCTGCATAGGTCAAAATGCCCCATAGGGGTGGTATCCCGTGATAACAGCGACTCAATAAAAGCGACTAATAAACAGCAACTTCAAATGCGTGAAAACCAAATAAGCGACCATTACATTTAAACGACTCTGCAGAAATCGCGACTTCATTTTCAGAAATAGTGACACTACAATAGTTTTTTTTGTTTACCTTTCCTCTGTGAGTTCTGACATTACATATGTTCCCTTGAATTCCGTTTGTTTCCCGTTTCCTGTTGTACTTCATAAAACCTCCACCCCAAGCAGCAAAACTATGCAACACATCCAAATTGCTATGGCAGTCTAATTTCTCACCAGCCAAAAAGGTAAGCCACTTGCGCTATATGGGGGCTACCTTTATCGCAGAGATAAGAAGTCTGAAAAAGTATACTGGATGTGCAGACGCTCAAAAATATACTTGCCTAGTGCGACTGCACACCTCAGGGGAAACTGTTGCTGTTGTCAAGCAACATACCCACGTCCCTGATGCTGCAGAAACTGGTGTTAGGCATGTGATGGGTAACATTAGGACAAGAGCACGCTCTACAGTTGAGACAACTGCTCAGGTTGTGGTAGAGTGTACTGCATCTGCACCTGAGGCAGTGTCTGGTAGGCTACCAGGTATTAGTTTAATGAAACGTACTGTGCAGAGTATTTGGCAACAGGAGCGTGGTTGCCCTACGACTCCTACCATGGTGGAGGACTTGCTTAACCCTCCTGACTTCTGTATTCTAAACTCTGGAGAACAGTTTTACTTTGACAGTGGTCATGAGAAAGACAGAGTTCTGTTTTCTACAGAAAACAATCTCAGATTTTTGAAGGAATGTGGGGACTGATGCCTGATGGTACATTCAAGTCGTGTCCTGCTTTATTCGATCAGTTGTACTCTATGCATGGCATTCATTCTGGTATGCTTTTAACTTCAGTCTATGTATTGATGAGCTCCCGCAAAGCAGCTTCCTATGAGAGTCTTTGCGAAGATTCGAACACTCATTGCGAACTGTAGCCCAGCAAATTCAATTATGGATTTCGAGAGGGCTTCATGGAAAGCATTTATCACAGTTTTCACAGAAACACAACTTCGTGGTTGCTTTTTCCATTTTGCCTAAGCTGTGTGGAGGAAAATCCAGCAGCACCCCGAGGTGGAAACCAGGTACTGCAATGACCCAGACTTTGCCCTTCACTTACGAATGCTGTTGTCATTGGCTGTTGTGCCCCCTATTGATGTTAAAGAAATTCGAGGAAATAAAAGAAATGGAATTTTTTAAGCATGATGACTTGTTACAGCCAGTGCTTGACTACTTCAGACACCTGGCTTGGACGTCCAAGAGGAAGAATGGGGCACAGAACAGCACATTTTCCAGTACAGCAATGGAACTGCTACACAACACATATGGGTCTAGCAAGAACTAACAGCGTTGAGGGATGGCACAGGGGATTTAACTGTAGGCTAGGCACATGTCATCCTAGTATTTGGAAACTGATCGATGGGCTCAGAAGAACAAAAGCTTTGTGAAATTAAAATGCAGCAGCTAATTTCTGGAGCTGCATCTAGTAGCACTAAACGGAAATATAAGGACCAAAATATCCATATAGCTGCTATTGTGGGGCAATAAGTCTTGTACTACATAGGAGTATTTAAAAGGATTAGCATACAATTTTCAGTTTAAACAGTAAGAAGCATGAAAGAAACAAGCCGATTACAGTGGGCAGCATGAAGAAGCCTTGAAGGAATAAAGTGTAGCGCAGTGCTGTGAAGACTTGCAAGACAGCAATAAAGGATTTCTGGCTTTGCCAGTTTTTTTTAAGTTTAGCAGTCGCTGTTTTGACGCTTCTCATCCGTGACAGTTGATTGTTAACTGGGCAGGCTTTTATTCAGACTGAGCACAAGTTCTGTCAGTGTGAATGTGACAGCAGTAGCATTGATAACGGGCATTTTTAGCGGGTTTGCTTCTGATCCTACTGATCACTGCCGATTTGTGTAACGAGTGTTGGAAATATCTGTAGCATTTAAATCTGGCGTTTATGGCTGGTTTGCTGGAAGTTGTGCTTTTGGAAGGGTTTTAGTTATCCTGAAATTAGAAGCCACAATGAACTCAGTCACCATTGATGACTTAGCTCTGGCAGAACACATCTCAATGTGCCATTTTCCCAATCGCAATTTTGTAATGTCGCCTAAACTGTGGTCGCCGTTCTGTAGTCGCCCACATTAACATCGCGATTTTAACATAGAACCCATATGGGTAAACTGTGAACGGTCCCTGGGCATTAACATCTTGCCAAAGTCCTTCCTTACACTCTGCCAGCACCTCCTTTACATATAGAGGCTGCCCTCACTGAAGTATGAAAACTAATTCTAGGATTGTGGTGGTTGTTCATCCACACTTACTGGCATGTTCCTTTTCCTTTAAGGTTCGTCGGAAGTCTTAAAGCTGGCTCCTCCCACCCACTGGGGTGGTATAAACCTCTGCTCTGCCACATGACGCCAGATCTTCCTTTCCACTGAAAGTCAAGTTGTCTGCTCCTGCATTTTGTAGGCCCTGGCTTCTAAACCTTCGATTCTTCCGAAACTTCTAGTTCACATTAGCAACCGTGACTCTACTACTTCGATTATGGAGGGCAAATCTTCCCCTGGATTTCGCCGGTGTTCATACAGCCAGAAAATGTCACGCACCGATCCCCACACCATGTGCATCCACTGCTTGGGTGTCTGCCATGACACCTCTAAGTGCGACTTCTGCCTTGCTTTTCACCCCAGCATCCTCGACAACAGTCTTGCACACCTGAAGTTGGGGAGGCCGGAAAAACGGAATCTTCTAGTGAAATCTGAGGAGACTAAGTGGGTGGTTTCCACGGCTGCGGGTTCTGCCAAGCAGTTGGAACGTATGCAATCCTTCGAGGAGGAAGCGGCTCGGGCTGTAGAATCTTCCTCTCAGGGCTTCTTTGTTCCGCTCAATCTAGGCTCCACCTTCTCAGGTTCTTTGCAAGAGTTGTGCCAGTCTCTCCTAAGGGTGAGAGTCCAGGCATGCACTCCTCTCGGTCCCGTAAGTGGGAGAAGGACCCGGGATTGTCTATCTCTGCAAAGACGTTCTTTGGATCGGGAAGAGGTCACTTGTCCCAGGAAGTTGCAGTCTCTATTTCGATTGAGATCACCACTTTGGTCGCTGGTGTCAGTCTTGCCGTCTGGCCAGTCGACTGAAAAGTTGATTGAGGTTGAAATTATTGACCCAATCGACCCATTGTCGACAACTGTCTGGATCGGACTTTTTTTTTTTTTTTTTCTTCCCAGACGAGACCCAGCCCACTGGGAATCCTGCCACGAAAGTGGTCCCTGACCCCGCCGGTGTCTCCCGATTGACAGTCTGCTCGATCGAGGTCCAGGATCCCCTCGACCAGCAGGCAGAGGAAGAGCCATAAGCGCTCTGAGGTGATGCCATTGGTCGTCATCGTCCCCGGATGAGAAGAGGCTCCAGCGGAACCTCCAGCACTACAAGGACCTCGTGGAAATGGCTAATTTTTTTTCTGTGAACAAGTTGACCCTGGCCATTATCTGGCTTTTGCCTCCCAGGCCAAAGCAGACTCCTTCAGAGCAGATTAAATCTGTTCTCTCCCCCCAAAAACCCATGCAGCCGGCAAAACCCCTGGTTCGGCCTTTACCAGCCTCTCCACTGATCATGGTGGAACTGCGGCCTAAGCAGCCTGTGGGAGGGGCTTCTTCCAAGGGAGATCAACCAGACACCAGGCTTCCCTGGTGTCTGTCACTGTCACCCTGGACTGCCCACGGCAGGTTAAAGGTGACCTCGGCAGTATGACCGTTTGTATCTGGACTTTTCTGATTTGGATCAGACTGGCCTACAGTCTCCTCCTGGGGATGACTTATCAGCTGGTGGGATAGAGACGGAGGGTGGTCCTTCGTCATTTCAGGGCATTCTTTGCCTCATCTGAGTCTACAGGGATACCCCTGGAACCAATCCAGAAAAAAAGGCAGAGTACCCTCTCACTGACATTCTCCAGAGAGGATACCCCAATGGAGGCATTTCCTGTGGCCAAGGCCATAGTTGGCCTGGCTCTAGAACTTTGGCAGTGCTCTGCCTTCTGCCCAGCTCAGTCTGCCTGCATGGCCCACAAGTATGTGGTGACCATGGGGTCCCTGGCAGGGTTCACAGAGCACCCTTTGGTCGAGAGCCTGGTGGCCGCCTCTGTTCAGGTGTACTGGTGGTTCTGCCGACACTGACTGATCTCCTGAAAAAAAAATCCAAACATTTGGATCATTCGGATCGAAAGGTCTGTGTGGCCTTGTCTTTCGGCCTTAGGCAAATTCGGCTGTCATCATGGCATCCTTCTTCCATGCCCTCTTGGTGTCCTTGGATGAAGTCCTCCCCACACCTCCATGTGGACATGCAGACCACTGTCAAGCAGGTCCGGGATCATGGCAGGGTTGTTGTCAAATGGCTCCAGATAGCCCTGGATATTGGGAATTCTTGTGCCTGCTCAATGGCTGCTGCAGTTGCCTCTCATCACAGGGCTTGGCAGAGACTCTCCTCTCTTCTGGCAGATACTCAGCACAAACTAACCGATGTGCCTTTCCTGGGCACCAACCTTTTCGGCCCAGGTGTGGCTGGTCACCTTCAGCATATTGAGCAGTCAAACGCCACCTTGGACGCTACTTCTACTAAAGGTCCTTCGAGCAAGAAACAGCAGAAGCCTTTTCTGCACTCTTCCCCTGTGGCCCAGCAACCCTCTCTTCAAGGAGGGCAGCAGCAACAGCAGCAGGCTCAAGCTTGGCATCCCCGGCCTAAGTTCTCCCGGGCCTGTAAAGGAGGCGGAGGTTCAGGTCCTGGATCCTCCTCCTCCTCCAAGCCTGCTCAGTGACTGGGTGGGGGCAGCTACCCCCTCTCCCATCACGCCAGTTCTGGGTCCTCCCATAGGGGGCCGCCTCTGCCACTTTCTTTCTGCGTGGTGCATTATCTTCATGGACAGGTGGGTTCTGGAAGTGGTCGGTCAGGGACTGCCTCTCTAATTAGAGCAGTATCCTCCAAGCCGAGCCCACGCCCCTCGGGAGGAAAGGGTATCCATCCAGACTGTCGGCTCTCCGAGATGACATTGCTCAGCTCCTCCTCAAGGAGGCAGTAGCTTCAGTGGCGCATCCTCCAGCAGACCCAGGCTTTGTCTCCAGGTATTTCCAGGTGCCCAAGCGGATGGGGGGCTGGTGCCCCATTTTAGATCTCCACAACCTGAATCAGTATCTCGGGTCACGCACCTTTCAGATGGTCATTCTGTCCCAGATCATACCGTCCTTGGAGCGAAACATGTGGTTCTGTTCACTGGATCTGCAGGACGTGTTCTTTCACATCCCAATGTGTCCCTCTCATTGGCTGTTCCTCAGCTTCAGAGCCGAAGGCACCCTACATGAGTTGCGAGCCATGCTGTTCGGCCCGTCATCAGCCCCATGGGTCTTCACCAAATACATTGCAGTGGTGGCAGCCCATCTCATTCAGGGAGGGTGAGAATTTACCCCTACCTCAACAATTGGCTCTTAGCAAGTCCCACCCAGCAGGAGGTGGAAAGGTCCAGGGACCTGTGCGCGCCTCCCAAAAAGACCTGCTCCCAACTCTGCCTCCTGATCAATGAGGCCATGTTGGAACTCATACCTTCCCAGGTGATGTGCTTCATCGGGGCAGAGCTAGACTTTTGTTAAGCCATAGCTCTGCTCCCAGCGGACAGGGCAGAGGTTCTCTCCTCCTTTGCCCAATCATTTTCTGGTTGGGCAATTGCACCCTGCTGAGGACTTTCTACACCTTCTGAGTTGCATGGCGGTGTGCACCTCTGGTCCATTGGACCCGGTGGCACATGCGCCCCTTCAATGGGAGCTGGCCACCCAGTGGACAGTGCCACGATCATTTTGACCAGCTGATCACTGTGACCCAGAAGATGCGAGACGCTCTCCCAGTGGTGGACCGCCCCAGATCGATTGCAGGGAGGGATCTAGTTTGACCGAGCTGATGGCCGTTCTCATGACCAATGCGCCTCTCTCATGGGCTGGGGAGCCCACATGGGGGACAAAAGGGCTCACAGGCTCTGGACCCCCGAGGAGTCCCGATACCACATCAATCTGCTTGAGCTCAGAGCAGTCAAGACTGGCACTGTCAGCTTTCACTCCTCTGCTCTGGGGTCAAGTGATTGAAGTCCAGATGGACAATACCACAATCATGTACTACCTCAACAAACAGGGCAGCTCACACTCCCATCTGCTTTGCAGGGAGGCGCTCCGCATCTGGACCCTCATCATCCATTTGGAGGTGGATCTCCTAGCCATTCATGTGGCAGGAGCCTCAAACCATGTGGCGGATGCTCTCAGCTGCTTGGGCGAGACATCCTGCGAGTGGTCTCTCCATCCAGAGGTAGCTTACAGTCTGTTCTCCCACTGGGGCAAACTGATGGTGGACCCATTTGCCTCCAGGGACAACACCAAGCTGAGGCTTTCATGCCTGCCCCCCTCAGCAGGGCTCACTGCGTGGGGATGCCTTCTCGAGGCCATGGACCCCAGGCCTCTTCTACGCCTTCCCTCCATTTCCCTTGATCCACAAGGTGCTTCTCAAGGTGAGGGACACGGCGAAGGCGATTCTGATGGCCCCAGACTGGCCACACTAGTTCTAGTATCCAGATCTCTTCAGCCATAGCTGCAGGCCCCCGGAGTAGCTTCCAGCATGCCCAGACCTGATCTCGATCAACCGGGGGATGGTCTTCCATCCAGACCTTCAGTCCCTGTACCTCACAGCCTGGTACCTGAGTGGCTAGAGTTCCAGGCTTTGGGTCTTGGGTCTTTCTGAGAATGTCCTCACCGTGGTGGAGGCATCCAAAAAGGAATCTACCAAGAAATGTTATACCTTCAAATGGAATGTTTTCCATTTGGTGTCTGGGCAAGGGCCTGGACCCTCTGTCCTGTCTGGTGGCTAACATTCTCAACTACCTTTGGTCTTTATCCAAAGGGGGGTCTTCGGTCATCAACCCTTAGGGTGCACCTGGCAGCCATTTCTGATTACTGGGCATAGGCCCGTCTGCCGACAGTGCAGGAAACACTAGTCTGGCACTTTTTTAAAGGCCTGGATCACACATGCCCTCCTGTGCATGAACCTCCACTTCCGTGGGGATCTACTGCTGGTACTGGCAAAGCTCATGGGCAAGCCATTCGAACCAATGCACAAGTGTACCTTGTCACACTTGTCGAAGACTGACTTCCTGGTGGCCATCACATCTGCCAGGACAGGGGAGCTCTAGGCACTTTCAGTGGAGTCCCCTTATCTGGTCTTCCACAGGGACAAAGTTGTCTATGGCTCCACCTGAAACTCCTTCCGAAGGTGGTGTCAGTTTCATGTTAACCAGGTGTTAACTCTGCCAGTATACTACCCTAATTATACCTCTGAGGCCAAGTACAGGCTCCATACTTTGGATCCAAGATGAATGCTCTCCTATTATAAGGAGAGGATGGCAGAAATTCAAGATGATGTTCGCCAGTTGTTTATCACCTATGCTGAAACCGCTTCTGGCAAACCTGCATCAAAACAGACTATAGCAAGGTGGATTACAGCTTTCATAGGTCTGTGCTATGAGTTGGCAGGCATGGAGCCTCCCAGAGGGACAAGAGCCCATTCTACCCGCCATACCGCTGCATCGGTGGCTGCTTCCGGGGACATCCCTGTGTAGGAAATCTGGGCTGCTACCTGGAAGTTGGCGCAAACCTTCATTACCCATTACCACATCAACCTTGAGTCATGCCGGGATGCTGGTTTTGGGGCCTCAGTTCTCCAATCTGTTTCCCAAGTAGGGGGTGTGTGCCTTGCCTCCCTCCTCTCGGAGAACTGCTAGGAGTCTGCCAATAAGTGTGGATGAACAACATATCCATGATCCTAGAAAAACGGGTTACTTACCTGTAACAGTAGTTCTAGGAGCGGTATATGTTTTTAATCCACACGGACCCACCCGACCTCACCGGCTGCAGACGCACAACACCTGGCTTCCAGCAGGCTAATATCTGGCATCATGGGTCGGAGCTGAGGATTATACCACGTGGGTGGGAGGAGTCAGCTTGAAGACTTCCGGTGATCCATAAAGGGAAAAGGACATGCCAATAAGTGTGGATGAACATATACCACTCCTAGAACTACTGTTACACGTGAGTAACCTGATTTTGTCTGCATTTTCTTTTTTACTAGTATTGAAATAGTAATTTTGAGATATATTTTGGCTAATATTCCATAGTAGTAGTCTGCCCATGAGCCAAAAAAATTAAATGAGCTGTGTATTTGAAGACTAACTTAGTATAGTAGTTGGGTAGTCTTATATGCAAATAAAGGCAGTACTGTGAAGATTAAATACTTAGAGTACTTCTGAATTGTATAAATGAATACCCATAAAGAATAATGAATACTTTGTAATAGTGGTAAAGTAGTAATATTCGAGCAGTATTTATATAAGGCCATATATGCAATTTGTGCAGCTATAGGCCGCGTGCTGTGCTCTAGCTGTGACTGCCAGCTAGCCCAAGTGTGGCTCATGGAGGAGGCAGGGTTTAAGCAAGCCCCAGCAGGCATATGGCCTGTATACAGTGCCAGTGTGTGGGGCAGATTATTGTCTGCAGACATCCTGCTGTGTGTGCCCCTTAAAGTAGTGACTATCTCATCATGGCATGAGGTTATCCCCATCCCTCCTGATGTGTCATGAGGTCTGGAGGGCAGCAGATGGCACCTAGCTACCCTTCATGGTACTACTTGGATGTGTAGGTGACAGGCTGGTGTTGATTGGGTATCCAGTTTTATAAATTAAACTTAATTCAGTTAACTTGAAGTTTACACTAAATGAGGGGTCCTGATTTTTCAATGGTAGAGCCACAAAAAGAAAAATTACTGAAACTATAGGCGTACCCTTACAAAAATGTATTCAGAATACCATTGCAATACCTGTTTAAGTTTCCACGTCATAACAGCGAATATAACTGCACCATACCTATGGGCGAGTGCACAACGCCGAAACCACAAATGGCAGCCGTGCACTACGCCGAACACAAATTCGGCACTTGTATTGCTACACATTATTCTACATTCTATGCGGGGGGCTGCACCCCCTACTAAACATAATCCACTCCGAGGGGGGACCTCACAGTGGGGCAAGGAGCCAACATGGATCAAGAAAATTACAAGACACAACACATTCCCATCCAAAAAACAATAGTACTCAAACCAAGGTTCTTCCATACTGGAGGCATACACAGCCTCCACAAGCCTACATGGCCAGCTCGGCACTACCTCCCTTACCTACCTCCTACATCACACTTCCTGAGACGTCCCTCCTACCAGTGCTGTATCCTGCAGTCACTGTTTTAGCCTTGTACCCTCGACATTTACAGTCGCTCTCCTTCCACACACTGTATACAATCGCTCAAAATGAGTCGCTCTGTTTGACCTTGCCCATATCACTGTATACTGTTCTTTACCATTAGACTACCACTGCGATTTCCAATATACAGTATAAGCCACTTATAGTGGGTGCATTAGTTATCTACCATATTGCCCATTATAGAGTAGTCGGAATAGAGAAAAATCTGGGGTGTGCTGGTCACATGCGACAGTCGGCAGCACATAATGCAGCGCTGTATTAAATAGTGGACTACTCAATGTATAATGTATGAAATAGCAATCACTTTATTTAGTAACTCTTATACAAACTCAAGATAGCCACTTAAAATTAGACTGCAACTCAGTAAAGAAAAGGAGAGGGTGAGTAGGAAGGAGGTAGGGGGAATAAAATAAGTTTAGGTACAGTCTCTGTGAATCCAGTTTGGATGCCATTCGCTCCTCCTGCTCAGATGCTGGTGCCAAAAAGTAGTCGGTAATCTTGCTGTGTGCGCATTCTTTCAGGCAGTAGTTTCCACACGTTTTTAGTGAACGCCAGCATCTCCCAGTTCAGCTTTACATCTCTATTTTGCTCCACTGCATGACTGAGCGTTAACAGTGCTGCGTGGACATCTGTGTTTAACCTTTATTTTCTCAGTGTCCTCCTCTGCCTGCTGTTGCTGCATCATGGAAACCATGGCATCAACATCATTCAGTGACTGCTCTTGCTCTCCATCGCGTAGGTGACACAATTTGGAAAACTCTTGCTTGGAGAGCCCTGGAAGTGGAAGAGTTTGTAGCTCCTGGGAATCTGCTTCTGGGCTAAGGTCAGTTAGCTGAGGCTTCCAAAATCCAGCATTTTTAAAATATCGCCGTATGGTTGTGGTAGTACAATCCCATGATTGTTTTAGCAGACGCATGACATCCAGTAAAGTGATTTTTTTTTTTTATACAGTCACTGGCTGTAAAGTCTGCACTTGTGTCCAGTGCTTCAATCACTTTCTCCCTCATGTATTTGATGTACTGCTGCTTTAGCGAGTAAATTATCCCTTTGTCAAGGGGCTGGATGATGCATGTGGTGTTCGGTGGAAGGAACACCAATTTAATGTTTCAAAGCCCGGGTATAGTAGGGTTCCCAAAAAAAATTGTCCAGGGTAAGTGCAATCTTGCGCTGCCTACGGCTGCGATCCCATGTCCTCACCCACTCACTGAAGATATCCCTGGTCATCCAGGCAGTTTTATTTGCCTTGTAAATTACGGCGAGATGATGCACTCCATGAAAGCATCGTGGCATCAGTGACTTCCCATCACGAAGTTCTCTCTCGTCACTGCCATCCATATTGCAGCACGCAAGCAGGGAAATCCTCTCCTTTGCCTTTTTTTACCCGAGAATGGAATCTGATTTAAAGGCTAAGGTGCTGTATACAACGCACTTAAAGACCCCAGTTTTGTCTGCATTGTAGACGTTCTTGGCTTCACAGCCCTCTAAAAGCCCAGGGAGTACCTCACTTAGCTACTGCTCTGCACTAGCAGTGTCAGTACTGAGCTTTTTCCCATGTGAGCGCTGAAAGCCAATGTCTGGCTTTCCATTGCCCAAGCCATCCCTCACATAGAAGTCTGTCTTGCCCAACACAGTGGCCAGCTTTTGGGGCTAGCAAAGGCCCACTAATGAGGGCATCCATACTCCTGGCATTCTTGAACCAATGTAAGACAGCCTCCTCCACCTGTCTTTCCACTCCTGTGTTTTCTGTCTGGATTCATGTTCAAATGCCATTGATTTAAAAGTTCTGCACACTGGCGAAGCAAGTCAGCAATTGTCTACTTTGGCATCAAGTTCTGTGCAAGGTAGCGCTGACTCATTATAGGGAGGCTGTCCATTTTCTCACAGCATTACCTTTTCTTTCAGTGATGGAGCCCTCCATTTTGCACCAGAACTCTAGTCATAAGTGCAGCTTGCCATTGTGAACAGGTAATGAATGAAAACTGGGTGACTGCACCTTAGCACAAGTGACGCTTAAGTAGTGACAGCAATGCCAGCTGAACCACATTTAAGTGGACAAAATTTTATTTCATAATAAAGTGATTAGATTTAAACTTGAAACCAATGTTATAGCAGGCTTATAACGGTTTTAAGCATCAGTTGTAATGAAGGCAATATAGGAAATGGCTTTTGGCAAAAACTTTTTGCCCATTGTATCCGAATGCCCGGATTATGCGTGGGCGTTATAAGTGGTGTATACTGTACTAACATTGTGGGTTTCATAAATGGTGTCACATTGGATTTGTTTCAATTTCATTGTGATACCATTGTAACCACTGTGATACCATACAGACATTGAAGTTTTACCATACCGAATAGACAAGTGTTTAAGTTTGGCACAGTAAGATCCCCAATGTCGACAGGTGAAATTTCACCTGTCAGATATAGTTGTATTTTCTCAGGGCTATGCCCCAGACCCTCCCCACTGTATATAACTAACTCCGAGGGCAGAGTTGTTTTAAGAAACAAAGACAGTGAAAGGGTGAAATTTTGCTTCTGAAGTTCTCGATTCACAGCGCCAATCTTGATACCTGTTGAGATTGTCGCTGTGAGGGATCTCTGCATCCTGGTTTTGTTCAGTCGGCATAAGAGACGGGTAGTTAACTGGAAAAACAACCTCTGCTAATATCACAGTGGTAATGTGCAATATTGTTTTTAACTTCTTATTTATGAAATGTTATGATTTTACAGCTTTAACTGTAATCCATAAACACAAATATGGGATACGCAGATCCACATAGTTTAAGTACAGATATAATACAGAACTTCGATTTTTTTTTTTTTTTTTTTTTGACTTGAAGATTTTTGATCCAAACACCATATGGAGCTACTAGAAATGGACCATCAGGAGAAACATTTGCACTAATTACCCTGTAGATCGAATACACTCTCACAACATATTAAATTCTATCAGGTCTATAAAGCCAGGATATCTGTCTTTTTGCAGAATTTTTTTTGTGTGGTGGGCTGTGACCAGGTATCTGTAGGCAAGGCATTTCAAAGGTAGCCTGGACTCAGTTAAGTTGAGATGATAAACTCATAGATATTAGCAGAGCAAGACATCCTGCCCTATGAGTACAGAAAAACTAAAAGATGCTTATTAATGTTCACAAACTGGCTGGTGATTTGTCACCATAAAAACTACAGTGCTAGCCTAATAGGTTATGACAAAAATAAGGTAATTTTAGTCGAGCAGCAAACAGGTGGCAATAACTAATAATCAGTCTATCGGTATTTAAGCATAAACATTATTATAGTGCTATTCAGCTTGTAAGTCACTGTGGAAAACACAGCTCTGCTTAAAGAGCTCCCACAACAGTACAAAACACATTGTTAGGAGGGACAATGACAACCCCCGGAACCACAGGAACAGGCATCAGTTCTCAGTCTGGTGCAGATTTATTCCAGAATTTAAAGTTTGTACATCACCCTTCATCTTCTGAGAAGGTGCCCGGTGAATGAAGTTTTTCTGCAAATTGAGCCGCTGCAGTGGGGTCCAGGAAGATACGAGACCTCGACTCGCGGCGAATTTGAAGTCTCGCTGGGTAGTTCAACCTGGTTTCAATTCCGTATAAAAGAGGTCCTTTTTTAACCATCTGTAATTCTTTTTTTGGGCCTGCGTCTGAGCCGATAAGTCTGAGGAAAAATCCCAAACAGCTGCCTTTCAATATGATTTTCCCCTCTGGCTTGGGCCACCTGCAGGAGTGAGATCCTCTCTTCTGGCGCCGATAAGGTGGCAATCGCTGTGAGCAGTCTCTGCAGTGCATCCCCTCGCTGCTTGGATCTCTGGGGTAAGGTAAAGGCTTTAAGGATTTTTATTCCAGTATCCATGGGTAAGAGATTTAAATCCTTGAATATTTTTTTTAACTTTCTATTTGTCCACCTCCCTCACCCTGGAGCTACGCTTCTTCAGGAGACACCTAGGTACCACCCCACGACTTGCCTTACCTGAATCCCCAGGGGTTGCCCCATGGAGCCTTGGATATAACACCCTGGTGGGTGTGGGACGGGACCCCAATGCCCCAATAACTTCAGTGTCTCATCGGGTCCTCCGGTGGTCAGGCAGGCAGTCGTAATTAGGGTTGGTACCGGTGCTCCATCTACTGTACCTATGCTCTGGCTGTGTTTTTCCTCCTTTCTGAGGAAGTGGCCGGTGCCCTGACATCAAGGCGTTCTTGCTGACGTCCGCCACTCCCAACCCTCTTTTGCATGCTCCTGTGCTTGCTATGCCTCTGGCTTCTGCCAGAGGCCAGCCAAGCACTGAGCGAGTGCCCCCTCCCTCCTAGGAGAGGAGAGCTGTCCATCAGACGCTCAAGCCTCTCCCTCCCCTGCCAATCCCCGACAGCCCGGGCTTGTTCCCAAACCCAGGTTGCCGGCGTGACGCGAGGTGTGGCGACCAGCACCTCGACCCTTGGCACCACTGGGCCAGCTAATCCTCTAAAATTTAACTGCTGAAAGTATATTGTTAAGGCCAGCATATCAAGGAGGGAAACTCACTATTCACACATTTGCTGGGTGTTTCCTATGGTCTTACTTAGAGAGGGTTCCTTCAGCAGGTCATCACATACAGGACTGGTGCCACCTGGCGTCTGGCCGCACGGCAGACGTCTAGCAATACCTGACGGGGGACCACCCATCCGATGTCACTTGACTGACGTCAGCGTGACTGTATACAGTGAGCGGTCCCTACGCCCGCCCACCAGTTCTTTCCCGCTGTTGCATCATGTCAGTCGCTTCGCAGACTTTCAGTAGCGATTATCGTGAAAGTTTCTAATCGCATCAGTTTTTTACCTCGCACATTTCTAATTTTGTTCCACTACTTGATGTCTTCTCTATAGAAAAGGTGCTTGTATTGTGACATGCAGATTCTGCACAAAGGCTGTCACCAGAAGTGCGTTCTCTGTCTAGGCCCAGACCATCCTATTTCCTTCTGCCCAGAGTGCCAGTCATTTAACCAGGCCACCAAAAAACAGACAGCAGGCATCGGAGGTCCACCTTCTTAAATCTCGTTTGGCCTCCTTGGAGAAAAAGATGGAGACTCGGGAACTCGTCAGAAAAATCTTCCCCTTTTAGAAAAACACAAGAAGTCTAGGGAGTGGGCTAGAGGACGACTGCCAGGCCATCGACAAGCAAGCCCCAGCTGCCTCCCAAAAAGCAGCCAGACGGTAAGTCGGACAAGACTCCAGCGGATGTCTGCCCCTGGCTCCTCTGGGGACTGCGCGGCGGCTGGTAAGCTGACTCCCCTGGCCGGGGGCAGTCGCCTGGCTCCAGTCGAGAAGTCTGCTGGGGGCTCCACCCCTGACCACCTGAGCTTGCCCGCTAAGCCGGCTGTCTCTGATGACCGCCTGGGCTTGGTTCCCCCATTGGGGCCTAACGGCAACCATCCCGACGTCCGGCGGGACCAGAGGGAGAAAGACCCTCTCCCTACTCCTCCTCCTTCCTGGCCCGCATCCTCTCATCCTCCCTCAGATGCGTCCGCCGATGGGATCAGAGGCCCCATCTATCCTGTCGATGTTTTGGGCTCTTGTCTGCGTTCCCCTGCTGGGGTCCTAGACCAGGAGGCTCCTTCACTGCCCTCTGCCCTAACTGTGGAGGCCCCTTTGCCAGCTGGCGGGATGCCAGCACCTCCTCTGATGGTGATCCCGATGAGTTTCTCACCCGGGACCAGCAGACATTCCTTTACCTCTGGCCCAGACGCCAGACCCGGCCCCAACGCCGAACCTCCCTTGTCCAGTCCAGATGCCAGATCCTTTTCCGGCACTGGATCGGATGGCACCGGTGCTGATGTCTGTTCCTCTGTCAGCTGTCCTGATGCCGTACTCTCCTTGAAGCTAAACAGCGGCCAGTCAGACGTGGGTTCCCCTGACGCCAGATACAATGTTGGGGATTTATTCCAGACCCTAAACTGTCCCCAATTACCTCTTTGGGTATCCTGGGATCCCTACCTTGGGGGGTGGGATTCCACTCCTGATTGGAACCATTTGGGCAGTTCCACCATGGATTTAACCCATATTCCCCTATATGGGTTTCCAGGGTAATATCCCCTCCGGTTGCACCTCCTCCTCCCCCGGTGGTTCCGGATTTAAGACCATGACTCAGTCTTGCTGGCAAGGGGCCAGATCAAAGTTGGTTACAGATCTGGAAGCTAGACTCCCTCAACCGCAGCTTCCTAGGTCCCCTTCCCTGAGCAGTTCTATTTCTACTGTCCACATCTCGGGGAAGACTCTGCAGGATGTTCCCCTGCGGGACTTTAGTCATCATCCTGTTGAGGAGGTGGAAGATAGTTCCGAAAGGAGGGAAGATTCCTCGGAGGAGCAGCGTGTGGAGGACCCTGAGGATACAAAAGGAAGGACCTCCCCGAAGTCCCTTCCGGAGGATCCTTCCTTTTCTGACCTCTTGAGGGCCTTAAGGGACCACATCTACTGGGAGTTGGAGGACCAGGATCCTATGCAGCAGAGACTAGTGGAACACCTGGACTTAGTCTCTGCCCTCTATTCCAGCCTCCCCCCCCCCCCCGGATGGCACCTCAAGACCTCACCACCATCTGGCAGATGCCTCATTCTATCCCGGCTGTCCCCAAGAGGGTGGACAGGCTCTGGATGCTAAAGGACCCCCTTTCTGAAGGCTTATCCCAAGGCAGACTCTGGTCATTTTGGCTGCTCATGACCACTCCACAGCTCCTAAGCACATGAGCATGACACCTCCTGACAAAGAGTTGAGGCTGATGAACCAGTTGAGGAAGGTGGTCTATTCATCTGCCACATGTACCCTTCATTCCCTTAGCTATGTGGCCCACATGGTGTCCCACCAAAAACAGACTATGGCCAGGCTGGAGGCAAAGGTCCAATCAATGGACCCTTCACCCCTCAAGGAGGAACTTGCTAAGGATCTCTGCCTCTCCAAGATTTCCTGTAGGCATGCTCTTAGAGCCACTTACGACTCTATCAATTCAGTGGCCTGTGCTTTGGCAATTGCCGTTGCCCTTAGGCGGCATTCCTGGCTTCATCTCTCTGGGCTCGCCAACGAAGTCCAGTCGGCAATTCAGAATGCCCCCTTTAGGGGCTCAGTCCTTTTTGGTGGGGATACCCATGCTCTACTCGAGTCAACTCAGTCAGTATGTCGAGTACAAGAAATTCTACATGCTGACACTCCAGGGTCATCTTCCTCAACTGATGGAGAATCATTGGCTCTGTGCCCTGGACGTGCAGGATGCTTACCTGCACATTCCCATTTTCCCCAGCCACTGCAGATTCCTGCATTTCTGTTTCCAAGGAGAGCATTTTCAGTTCAGGTCTCTCCCCTTTGGTCCCTCTTTGGCACCTCGGATTTTTACCAAGTGCCTGGCGGTGGTGGCGGTGTTACTGTGCTGCAGGGGTATTGGGGTGTTCCCTTACCTGGACGGCTGGCAATCGGCCCTGTCCAGGGACCATTTGTTGGAAACCTATCACACTGGACTTGTTCAACTTGCTCAGGATCACAGTCAACGTTCCCAAGTCCTCTCTCGTCCCTGTGCAGAGACTGCAGTTTATTGGGGCAGTTCTGGATACAGTCCAGCGCAGAGCTTTCCTCCCTCCAGACAGGGTGGAGACCCTGGTCAGTCAGGCTCAAAGTGGCCTCCTTCTGGACAATCTCTGCTCGGAAGGTCCTTCATGTTTTGGGACTGATGGCAGCCTCCATCACGACCATTCCTCTAGCAAGGCTACGCATGAAAATCACTCGGTGGTCATTACGGGTGCAGTGGGATCTGCTCCTAGATGACCTGGACCATCCGGTCCTGGTCTCTTCAGTGGTCCAGAGGGATTTACAGTGGTGGGAGGATTCTCACAATCTGTCCCTGGGTCTTCCGTTCTGAAGCCCTGCACCAACAGCTACCCTCACCACGGATGCCTCAAATATGGGGTGGGGAGCTCACCTGGGGCAACATGAAGCTCAAGGCCTTTGGTCAGGCCTGGAGACTTCACTCCACATAAACGTTCTGGAGCTCAGGGTGGTCCTGTATGCCTTACAGGCCTTTCAGACCCTGCTACCCAAAGGAGCACTGCTGATCCAAACTGACAATATGTCGGTAGCTTGGTACATCAACAAACAAGGAGGAACCCAGTCGTACCCTCTTTGCAGGGAAGCGACCCGGGTGTGGAACTGGGCAGTCCAGCATCATCTGGTCCTGGTGGCTGTGCACGTTCCAGGTGTTCTCAACATTCTGGCGGACAGACTCAGCAGAACTCTGACCCTCGCCCATGAAGGGTAACTGCATCAGGAAGTGGCAGATTTCATCTTCCAGAATTGGGGACGTCCGAAATTGACCTTCACCTCCCAATTAAATGCAAAACTTCCCAAGTTTTGCTCACTCCAGAGCAACGTGCTTTCTGGAACGATGCATTCTCTATCATGGGCAGGGAAATTCTTGTACACTTTCCCATTCTGCAGAGGGTTCTCCTCAAACTTAAAGCAGAGAGGGCAAGCATGATACTCATCGCCCCTCTCTGACAGACAAATTGGTTCCTGCTATTACAGTAGTTTTCCAGGGAACCACCGGTTCCACTTCCACTGACTTATGACCACTGACTCTGGATCAAAGCAGGCTGGTTCATCCGGGGCTCAGGACCCTGCATCTTCATGCGTGGCTCCTGCAGACATAGCGATTTCTGGCTTTGCTGTCACCTCTAGAGTTACTCAGGTCCTCACTGAGGCCAGAAAACCATCCACCCATTCCACTTACACCATGAAGTGGAAGCAGTTTTCGATCTGGGTGACTGCAGATGGTTGAACCCCTTCTCCTGTTCAGCCCCCCAAGTCATGGAATATCTCCTTCACTTATCTGACTCCGGTCTGTCCTAGTCTTCTTTGAAGGTCCATATCTGCTATTTCCACATACCATGAGCTAGTGGATGGTAAACCTGTGGCTCAGTTGGAAGTCTCAGACCTTTTTGAAAAGGATCCTCCATCTGAAACCTCATCTGCAGCCCAACTCCACCTTGGGACTTGAACTTCGTCTTGGAAAAGCTCACCCTTCCTCCTTTCGAACTGGCTATGAGCTGTGATTTGCACTTCCAGTCCTGGAAGGCGCTCTTTCTGGTGGCTATCACCTCAGCTCAAAGGATTTCGGAGCTGCACGCTCTAGTCTGCAAGGAGCCTTACTTGATTTTCCATAGGGACCGGGCGGTCCTCAGAACGCATCAGAGGTTTCTTCCCAAGGTGGTGTCAGAAGCCACGCTGAATCAATCCGTGGAGCTTCCAGTTTCTAACAGAGGTGAGGCACTCCTTCACACGATGGATGTCCATCGGATCCTCCGGTGTTTTAGCCATCGGACTAAAGAGTTTCGCTCTTGCGACCAGTTTTTTCTTTTGCCTCGAGATCAAGGGGCAAACCAGTTTCTAAGCAGGGCCTCTCCAAATGGTTAGGCGACTGCATTTGGTACTGTTGCCAAAATTATGATGAGCCTCTTTTGGGTTCCATAAGAGGTCATTCTGCTAGGGGCATGGCTGCCTCCGCGGCCTTCCTACGGAATGTTTCTACGGCCAACATTTGTGCTGCTGCTACCTGGAGTTCTGTCCACACCTTTACCAAACATTACAGTCTGGACATTGCTTCTAGGCAGAGGGCTGGTTTTGGCCTAGCCGTCCTGCAGGGCTTCTGTCTTAGGCTGGGTCCATTTTGGACTTCAGTATTCCATTGGAGTTAGTTTTTCTCCTCCCTAGTTTCTCTTGGTCTCTCCTTGGAAGGAGTGCTTGGGACTCTGTCCTATATGTGATGACCTACTGAAGGAACCCTCTCGAAGTAAGATAGTACAGTTACGTAGGAACTTACCGTAACAGTAGATCTTCGAGAGGTTCCTTCAGTAAGTCATATTCCTCTCCTCCTTCCCTCATTTTATGTTTTATAGGGACTCCAATTCCTGTTCGCTCCTGCTGTAAGGCCTCTTCCTGGCTTCGGCGGGAGAAATGGAGGGCGGGCATGGGGACCACCCACTATATACAGTCACACTGACGTCAGTCACGTGACGGGCGAGCGGTCCCCCGTCAGGTATTGTTAGAAAAGCCTGCCGTGCAGCCAGGTGGCGCCAGTCCTATATGTGATGACCTATGAAGGAACCTCTCTAAGATCTACTGTTATGGTAAGTTCCTCCGTAACTATACTTTTTTCTACTTTGGCCCTCAAAAATGAAAGGTCCCGAACATAGGTCGCATTAACTGCATCCTGATAACCCTTCGAATCTTGGAGGTTTTTGATAGCTTCTGTGTATCAGATATACAACGGTTTGTGTCGGATAGCTTTGCCTACAATGTGCAACACTGTGATACTACTGTTTGGTATCACAATGGTTTTGTTCCAATTCCAGTGTGGTGTCATTGTGTCCATTGTGATATTGACACACAGTGGTGGCACAGTGGCAAACACTTGTGCGATGGTT